>JALGBA010000838.1:680000-1880000 GCA_023970755.1 Azemiops feae
ATGTTAGTTCCGACCAAATTAACTTTTGAAACTGTTGAAAAATACATATGGCTATCCCAAAGATGCTTTTTTCAAGAGGCAACTGGCCCTTTTCTTTGAAGACATTTTGCTTGTCATCCAAGAAGCTTCTTAGTTTTGAACGGAAGAAGCTTCTTGGATGAGAAGCTAAACTTCTTCAAGGAAAAATAAAACAAAAAGTCAATTGCCTCTTGAAAAAAGCACTTTTGGGACAACCATGACTTGGATGGCTGAGAATCTCCATTGATACATATGGCTATATATTAGAAAACAGTGTTACCATGTCTTTAGAGTCTGTATTTATATTTCCAACATGGACAGTTAGTCCTATTTTCTATTGTATCAAACTGAAAATATTTATAAATAAATAATGCTGGTAGAGATTTGTGATTTCATTCAATAAACAAGAGTCTAGTGACAGACTTTTGATGACCAAAATCACAACAATTGATGCCAGTTACTGTTTCAGTGGGATTAGATTGGTTATTTAGGTAGCCATTCAGTTTGACCTGCTTGCTATCTTAACCTTTCTTGATCAAAATTTTGAAGCTTCCAAAGAGTGCCAGAGCAAAAATATTTTTCTGTGAAATAGCCTATGAATGGTACTTTGTGTAAACAACCCATTTCTAAAGGATCAGCTTTAAAAAAAAAATTAAATACAGTATCCTTAATTAATTGCCACTTACTTTCCTTATAGGCTGACCAGAAATGTTCAAATTTTGACTCTGTCTTTAATTAAGTGATTTGAATGTGAGTAAAGCTTAATGATTCGTGCATGAAATGAGATAATGTGCAAAAGATGTCTTAATAGTGGAAAGGAGTTTTACACACCATTCACCATCCACATCTGAAATGTTTTTATCTTGCAATTTGAACATCATTTTTAGACCTTTACATCCTAGGTACAGCTATGTTCAATCATGTCCTGCTATCCTGCTGTGCAGAATAGGATAGCTGATTCCTACTATGTGTTGCCATATTAGCAAAAGCAGCAAAAGAAAAGCAAAAAAGAAAGAATGCTTTCTCTGGTGCTGCAAGCTCATTATTAGTGTTTTCCATTTAAAAAACAAAAAAACAAAGTGGGTCTAAAATCTGTAATTGGTACACATCATGCTAAATTAGAAATGTTTAAACCAGGGGTGTCCAACCTTGGTAACTTTAAGACTTCTGGACTTCAGCTGCCAGAATTTCCCAGCAGTCCACAAATCTTAAAGTTGACAAGATTGGACGCCTCTGATTTAAACCATGAGGTTTTGATTAAATCACTATTGGAGAGTATCATATAAGCCACTAAGTCAACATCTTACAAATTACACATTTTCTGAACCAGATTTTAAAACTGGCTTTACTAAAGCCCAAATATTTTAATTAAAATTCAAAGAGGCATTTTCAAACAGACCGCATTGGTCACCATAGTGGATTAACATTCTCAGTGGCCATAAAGGTAGCAAGCCTGTCCTATTATTTCTGGATCTCTAAGCAGCCTTTCACACCATTGACCATAGTATTTTTCGGGACCATCTGCAAGAATTGCGAATTGGTTACTAAATACATCTCAGAAGAAGATAATCACAAAGAACTTTCATACTGTTGCCAAGAAAACAGTACAGATGTTTCCATGAAATCAATGGAAACTGAGCTCAACTTAGTGAGGTCTTTAGCTTTTCATTACATTTATTTATTTGTTAATTTTTTTTAAGGCAGCTTGACTCCATAGCAACTCTGCAACTCTGGGTGGCATGAGATATTAAAAATATTGAAAAAAGAATAACCAGAAATTTTATCTAATAATCCTGCACAAAGATGATTTGGTAGATGTATTACCTAACAAAACTCTTTATATTAACACCAGGTTCATTAACCTAAAAACTGATTAATTGATTTTTACTCTGGTTGTTACTGATCAAATGAATCCATCTCTCAAAATATGGAAAGAATTTCTATATAAAAGTCAAAATTTGCATTTTTAGAAAATTGCAGGGTTCCCCCCCCCCCCAGTTTTTTTCCTGAGAAGGTTTGGGAATGACACAAATACAACTATGTAATGAAACTTATTATATTTGAAATTATAACTCTATTATATATATTATTCCTCACTCCATTTGAAACTATGAACTGGCATCAACCTGTTTCTCTCTCTACCTCCCATTTTTTCTTTCTGTCTTTTAATTCCCTTAGCTGATAAAGAATTCTTAAAAAGCTAGAAAAGTTGCAACTATGATAAGATC
This sequence comes from Azemiops feae, assembly GCA_023970755.1. Taxonomy (NCBI): domain Eukaryota; kingdom Metazoa; phylum Chordata; class Lepidosauria; order Squamata; family Viperidae; genus Azemiops; species Azemiops feae. The sequence goes on from JALGBA010000838.1 coordinate 682,247, forward strand.
TCAGCTGGCCTACTAATGACATACTCTCTGTAGATTTCTTATTTTATTTCTTATCATGACCAAAAATAATTCTGTTTTTTATAAATATTCCTTTTTGGTTTGTTTGCCTCAGGCTGTGCCTAAAGTAAGGAGAATTTTGTTGATAAATTAGTATGAAAGGAACTTGATCAGTTGTGTCAATGGCTGGAATTTAGATGTTCACTGAGCCTAGTCTTAAGCCATTTCCTCACAAGTGATTTACAACATCTTCTAAGATCACCGAGCCATTGTTAGGTGAACCCTGTCTTCATTAGTGATATATCACCACTGAATAAATGGATGATATTAAAAAGACACTATAAATTACAAGTATGGAGATCACCTCTGAAAGGAGTTCTAGGCCATCAAGTCTAATCTCTTTTTCACGCAAAAAATCCCAGAACTACAGAACCCTCAATAAAATTCACAGCCTCTACTTGAAAACAAACTGCCAGTTAACCATCTATTACTTTGTAATTGTTCTATCATTATGTTACTGTCAAGGAATTTCTCTTAAATAGAGCCTAAATGTTTAGTTTACTAAACTGTCTACTAGTGAACAAAATATTGAGATTTGTAAAAGTATATTGCAAAAATTGGGGAGAAGATGTTGATGGTGGTACCAACTATAATTGGGGCACTAGGTGCAACTCCATGAGGACTTTGAAAGAATTTGAATTGCCACAACCTGGACCAAATTAGGATAGCACAACTTCAAACAACAACACTCAGCACATATAATTAGTTGCTATCTTTATCATTATCCAGCCCTGAATAGGGCTCAAATCATGAAAAAGAAAACCAACCAACATTGGTTATGACATATCATTAATGGAATAGGAAGATCACAGGTGTGCTTTGATTGTTTTATGCTTAGCTTCATATTTAGAGAATGAAGTTTGGTCTAGTAATTAAGGCATCAGGCTAGAAAGCAGGAGTTTATGAGTTCAAGTCCCACCTTATCCATGAAAGCCAATTGGGTCAGTTTGGGCCAGTTACTCTTTCTCAGCCCAACACACCACACAGAGTTGTTGTTGTGGGGAAAATAGGAGGCGGGAGATGTATTGAATATGTTTGCAGCCTTGAGTTATTTGTAAAAACAATGAATGTGAGACACAAATTAATTAATAAAGTAAAATTATTGGCAGTTCTAGTTCAGAACTGTGCTGTTCAAGCTGTTCTGGACCTTTCATGCTATTTTATGTTTTCTCATATCAAAGGGATTTTCAATAGCTTCCTGTTAAAGAAAGAAGCCAGTTCAAACCATTAGTGCTTATATTTAGACCCCCTTCAGCCAAATCTTGTTGATATCTGCCTGCCCTAATTTCTTCTTACAATTATGATTGTGCTTTATGTTCTTTTAGGAAAGTTGTTGTTGCTTTTCCTGTTTTTTGAGACTCCAAATGACAGTTGTTGCTACCGGTGGTAGCTGTGAAGGATAATAAGTCTATATTAAGAAACTGAGCCTGATTTTTAAAAATGGATCCAAGATATGAGTTGGCTATCTAATTTTGAAAAGGTCTAAATTTAATGATAAGGTTAACAAGTGAATAGTATGTTTATACAATGACATTTTTCTAGTTTTTTGGAGGGCAAGATTAATTCATTTTACCTACCATAACATTTAAGTTTTAGCTTTTGCTATGTAATATCTAATGTATAATATCTATAAAATATCTAATATTTAATGTAGAAATTTTTCTTTTGTATTCAGTATGTGTACATGTATATACACACATATACAAATACACATGCACACAGAATATGTCTCTCTATATGTCTATCATCTATCCACACACATAAGCACATATGTACACATGCAGAATATACAGTATAATATTATACAGTGAAAAAGTAGAAGACTGAGAAGAAGTGAATAGATCTCAAGCTTCTGTGCAAAAGGTGAAGAATTTGCAGGCAACAGCTATTTTAGGCAGAAAAGAGAGTGGTCTAGAATTTGACCCTGGCAGCATTGCATAGAATCTCTATAGCATTGAGTGCTGCACAATGAAGAAGTGTATTATTCATCTTCTGGAACAACTATTAACAGACAATTATTGATTTGGAGACTTTTGATAGACCACAAAATGCATCAAGATATATGAGACAAGAGTTGATATTTAAGGCAACCAATAGTCCCTCCATGCTACTTCAAGCAAGATCATTCCAGTAAACATTTTCTGAGATGAAAAAGTATTACTTTTTATTTTTTTTTAGATAGATAACACATGAGTGAATGGCCAAGGAAGCACTCAGGCATTAAAATGGAATTGCATTTGCATTTATTGAAGATAAGGATGGGGCGGAAAGTGAAGAAACTCATAGTACTGTATGTAGAAGTGTCTAGATATCTCCATTACTATAAATCATTTAAATATATTAGAAATATTTCTATAAAAGTAGCATTTCAGCTGATCTAGGGAGCCTGAAGATTTCTCTGAAGGAGGCCTGCTCCTTCACAGTTTCCCTTAAATTCCTTCATTCTCAATATCTCAATAACATCCCAATAAATAATCTTGAGTATAGTCCTATCTTCAAGGTCCTATTTAGTTTCATCTAAAGTGGATCCATTGCTTAATTCCATTCTATGATCCAAAGTACCATCTAACACACTTGTGACACCAACATCTAGGGATAAGAAGCTGTAAATCATATCATACTAAGATATTTCTTATTTATGCACAGGAAAGCCCTTCCCAAGAAACATCAGAAAATTTGATGCATGTCAAATGAATAAAAATAAATAACAATTTATGAAGAAAAACCATTCAAACAGGAATTTTCCAGGCAGTAAAAGAATAATGTAACAAATCTCAAGCATGTATTTTGCTGAATTTCTATCACACCCCATTGGATGCTATTCTAGCTGGTTTACACTCTTTCAATAGATTAGTATGGGGAGAGCCTGAAGGCAGACAGAGTGACAGTCCCTGAGCCAGAATAACATTAAATGTTTGTCCTGGAACATAGCCAGTCTAGGGCTCAAACAGACACTTCCTTTACTGATTACGCAATGCTGTTTGAAGTTATAGTAATGCAAGAATCCTGAACTAGTAAGTTAAAAACTCCTTGGGTTCACATGCTGAGTTTTACAGGCTTTGCAGAGTGAAAAAATAAACATTAAGGTGAAGCTGACTATTCTTGCTTCTACAAGATTTATATGCAGTCTCCATTATTTTTTGTGATGATTTGGCAATGACAATCATGATCAAGTTTGGGCAACATGGTCTTCTTACTGTAAATGTATACCTCCCTCTTTTAGAGATCAGGTTAAAGTGTAAGATACTTGTCCAGACTGGATCTTGGATAATGAATTTGACAGACAGCATCCAAAAACTGACTTCGTCATTAGCAATTGTAAATAAGAATGGATTCTATATTCATGTTTTAGAATTAAACTTCCACAGCAAGAGGAAATCTCCTATTATCTTGACAATGGAAGGATAAAATATTTAAGCATGCTGACTTTTCTCTGTCTCAGTTTGCCAGTAGACTGAACATTTTATATTTAATGGGATGTTTAATGGCCACTTCATGAGTTCACATACTGGTCCAGCCTGGAGACAGCATATTTTGTTATATTTTCCTGTAATTTTGTAACTCTAGTGGTCCAGTTACAATATCTAAAAAAACCATGCATAGACGGTGAGTACAAAACCTTTGCAAAACTTTCCTTTAGTGTGTAGGAAATTAAGAGAATAGGAAGTAACTGTACCACATTTCATTTGCTATTTGGTGTGAGCCATTTGAGAATTCAGGGCTAATGGCACTGAAAATGAAAGTATGGGTTTTCTGGATACTGTAGAAATGTTTTGCCTCTTTCCTACTACCTTGAAAGTTTAAGTATTATTGAGACATTTCAGAAAGTGATTGACGACCCACATTTTTTTTTTAATCCTAGGAATTTTGTCCCACTTGTTCTGCCTTTCCAGAACTGTAATTGAAATCTTGGCTTGAGCAAGATTGTGTGGCTACTAAGATTTCTTGTTACTCAGATGAAATTGTGTAAAGCACAAAGCAGTCATTCAATTTCATATAGCCTGCTCTGTCAGAAGAAGAAATGAAATGTCCCACTAAATTGAAAGAAGAGAGATGACCAACAAAATAAAGGATGGCAGTTAATTCAGACCACTAGGTCAAATGTTCTGGTGGATTATAGCAGAAAGGTCAGAGGAATACTTCTGGATATGCTCCAGCCCGTTCCTGACCTTGCTTAGTTCAGAACATACTAATGATCTTGTACAATGTACAAATTCAGAGAACATTTGTTTTCCTTTTGTCACTCTACTGAAATTAAAGATCTGATGCTGCAGTTATTCTTATTTTAGGTGTGGTCAAATTGTTCTATCATTGGTTTATAGTCCTACTGATGGGGCACAAAACAGTTTGAAGGTCCATGAAAATAAAAAAAATTCAGCTGCTGCCATCATCATTATTTTGACCACATTTTTCTGTGCTTAATGCTCAAGATGTATATCAACAGCAGTGCCAAGATAAACTGAAGAGAACAGAGAGGCTGTTTTAGAGAAAAAGTTAAAAAAATGGGTAAGAGAGAATAAAAGGAACTGTTTTATCTCATTGCTGGATAAAATTGCTTTTTCTATTTTAGCTTTTTCAGAGTAATGATAGCTAAAAGAGTGAACTTACTTACTCACTTATTATGTCCCTTTGAGTCAGTGATGACTCAACACTGAACAAGTCCCTGTAGTTTTCTTGGCAACATTTTGGAAATGGTTTGCCATTGTTTTCTTTCTAGGGTTGAGAAAGAGTGACTAGCCCAAGGTCACCCAACTGATTTAGTGCTTAAGGCAGGGTTAGAAATTAAAGAGGAGAAACATAAGCACTTCTCTCAGGTTTCTTAAAAACAACTCCAAAACGTGCCCCAAATAAAACATATGCCACATATCCACCTCACTCTAAAGAGGCCCATCAAGCAGTCTAAACCCACATCCTGGGGAGAAAAAGGCAAATTTTTAGAGCTCACTTGAGGCTGTACTAATCTCCAGGGGGAGTCTGGATCAGGGTTGGTCGCTCAGAAGGGCCACTCCTGGATCCCAGTAGATCATATTATTTGATTGATGGGATGCAAAGCAAGCCTCAAAGGGCAGAAAGTACGCATACAGATAGCTAGGCTATATGCCACATCGAGCTTTATAGATACCAACCAGGATCTTAAATTATATATAGCAGCTCACAAAGCATAGACATTAAATGGGAATTTTGAAGCTTATCCATCATTGCTTGTTCCACTGTATTCTAGACCAACTGTAGCTTCTGAGTGGATTTCAAGAGCAGGTGGAGTGAATTGCATTACTGCAACCAACAGGTGACCAAGGTATGAGTGACTATGAAGAGAGCCTGCTGAGCCAGGAATGACTGCAACTGACATAACTGCAAAGACTTTGATAGGCATAGCTGCCACAGGAGTTGTGAATAATAAGAATTCCCAGCTTGCACCAAAATGGGGGCAAGGACCAACTGTGGAAAGTTCCTAGAATCAGGAGATCATAGATTATTTTTTTATACTAAATAAATTAATAATGCCTCCCAAATCAGGGGCAAATTATCCCTATCTACAATAGTGGAAAATATCTGTAGCTCAGGTGTAGGATGAGGGTGAAGGTTCATTCGCCAAGCTTGTGGGTTGGTTTCTGAACTTTTCTTTACCAAGCTAGTTAGCATCTTCAGTAGAGTTTAGGCTATGTCAGTGTTCTTCTGTTTATAAGGGCTTCAGGTGTGGGTGTGACAAGTGAGGGTCTTGTGTTGAGGAAGTTACATCAGGTCAGGGTCATTGGGAGATAAACTGCTAGTGGGGAAGAGGGGGCTTGCATGGGTTGGTTGAGGGTCAATGCTCTCTCTGGTTGGCTGTGTGGTTGATTTGGATTCTGAGGGGTTTGTAGGCTGGTTGTAGGTCAATGTGTCTGTTGATGGAATTGCTGGTTGAGTGCCAGGCTTTGATGAACTCATGAGTGTGGCAGATGGTAGCGTAGCCGATGATTTTAGTGTTGCTCCAATCAAACTGGTGTTGTTTGGTGTCAGTGTGGGTAGAGATTAAGGATTTGGGATCATGGCATTTGACTGCCAGCCAGTGTTAGTGGATCCTGGTTTTTAATTGATGTGATAATTGTCACACGTAGAATTGGTTGCAATGGTTACAGTTGATTTTGTAGATTACATTGTTTCTTTCATCCCATCACAAGACCCATCACAAGACTCTCACTGATGACTCACACCTGACCCATCACAAGACCCGTCACAAGACCCTCACTTGACACACCCACACTTGAAGCCCTTATAAACAGAAGAACAGTGATACTACATCCCCTAAACTCAGCTGAAGATGTTACCTAACCTGGTAATGAAAAGTTTGGAAACCAACCCAGAAGTTCAGAGAATGAATCTTCACCCTTATCCCTACCTCTTTATACAAATTATCATTCATGCTAATTTAATGGTATAATTATGTGCCACTTCTTGGCAACTCTTGACAGATGCCCTCAAGAACATACCTGCCTTTAAGAACAGAGGCACTGCAATTGTTTAATGCAGACAATGCTACTCGAGGTTTATGCTGCACAATAATATTGACACTGGCTCCAATGTCAAGAGACGGTATGTGGGTCACACAACTCTTATTTATCTAAATAACAGCCTAATTTGGGGAAAAGAAGGAGAGAGGAAGGGGAATTTCTAACAGGGTGCATTCCTGAATAGTCCTGAGAGAAAAGTCAAATATGTGCACTGCCCTTTATATGGCAGTCAGGAATATGGTCAATGATGCTTGATAGCAACCCACAGATTTAGCTATTTTATTCATTTTCAGTCGAGAGAAAAGACATGACACCTGCTGACAACACTTGTCACTCAACCGGCTTCTTCTTATCGGGTTCTAATATAACCAATAGAGTCTCCGACTAAAAGAGCTGTCATTGTGTCAGTCAGTTCTGAGCACGTATAGAACAGGAAGATTGTGTGAATTGCTCAGGGAGAAGACAAATTAAATATGCCCCCAGCTTCAGCAGAAGAGGGAAATGTTGCAGTGTTATTATGCAGTACAGTTGAGAATATTTTCTTCAGCCAATCCTGAAATATTAACGCTGAATATCACCATTTTTAAAATTTTGTTTAAAACAGGTAATGTGATCATGATTCATATAAAATTCAGAACTTTTAAATTCCACTGATTTCCTAGGGAATGGTTAAATCTATGGTGCTATGAGCCCCTTCTCATGTAGTAGCCTTAAATGAAACAAATAGAATTTATTTTTCAATAGATATGCATAATTTGTTCTTTTGCACATCTTATATATTCACTTTTACAATTTACAATTTTCCTTTATTCTAATAGACAATCTGATCAAAATAAAACCCTCTAAACAGGTATTTAATTGCAATACAGAAATCAATTAAAATTTAAAAGTGCTTTCATTTTGATGGATGGTATTCTAGTTTTGTCTGTCTGTCTATTTATTTATCCAGCTATCTATTATCTATCCAACTGCTATAACCCGCTCTATAGTTTTTGGAACTCAGATGTTAATTTCTAATAAAGCATGTATATTCATATGTATATGCTTCAATGTGTACATGTGTGCATACCCACACAATGTTAAGTATTCCTAGAATTCAGTTCATAAATACTTTTCTAAATAAAGAAAAAAATAGAAATCCAACTTTATAGCAAGACTTGCATAGGCAGATATATATATATAATGGGTTCCTCTGCTTTGCTTACAGCTAACCCCCCCTCCCCAAAACCTGATTTTAAATCTTGTATCTTTTGAGATATCTCATCTGATGTTCCCTATCTTCATTTGGTATAGTGCCACCACATATTACCAAAGATTAAATAACATGTTTTAGGACAATAGATTTAATTTACATCTAGGTGGGACATAGCCTCATAGCATCAATTCAATGAGATAATGTAGGTAGGAGAACGGTGGCTTATGTGGTTAAGACTCTGGTTTGATAAGCAGCAAGTGTTCGAGACCCAAGTGCTGCCATGGGGTAAGGGAGACTCCTGTCCTTCACTCCAGCTTCTGCTGAGGACATGAAAGGAGATCCCAACTGGGTGTTCCCTGGGCAATGGTGATGTCATCAGCAAATTCTTTCAACCCAGAAGTGCCTCGGTGTGTCCAACATGAGTGTGATGTGAATAAGATATGTTGGGCTGAATGGCCCAAATTTATCCAATGAATTTCTTTGGCCAAAGATAGACTTGAACCTGAGATCCCTGATCCTAGACCAGGACTTTAGATACTATATACTAAATACAGAGTCAGAAAGATAGGTAAACTCCACTGCCAGGACAAATTGGTACTTTCTTTTTCAGCATGTTAACTCCAAATTTATTTGTATCCTTTAGAATTGGAGCGTTATCTATAAATTCTAAAAGTAAATATAAATATATATGAATAAAACATAATCTGAATGACACAAGTTCATGCTTCCCCCCCCCCCCCAAGTATTTTCTCATCAATTGCATTTCAATTCACAACAAGTAGCCCAAAGGTATTTTAGATGACAGGCTGAAGTCTGAAAGTTGATGTTTTAATGATCATACTCAATTTGTCTGGGGCGATCATTTCCATCGGATGTCTTATTTGTAAATGACAAATTTCATTGTAATGGTTAAAATTGCTTTGACATCTGGAAAATGACATATCCTTCCCGAACGATAAAAGAACAGTTATCAAACATTTTGGAAATGCAAATATATTGGACATGTTTCACCAGAGAAATAAGTTGTAAAATGGATTGATTTTAATATGAAGTGACAGCCACTAATTTCTTCTTGGAATTCACATGATTATAAATGAATGTACTCCTGCTAATATCATTTGAAATGAGCTGCATGTTACCAGTATAGAATTGAACACAATATTGTTAAAAAAGGGAATATGAATTCCATAGCTCTCTTTTGCAAATTCAAATGGACTGTTGATCTGATGCAGCCTATTTTATAACATTGCTAAAATAATGTGAAAGTAATAGTGTGCTGATCATTTCCCTCTTGCAGTTAATATGGAATACTATCATCCTAGCTTACTTTAAGGATATATTTTGCATATTTCATGCAACAATGAACTTTGGTGATAACAATCCACATGGAGTATAGCCTGAAAGGAAATAACAGCAACAAAATTAGATGATGTGATCAAATAAATATCCATTGTGATCTGAATTCAAATTCAGTTGCTTTAAACAAGAAAATTATCAGGATATTATGCAGTTCACTATAGTGAGGAAATGACTGATAACTTTCTAAAAATACACTACATTTTGTGAAAAGATTAATCATCTGATCGTTGCAGCAGCCACAAATCCATTGAATGATGGATATTTCTGCTTTGCTGTGGCTTCAAGGATGCATATTTTCCTCATAGCCATCAAACGTAAAAGGTGAAAAGGTCAGATCTTTGCCTTTTATGGAGGCAAAGAATAAGCCAAGTGCCTTCAAGTCTTATGGGAACATTCTTATTGTGTATGTTCAAAAATCATGAATTTTTATGTTTATTCACTCTAAGCACACCCAAAGCTTGACTCCTTTTTTCAAATGAAATAACAACCCTCTGGAGTATCCATCATTGTAGTAAAAAGAAAAGCCTCAGCCTCATTGAAGAGTAAAGGCATTTCTCTAATCCTATATGAAAGCTTATGTCAACGGTCTCTGTTGCTATTCCTCAGAAGAAACTAGAAAATGCATCTTTCTATTGAAGAAGTTGCCATAACAGGGCATGGCTTCACCATCTAGTAGTGATATAGAAAAGACAAAGGGAAAAAAAAAAGAATAATTCTATTATATCCATTAAATTAAGGCCATACCCTATTTAGAATATTCTTAGATGGTGAAAATCAGTGATGTATCCACGAAGAGCTCCTGTTGATATCTAATTATAGAAAGTCCACAACTGATAATGACAAACTAATGACTTGTCCAAACTTTATTATTTATTAACACCTTTTTTTGACATGCATCAGGATGTTGAACGAAATGACAGAATTCTTTGAATGACATTTGCTAATATCTTTCATGCAACATCTTATAAAAGGAAATCGAATAATTGGATATCATAAGTTTAATGGGAATGAATTAGACCTGTGCTATTTCTTGCCTTATTAAACTATTAGATCTCTAGGTTGTCTATGTCACATTTCATTTTTGGTACTAGTTATATTCAAGGGGGAAGAAATATTTCCATATTATGGAAGCAACGGATGGAAACTAATCAAGGAGAGAAGCAACCTAGAACTAAGGAGAAACTTCCTGACAGTTAGAACAATTAACCAGTGGAACAACCTGCCTCCAGAAGCGGTGAATGCTCCAACATTGGAAGTTTTTAAGAAGAGACTGGACAGCCATTTGTCCAAAATGGTATAGGGTTTCCTGCCTGAGCAGGGGGTTGGACTAGCTGACCTCCAGGGTCCCTTCCAACATTATTATTATTATTATTATTATTATTATTATTATTATTATTATTATTATTATTATTATTATTATTATTATTATTATTATTATTATTATTATTATTATTATTATTATTATCATCGTCGTCGTCGTTGTCGTCGTCGTCGTCGTCGTCGTTGTCGTCGTTGTCATCATCATCAGATAATCATTTTTTGTTGGGGATTAGATGTTAGAAGTCATTACATGGAAAAAATTAGGTATCCCAGTCTATTTATAGGTTTCAGTGAATCCGTGAATGGATTGACTTACCAAACCAATTTATGGTATAAATACAATATCTTTCTGGAGATGTAAACGAATACTTAATATTTATGTACAGCTGTTTACAGATGCAAAATGAAAAAAAATGTTGAAAATGGCATTTGCTAAAGTTTGTATGTTCTTCTACAGATCTGCTGCTACTTTTTAATATTTATTAAAATTGTTAATAAATATTATAAAAGTGATTAACTTGTTATTCTGACTATTAGCCAGGCAAAGACAATTCCATAAGTGAACAAATATCTTGACCCTTGTCACTACTCAGGTTCTGATTGTTGTTCTCTTTACCTTCAGCAATTACAGAATCCTCTAAACAGTTTCCTGAGCTTTTGAAAATGAAGATAATTGACAAGGACATTTTTAATAATTAAAAATAGTTCTAGGTGGCATCTGGGAGAAATAATGGGATGGACTTATGCAATCAACGAGAGATCTGCAGGATCAAGAAAGATATCTGTTTGAGCTATCTAAAATCGGTTATATCTACAGACTCAATCCTAGATCACTGGAAATGATCCAGCTGACAAGAGAATAGTTGTCCATGGGGCTACCATAAAATGTTGCTTTTATAATAATGATCTGGATGAGAAAATTGTCAGAATGTAACTTTTCTATGAACTTATCACAAAAGTCACATAAACCTGAAATGTTTTGAAACAAAGTGCTTTGGACTGATGCAAAAAAAATAAAAATGAATTCCTTAGCCACAATGGCATGATGCATTTTGAGAAAACAGAGTGAAATTCTTGAAGTAAAGGATATATTTTGCCAATTATTAAACATGGGAGTTAAGTTTTGTGGTAGGATGGCAGCCATCGTTACAGTAAATACTATGTGGGTGCTGCATAGAACAGATAAAACTACATTTCAATGTATCCTAGAAACTAATGTCCCATGGCCAATAAAAAAAAAATGAAGCTGAAAAGTTATTTCAGCAAAATCATGACCCAGGACATCTCCCGAACAACCGTAAAATACTAAAGGAAAGAAAGCTAAAGGTTTTGCAATGGCCTTCAGAATTTCCGGATGAGAATATTACTAAAAATCTGTGGGGAGATCTTAAACATACAATACATGCAAGGAAAATATTGTAAAGGGAAATTTATCCTATGAATATTTCTGAAGTAGAAGAAATATCTTGCGAATGTAGGGGGGGGGGAACCAAAAGCCAAAATAGAAGGACCTTCATTACCAACAGGAAGCATTTGCAAGCTGTTATTTCTTCCAAAGTGCTATAAACTAAAGTACTAATTCAAAGGTATCTCTGGAAGAAAAACCCTGCAGTGACCAGCAGGAGCTCTTCCTTTATTTTCTCCTGGGGATATTAAGGAATCCTGAAGAGCTTTGCACTACACCTGGATTCCAATTAGAAAAATAAAATATGTATGTATGTTTGGAGGAAGATTTGCATCATGTGGGACAGGAAAAAAAAATTAGCAGTCAAAGGAGCAGAGGAGCTGTCAGCTTCACAGGCAACTGGTGATAAAGGAGAAGCATACCTGGACTTCATGAACCAGTAGAAGACAAGTTGAAAGGTAAAGCAGAGTCTAGAAGCTTCACCAATCCAGCAGCAATACCCTGAAGCTATAGCCAGCCAGAAGTTTGTAAAGCACCTTTCTTTTCTCACTCCAGTACAGACTGGACTTGAAGATGGTTAAAGATTTTGGGGGATAGCTACAAAGAAGAATAGACTGTTTGGGGATAAGATATACACCTAGACATAGATGTTAGTATAGGTATTATCTAAAATAGCATAGGCTCAGTAATAAATGGTAAAGTAGGAAATAAGCAAATTAATTTTTAAAATGTAAGACTCCCAGGCAAACCACAGGAAAGATATAAACTGTTTGTTGCTGGTCTTTATTACCCCCCCCCAAAAAAAAAGCTTTCTTAGAGTGTACCTTTGACATAGTCACCATTTTATTACTTTAAGTCTGAAAACAACTTCAGGTAAAAAGTAATTATATATTCAAATTTGCAGAAAGATGTCGTGTTTCAATTTGTTGGGTCAATTTCTGCTCAATTAGGTATTTACTGAAACAAGCAATTTGACCAGGAGGGCCTAAATCTTTGCATGCCATCACACTGTAGGCGTCTTATTCTTTCCTTAGATGACCTTTTCAATATTCTGCATTTTAATTGGTTAGAACTGCCATAAAATGTTCTATTTTAACAAGCTATCCTATTTAGAGAAATCAAGGGGACACCTATCAGTCAAGCACTGAATGCTGAAAAGGTCAAACTTGCAAAAGATTTAGTATTAAACATGGGTGAAAATAATCTCCTCAGCTTGAGTTAGAACTATCCTGGTCTTTCTAAGAGAAGCATTATTTCTTTTCCAGAAGAATGTAAATCTCTGGAACCTCAGATTTAAATGTTCCAGTTTTACCTTATAAAGTAGAAAATGAATCCCAACAACGAAACAGCATAAGACTGGAGGCTATTTGTGGTGTAAGAGAGACCATCTTTAATGTCCTATCCTATCTAGCCATGCAGTGGAACTTTTAAAAAAATGTCCTATGGGCATTTCTGTTGGGCTCAAAGTTGACTCAGCCTTTCATCCTTCTGAGGTTGGAAAATGAGGACCCAGATTGTTAGAGGAAATATGTTGACATTGTAAACAGCCCAGAGAGTGCAGTAAAGCACTGTGGGATGATATATAAGTCTAAGTGCTATTGCTATTTCTACCCAAAATTAGCCAAGTTAATATTGGGAAATATCAGTCCAAATATTTTGTGAAACGAGGACATCTCTCTTGCATATCTGAGAACACTCAGAATTTCAAAAAGAGTCTCCCTGAGAATTAAATCAAACTTTGTAGGGAAATTTGACTCAGCTTGCAATTGGCTTAGTTTTTCCAAACATTCCCTTCAGATTTAAGTTACAGCAATACCTTGAAATGCTCTCAAATTTTGTTTTATAACTTTTAGAGATATCACACACAGACACATACTTGATAGATGGACAATATTATACCGTAGTCTGTTTTTAGACACCTTATGCTATAGTATTAACTATTAGAATTGTCACTGAGGTAACACACACACACACACACACACAAATAAAATAATCGATACTTGGGGATGTTTCTTTTTTGTCAGCTCAACAATCTGATTTGATTTTTTAAAAATGTCTTATGTTCCTAGGTAGTGTTGTTCTTCAAATGAGGATCAATATTCTTTCTCCTGGAATACTGTTTCTATTCCATTTATAAGAATAGCCTAGCCATGAGGTCACCTGAGTTGAAAATTAGTGTATTTTAGGTCCCTTCAATCAAAACTGCCTGGGTCTATAGGGACTTGGACAGTGTCATCTCTCTTGCAGCAGCTTCTTCTGTATTAACAACCCTCCTAGAGATTCCTGTCATGCCATCCATGATAATATCCTGGAACTGTTAAAATACATGGCTGTTCTCCCAGTCCTTAGGGCAAGATGTTTTTTGAGCTTTACCTTATTCAATGTCTTCTTTCTATTTTCCTCTATTTTGCCAAACATTTATCTCAGTTCCTCCTGTATTCTGAACCTACAGAAATTCAAACCTGAATTTGAATTCTACAAATTCAATTTATATTTTCAGTAAGAACTCTTTCCTTCCTCGTATGACATACCATATATGACCAGGCCAGTTTTTGTTCTTAATAAATGATTGATTTCTACATCAGTTTTGATTGCAGATATCCTAAGAGTAACCACAGTACTATTTTATTTGCTGCGATTAATTGCTATTGAGGACAACAGCCAAAAAGAATTACTCAACAAGAAATACCATACCAAGAAACTCTGAATTTATACTAAAAGGTATTTTATTTTAATGTTGATATTCAAAGCAGAATATGCCAGTCTGAATTATAAACAGATGCATGATATGTATTTCTGAAGTTTGATTATAATAATATTAGTTGCAAAAAAGTCAAACTATCCCCTAAAACAAACACATTTTTCCAAAAGAGAAAAAAAGTAAAATGATTCTTTTTTCCAGCGACCTAGCATGTTGTTAATCTCAGCACCACCAATTTACATCACAGTATGCTGCAGCCATAGTAATTAAGCTGCCTGACATTATAAGACTTTTTCTTGTCAGTGAGTGCAGTGCTTCTTACCCCAGAAAGCAAATCATTAAAACAAAGCACAGATTCAGTTTTATGGGGAAGAAAGGTTATGGTCAATAGTCAGCTTTGGTTTTAGGTTGATAGTGATGACAAGAATCTTCCAAGTTGTTTGCATCTGTCATGAAAGTGATGATGGAGAAAGCAGGGAACATCTTTAATTAAATGAGAATAGAAGGACATGGAGAACAAACAGCAGGAAAGCTATAGTACCAAAGACTTAGGAAGGCAGGTGACTTTGAGGTGCGAGACATCCTATAATTCCCATGATAAAGCATCTGGAATCACATATTTGATAATCCTCTTAGATATCTCTTTGTAGAGATGGTTGTGCTACCGATTTTCAAAATTATGGTTTATTTGGAGTGCCATGTTATGTGACCATAGGAATTGCATTTTATTATTCTGGATTGTGCATACTATTTGAGCCCAGCCACCATTTCTGCTTATATCGTCTGGAGCTCTGTTTGTGTCAAATCTCTCTAGCATCAATCAGGACTGAAAATGAACACCCAATAAACATCTTCCTCTGAGCTGCGATCAGGAAAAAGTATTAAGTAAAATGATTACAGTGACAGTACAAGAATTCCAAACTATACTACTAAAATTGGGAGACATTGAGTTTTATTCTTGCCTTCAACACAAAGCCAAATGAGTCACCTTGGGTCAGTCACTCTGTCTCAGCTCTAGGAAAGAGACAATAACAAATCACTTCCCAAAAAGAAAACTGAAGGGACTAGTCCAGGCAGTCACCAGGAGTCAAAAACTGACTTGAAGGCACACATACACATAAAGCAGTTAGCTTTTGGGTTTTTTTTTAAAATTCCATGTTTATGGTATGTGGCAGAGGGAAGCTGGTCTTTTTGGGCAAGATATGGCTACCCAGCACTTGGATATTGTTTACATAATACAGGTAGTCCTTGACTTACAGCCACAGTTGAGCCCAAAATTTCTGTTGCTAAGTGAGACATTTGTTAAGCGAGTTTTGCCCCATTTTATGACCTTTCTTGCCACAACTGTTAAGTGAATCACTGTCATTCATTGTTCAATTAGTAACACAGTTGTTAAGTGAATCTGATTTCCCCATTGACTTTGCTTGTCAGAAGGTCAAAAAAGATGATCACATGACCCCAGGACACTGCAGCTTTCATAAATATAAGTCAGTTTCCAAATGTCTGAATTTTGATAACATGACCCTGGGGATACTGCAGTCATAGGTCACTTTTTGCAGTGCCATTGTAACTTTGAACGGTCATTAAATGAACCACTGTAAGTCAAGGACTACCTGTAGACATTCCAATCTAACAAAGATAAGAGTTTATTAAAGCTAGCATACAGTTCCAATCTCACCCTGTTTTTTAAGAGCAATTGCATATGCAAAGAACAGCATCACAGGATGCATGTCAAAAGGAAAAAAAAAAGATGGAAAGGGAATGAAATGTTGGATTCAGCGATCAAAAGACCTATCCTCAAATCAAAGTCACCCTAATAACCAATCATTGTTCACCCCAACCATAGGACCTTGGTGATACAGAACTTTAAGAGGGCATAGAGAAGTTTTCTTACATTTACTCTTAGGTCCATTGCTACCCAAGGACCATACAGAAGGGACAAGTAATAAGCAAAGCCTTTTAACTAAGCATGGATATGGATCTCATGAAAATGCTGATTATACATGCCTCAGAGAAATGTTATTAAGGAATAACAGAATGAAAGCATGTCAGTGTTACTGAAAGAGAAAGCTGCAATAGTATTCAGCAATAAAGCATGAACTCTTGAACTCTACCAATTCTCCATGATTTCTCAAAGAAATGTAATTGTAAATCCTAGAAATTTAAACTAGTTCATGATAACCAGGTAATCTTTAAGCAGATTCCTTCATTTACCCTGGGTTGCTAACCAACTCCTTTTTTTTTTTCCAATTGTTCTGTCTGGGTCAATTTGGACACTGTTTGACTTTCGGAAGAAGACAAGCAAGTTCCAGTTAAGAAGTTTTCCCCTCTCCTATTCAATTAAAGCTATCCTAGCATGTTCTTTAACAGCTTACTCACCCCTTTCTTTTTCTTCCTTTTACTATTGACATAGTCACAAAGCAGCTTTTTATGTTTTAACTTACTTTAGAAAACTGTGTTTCTTTTGTGTTTTTGTGTATTTTTTTTAAAAAAAACTTAACTTCTTGAAGATGCATTTCATCCGTGATTATACCCATTTCCTATACATGTCCTGCTTTGTTCAACTTTGTTGAACAAAGAAATTCCTATCCTCCTATCTTCCTACTTTTTTAAAAAAAAAGTCAATGTTATAGGCCAGTGCTTCTCTTGAGCTGTTGAAATTGATTCTTCTGAACAGTATTGTACATGTATAACTATATTTCAGTTCCTTTCTGTGTAGTAACTTAAACTCCAAAATTACATGGTTACTTCCTTCAAAAAGTTAACTGTTTCTACTTTCAACAATCATACTGGTTAGGATCAGATCTAAGTCAGGCAATTACTTTGACTTTTTCAAACATCTTGAAAATGAAATAGTCAGCAAGTCCACTGAAGAGTTTTCAGAAACTTGCAATGTTGACTGAATGATTTTCCAACAGAGATCTGTGTAAAGGAATTTAGAGGTGACCTTGGACAATGTATGAAAGAGCTATTATGAAGGAAATTTTTAAAAAGCAGTTATATAGACATTGAAGAAAGCATGACAAAGACATTGAAAATAATCCGTCTTGATTTTTTTTAGTATAATATGGAACAGAGATGAAGTAGGACAGTCTTTCAAGATTCTTGTCAGCACTGCAACGATCTTGGCTGAAGCCATTTTTTCTTTGTTTTCAGGTGCCACAGTACTGGGAGGGGGGTATGAGTAGTTTTAAGGTTAGACTAAACAATAATTTGTCCTGTGGGAACCAAGGTCATAACTGCCTGACTTTTGGCGGGCTGAGCCTTCTATTAAAAAGCCTGCCAAAGTATTCTATTGGGGAATGTGGATAATTACATAGTGCTGGGATGGGAAGTTCAACTTTGTAACATTGTAATGCTTGGGAGGGAACTCCAGACTTGGTTTCACTTTTGAGTGTGCCAATACTTTGTAGCCAATAAACATGTTCTTTAAGGAAACCTCTTGCCTTGGAGTTCTGCTTTTGCTGGTCTCATCTATCGGAACCATGACAATTCTCTTATTATATCCTACAACAATAAAATAGTATTCTTGGAATTCCTGTAGTGTATGTGTGTTGACCTTAATGCAAAAGGCTGAATTGGCTGCAAAGTCTTGAGATTTTGGATTTTCTCACCCAAAATCCAACAATATGGACTTAACAAAACTTATGTTAAACCTGAAACACAAGGGTTAACAAGGTAACCATTCAAACTTGCATCTAGATTGTTATATTCTCAAATCAATGCTCTGTCCCAGTGTCTTGAGTCTAGCTAACAAATCAGAAATTATTTAAGGATTAAACCCACTTCCCTGATGAACCTTGATATAATCATAATGGGATTAAATGGAAACACTCTTTACAGAAACAAAAGCTGAATTCCTCAGGCCTCTCAGGAGGGGATCAATTTATCAAATGCTTTGGGAGACACTGCTGCACCACCCCAACACAAGGGGCTTCTCACCTAATAAATCAAAGCTACCCATTAAAAACCTCAAACATTGAATATAGATGTAATAAAGTTAATTATTAAAGTTAATAAAGACTTAATACTAGTGTCTTAGCTAATACACACTTGAGTGTCTGATTGGATAGTCTCTAAATATTGTTAAATATATACGGACCTTAAACATCTATAAAGCAATGAAACAGATGGAAAAACTCTCATTAAATCATTTTCTTATTTGAATCCCAGTCTGTTCCATCCTTACAGCATTTTTCTAAATCTTTCTTGGCTTCTATAGCCATTAAGAAGACAGTTTTGAACATGTGCTCCTGAAAACTATATCTGATTTTGAGCTGGAAAATTGAACCAGCATGTGCTCCCAGATAGGTAGCAGCCAATAAGTTGCATGATTACTGAAGTATAGTTGCCAGTGGAAAGGAAAGCAGCAAGGAGTCCATCATGCACTTGCAAATGTGAAGCTCATAAATGTTTTAAATTAGCAATTGTTGATTTAGTATGGATAATTTATTTGTTCTGTGATCATTTTATTTTCAATTCAGAGACACAATTCAAAAATAATGCTTTCATAAATTATGTTAGCTGTTATAAAATAGTATTGGATCATGCACAGATAATGCTAACGTCATCATTAAGCTGGATATGTTTTTGTGATTGTAATCTCATAGCCTATGAGAGTTTGGGCTTGCTTTATCCTGTTTTCTTTATGCAGCCACATGCAGTTATTTTGCTCAGCCTGAGATTAACTGAGCAGAAGCCTTCTATGAGTTAATGGTGATCTCCTTTGCCAGATAGTAATCAGTCCCTCAACTTGCTATCTTATGTAGCAGTATGAGCTATTAGAATTATAATGAAGGAATCAGCAGTGCATAAGGTTCAATTCTGTATTTTTACTTTTCTTCAAGAAGCCACAACAACTCACACTTTCTAATGGACTGTTTACACACACATTCAAGGTTGATACAACTTTGCACCAGAATGCATACTTTTATTTGCATTTCTTCACATTCATAGGGTTTAATGTATGTTCATTCAGTATAATTTTTTTTAAAGCCAAGAATTATATAGAGAAAATCAAAAGAGCAAAATTAAAAAGAAAGCTATCTTTTTGCCCATTTAAATCTGGTTAATCTAGCTTGTTCATTTAAAATGCAAAGTAAAAAATAAAAATAATCCAGGATCCAGGCTGACAAACAATTTGCTAATGAGAACAATGATTAGGACATTTAATAGACAGGCGACAAGTCAGTACTTATCTCTTTTATTGATTCTCCAACTACTAGGCACTGATTTCTGCTCCACTGGAAATTACTTGCAGTCCATCTGGAGTTTTTTCCTTTGTGTTGTATTCTAGCTACTTTTGATCAGGAATTTTTTTTCACTGCCCACTGTTCTTACCAGTCCATTACTGACAGGAACAGAAACAGTTGGCAGATGATTTTCTTGGCTATTTATCATCTCTTACATGTTGCATTTCAGTATGTTAATTTATTTTTCTGCATAGAGCAATTTAATGCAGCTAAGGGTAATGAGACTCTTAAAACACACACAGCAACAAAGAGAACAGTGCTTAAAAATATGATAGAAATGTAATAGAATAAAGCAAGCATTTTACAAAAGGCCCCTTTCAAAAGATCAATCTGAAACAATACCCATGTTTACTGCTTTGAAAGCAAGCAGAGATCAAGGGAAGTCATAGGCCTTAGGCAGGATGTTCCAAATTCTGAATATCATAATTAAAAAGATTCTACATTCTACATTTGTTATATTTTTCATAGCAAAGGAATATAAAATAGATAAAGAAAAAAATATCATTGGGAAAATCAAATACTGTAAATTGGTATCATAAATTTCTTTGGCTGTAAAGATTAAAATTAATGTATGCAGTGGTCAAGAAATAAATAAGGAATTAGTGAATCTGGGCAAATAAGTATCACATTAATAGTAATAAAATAAGAGGTTTCAACTTTATCTTAGACAAAACTGATGTCTCTGTTTAGGACCAGAGCAAGTGATTATGTTGTTGTCACAAGAATTTCCCTGCCATCTTATTCAACCCAAACAGAGCTTTGCTGGACTATGGTTACTTCATGTTCCATGTAAAACCTACAAGAAATACTTTCCAAATAGAAAATGTCCACTAAATTCCAGCATTATTCAAGTTTCTAGCAGTCAAATCTCTCATTATCCATTAACAAACTTGGCACTGGAAACAGATATTGAAATTACTCCCAGCCCTTTCTCTCACCTGGTTAGATTGCTTCTGTTGTTCTATAATAAGGTTATTGCTACTGAGGGCTCTTGATGTTTAAACCTACATCCATATTTAAGCAGGATATGAAATATCAGGAGAGGGTGACATTTTTTTCTGAAAGATTGGAGACAAGTGATATTTTATGGTAAAATTCAGAATGCCAAGTATGAATCTCTATTCCAGGCTAGGTTTGTTTCCCATATAAGAAATATATTCTATTATTAGACTCTAGGAAAATACTGCACTGATTTCAATAGATACTTTCATTGGACTGGTTTTAAACCAGGTGGTGGTGCTAATAGAACTGAACAGATTTACTTCTGATTCAGTTGCAATTATTTGATACAAGAGTACAGCAGTAGTTCTTTAAAATAAAACTGTGCTCAGTAGATTTTATTTTATTTTATTTTTATTTTATTTTATTTACAGCCTTTCAAATTGGTAGGTGACTAGTGTATCCACTGTAACTGGGCTTTCTTCTTCTTCTTTTTTTGAAAACATTTTGCTTCTCATCCAAGAAGCTTCTTAGTTCAGAAGCAAAATGTTTTTAAAGAAAAAAAAAACCCAAGAAAGTCCAGTTGCCTTTTGGAAAAAGCACCTTTGGGACAACCATCACCTGGATGATTGAGAATCTTCATAGACATTTATCCAGTGTAGTTTTTCTTGCCTGATCCCATTAAGCAAGTGCTAAGTTTAAAAGTTTTTTATTATTCCAAGGTGGATGTTGATTGTTTTATGGCTCCCTCACTTAAAAACTTTTGATTTGGCAAATTTGGCAAATATAGATTTATTTTTGATTATTTATTAAATTCCTATACCTCCCATGCACCCAAGGGATTCTGCATGATTTACAAACAACATAATAAAATAATATAAAATATGACTAAAACACAGTTAAATACATAATTAAAAACAAAATGAAAATTTACAAGTTAAAAGAAATCAAAGTTAAAAAATATTAACAAAGCTAAAAGCTCAATAAAATGGAAGGAGTGCCCTCAAGCCAACAGTCATCTCCAGGATAACATAACACTCTTAAATGATAGAACCAGGTCTTAGCAGTCTTACAATACAAAATAATTCAATTTATTCTATTTTAGATGATATTTTAAATGTCTAGAGAACACATTTTAGAACAACCTAAAGAACAAATGAGAAAAAAAATCTTGCAAGGGGTCTCACACCTTGCTGCCATCTCAAAACCACACTGAACTAATGTTTAGAAAGATCCTCTCATGGAAAATCCCCAATGGGTCTGTATGTAAGCCTTGTAACTATTTATCTCCTTGTAATTATTTATCCTTATCTGTATCCATATCTGTAGACAAACAGATCTTGGCCAATCAACAAGCAATTATGTTAGTAGACAAGGACTAGAAGACAAAAGTGATGATAAATGCAGCAGTCCAAGTGACAGCCACATCAGAAAAAAGCTGGAGAAACTGGAGGGGATATGGACAGCAAATACCAAAATGGTCTCAACGCTGATAAGAGCACTTGGGGCTATGACTCCTGAGCAGGGAACTGGCTCCTACAGATCTCTGGAACAACATTGACTCTCTGCCCTACAAATCTCTAGAACTATGGAGTGCAGTGCTAGGAACAGCTAAGGTATTGCACAGACTCCTCAGATCCAAGGCCTCTGGTAGAGGATCCAAGAAAGAGGAAAAGGTCCCAAAGATGCTTTTTCATGAGGCATGAGATTTTCTTGTTTTTCTTTGAAGACAATTCACTTCTCATCCAAGAAGCTTTTTCAAGGAATATAAATCCTTCCATTCCCCACCATCCAGTCAGAGCTGAATAAGCTTCTTGGATGAGAAGTGAATCATCTTCATAGAAAAACAAGAAAATCCAGTTGCCTTGTGAAAAAGCATCTTTGGGACAACTATGACCTGGATGACTGAGAATCTCCATAGACGCAGAGGAAGAGGGATATCTTGCTCCTATTTATATTTAATCTGTCTTGAGTGTTTTTACTATTTTAAAATGTTTTCATTTTTCTTAGTTGTATTTTTTGAATTGCAAGCTGCCAGAGGCATTATCTGAGATGGGCAACTGTAGAAATGAATAAACAAATGAATAAATAAGTAAACACAACACACACCACCCATAAGGTTGAGAAGGATCTCCTTCCTTCTCTCTCTCTCTCTCTCTCTCTCTCTCTCTCTCTCTCTCTGTTTGTGTGTGTGTAAGTAAATGCAAAAAGCAATGAAAACTGACAAGTTATATTTTATAAACCTGCAACACATCCCTCATGCAGTTAACCTCATTATACAGTTGAAACATGAATAAATGATCTCATAAAGAAACTCTGATCTGCATATTTTCATAAGTAATAATTCATTTAAAATTAGAATCTTAATGATGGGTGTATTTCTATGAACCATGGTGATACCCTGATGAAAACACAAAATGTCCCTGTACACAAGTGTCACATATTTGTAATGCATGCATAGTAGAGTTTACTTAATTGATTATCGCTTTTAGTTTGTAATAGGTCATACCCAGTCATCTGAGGAAGTCTCCAGAGGAGCAGGAGAATTCATAATTCAATGGTAAAAGCACTGACATGTTGTACACATATTTTGAGATAGTTCCTGTTTCCAAATCATCCAGATACACTTCCAATTTTGCTGCTTGGAGGAAGTTTCTCCTCAAAGTGGGAGTGATGTTATGGTGTCCTTCAATGCACCATTCTTTCTCCAAACCTCTAGGGATAACTTGGATTTGGGTACTCTCAGTATACCCATGTACAAAACAAATACTTATGGTCTATGTCTTCAGTCAATGGTTTGGCTCCCTAAATTCTTTTCTGAACTCAACAATGAGATGTATGCATAATAATGAGTTGAAACTGAAATCAGACAAGATGGAGGTTATCATTGCAAAAGATCACAATTCAATAAAGGTAGTAGACACCTCTATCTGAGTTTCACTGTCCCAGGAGAAGCACGCATGCAATTTAAGAGTGCTTCTTCATCAACAACTTTCTCTCTCTCAAATGGAAGCTATGCCAAACAACACATATTATCAGTTTTGGTTCATACACTGACCAGATCCCTGGCTAGAAAAATAGAACCTTAGCATTCTTCTGCAATTTTAGCTTTTTATAGTAAAAGAATTTGCAGACACCAGCTGAAGCAGGTATGTAAAATAATACTTCCTTTCCCTGCCTTTCCTCTTTCTCTTATTGACAGACACTGTCTCTTATTTTAATTTTACCTCTCCACAGGAGTGCAAGAAAATTTTAGAGCATGAAGAAGGAAAGACCAATTAAAAGATCATTTGTTATTTAAAATGAGCTTATTTTATGATAGCCAGTCACAGCTGTCATTTTCATTAAGTCATATGACAGATTAGGTATAATTATAGATTTTTCAGAGCAAGAAACCAAGAGAGGTTAGGAAGGAATAAGAGAAGAGGTTGCTTGGCTGGCCTGGTAAGAGAGCTGGGGTAGTCATTTTAGCTGAAGCAGAGTTAATGATCCAGAATGAAGGGACTTGGCTGTCTGTTGACAGAGACAGGATGAGCTGCAGTTATTTGATGAGATGGACAGAGAAGGAAAAGCTGTTGTGATTACCATAGGGAAACAAGTAAGAAGATATACCTAGGAGAAAAAGAAAACCTGAAAACAAAACAAAACAAAAAAATAAGTAGAAAAGAGATTATTGGATTAAGGCAATTGGAGACCAAGATTCAAGGACAGAGGGAAAATGCCGCTGCTGTGACAGTAATCAAAGCCTTGGTAAAGGATGTGAAAATGGTAGATATTAGCTATATCAAAATACTAGAATGACTTCAGAAAGCAGGGAGATATATCGTTCAGGCCTGCCCAATGTAGGCAAGAGCTCTGCGTTTGAAATGCATGTGTACTGAACAAGAAGAGAAGTTGCAATTTAAAACTCTGAAGAAATTTTACACTGTGAGTCAATTACCAAGATTTATGGTAGAATTGGAAGAGAGAGAGGTAATTTTGTGAGTTCTGTTAACTGTCACTGAGACTGATATACACACACTTTTTGGATAATAATAGGGTCATCAGAGTTAAAACATTGTTGTCTTGTGGAGCAGAGTTTGGCTGCAGCAGAGCTGTGCAATTAAGAGTTGTGAATTCCTGAATGGGGGAAATGTGATCATTTCACATAAGGGCTTATGTTTTTCTCCCATTTAGAAATATTTTTTGTCTGGCTTTCAGGCACATGGCTTCTATGCATTGGTGCATTGTGGGAAGTATTGTAGTTCACACATTGGATAAATGTGAAGGGATTCTTGATCCAGATCCCTGTAATTGTGAGAGGATCATAGCCCAATATTCAGGGAATGCGTGACTGCTAAGATGACATGAAATATTCAGAACAAATCAAAAGTCCAAGGTCTCTCTTAGACATTGGTAATACTTTGTTGTCAGAAAATGATCTATCTTACCAGCTATCACTTCTGATGGGAAAGTGGGAATAACTGTACAGGAAAAATAGATCTTGAGGGAGCTACCTTTCTTTGATTGTTTCTACCTATCCAACAAGATCTGTCAGTGTTGGCACAGTTCATTACCATCTTATAGCAATGTGGAGCTGTGGTTGTCCTCCCTAATACAATCACATTTGGTCCTGTCCATGTGCCCTTTTTAAAAAACTTTGAAGACCAGGCCCCAGTCATGGTGTTTTGTGATCCTGCTAGGAATATTTCTTTGGATGTTGCTTCATTCTAATATTGTTTGCCCATTTTAGTTGTTTCTTTTTCTTTCCTCTCATTTTTTAATCTAATTCTGTCCTCTTGTATGCTACTTAAAGTCATTTTAGGGACTAAGGCAGAAGATAAATTAGATCAATAAATAACAAATAGCATTTACTGTGAGCATTATTAATTGCATGGCACAAATAAACAAAAAGCCTGAAGAAATTTGGGTTATTCTAAAGGCAGAAAAATGGGGAATAGACAATAGGACGCAATAACTTTCAGAGCATTCTGAATCATAAAAAAAAGTGGTCTGAAGATATTGATTGGAATTTTAAGAATTGAAGCAATTTTTTATAACTATCTGGAACTCTTGATTCACAATCAATATGTGTTCAAGAAACATGATTAAAAATCTTGAGTTTAAACTTCATTATTTTGTTGATGCCGAGAAAGTAGAGTGTATAGTGAGAATTAACTATATTTCTTAAAGAAATTTTAACTTATGTAGAATTCAGTTTCTCTGAAATTATTTGAACATACTTTAGTTAGACTTTCTTTGATCCCATTGGAGGAGTTTCATAGATCTTTAAAATATATAATCATACATAATTATGATTATATATAAGATAAGATAACCTTTATTGTCATTGTCATTTTTATACTGTGGGCACAACGGCACACATCAAAAATGAAATTTAGTTGCCCGCTCTCAAAGTGAAACACATACATGACACACACCTAAACATACTATGAACAACATATGTATAGACCCACATCCCTACATATACATAGCAAATAAATATTAAATACTGTCCATCTTGAATATATAACGGAAGGAGGAAGCTTGAGAGTTCGCAAGGTTAATGCTGTATGGAATGAAACTATGGCTGAATCTGGATGTTCTGCTACAGATACCACGAAGTCTCCTCCCAGAAGGTAACAAGGAAAACAGGTCGTGAAGAGGATGTGTAGTGTCCCAGATAATCTTACGGACCCTGCTCAAACAATGCTTCTGTGCTATGTCCTGGATGGGAGGGAGGGAACTGCCAATGATCTTTTCGGCCATTCTCACCACTCTCTGCATTGCCTTCCTGTATGAAGCAGTGATGCCTCCAAACCAGACTGTGATGCTGTATGTCAGGATGCTCTTGATTGTCCCCCTGTAGAAAGTGGTCAGGACAGGGGAAGGAAGATGTGCTTTTCTCATGCGGCACAGAAAATGCAGGCGCTGCTGTGCCCGCTTCACCAGTTTCTCACTGTTGAGCGACCAAGTCAGCCTACTTGTTAGCTGCACACCCAGGAATTTGATGCTGGTAAATTATATATAAATATATAATTTGGCACCAATAGATGTAAAGGGGCTTATATGTAGGGAGCTATAAAATGAGTAGGAACAGAATATAACAGGAAAAGTTTAGTGGAATTAATTTGTTTTTTTTTTCCTATTCAGATTGATTTATCTACAGGCAGATTGTCTTATTTATATTTAGTAATAGTTTCTAGATTGTATCTCATTGTTCTCAAAGATAGCTACATGGGAAAAGATGATTTCCTTGTATGAACATCTTACAGAGATTTATTAATTTCTCAAATAAATATGTAAAACTTCAAAAAGATGCACTGGATTTATTTAGATGAAAATTGTGTTAAATTAGCTTATGATGAATGGACTGATCCAGAGAATCTAGACATTAGAGGCTATTTTTTATCATTATCATTTTTTATTATTAAAAAAATGATTCCATGATGAAATGATATATGATTTGGTAAACCAATGATACACTTAGAAGACTATAGCATTTGTTGGCAAATGACACTGTCCTGGAATATCGAAATTGTAATGTATATTTCAGAAAAGCTAAAATATATAATTTCTTTTTTTTAAAAAAAAAAAATGGAAATTGTTTATGGATATACCTGCAGAGCTATTTTACAGATAATAGTAGTTTGAGTGGAATTAAATCATGTGTAAAAAAAAATATACCTACATAGATACTAGGTTATTATTCCATATGCAGTATTACTTTAAGTAAAAGTAAGTTATTAGTAGCTTAGGCAATATTTGTGCATGTATGTGTAGTGCAAATTGAGTCTTGCCAACTGGACTTAGACTGGCTTCTTTAGTCTGAGCAAATTGTTCAGATGAGCAGCGAAATATTTCAAACCAACAAAAAGAAGTCCAGTTGCCATGACTTAATTTCCAGACAATCCCATCTGGATGACTGAGAATCTTCATCGACATATTGCCATGCAATTTGGGTAAGAAACCCTGAGTTTGGTATGGGAGGGGTTAGTCCATTCCAATGACACTCTGCCTAACCAACTTGCTCAGACTGAAGAAGCTGCTGTCAACGCTGCAAACGAGTTTAGCTGGAGTCATTCCCACTTCGTTTTCGGTTGCTACAAAATTGGGAGGGGGGATGAGTACTTTTAAGTTTAGACAAAACCATAAATTGTCCTGTGGGAACCAAGGTCATTGGTGCCTGAGTTTTGGCGGGCTGAAGCTTCCATTAGAAAGCCCGCCAAAGTAGTTTATTGGGGAATGTGATTTATAACACATTACTGGAGTGGGAAATTCAACTTTGTAACATTGTAACCATTGGGAGGGTTGGTTTCACTTTTGATCATGCCAATACTTTGAAGTCAATAAATATGTTCTTTAAAGAATCCTCTTGCCTTGGAGTTCTGTTTTTACTGGTCTCATGTATCGGAACCATGACAGCTGCTTGGTTGAGCAGCAAAACATTTCAAACCACCACCACCACTAACAACAACAACAAAAGTCCTGTTGCCATGACTCAATTCCCAGGCAACTTTACTTGGATGATTGAGCATCTTCACTGATATATTGTGTGATCTGTAGTTTTACCATATTAGCCTAGACCTGTGGGAAAGGCTACTCTCAACTATATGCATTAAGTTAAAAATTATTGTTGTGCAGTTCATATATCATTTAAATGAAAACTTATGTCTTTATTATCACTCTTTGTAGCATTATTCAGGGAACAACAGTAGAATGGCTTACATCTTTGAGAAGAAAATTATTGGACTAATTTCTCTAGGATAGATAGAAAGTTTATGAATATATGCATATAGTTGCATACAACATACATACACATAGAGTTAGTAAGGCCTCTGGAACAGATGCTTTCTACATGCAGGAATGTTTTGCCCTTAATTGAATGCTGCTAATTTGGGAGTATGTCTCCCTTATAACCTTTTATCAGGAATCCGTTACTTGCATGGATATGGATATTGCAAGTGGTGGGTGGATACGAACTGTATGTCAGGCAGGGTCCTGTCTCAGGCCCTTCACCCACAAACACAGAGAAAGTGTGGTTGCAAACTTTACTGAGAAGTCTGTGAAGCAAATAAACAAGAAGCAAAATTCATGCAAATGCCAACATACAAGCACACACTAGAGAAAATAAGTCTCAAAGGTCCAGCAAGCTTGCCTTGAAAGAGTTCCAAACCCAGAACAGCAGGCACAAAGGTGGTTAAGTGAAATCCAAGGGCCCAAGGGTTGTAGAAGGATAATCAGTCAATTCAAGTCCATGGTTAAAATCACAAGATTCCAAGTCAAGAATCAAGGCACACCAAGTCAAGAATCAAGGCACATCAAGGTAAACAAACAGTTGTTGACCACATAAAGGCTTGAGTTTGCTGTTCTTCCTAAATAAGAAGCAATCCTAGTATTAGACTTGGAAGATTTCATAATGCAGTGGTATTATTTTACAAAAAAAATGTTGGAGCAAAAAGGACACTGAACTAGTTGGATCAATAACCAGGCTTATTACAGAGCAGCTACATTTGCTTTAGACGCTTTTGTCTTCATACCCATATTGTATATTTTATTTTCCAGGAATTATACTGTGATCTTATGCACAGATAAAAAGGATTTATTTTATATGCTGTAAAGAAAATAGGAATGTCCTCTATCTGAGTTGCTGTTGTTCTTTAATACTTTGCCATGGTCTAGCATTGACTGCATACCATTGTTTACAATAATTGTCTTTATTTTAATCCTGATAAATTCCTGATAAATCATAAATTCCATTTATGGACTATTCATTTAACATTGGCATTTTCCATCATTATTCAATTTTCTTCTTCCACCTACTAATTTAGGTGATAGATTTATGTTTTTTATTCCCATCTAGCCAGTTAATAATACACAAAGATACATATGTAGACCCACTTTAAGATAATCATAATTAAAAATGGTGGAATCCATCTGTATGTTGTTTTCAATTTCAGTTTTAACTGCTACTCTCACAGAATAATAAAAAAACCTGGAAGAAAAAAAAATGATGTTCTCACAATAAATTATATTTTTCTGAACATTTCAAGTCCTTTCATCTTTTTTCTCTTTTCTCTTCTTTCCACATTATATCACAATTCATATATTGAGTTAAATTCAGAGATGGCTTCTATGGCTAATCAGTCCACAAGCTTTTAGTAGTTTGTCAACAGTTATTATCTGCTCTATCGGTCAAGAAGATATGCTCTTCTGAGTCCAGTAAGTGACTAACAGAATGCTGTCAATCTAAGAACAAAGTGACATTTATCAAACAGGAACCAAGTAACCAGCCAAATTATTGTAGTTAAGGCAGTTGACTCCAAGGTGGTGGTGATTATCAAGCCAGCCTACCTCAAACTGATCATGCTTTGGATTACTCCCATTTTTTTCTGGCCTTTGTATCAACATACAGTCTTGTGGGGAATTTGGAAAGTTGAAATTCATAAATCAGGAAAACATAAAAAATGTTAATGGATTTCAGATAAATATGGTGAAAATTCTGAATATACATATTCAGTCAGTTTGCTTAGTGGTTAAGGCTCTAGGCTAGAAACTAAGACTGTGTGTTCTAGTCCCACTTTAGGCATGAAAACTAGCTAGGTGACTTTGATTAGTCATTGTCTCTCAGTCCATGATGTCAAGCTCAGGCGCAGGACAATTAGTCATTTTTGTCATAACCAATGGATCAACACTTGGTTCATCTGGGAAAAAACAGATTCTGCATTTACAGAAATTGTAGGAAGAAATATAGTTAACTTTTCAGTAACAGATGTCTCTTCATTTTTTCTTACAGTATAATGGACAACTTTACCATAATGTACTGATTTCATTACTTTCAACCAGGAAGTGTTTGCATGGATAATTGTACAAAATAATTATTTGCACTCTTGAAAAACATCCTCTCCAATGTAAACTAACAGAACTAGCAAAGCTAAAACAGCAAATATATATATATATTTCTTTCTCTGTTTGTACTGCTTTATCAGCATAAGCATTTTATGAGACTTTTATCAAAGACACATTTAAATCAAGGAAATGATTTTTTAATATTAGAGCAGAAATTATTTCATGCTTCCTTTAGCAAATGCCCACTATCAAGAACTGAGTAAATAAACAATTACATACATGCTCATGTTAATTGAAAATAGAATAAAATCAGTTATAATGGACACTTGATCACAATGTCTTAAATGCCTTTTCTTATGTAAAAAGAGCTTGAATTTTGTATTTGCAAAACTGCAGTGTGATGTTAGTGACCTTCTAGAAAGTGATTAAAGCTGAGTGTTAGTTTCTCCTCCTTGCTGATGCCCATTGTCTAACTTGGGAAGGGACATATATGATAAGGCAAATTGTCTCCTTGTATCAAGAGTTGCCAACACAAACCATGTCAGTGGGGTTGCAAAGGTGTTGGTAGAAAACCTACTATCATAACAGGCAGCATGACTGTTATGTTATTTATGGTATTATTATATATTGTTTTTTCATCATTTGGTGGTGGCTAACAAGAAAATACAACAGGACATGGGTGGGACCGTATTAAAGCATATCAGTAATACAAGGCTATCACACATATATATCACACATTGTTTGATAACAGGAAGAGAACCTGCAGCATAAGCTTGTGTGTACAGGTAGTCCTCAACCTACGACCATAATTGGGACCAGAACTCCTGTTGTTAAGTGAGGTCATTATTAAATGTGTTGTACCCAATTGTACAACCTTTTTTGTCATGAATCCCCCTGGTTGTTAAGTGAAGCACATAGTCATTAAGTAAATTCACTTCCCCCCCCCATTGACTTTGCTTGTAGCCACCTGGGAAAGTCACAAATTATGGTCATTTGATGCCAGGATACTGCAATCATCACAAAGCCATGCTGCTTGCCAAGGGCCTGAATTTTGATCATGTGACCACAGGGATGCTGCAACAGTCATAAATGTGAGAACCAATCATAAATCACTTTTTTTTCAGTGCCACTGTATTTTGAGTGGTTGCTAAATGAATGGTTGTAAATCGAGAATTATCTGTATAATGGTATGGAAGTTGTTGCCATAGCTGGCAACCCCATTTTGTTTGCAATGTTCTTAAATTTCATTACAGACTCCTTCTTTGTGTAAAATACTTGGTGGGGAGATGAAGAGAGAACACTGGAGCCTTAAAAGCTGAGTGATCTTGTGATCAGGTCAAGAGGGGTTGCATTTTAGCAGAATCTTGTAGAATACAGAGATCTTATTTGTTGTGTTAGTTGCGAAGTCGTCCACCCATCGCGACCCCATGGACAACGTTCCTCCAGGCCTTCCTGTCCTCTACCATCTTCTGGAGTCCATTTAAGCTCACGCCTACTGCTTCAGTGACTCCATCCAGCCACCTCATTCTCTGTCGTCCCCTTCTTCTATTGCCCTCAATCTTTCCCAGCATTAGGCTCTTCTCAGTGAGTCCTTCCTTCTCATTAGGTGGCCAAAGTACTTGAGTTTCAACTTCAGTATCTGGCCTTCTAAGGAGCAGTCAGGGTTGATCTCCTCTAGGACTGACCGGTTTGATCGCCTTGCAGTCCAAGGGACTCGCAGGAGTCTTCTCCAGCACCATAGTTCAAAGGCCTCAATTCTTTTGCGTTCAGCCTTTCTTATGGTCCAACTTTCACAGCCATACATTGCAACTGGGAAAACCATGGCCTTGACTATACGTACTTTTGTTGGCAGGGTGATGTCTCTGCTTTTTAGTATGCTGTCTAAATTTGCCATAGCTTTCCTCCCCAGGAGCAAGCGTCTTTTAATTTCTTGGCTGCAGTCCCCATCTGTGGTGATCTTAGAGCCCAGGAAGATAAAATCTGTCACTACCTCCATTTCTTCCCCATCTATTTGCCAGGAATTGAGAGGGCCGGATGCCATGATTTTGGTTTTCTTAATGTTGAGTTTCAAGCCAACTTTTGCACTCTCCTTCTTCACCCGCATCAAGAGGCTCTTTAGTTCCTCTTCACTTTCTGCCATTAGAGTGGTATCATCTGCATATCTTAGGTTGTTGATATTTCTCCCGGCAATCTTAATTCCAACTTTTGATTCATCTAGCCCTGCCTTTCTCATGATGTGCTCTGCATATAAGTTAAATAGGCAGGGCGACAGAATACAGCCTTGCCGGACTCCTTTCCCAATTTTGAACCAATCAGTGGTTCCGTGTCCAGTTCTCACTGTTGCTTCTTGACCATATAGGTTTCTCAAGAGACAAATAAGATGGTCTGGTACTCCCATCTTTTAAGAACTTGCCACAATTTGTTGTGATCCACACAATCAAAGGCTTTAGCATAGTCAATGAAGCAGAAGTAGATGTTTTTCTGGAACTCCCTAGCTTTCTCCATGATCCAGCGTATGTTGGCAATTTGATCTCTAGTTCCTCTGCCTCTTCGAAATCCTGCCTGTACTTCTGGAAGTTCTCGATCCACATACTGCTGGAGTCTAGCTTGTAGGATTTTAAGCATAACTTTACTTGCATGTGAAATGAGTGCAATGGTGCGATAGTTTGAACATTCTTTGGCATTGCCTTTCTTTGGAATTGGAATGTAAACTGACCTTTTCCAATCCTGTGGCCACTGTTGAGTTTTCCAAATTTGCTGGCAAATTGAGTGTAGCACTTTTACTGCATCGTCTTTTAAGATTTTGAATAGCTCAGCTGGAATACTGTCACCTCCACTAGCTTTGTTGTTGCTCAGCTTTCCTAAGGCCCATTTCACTTCACATTCTAGGATGTCTGGCTCGAGGTCAGTGACCACCCCATCGTGGTTATCAGGGATGCTAAGCTCGTTGTATAGTTCTTCTGTGTAATTTGCCACTCTTCTTTTTTTTTTTTTTTTTTAAATATATTTTATTAGATTTTATAGGGGTACAGGGATACATTAAGGTGCTTAGGAACCACCATGGAGGTGGGTATATTAAACATCCAAAAAAGAAGACAATCACAGATATATAACTCAACTCAAGCTTCCCTCTCTAATTCCCTCATTTAATTTTACATATTCAATTAATAAATTCTATATAAGTTTCAAACGGTCCTATCAAATATCAGTTACATTTCAATTCTAAAAATCCAAATCCTGTTTTTAAGCTTTACTAACTTACAATTACTATATTTCAATTAGCCTTAAATAGACATGTTATTAACACTTCGGGTGCCCTTTTTTTTTTTTTTTTACATAATTATATCTGGTATATTGTTCTTACAACAACATTCCCATATCTTCTTCATTGATACCATTTTTTTTCTCTTATCACCCATCCCTCTTATTCTCCTTTTATTTCCAAATAATTCTCTTAAAATAAAATATCAGGCCAACAAATAAATTTCTATCTAATTTAAATATATATTCTATCAATGCCTCTATATCTATAAAAATCTTTTTAAACCAGTAGATAAAGTTTACTTCTCCAATATATCATATCTAAAAGTAATATTACAAAGGGTATCCTCTTAAAAATTTCACGTATTCCATTAGTTGTTAAGTCAGTCAAGAAATCAAAGCCTTTTTAATCCCATTAAATAAGACTTTAAAATACATTTTTAAATCTAACTCTAGGCTTCTTTCTATGCCATAGTGGTTTCCATAGTGAGGTTCCTACATAATCAAACCACACTATTAAAAGGTCCATATTCTTTAACGCTTCAAATTGGTCAAAGTTCTCTTTCCTTTCTTCTAATAGCCTTTGGATGGTAAAAGCTGTTTTATTCCATGTTATATTTGCCAATTGTTTATCCACCTTTTCTCGATTTTCAATAAGTTGTATCTGAGTGTCAGTCTCTGTTGATGTTGGTATTGATGCTTCAGACATCTCTGTTGAAGTTGTTGTATAGTCATCAGACTTCTCGATAGGTTGTGTTGGAAGTTGAATAAAATTAGTTTGTTTTGTGGTTTCCACAGTTTCTCTCAGTGTAGGGAAAAGGATTGAAAAAGGAGCTCACATCCTTTGCAGCTTCTAAAATTGTTTCCAATATAAGTTCATAGTCCAGTTGTGTATTAAGTTCCATATCGATAGTAATAAGGCTTTTTAATCTTTAATCTTTAAGAAGGCTCTGCTTCATAAGAATCAAGCAAGCATTCACCTTCAATTTTCAATAGGCCAGCTGCATCTTATCTTATCACTCTTTCAGGGTCATAGCCATTCCCAGCCATAAAGAAATATAATTGCAGTACCACTTTTCGACACAAGATGTCCTCAGCAAACCAAAAATCCTTTTTTTTTTCTTTCCAAATAATAGATTTTTTATTTTTCGTGTTGAAAAGATGAAGAAAGGGTTCAAAATAATGAATACGTAGTTGTAACAATAATAGTCAAGAATAAAATGTTTTCAGGTCCCCTCAGTATTCCAAAATTTAAATAGTATCAAATTAACTGGTTTTTATTTATATATTTTTTTTTTCCAACGCTGTTTTTCCCCATTGCTCAAACGCTGCTTCCTCACGACAGGGAAATAGTTCAAAGAAAGCTTTTAACAGGAAAGTAGTTAGGGAAAAAAAAAGGGGGTAGGAAAGGTCTCACCCGGATTCTCCACGGGGGTTCTTTCGCTTAGATGTTCTTCTGGCTTTCAGCTGGTGCGACGAAGTGATCGTCCATTTTGAAGGGCGATCTTTTCCTCCGGCGGCCCTAAGGAGAAAGCTCGAACTGGGGAGAGCCGCCGCTCTTCCCCAGTCGAGCAGGAGCCTCCTCTAACGGTGGTCGCCTCTACGGGGCGACTTTCGACCCGATTAAGGGTCTACCGACGGAGGGAAACAGCCGGTGGGAGAGAGAGATCTCTCCGTGCGACTGCTGGTGTCGCGATCCGGAACCGGAAGCCACCACCTCTTCTTAATCTCTTCTGCCTCTGTTAGGTCCCTGCCATTTTGGTCCTTTATCATGCCCATCTTTGCATGAAACGTTCCTTCATATCTCCAATTTTCTTGAAGAGATCTCTGGTTCTCCCTATTCTATTGTTCTCTTCTATTTCTTTGCACTGTTCATTTAAGAAGGCATTCTTATCTTTTCTAGCTATTCTCTGGAATTCTGCATTCAATTGGGTGTATCTTTCTCTTTCTCCCTTGCCTTTCGCTTCCCTTCTTTCCTCAGCTATTTGCAAAGCTTCCTCAGACAGCCATTTTGCTTTCTTGCATTTCTTTTTCTTTGGGATGGTTTTAGTTGCTACCTCTTGTACAATGTTGCGAACCTCTTCCATAGTTCTTCAGGCACTCTGTCTATCAGATCTAATTCCTTAAATCTATTTGTCACCTCTACTGTATATTCATCAGGGATATGATTTAGTTCATACTTGAGTGGCCTAGTGTTTTCCCTACTTTCTTCAATTTAAGCCTAAATTTTGCAACGAGAAGCTCATGATCTGAGCCACAGTCAGCTCCTGGTCTTGTTTTTACTGACTGTATAGAGCTTCTCCATCTTGGCTGCAGAGCACATAGTCAATCTGATTTCTGTGTTGACCGTCTGGTGATGTCCATGTGTAGAGACGTCTCTTGGGTTGTTGGAAAAGAGTGTTTGCTATGACCATCGTATTCTCTTGACAAAATTCTATCAGCCTGTGCCCTGCTTCATTTGTACTCCAAGGCCAAACTTGCCTGTTATTCCGTTTATCTTTTGGCTTCCTACTTTAGCATTCCAATCCCCCATGATGATAAGGACATCATTTTTTGGTGTTGATTCTATAAGGTGCTGTAGGGCTTCATAGAACCGGTCAATTTCATCCTCTTCAGCACCAGTGGTTGGGGCATAGACTTGGATTACTGTGATATTGAATGGCTTGCCTTGGATTCGCACTGAGATCATTCTGTCATTTTGGGGATTGTATCCCAGTATTGCTTTTCCTACTCTTTTATTGACTATGAAGGCTACTCCATTTCTTCTGAGGGATTCTTGCCCGCAGTAGTATACCTGATGGTCCTCTGAATTAAATTCACCCATTCCTGTCCATTTTAGTTCGCTGATTCCTAAGATGTCGATGTTCAGTCTTGTCATCTCTTGTTTGACCACGTCCAGTTTGCCTTGATTCATGGATCTTACGTTCCAGGTTCCTATGGAGAAAAAATCTTTACAGCATCGGACTTTCCTTTCACCACCAGATGCATCCACAGCTGAGCGTCCTTTCGCTTTGGCCCAGTCGCTTCACTCTTTCTGGCGCTACTAGTACTAGCCCTCTGCTCTTCCCCAGTAGCATATTGGACACCTTCCGACCTGAGGGGCTCATCTTCCAGCGTCATTTTTGCCTTTTAGTACTGTCCATGGGGTTTTCATGGCAAAGATACTGGAGTGGGTTGCCATTTCCTTCTCCAGTGGATCACATTTTGTCAGAACTCTCTGCTATGACCTGTCCGTCTTGGGTGGCCCTGCACGGCATAGCTCATAACTTCATTGAGTTACGCAAGCCCCTTCGCCACGACAAGGCAGTAATCCATGAAGGAGAGAGATCTTATAAGCTTGGACAAATCCTTAACTTTTTCACTCACTCCACGTTAATGTCACTTGCCTGCATTGTTGCTTTATTTTTTTTATTAAATTCATAATTTAACTTCAGGCTATTTAAATAGGATGCATAGCATTCCTTCCTCCAATTAATAAAGTAATTCAGTGCTTTTTCCATGTTGAGAGTGGACGTAGGTTTAGGTCTGCCCAACACTAATGCAACATCTTAACCACTGTACCACATCTCTTAGCAGTTCTACTGGGGTTTTGTGAGCTGTATTAATTATCTGGTTTGGTCTAGAGATAAATATGCAAAACTGAAAATACATATTCTATGGGGAGGTGATATTTCCATCTGATCTGTAATTTGGAGAAACGATAGGAGCCTAAATCCAACACTCATTTTATGCACCACAGTGATCCATAAACTGCTAATTAGGAGTATTCTGGAATATACTCGAATGAGATCTTTAACAAGCCTTTTTCTCCCCAACTTGTATTGAACTGGTAGACTTGACTCAGAATGGGGTAATATTGAAAGCATTCGTGCTCTAAACGATTGGGAAACCAGCATATCACTTTGTTTTTCATTGCAGGCATAAAGATGGATGGTTTTGAATGCATGTCAGCAACCCAAGTTTTTTTGTTGTTGTTAAGATAGTGATTTAGCAGGGAGATAGGGAAATTATAAGAGAAATAATTGTTAGATAAACAAAATGTCTTGTAGTGCTGCCATTTGTCTATATGGACTAAAAGATTAACAGAATAACAGAATTGGAAGGGACCTTGGAGGTCTTCTAGTCCAAACCTCTGCTCAGGCAAGAAACCCTATACCATTTCAGACAAATGGTTGTCCAATCTCTTCTTAAAAACTTCCAGTGTTGGAGCATTCACAACTTCTGGAGGCAGGTCGTTCCACTGATTAATTGTTCTAACTGTCAGGAAGTTTTTCCATAGTTCTAGGTTGTTTCTCTCCTTGGTTAGTTTCCAATTATTGCTTTTTCTCCTGCCTTCAAGTGCTTTGGAGAATAGCTTGACTCCCTGTTCTTTGTGGCAACCCCTGAGGTATTGGATCATGCTATCTGCTGCTAGACATACCCAATTCTTTATATGTTTTAGCCTCCAGTCCCCTAATCATCTTTGTTGCTCTTCTCTGCACTCTTTCTAGAGTCTCAATATCTTTTTTACATCATGGCGACAAAGACTGGATGTAGTATTCCAAGTGTGGTCTTACCAAGGCATTATAAAGTGGTATTAACACTCCACATTATTTTGATAATATCTCTCTGTTAATGCAGCCTAGAACTGTGTTGGCTTTTTTGGCAGCTGCAGCACACTGCTGGCTCATATTTAAGTGATTGTCCACTAGAACTCCAATATCTCTCTCACAGTTACTACTATTGAGCCAGGTACCATCTATACTGTACCTGTGCATTTGGATTTTCTTGCCAAAATGTAGAACCTTACTTTTTTCACTGTTGAGTTTAATTTTGTTAGATAGTGCCCAATGTTCACGTTTGTCAAGATCCTTCTGTATCTTAAGCCTATCTTCTGGAGTGTTGGCTATTCCTGCCAGCTTGATATCATCTGCAAATTTGATGAGTTTCCATCTATCCCATCATCCAAATTATTGATAAAGATGTTGAAGAGTACTGGGCCTAAAACAGAGCCTTGGAGTACCCCACTACATACTTCCCTACATATAGATGCAGTTCCATTGAGGACTACACATTGAGTGTGGTTGGTCAGCCAGTTACGAATCCATCTGGTGGTGATGCTGTCTAACCCACATTTTTCTATCTTATCAAGTAGTAAGTTTTACTAGATTGCTAGAATGCTCCCTTCTGCTGCTAGATTCAATTGTGCAAAAGGACCTACTATATTTTCTGACCTTCTCCAATACCTACTGACTAAGATAGCTATTTTTATGTACTGTGGCACTAGCTTCAGTGAATTCCCAAGAATAAGCTTTTGTTCTCCATATCCACATGTGTCACAGATGGGTGCTCCAAATCTGTGGGCCACACATAGTCATGTGTCCCACAGAGTCATCCTAGCTCATAAAATTGATAACAAATAAAAGATTTTCCACAGAAAATTAAGTAAAATAAGTTAATTATGACTCCAGGAGTCTTAATGTATCTATAAATATTTAACCCCCACCAAAAATTCGTTCGTTAGTGACATCGTATTACTACTATAGTCTTCAGGCACTGGAAAAAAAATAATAAACAGCAAAAATGGCTACAAATAAAGTTTGCCCATATTGGAAAGAAAGTGGCAGGGAAGTTACCATATATTGTATTTCTCCCCTTCTTCTTTCTGTTATGTAGTTCAGAATATATTTGTATTAAGCAATAAAAGTAAAGCAGCAAAAGAAATGATCATGGTACATTTCTTGAGAAAGAAAAAAAGAATTTCATTCCTTTCTCATGCAATGTAAACTGATTTGCCAGTGTTAAAAATATGTTTGCTAAAGTTTCTTCTGCCCTTGTAATTAAATTATTCGTTGTTCTGAAATTAGATCAATTAAAGTGGTAGTTTTTTTTGAGGATAGCCTCTTCATTCATCATGTTAATGCTATTTAAATAGCTGTCAGCTTCTATCATTTGATGCTATAGGCAGGTGGCAAATATATACCAAAATCAATTATTTAATTCTGTACTATTTAATTAAGGAACACTGCAATCCCAGTTATCTATCTCACTTATATGGAATGGATTTTTTATTCTGTATGTTTTATCTAGGAGGAAAATGAAATCTACCAAATCAGATAATTAGCCAGTCTAGTCTAGCAGTGTCTATTAAAACAGTGACTTGGTGGTACCTACTGAATGTTTGTAATTTTAAAAGGACACCTTAAAAGAATACTCTACAACACACACTATGCTTCTTTACTTTTCCAGTGGCAATTTTAAGAGTTAACATTTGCTTAAAGTTAGGACACCATAATTTAAGCAATCTAAAAGACTATTCTTTTGAAAGTCTTGTTGGTCTTAGGAAATCAGAAGTGACCAAGGCATTAGATATGGCTACTCCTGACTGGCTTCTCCTGACTCATTGGTACAAACCAGCTTTTTTTATTTTCTCAGGAACTATGGGTAATGATTTAGATAAAGAGACTCTGGAGCAGGCCTGAGCATTTTATGACCCATGGGTCACATCTGACCATTTGAGTTTGCCCAGCCCACAGCAGCGATGGCAGGGGGAGTTTCAGAAGTGGGTGGGGGTGGTAGCAAGTGGTGGCAGGGGGAAGTGGGGGGCAGCAGTGGGGGTTCGCCTTCTACAACTGTCCCAGTTTCTCATGCGGCCACTTGGGAAAATTAATTGCCCACCCTTACCCTGGAGCGACGCAGCAGAAAATAAATAAGTGGAAATAGGTGTATCTTCAAATTTGAGATTATTTGTAGCAATAAGGACATTGGAGTGCCCTAACTGTATCTGCAAAATCTTGGCCAGCTGCACTATATGAAAGGTCTCCAAACCTTTAGAGAAATGTGGTTGAAAGAACAAAATACCATGACCTAGAATTGCCTAGGTGAGCATATTGTACATAAGATTGCTAAATACTTTCCAAGTTGAAGCTACAAGGACAGAATCTACTAAGATAGCACCTTATACTGTTATCTGGGTTATCTCTGAGCTGCAAATCTCAAAAATTGGGTTTCCCTATTACTTTAGTTCTACCATTTGTGCATTGGATACTGCTCCATCTACTTGAACCAGAAGTTGGATCCTGGTTAAAATCAATATTTATCTGAGAGAAGAGGAAGTTCCAGTTGCTCGTAAAGAGGCATTTATCTGTCCATTCCTCAAGAAGCCTGGTCTGCACCAGAAGATATGAACAATATCTGCCTCCATCCCTCGCTCCTCTCCATTTCTTGCTGAAGTTTATAAACAATGTAATTGGGCTACGTATACTGTATAGTGCGCTCTGGAAGATGTGGATCATTTTTACTTGTGACAAGCCAGATTCATATCTAGTAATAGGACAGAAACAGCATTGGTCACTATCAGGGATGACCTGCGGCAAGGTTATATGAAGGGAATACAACCATCTGTGTGCTTTAAATGTCTCATGGCCTTCAATACTATTAATCACAGTATTCTTCAGGAGGCAGAACTTTAGGTAATCTTAATCGTCAAGATGGGAATTTCAAGGGACAAGGTCAGCATAGGTAATGTGTTTATAATGCAGAACTATTTCTTTTCTGTCATGTTTAACATCTACGTGAAATGGCTGGAAAATATCAGTTTTGGCTGAGGTATCTTCAATATGCTGATGTTACCTAAGTAGACTTTCACAATGAAAAAAAATATAGGAGACATTATGTGATATTCAGTCAGATAATGCCTGCTTGGTATCCCCAGCTACCAGGACATGTGATAGGAGGGACCCTACAGGTGGGAATTTTCTGTAAGGATTCCCCTTTCATGGAGTAGCTTACTTTCCATTGTATGGATGGCCTGTACACTTATGGCCCTCAGATACTTCTAAAGACCTGAGTTTTCTGTGAGGCCTTTTGAAATACACTCTGTAGCCATTGCAGGAAGGGCTGAATTTACTATATCTAGTTTATATTTTATCTATGCATTACTAAAACTCTCATGTCAATTTGTTTGTAACTTTCAATTAGGAGATCCTTGATCCCCATGAGAATTAAATTTGGGGAAATTGTGGCCACTTCATCGCCACTGCACTTTCTGACAACACTTCCTAGAAACCTGTAGGTGGTATTGTGCAAGGGAAGATGGGAGAGATAATCTGTACCCTCTTTCCTCACCTCCCTCTGGCCCCCATGCCCAATCAGCTGGCAACAAGACCCAACGGACAAGCAGCCATTGGCTGCTTTGGAACCAAGGTCAAATTTGAAATGTCTTAAAAGGTGGTGGCTGGTGAGAGAAGGACAAGGGAATGACAACCTATTTTCCATCACACCTGAAGGTAAAACAAGAAGCAATGGATTAAAATTAATCAAGGAGAGAACCAAGTAAAACTAAGAAGAAATTTCCTGACAGTTAGAACAATTGATCAGTGGAAAGACCTGCCTCCAGAAATTGTGAGTGCTCCAACATTGTCGGTTTTTAAGAAGAGGTTAGACAGCCATTTGTCTAAAGTGGTATAGGGTTTGGACTAAAAGACCCCCAGGGTTCCTTCCATAACTCTATTATTATGTTATTATGTTAAGCTGAGGGTATGATCTACTTGGATGCCTGCTTGTGAGTCAGGGCTGGTTGTAGGGTGTTTATAGTCAACAGGTGAGCCTCTTTCTCCCTGGAGGGAGAAGACCCTTAGGGACATGGTAGAATGGCAAGTGGTCAATGGCTGCCTTTGTTCTCCCTACTCTCTACAAAGTGGCAGACAGTTGGGTTCACCCATCATGATAAACCATATTGGGTTTATGCATAATTTCCTGAACATGTCATAATAACTTTATTTGCACAATACATTAAGTCAGTGGCAAATAAATAGAATGTTGTAAGCCAAGTCCTCTTGTCACTAAAGTTTACCCTGAATCCACTTATATAAAGCAAAAATAAGACACTCAAACAAAATTCATACATTGATTTAAATGAATTAAAATGAAATGGGGAACAGGCAGGGAGAGGACAAAGATAGGAGCTAGACAGAAATCTCATCTGTGAGAAAGACTGACTTTTGGATGGTGAAACAGATCATGTTAAGAGAGGTCCTTGATGTTTTCTGGGCTTGCTTGTTTTCTTGCAGATATTTCATTACCCAAACTAGGTAACATCATCAGTGCAGTAATGAAATGTCTGCAAGGAAACAAGCAAGCTCAGAGAGCACTAAGGACTCCTCATGTCAACCCTGAGCTACAAGTATTCTCTTTTATTAGATCATGTTATATATTTTAAATAAATAAAAGACTGTCTTCATAGGATTAGATGTATACTCTGTTTTTTCCTAATAAATGAACCTTAATGGGCAATCATATTATTTGACTTAGTGAATGTGTGCTATCTCTGTAATACAGATACGGTTAATCATTATAAACCAGTAGAAGTAGGTATTTCAACTATTGTTTCCATTATTTGGCAGGTAATTCAATCAGGATGTAGAAAAGGATGATTTTCATTCATTGAACCACTGTCTAAAAGACTTATGACTTAATTAATCTAAGTACATTCCTATAAATAAACAGTGCAAGGCAATTAACAGGCTATTTTGTTTTGTAATTTCAGAGTTGTTAATATTCTTGAAGAATTGCATTTTGTACTAGATTGACTCAGCCGTGGATGATGTATCACAAGATGTACATTTTCCCCCAACATTTTGGAAGAGAGGGATATTGAACTAGCTTTAAAAAACAATTATTTTCTGAGATGC
Organism: Azemiops feae; assembly: GCA_023970755.1. Lineage (NCBI taxonomy): Eukaryota > Metazoa > Chordata > Lepidosauria > Squamata > Viperidae > Azemiops > Azemiops feae. Next base: position 725,726 of record JALGBA010000838.1, read on the forward strand.
ATTAAAAGAGTTGAATTGTTTTTAACTTTTAATATTCTGAACTATTTTGTTCTTGCTGTCTATAGAACCAATGGTCACTCTATCAACTCCCTAATTATTAAAATCTGCAGGACAGAACTGAAAGCTTGCAATGGCCAACAATTTTAATCACTGTCTTAAATTGTGGAATGCCCTATTTTCAGAGTCATATCTGTATATGTTTTAAGTATAAAGCAGTCTTCATCAGATTAATTTTTAAAATATTTTAACTGTTTTATTGTTTTTTAAAAATGTTTTTACAGTTTGCTTGAAGGTGCTTTAAAGTCATTAGTATTTTTATGGCACAAATTATATAAATACTGATAAATCCTTACCATTATATAGCAATAGCAATAGCTATTAGACTTATATACTGCTTCACAGTGCTTTATAGCCCTCTTTAAGCTGTTTATAGAGTCAGCATATTGACCCCAACAATCTGAATCCTCATTTTACTGACTTCAAAAGAATGGAAGGCTGAGTCAACCTTGAGCCAATCAGGATCGAAGGAATTGAGCTCCTGGTAGTGAGCAGAGATAGTCTGCAATACTGCATTCTAACCACAGTGGTAAGGAATAAGGCATGCATCATGGATGTGACTAGGAGATTTAACCTAATCTATGGTTTCTAAAAAAGGTTACACAGAAGTCTTAATTAAAACTAAAACATATGAAGAATGGCTGCAGGACTTGAGTTTGGCTAGACTAAAGAAAAGAAGAAACAGGGGCAACATGATAGTAATATTCCAGTATTTGAGGGGCTGCCACAAAGAAGAGGGCATCAAACTATTCTCCAAAGCACCAGAGGGCAGGACAAGAAACAATGGTTGAAAACTGACCAAACAGAGAAGCAACCTGGAATTAAGGTTGAGGGCTTGGGAAGGATTCCATGGATGAGAATCCTCAAGGAGAAAGCAACTCAAGAAGCTTGAGAAATTTTGAAAAGTGAGATAATAAAAGCCCAGTCTAGCACAATACCAACAAAGAGGGAAAATAACAGCTCTCAAAAGTAACCAGCATGGCTGCATAAAGAACTCTCTGATAAATTGAAAGATAAAAAGGACAAGTATAGAAAGTGGAAAGAGGGGCACATAACTAAGTCAGAATATCAGCAAATAGCCCAAGCCTGCAAAGATAAAGTGAGGAAAGCTAAGGCTCATAATGAACTAAGGCTTGCGACCAAAGTCAAAAATAACAAAAAAAAGCTTCTTTCAACATGTAAAAAACAAGAAAAAAGTGAAGGAAATGATTGGTCCATTAGTGGGTGAAAGTGGCAAGAAAGTGACAAGCAATAGGGAGAAAGCAGAACTATTTAACTCATTTTTTGCATCTGTCTTTACACAAAGGGAAAAAACAGACCAACCTATCAAAAATAGTGCCATAAAAAACAGAATAGAAACACAAGTTAAGATAGGCAAGAAAATGGTAAGTGAGCACCTGTCCAGCCTAGACGAGTTCAAATCACCAGGACCAGATGGATTACACCCCAAGGTTCTCAAGGAATGTGATCTCAGAACCACTGAACTATATTTTTCAAAGATCCTGGAGCACTGGAGAACTACCAGAGGACTGGAAAAGAGCTGATGTAGTTCCCATCTTCAAAAAAGGAAAAAAAATGGATCCAGAGGCGGCACTCAGAGCCCTCTCTGTGGGCACGCGTGCCATCGCCCCATTCCTAGACCTTCAGCTGGGTTTTATAAAACCTTTTCGCTTTAGGCCTCCGCCGACGTGTGCAAAAATAAAAAGGTTCAATCAGTCAATTTCAACTTCTCGCAGGGAAAAAAAAGATCTTGCAAAGTTGGAATTGATTGATTGAACTTTTTACTCCCACCCAGTCTGCCGTTACCACCACAGACACGCCCACCCAATGGGCCACGCCCACCCGGTACTCGACGATGCATAAGTGGGTTTGGGGTTGCAGTTTGGGCACTCAGTCTCTAAAAGGTTCGCCATCACTGACCTAGAGGCCAACAAAGTCATTACTAAAAGCCAACATGGGTTTGTCAAAAACAGATCATGCCAGACAAATCTTATTGCATTCTTTGACCAAGTGACAAAATTAGTGGATCAGAGGAATGCTGTGGATATAATTTACTTGGACTTCAGTAAGGCATTTGATAAAGTAGATCACAACCTACTACTCGATAAGATAGAAAAATGTGGGTTAGACAGCATCACCACCAGATGGATTCATAGCTGGCTGACCAGCCGTACTCAGCATGTGGTCCTCAATGGAACTGCATCTACATGGAGGGAAGTGTGTAGTGGGGTGCCCCAGTGCTCTGTTCTGGGCCCAGTGCTCTTCAACATCTTCATAAACGATTTGGACGAGGGGATAGATGGAGAACTCATCAAATTTGCAGACAACACCAAGCTGGCAGGAATAGCCAACACTCCAGAAGACAGACTTACGATACAGGAGGATCTGGACAGACTTGAACACTGGGCGCTATCTAACAAAATGAAATTCAATGGTGAAAAAAGTAAGGTTCTACATTTAGGCAAGAAAAACCAAATGTACAGGTATAGTATAGGGAGTACCTTGCTCAATAGTAGTAACTGTGAGAGGGATCTTGGAGTCCTAGTGGACAATCACTTAAATATGAGCCAGCAGTGTGCTGCAGCTGCCAAAAAAGCCAACACAGTGCTGGGCTGCATTAAGAGAGGGATAGAATCAAGATCACGTGAAGTATTAATACCACTTTACAATGCCTTGGTAAGGCCACACTTGGAATACTGCATCCAGTTTTGGTCACCACGATGTAAAAAAGATGTTGAGACTCTAGAAAGAGTACAGAGAAGAGCAACAAAGATGATTAGGGGACTGGAGGCTAAAACATATAAGGAACGGTTGCTGGAATTGGGTAGTCTAGTTTAATGAAGAGAAGGACGAGGGGGGACATAATAGCAGTGTTCCAATATCTCAGGGGCTGCCACAAAGAAGAGGGAATCAAGCTATTTTCCAAAGCACCTGAAGGCAGGACAAGAAGCAACGGATGGAAACTAATCAAGGAGAGAAGCAACCTAGAACTAAGGAGAAACTTCCTGACAGTTAGAACAATTAACCAGTGGAACAACCTGCCTCCAGAAGCAGTGAATGCTCCAACACTGGAACTTTTTAAGAAGAGACTGGACAGCCATTTGTCTGAAATGGTATAGGGTTTCCTGCCTTAGCAGGGGGTTGGACTAGATGACCACCAAGGTCCCTTCCAACTTTATTATTATTATTATTATTAAGGAAAAACTTCCTAACAGTGAGGAGAATTAACCAATGGAACAGCTTGCCTACAGAAATCATGAGTGCTCCATCACTGGAGGTTTTTAAGAAGAGACTAGAAAGTCACTTGACTGAAATGATATAGGTTCTCCTGCTTGAGCAGGGGACTGGACTAGAAGATCTCCAAAGTCCTATTCTATTCTGTCCTGTCCTGTCCTGTTCTGTTCTGTTCTGTTCTGTTCTAATAAAAGGCATGATGGGCAGCGGGAGTCAATATGTATGGGCCTATCTTATGATGACTATGGAATGTGGAAGTTCACTATTTGGAAGGTAAGAAAAGTAAAGGAAACAGCAAAGATCATAAGAGAATGAATGAAAGGAATGAAAAAAAATAGTACAGTATGCCTCTGTGAAATATTGTACACATAGGAAGGATATATAACCCAAAGAGTTTTAATAGAGTTTAGAAATGAATGAATTTGGGACAAATTGATAGGGATTGCAATTAAACTAACTTCAATGTGAGCAATCTAATTACACAAATCTGTAATTTGTGTAAGTCTGTAAGTTAGAGGTAAAAGAAAGAAGATAATTGGAAATGGCTATAACAAACAACAGAAAATAGAGGTAAAGCCATAGGGCAGGGATGTCAAACTGCCGGCCCACGGGCCGGATGTGTCATGGCAAAACCACGCCCACCCCATTGCCAGCAATGGAAAAAAAGTCGTGATACGTTGTGACACATCACATGATGTTGCAATTTCCCCCCCTGCCATAGGGGAAGAGATAAAGAGTTTTAGAGCAGGCAGTATGAACTTTGTGGGAAACCAAAATTGAGGACCTCAGGATCCTGAGTAAGATTGCCCCAAAAGGAAAGAAAAGGGAGCAATTAAACCTAAAATCTAAAAGATATGAAAGCTGTGATCTGAATATGTAAGATACTTTATGGACATCAACTGTGAGGAGACAGACTGAGAGGAAAGAAAGAGAACTAGAAGCTTAAAGGCATGGCTAGCAAAAAGGAAGGAAAAGGAAATAGCCCTGAGTGAGAGGCAGATAAATATTAATTAGAGACAAGATATTCAAGTTAAGAGGCAGAAAATTTACTCATACCAGCTCAGCTCATATAACACTGGTATCAGTGTTATATGTATTCAGCTATTCTGTGGTATTATAGGAAGATGTGGTATTATAGTGAAGATGATATTCATGTGTGCATATTCAGTACATTTTACTCATCATATGGTTTCTTTACTTTTAGTTCATCAGTAAGATGAATTCTGCTTCCCCCTTTTGATTTTATCATATAGATTGAAAATTGTATGAATGATTTGGTTTGCAATTATTTGCAAATAGTAAAAAAGAAACAAAACAAAATGAGTATGAGAAGGTTCTATATTTAAAACTAACAGGATGCATCAGGAATAAATTCAGGATTGCTTGTCTCCTTGTACCTTTCTCTGACTAGCAAATTCCAGTGGGGAAGTACAGTAGCATTGGAAATGTTACTTTTCATTATTCTTATTATTATTCATCAGCACAGCTTTCCCATTTGATTTTAATGAGCAAGCAGGCTGGCTTAAGTGAAAGAGTGAAAGAGACCCTTAATGCAATCCCTTGATATTTAACAAAATTAAATGTGGATGCTGGCCTTTGGCATCTTGCTATAGAAGTAAAGGGAAAGGTTTTGTGAGTTATATTCCATTTGACAAAAACCTGTATAAAATACATTTAACTGAAGGCACTTAGTTCCTGTTGCAATTCAGCAGGAAATGGACTCCTGAAGATTGTTTCTTGGATTCATTCTCTGAACATGGTTCCAAAATGCAGTCGTTGAGGTTCTTGTGCATCAATGGTTTTATCATTTGAGGACTGGAATGAACTGTTTCTTTTATTCTTAGCATGGAATTGACATTGTGCCATGCTTAAATCAAGGCCTTTGAGTTTATATAGCAAAATTAGCAGAACTGAAGACATCAACCACATTATGTTGCACATATTCCCCATTATGATTACATGTTGCTAAAAGTTGGAGACAAGCATTCAGATGATGGTTTAAAAAGGTGGTTAAAAAAATCAGTTCAAATAGGAGCACTAAAACTTTAATTGACTTAATGCACTTATTAATGTTATACTACACCAAGCTGCCCAAAAGGGGGACCAGGAAATGAGAGAAAGGACTGAAAATTATAACCCAACAATCTATATTTCCTGTGTATCTGAGCAACAATAATTAATGTGTTTCCTTCCACCATAAATAAGTGGTCCCTTTCTACTCTAAACTCATTCAACTATGATGATTTAATTTATTTATTTCTTACATTTGCATCCTGCCTTTATTATTTATATAAATAAGTTAAGGTGGCAAATATACATAATATTCCTTCCTCCTCCTGTTTTCCCCACAACAACCCTGTGAGAAAGGATGGTAAGAGTGATCATCCCAAGGTCACTCAGCCAGCTTTCACACCTAAGGCAGGACTAGAATCCTATTTCCTGTTTTCTAGGTTAGCAGCTTCACCACTACGTCAAATTGGATCTCTCTTTGCCTATGTTTTTTCCTGCTTTTGATCTGTCAATAAATGGCATCATAGATCATCATTTTGAATTGCTGTTTTATTTTATTTTTTTACCATATTTGAGGCAAAAAAAGACATTTGCTTACCTTTTGTCAGAAGAAGAGAAGTTCTTAAACATGACTTTAGAGGTGATGCTCATATAAATGATCAGGTCTAACTGAGATAGCATGTCTTCACTGCAGTGAAAAGCTTCAGGCTGTGAAGACAAAACAATTATCCTTGTCAAGGTGAAGAAATAAAATGGACTCATTCAATGTGTCATTACTTATCATATCTAAACTTCTCTAATAGATACAATATCCCAAAGTGGATTCTATGCATCTGCAGGAACCTCTTGTGACATAACCTGTAACTAACTGGGAGAGTTTCTGCTTGTGTACATCTCATATGCAAAAGCCTCTTCCAATTGTTGGAACTGCCAAAGGAGACCTCAGTGGCAAAAGTGAAGAAAATGTGGCAATTCACTTTGTTTTTAGGAGAAAGAATAGAATAGAATAGAATAGAATAGAATAGAATAGAATAGAATAGAATAGAATAGAATAGAATAGAATAGAATAGAATAGAATAGAGCTGGAAAGGACCTTGGAGGTCTTCAAGTCCAGCCCCCTGCTCAAGCAGGAGAACCTATACCATCTCAGACAAGTGACTGTCCAACTGTCCAGTCTCTTCTTAAAAACCTCCAATGATGGAGCACCTATTTCTGAAGGCAAGGTTGTTCCACTGGTTAATTGTCCTCACTATTAGGAAGTTTCTCCTTAATTCCAGGTTGCTTCTCTCTTTAATCAGTTTCCAACCATTGTTTCTTGTCCTGCCCTCTGGTGCTTTGGAGAATAATTTGACCCCCTCTTCCTTGTGGCTTTCCTCTTCAGAGGAAAAGCACTAGATCCTAGTGCTATTATTATCCAAAGTTAAGAGTTTTAAGTACATGAAAAAATGTAGGATGAATAAGTAGAAATATTGTGGATGAAATTGCTAATTGTGTTACTTAAGTAGAAACTCATTAAAAGAATACTTCCTTTTTATTGTGGCTGTTTCCCTTCTATTTCCAGAATATCTTACTGCTGATTTATCATCTTTATTATGAAATTCCATACTGTAGTCTGCATCATTCTTTTGGTTGCCTCCAAGAGTGTTTCATCATAATACTGCAAATTTTTCATTCTTGTTCTTATCTTAAATGAGATTACTCGTTGAAATATGCAATTCATTCCCTACCAAAATATTTTGGCTTGTTATAGAATTCTAGACAATCAGCTGGAAAGGTCTATTAAACAAACCACAGAGTTTATTATTATTATCTGGCAACAGTTCAGGCAGCACATTTAAAATTTGGTATGGTTGGCACGGTTGTCACATCAATAATTTTAAATGGATGCACCTAACCAAATTGCACAGTCATTTAATGAAGTTCTCATACTTGATTTGATCTAGAATAAGAAATATTTTTCCTTGGAAAGTATTAAATATTTGGTAAAAGATAAATGATATCTGCTTTGGTTTAAAGCTCCCGCTATTCTCTGTTTATTTTTCCATGCAGTTTTGGCCAGTGTGAGACTATTATGGTCAAACTTTGTCTTAAAAAGAAACAAAAAGTACCCACCTTCCTCTTATCTGGGATATCTGAAAAAAAATGGATTCCCAATGCATGTGTCTCTTATGTACATGACCTGGAAGATGATTTCATTTTATTTCCCCAAACTGGCCAGCTATCTTACACATCTAACCACCCTGAGAAAGCAAAGGCCTTTATGCTGGCATGTGTGAACATTCCACCATTAGGAGACATAGAAGCCTATGGCCTTTTTGTTATCAGAAAACCCTAGATATAGTACATAGTTTCCCAGTTAACTATCTTGCATAATTAGAAAGCCTCAGCCATAGGTGTCCACTGTTATTTTCCCTCTTCTGTGGTTTTGATAATAAATCTAAAAAAGTAGTATTTGCTGAAAGACTCTACATTTATGATTCTAGAAAATTGGAACCCTCCAAAGAGGTACTTCTTCATTGCTTCTTTTATAGAGGGATTTGAATTAGATTTATCATCCCTTTGATCAGCAGATATTCTGATCACTATGCCCAGATACTATTTGTAGATGAGCTACCTTTTATTACAGCCACGCTGCTAGGTTTTTCATTGCAGCCTGTGAAATCCACCAGTCCTTGACATCTCAAGCTACTTCTTTATAAGTCTATTTTTATATAGTTTTAGATATTGCCATATTTTACATAATCCTAGATATTATCTCATTTACAGCCTAGATTCATATCACCTTTCTCTGATTTTTTATTATAAATCCTAGTCAGGCTGCTTTATAGATAGATTTCAACTTTGGTAAGGAATTTTTGCTGGTTTCTTAAGTTAGAGTATTAAGATGGCCTCATTAGGCCACTAATGAGAACATTTGCTGTGGTGGTCTGAGACTGCAATAAAGACTGATTGACTGGATACTATTATAATGAATTCTGAAGAAGTTCTGAGTACCCTGAAAAAAAAAAGTCTTATTTCATAAAGCAGAAACATTTTCAGGACATTTGAAAGTTGATTTCAGTATTGTACTAGCATCAAATTTATTCTCTTCCCCTCCTTCTCTATTACCCAGCCTGATTAAAATTTTTAGAGGACTTAACAATCATGCTCTTTCTTTTATTAGAAAATATGCTGCTAACTCAGCACTTGGAGATTTTAATCATTAATCAATAATTTTTAAAAAATCATTTACTATTTATTAATTAATTTATTAAATGTATGTGCTACCCATCTCACTGTTGCAGTGACACTGTATATAGCATAATAAAGACAACAATACAAAACAATTAAACATTAAGAAAGATTAAATAAAGACTAAAACACAAGAGAACAGGTGACATCCAGATAGGAATCTTCTCTCTACCCATCTACTCATAGAGGACCCCATGCCATATGGAAGAGCCAGGTTTTTAATGTTCCTCTGAAAGGTCAGGCATGTAGGAACGAATCTTACCTCTAACAAGAAAATATTCCAAAGGGTGGAATATTCCTAAACTCCACCAGTTGAAATTCTTTTGCACATGAGATCTAAATTACATCTCTTCTACTGAAATGAGTGGGATAGGCCAATCCCATTAGGATGAGATGGTTTCTTGGATATTTTTCCAGCACTATGAACTCTATGTGTTATTTTAATTTCATCAGAATTATTGCTTCTGTTTCCATGATCACACAAAGATGTAACCTTATTGAGGGATTCAAAAGCAGAAGTAATCACCAAGCAACCATTCCCAGTAAGATTTCATGAAATCAATCAAATTATCAGTGTATCACATGGTTCCTATGTCTATCATAGTCATTTGTAATAGGAAACCCTTCACATATACAAATATATGAATTTGTTGACTTCCAATAAAGCAAGGATCCCACTAAGGCATAATTCTTGTCACATGAAAGCAAAAGTATGAAGGTAAAAAAATGTTCTTACAAATATTTGGATTGCACATAAGGATGACATTTTTGTAACATAAGATGGATTCTATCATTCACATGGTGAATACCCATAGTTATTGAATTCTTGAAGGCAATTTTTGTACATATATTGTTAGGCATATAAATATTTCTGCATATTTGTCTATCTGTGAACATGTGGATACTCATCCATTTCTGTATATTTTCTGATTGGTTGATGAATGAACATCTTGTAGACCAAGAAACTGACCTAAGCATAAGAATATAATGAGACATGTTGACAGCCAGAGAGAAAATATTTTATTTGATTTTTTTTTAAAGGAAGCTAAATTAAACAGAAAACAAAAACAAGTCTAAAGTTTTGTTTTAGAGATTTCCAGACTCTGGGAAACTAAATAAACTATCCCAAGTTCTTCACAAGAATATTTCAGTCTGTGCTCACTGAAGAACACTTTTGATCCTCAAAGTTGAAAAGAACTGGTATTGCTCTAAGAAAGTTATGGTTTAATTTCCCTTGTGGTTCTTATTTACCGATGGTAATTCCTCTTTAAATGAGATAGAACTGGGTTGGGGTGGATTGATTTTATTACTTGGATTGTTTTGTAACCTCTTTTGAATGTTTGGAAAGATAAAACAGAAATTTCAATAAAAGCTTTTCTGAAACATTATATAAAGACCTTGTTTCTGTGATTTATTTTCTAAGTAAATAATGGTAGTTTACCATACAAAGGAAACAAAGGAAACCTAAATCATGTTGTGAGGAACTGGTCCATTTGCTTATCCAATTATGATAACCGGATGGAGTGAAATTAATTGTCTTTTCACTTAAAATGCTGTCAGTGGTATTTAAAAAAATAGTTTTAGTATTTAAACTACCTAGCCTCCATGTTAGGGGGTTGGCAATATTTTGTTTACTGGCAATAGCAAACTCCATTTGCCCATCTGTTGGCAGTGCCACTACTAATTATGATTTCCATTATTTAGAAAGTCAGTAGCAAATGGTGGCTTTTAACACAATGCATGCCAAGCCTATTGCTAGCTGGCATTTCTTTCTGGAGAAAGAGCACCTGAAAGAAGCTGCAACATACAACAGTCATTTAATTTGCATTTCATAATTTGTCAGAATAATGGATGATGCCTTGTTTGTCTTCACCTTCTGGAAACAGAAGTCTCCTGTGTTCCATATGTGATGCCCCTGGAATGGTCATGCCCATATTACAATTGGTATATGTAGTCCATCTTGATAACTATTGACAAATCAAATATGAGTTTAATAGCCATTCAGATTTAGATGTTTTCTTTGGGCCAAATTATGAATGGTGCTACGATTCTGAATACATGGAGTTCTCTCTTGTTCATGTTTATGTGTGTGTTTGTACTTTCAAGATTTATATACAATGCCATTATCTTCTTTTTTCTTCAGTTCTATTCTACTGTAGGAACACTGCAACCAACCATCCTTGCTTTTCGCTTGCTTGGACCACATTGAGTGAAGAATAATTGTCTTGAGCCACATATAAAATATATAATATAGTTAATATATATATACATCACATAGTAATAAATGAATCGCACGCTTACAATCTTGTGGGGTCACATTACTAGCATGCAGCCTATGGGCCATGGGTGGGACACACCTATTCTTAGAGCAACTGAAAAATTTCCTTTTTATCTCTATGTTGGTATGTGTCTTAATCTCATGTCCTCTAGCAAAATCCATGGAAATTTGATAGTTCTGTCCAGTATTGTCTTTCTTAGCATTGTGTTCATCTGGACAGAGAAGTCTGATGTTTTTTCCTGGGATCTGTTAGAGCCACTTTCCCAGTTAAGTTTCACAGCCCATATGGTCCTACCATCAATGGGATCATTTTGGCCTTTATTTTCCACACTTCTAAATGAACAAGGCAAGAAAATCTGGAATGAGCTGCCGTTTTGGAAACTCCCCTGAGCTCATTGTTATAGATGTTTCTTCCATCATTTTTTTAAAGCAGGTATTATAAAGTTGGTGTCAAATTTATTGTAATTCATTTATTACTAACAATTACTAAAGTTCTGCATTGGGTTCTTTCCCATCCTTTTTGCTCTCAGAAAGATCTATCTACAATAAAACTACATATAATTCCTTTTCCTCTGCTTGTGTGCTTACGGATATGTGCTAAAATTGCTTACAGTCATGAAGTAGCAAGTGAAAGAACTTTAAATCCACAAGAGGAATAAAAATCATTAAAAAAATACCAAAGTAATACTTTTCTACTGTTCTCTCTCCAGCCTCAAAAAATCTGTTCTGATTGAAACTGAACCAAGTTAATTCCCATATGTACTGTACTTTAGCATTCACTAAGATAAAATCTATAACTAATCCCAACAGAAACCTTAAGCTTTAATACCACACTGAGATTATCATTACAATCCAGGGAACCTGCTTTATTGAAGAAATGTTGCATTTCTAAAATAGGTAATAGTAGGATCAGTTACTCATTCTGTTCCACACTAAGTTAGACAGGGGTAATAATGAAGTATGACTAAGATGCAGCTTATATTGAATGAGGAGGTTCTATATAAATAGAAATAGTTTGATTCTGTACCAATGTGAGATTGTGATTCATTAGTCAGATAAAGGGACATGGTGGCGCAGAGGCTTAATGATACTGGAACTGCTGGCCAGAAATGGCCTGCACTCCAACAGTTCAAGCCCAGTTCTGTGAGACAGAGTGAGCTCCTGTCATGCAATCCCTAGTTCCTGCCCACCCAGCAGTTCAAAAGCAGGCAATATTGCAAATAGATAAATGGGTACCACTCCAGTGGGGAAAAAACACCTAGCTGCATTCATGTGTGCAGAAAGCAGAAGCTGACACTGGACCTAGCAAGGTGAGACTAGTGGAGGAGCCTGGAAGAGCCAACAATCTGAGCACTGCTAGCTAATTGGTGTAAAACTAGTTAACCCCCCTCCCCCCCGCAGTGCATTAAGGATAGGTGTGCAAGTGCCAAATGGAACGAACTAGTAATCTAGGCTGTCAGGATTACATTGTGTCTAACGTGTAGATTTCCCTGAAATTATATGACATGCGCTAAGTAAATAAAGAAATTAGTTGGATAAAAATAAAGTACTCCTTCAAGTCAACTCCTGGTGATTACAAAGAATATCTATGTCAGTGGTGGCGAACCTATGGTACGGGTGCCAGAGGCGGCACTCAGAGCCTTCTCTGTGGGCACGCGCGCCGTCACCCCAGTCCTAGGCCTTCAGCTGGGTTTTATAAAACCTTTTCGCTTTAGGCCTCCGCCTCCATGTGCAAAAAAAAAAAAAAAGGTTCAATCAGTCAATTTCAACTTCTTGCGGGAAAAAAAAGATCTTGCAAAGTTGGAATTGATTGATTGAACTTTTTAGTCCCACCCAGTCTGCCGTTACCACCGCAGCCATGCCCACCCAATTGGCCATGCCCACCCAATTGGCCACACCCAGCCAATGGGCCACACCCAGCCAATGGGCCACACCCACCCGGCACTCGACGATGCATAAGTGGGTTTTGGGTTGCAGTTTGGGCACTCAGTCTCTAAAAGGTTTGCCATCACTGATCTATGTAGATGCCATGACAACAGTTTACAAATGGTCTGACACTATGAACTTTTAGATCACAGCCCATCCAAATACTAGCAAGTTTTGAATCTATTAATCTTTTTCAAAATAATCCAAGGTCAATTAGGTGTTTTTATCTGCTCAAGATAATCTGCTAGTTTTATGAAATACAGGTAACCCACATTAAATCAGTTACAACAGCACTAAAAAAGTGACCCAGTAGTGGGATTCAAATATGTGAGCAACCGGTTGTCTGTGTGGATCCCAGTTCCGGAAGTCCATTCTGGGCCTGGGCAACAAAAAATTAGCTACCGGTTCTGCCAAACTGGTGCGAACCGGCTGAATTCCACCACTGTGTATAGACCTAAATGGCACATATGAGAATGAATTCTCTAAAGAGGAAGTATATTGGCATCTAAGAAAGTTTATAAAAGTGAAGCGGAATTCAAGGTTTCACCAAGAAACCTTTCAAAGTATTCTTTATGAAAAATATATTCACTAGTGACATGCTGATTTTTTTTTTTAGCTTGAAACATCTGTGTTTTTAATTTGATCAAAATGCAGCAAACTCAGAGAGAGGGGAAACCATAGAATTCCAATAAATCATTTAAAATGAATTAAAGTGATGACTGTAGGGACAACTGCAATTTTCAATTTGAAATGAAAGTAAAGATTGCTAAGACACAGGGAGGCAGGCAATACTGAGAGATTTCAACCTTAAAACTACATTAACTTTTGGTACACATTTGATTATCTTAAATCAATACTGGGTCTAACCCTGCTAATAGTATGCCAAGAATGTTACATGAGAGAAAAGCACTAGCTTGTATAGTGATGCATGTGGGGATATGTGACTCCTGTTATTTAGGATTTTAAGTTTTAGTTGCCAATAAATCATTAGATAGTTTAGCAGAAACTGATTCAATGCAACTCTGTAAGGTACTATAAAAATAAATTCAATTCACATATAAAACATATTTTTCAGGACCTTTGAAATATATGTTTCAAAGAAATTAATTAAATACAATTATCCAGAGAGAAAGAGAAAAATTACAGACTTGCCCCAGCTCTGTAGGGCAAAGAGGAACCTAGAACAATATAATGGTGTTTCTGCACCAATTGCCTTTAGCAGTCTTATTCCAGTCAAAAACATTGCAGGCCACGAATCTCCTATATTATCTCTTTCTCAGCTCTGAAACCTCTGTCAACCTCCTTGCTTCCATAAATAGTCTCCCATTCTCAAAGATCAGAACAAAAGACTAGATCATCCTTTACCTTCAGTTGGATTACTTTGATGTTTGGCATGTGCTGTTTATTTGTAATACAAGCAAGACAAAAAAAGACAATAGATATCTGAGAATGCCTGACTTCTTTCTTGTCACTTATTTAAATCCTTTTTCCTTTTATATTTGCAATGACAATGGAAGGGTTTGGCATGTTTGTGAGGCTTTGTAGAAAATAAGAATAATAAAAGTAAAAATGCTTGAATGGTGATAGATTCATCAGGAGAAGATGGCAGGGGGATGAGATAACAGAGTAACAAAGTTGAAAGGAACCTTAGAACCTTCTAGTCCAACCCCTGCTCAAGCCAGAGACCCTATCCCATTCTGGACAAATAGCTGTCCAATGTCTTCTTTAAAATCCCCAGTGATTGTGCACCTACATCCTCTGAAATCAACCTCTTCCATGAATTAATTGTTCTCACTGTCAGGTGCTTTCTTCTTAATTCTAGATTGGATCTCTCCTTGATAGGTTTCCATCTGTTATCTTCTATCATTTCATCTCCGTTAGTAAGAATTAAGTTCAGCATAGCTGATCCTCTAGTTCTCTTCACTTCCTTTTGGGAGATAAAGTTGTCTGCTAGGTTCATCAGGAATCAGTCTGATCTCCCATGAGGTGCAGACTTTGTCTCCCAGTTGATAACAGGTTAGTCCCCCATTATTACTGAGGTGTGCTTCTTGCATATCTTAATTAACTGATTAGCAAAAAAATCATCTATTTCCTTTGTTTAGTTGGGTTTTCCATAGTATACAACTATAACAATATCATTTCTTTTTTTCCTTTTATATTAATCCAAACGTATTCAAGGTTTTTATAACTTTTTTTTTTTGCATTTCTATAGGGATGTGTCTATCTCTTATCTATAATGCAATTCCACCTTCTCTCTTATTAGGTCTATGCCTTTTGAACAATTTAAATCCCTGTAGCTGTACATTCCATTCATAGGTTTTATCCAAGGAAGTTTCAGTAATGGCAACCATGTTGTATCTGCCCTCATGTGCCAGGACATCAAGTTCATCCTGTTTGTCCTCATACTTTGAGTGTTAATATATAGGCATCTGAGTCCTTTTTGACTGTCCATGTGTTTACTTCCAACATCTTCTGGTTTGTATTTGGATTTTCCTTTTTTCACCACTTGGTTGATTGTCTTGAGATTTATGCTTGGAATTAGCTTCTAAAAGTTTGCCTCCCTCCATCTCCAGTTTTAGTTTAAAGCCCTTTGGATAAGGTGAGACAGTTGGTTTCCAAAGATGCTCTTTCAAGTTATTATGAGGTGTAGCCCATCTTCTGCCAGAAGCCTTATGTTGGGTTTCCAGTTATGACCAATATTACAGCTCCTAGAATGGTAGCCTGGAGCCTGTAGAATTGCATTTCATAATTTTAGTTTGGATTTTTTTCCCATAGAGGATGAGGGTTAAATGCCTTGATACTGATAAAATTATACAGTACCTAGAAATAATATTGGTATATTTTGGCTATCCTAAGATAATTTTTGGGTAGTTCTTGAGTTATCACCACAACTGAGCATGGGGTTTATGTTGTAAGTTGTTGTGGACCATGTGAATATACTTATGATTTCTTTGTATGACAATTGTTAAGAAAGTCACCACAGTTGTTAAATGAATCATATGCTCATAAGTCTGAATCCAGCTAATCCAGTGGGCACTTTTTGCTGTTTTTTGCCAGAAAATCACAAAAAAAGTTACAAAACATAATCACATGATCACAGGACACTGCAATTAGTTATACATGTGAGCTGATTGCCAAGTGCCCAAAATACAATTACATAACCATGGGGTGGCGTGACAGTCATAACTTCAAGGATGAGTCATAAGTAACTTTTTTTGAGTCTGTTGTAACTTTGAACAGTCATTAAGTGACCGGGTATAAATCAAAGACTTTGTGTGTAGAATAATCATGTGAATGTTCCTGGGACATTTTGACCCAGAAAAAAATCTATAGGATTCCAACTTAAGTGTCTTTGATGAATTGGAAAATTAAAATTAGAAATTTTGAATGAAACTTCCTAGGAACATGTGACTAATATAATGCCAGCAACAATGGTGATAATTCTTGCATTTTTCAAACAAGAAAGTTCTAGGAAATAATGGACAATTGGAGTCATATAATTACAGTTCATTTGATCTGTGTAAGGAATAATTTGTGAATTCTCATATTCTCTTTGAACGGCATCCAATTCTCTTCACTGGCAAATCTTAGTTAATATTAGTATATTCCAGCAATTGATAAGACTAATATAAATGATTCATGATCTTACTAATTGCACTGTGGACTGAAAACAGCATGTTTAATTCATAGGTAAAGATCAAAATATAACGAATTGGTTCTTCTGTGTGTGTTTGTATGTATGTGTGTATGTATATGTATATGTGTGTGTGTGTGTGTACATATATATTCCTAAACTAATTAACAAAAAAAAACATAGGTAAAATTACATTGGATTCCTCCTGACTTCAAGGGGATATCCATGCAGTTTCTTAGCATCAGTAAAGAAGTAGGTTGGCTTTGTTTTCTTCTCTTAAGAATGCTACAGTCCTATCTGGGATGGGCATCCTTTTTCACTGACTGTGCAGGGATTATAACAACAACAACAACAACAACAACAGCAACAGCAACAGCAACAGCAACAGCAACAATAACAATAAACAACAACAACAACAACAACAACAACAACAACAACAACAACAATAATAATAATAATGATAATAATAATAATAATAATAATAATAATAATAATAATAATAATAAAAATGCCAAATCCAGTCTGAGCATCTGGCTGACTGTGCAATGATCAATAACAATAACAATAACAAGAAGAAGAAGAAGAAGAAGAAGAAGAAGAAGAAGAAGAAGAAGAAGAAGAAGAAGAAGAAGAAGAAGAAGAAGAAGAAGAAGAAGAAGAAGAAGAAGAAGAAGAAGTTGGAAGGGACCTTGGAGGTCATCTAGTCCAACCCCCATGCTCAGGCAGGAAATCCTATACCATTTCAGACAAATTGCTGTCCAGTCTCTTCTTAAAACTTCCAGTGTCGGAGCATTCACAGCTTTTGGAGGCAGGTTGTTCCACTAATTAATTGTTCTGTCAGGAAATTTCTCCTTAGTTCTAGGTTGTTTCTCTCTTTGGTTAGTTTCCATACATTACTTCTTGTCCTGCCTTCAGGTGCTTTGGAGAATAGCTTGACTCCCTCTTCTTTGTGGCAGCCCCTGTGATATTGGAACACTGCTATCATGTCCCCCCTCATCCTTCTCTTCATTAAACTAGACATACCCAATTTCAGCAACCTTTTCCTTATATGTTTTAGCCTCTAGTCCCCTAATCCAGGGCTTTTCAACCAGTGGTACGGGTACCACCTGTGGTACATTGGCACCTGGCAGGTAGTATGCGACCATCCTAGAAAAGTGGTAGCGGGGGAGGGGAATGAGCTGAACCGGTGGCAGCACCACACAAGCCTGAGCGAGAGATGGCTGGAGCTGCAGGGCTGTCAGAGCTCAGCGGAAGTGCCAGGATTAGTGCCACTTTCTAGCTGATGTCAGGGCTCAGTGGAAGCACCAGGATCAGCGCCAGGCTCCAGCTGGAGCTCGGCGCTGATCCTGGTGCTTCTGCTGAGCCCAGAAGAAGCACCAATCAGCTGGAAAGCAGCACTGATCCTGGCACTTCTGCTGAGCCCAGAAGAAGCGCCGATCAGCTGGAATGTTGCAGCATCTCCAAGGTCTTGTGATTTACATTCAGATGCTTGGCAACTGATTCATATTTATGATGGTCACAGTGTCCCAGGGTCATGTGAAGTGACCAAAACCTGCTGCAACCACCCAGCAGATGGGGGGAATAAAAACCAAACACCACCCACTCCACCCCTGCTGCCAATCCTCAACAGAAATGCTCACAACAATGAAAACCTTGGACAGGAGGAAGAGCGCCGCCGGACGGGCAGGCAGGTGTCTTGCTCGGCTGTGGCTTGGGGGGCACTTTTTTCAGTGCCATTGTAACTTCGAACAGTCACTAAACGAACTGTTGTAAGTCGAGGACTATCTGTACTTTATCCCTTTTTTCTTTTTTCTTTTTTTTGGTCATCAAGTTTTTGACACCTTGCTAGGCGACTGGTGATACTCGGATATTGCCATATCCTAAAAGTGGTACAATGGGTGAAAAGGTTGAAAAGCCCTGCCCTAATCATCTTTGTTGCTCTTCTCTGAAACTCTTCTATGAAATGCTAAGGGAAGAAAAACATATTTACCTAGCCAATCAGATTAGCCAAATCAATTCTGTCAAATGAATTTTGTGCCAATTTTTTTAAACTGGAGCAATGATTGTCAGAAGCCAGTTGGTTTTGTCTATAAATAACTAAGCCTGTAACTGATTTGTTTCTGTTTCTTCTTAGCTACAAAAGGGAGCTATTTGCATAACTTTCTTTTTCTTAACTATTGTATGGTGATATATACTGATTTTGATGTTTCTTTTATCTGTGGCAGTTCAGCAAATAAAAGCAAATGATTTCTAGTAGAATGTTTATTGAATTATCAATCTAGGCTCCAGTTCTGTTGTTCCATGGTTCTTCTATCCAAGTATTTTTTTAAAAATATAAATTTGTATAGCAGTTTTACTGAACAATACCAATGAAACACGATCATTTCAAAAGTTAAACATCACAATAATAATAAAATGTGGACAGGACTTGGAAATTAATTTATCAATTTTGACTCCTGTACTATATACTATATAAAATATTAGACAAAAGTATCATGAAGATTAGCTATCAATTGATTGGTATGTGGTATTTTTTGAGTTTCTCTTTAGAAAGTTATTTCTTCAATTAACATTTTAACTTCTGAATCAAATCCCAACTGAGATACATTATGTCCCAATACTCTTTAATTCACATTTAATACATATGGCATATTTCATACTTTTATACACTTTTCTTTAATTTATTGTTTTAAAATATATATATCAAGATATACAAACAAAAATTAGTACAAATCACAAAGTGATGTAGAAGTACAGTTATATAAACTTAAAGTGCATTTTTTTCTAATTTTCCGGGAAAGAAGTCCCAGTACATTTGGTAGGATTTACTTCTTATCATAAAATTTTAATATCTATTAAGACAGGAAAATAATAAACTGTGCTAAATTGGAAATGTGTATTTATCCTTAATATATCCGAGAATACCAGACTAAGTTTCCATCATTTATATGTTCTTTCTACATGGTCAAATGTACAATATATATATATTTTAAATTAAAAATAATAAAAAAACTACTGTAAATCAATTAATATATGGCCAGAGGCTTATGATTTGTAAGTATGAGTCTAGTACACTCAAAACAATAAACTTTTTTTCTAGAGAGGCTTTTATTTCTCCAATTCAATCAATCATTATAGCTTAAAAAGAGGAGATGGCAGATTTCACATACTGAAAAAAAAAAGAATGGTCATGATAATCAGACTCTTTAAAAAAAAAGCATCATAAAGAAAGAAAGAAAGAAAGAAAGAAAGAAAGAAAGAAAGAAAGAAAGAAAGAAAGAAAGAAAGAAAGAAAGAAAGAAAGAAAGAAAGAAAGAAAGAAAGAAAGAAAGAAAAATAAATATCTAAAACAGGGGCAACCCACTGCTTGGAGGCTAGAAGACCTCCAAGGTCCCTTCCAACTATTATTATTATTATTATTATTATTATTATTATTATTATTATTATTATTATTATTATTATTATTATTATTATTATTATTATTATTATTATTATTATTATTATTATTATTATTAATAATAATAATAATAATAATAATAATCACACAGTCAGCCAGATGTTCAGACTGGATTTGGCATTTTTGTCTACCTATCGAGTCCTTACCAAGGACCTGGGATAGGCAGATGTGGATGTTTGATGGTATTACAGATATCATCGCAGGATGGAGGCAGTTTATTATTATTATTATTATTATTATTATTATTATTATTATTATTATTATTATTATTATTATTATTATTATTATTATTATTATTATTATTATTATTATTATTATTATTATTATTATTATTATTATTATTATTATTATTATTATTCTGAAATTTTATAAATACAACCAAGAGTGGAAATTTTCATTTCTTTAAATTTCAATGTAATTGTAAAAATGTGATCTTTTCAGCTTGCCACCATCAAAGGAAAATAAATATATGTATGTGTACAGCTAATAAATCCCAGATAAATATTGTAATTCAGTGTGCATCGAGGGATATATTCATACTACCTCTCTGCCCTAAATCCTGCAAGGTTTCAAAATTCAGATCTACCTTGCTAGATGGGCATTACTGGAGGTAAATTCATTTGGCACCATAATAAAGTTATAAATGTCCTGGGATTGTAAACTCTGCCTAACTTATGGTGAAAGAAGAAATGCACCATTACCCATATTTTATACTGTCATATTCTTCAGTAATGTTTCTGCCAGGAATCAGGCCAGAATATCAGGGAAACAAGGCTGAGTAAGAAAAATTAGGAATAACAGACTAAGTGGGATTCACACAAAATACAGGAGAGACAGAAGGGACAGAAGAGAAACAAAGCTAACAGTCTGAACCATAATACAAACATGTTCATGAAGCAGGTGAGGAATCCATGAGGGAGCTGTGGACTTAGCACTTGCCCTGCAATAAAGACAATTTTAGCAAATATTTGATGTGTCAACAGTTACAGGAGTGCTTGCCTCTGATATGTAAATGTCATGGACAGAAAGTTAGTTGTTGAGCTTTTTGAGGGGCCCAGAGAAGCAGACATTTAAAATGCTCATCTTCTAGAGACATTTGCCTCAGTTGCATGCATGTTTTGAAGAGGTTGTGTTTTTGGAAAAGGAACTTAGATTTCATTGGCATTCCAACGACTATAACCGATGGCCTTCTGGTCTTCATGAAATGACCAGGTTGTAGAAGATTACGGAAAAAGGAGGCATTTGTTGCTGATAATTGAACATGATCATGTTGTGAAATCATTTATAAAGCAAGTTGCATCACTGTAAAGTGATGCAAAACAATGATACAATGCAAGGAAACAAGTTCTCAGAAGAAATAAAGCAGTTCAGACGTGAATTCCTCCAACAGCTCTACCATTTTGAGAGTAGCTGTTCGTGGTTATTCAAGGCACCTGACAGTATGGATAACATTTATATGTACACATAGTAATTTATTAGAACTCACACTGAATACAGAAGGATCTGTCATCCTGAAATTCATTTCATCCTCTTTCTTAAATCTATGCAATACAGTATCTGTAGTGGGATTGTTTATGTCAGACATGTCAAACTCGCGACGTCACGTGATGTCATGCAACGTATCAGGACAGTTTTGCCATTGCCGGCAATAGGGTGGGCATGGCTTCCATGTGACACATCCGGCCCACGGGCCGGCAGTTTGACACACCTGGTTTATGTCATTAATCAGGAGAAGCCAAATCTTACTGATTTAATAAGGCATAGTCCTTGATATGCAATACCATTTGCAGTCTGGCTTTTTAGGATAAAAAGTGTTCTTTTTACAAAAAAAAAGAATGTATACAGAATATAAATCTTCATTGGAGATAAATTGTATCTGGGAAAAAAAGTATCATAAGTTAAGTTAGTAATTGGCAGTACATTCTAAAGGTCAGCCATTAGCTGTCTGCGAGGTTGAGAAGCACATTCCAAGTTTTCTGCCTGAATGCAAATGGCTATCAAGCATGACAATTGATCAGGGTTTTTTTTTTTGCCAGCAGTTAATGTTCTGGAATGTGTAAAGACATTACAACTACCCTGACCTCATATTTAATGCAGTCACACCATTTTTATTTTGGAAATTCAAAAGAATGATGTGTTAAACAGATGGATCATTTCTAACATTTCATACTAATGGGACTGTTAATGTCCTTCCTTTGTCCTAATCCTATGTCATTAACCAGAGAGTGTGACAATTGGGCCGACAATTGGGGCAGTTCTATTGTTATCTGAAATCTCCTCAATAATTACTGCTGAGATGTGAATTTTATATTGTGTCAATATAGTCATTGTGCACTACTTGGTGAGAGAACCAAGGGAACTATTCTATGTGCAAACTATCTGTTACAATATTTATAGCGGCATTCTTACAACATCTTAAAACTTGGCTAATGATTTAATTTATTTTCGTATGTAAAAATAAAATAAAATCAAACCAATTAGGACAAAGCGAAAACTCAGTAAGTTATCATTAATCTCTCTCTCTCTCTTAACAATTGAGTTTTTCCCATTTTTTTCTGTTATACTGTTCCTTAAAGAAGGTTATTTCTGTAAGTAGATAGATAGATATACATCCAGAGAAATGCAGTTTGATCTCATGGAAAAGACTTTTAAATGTGGCATCACACACTCAGAATAACAGAGTAACAGAACAGAATAACAGAATTGGAAGGGACCTTGGAGGTCTTCTAGTCCAACCCCCTGCTTAGGCAGGAAACCCTATAGCATTTCAGACAAATAGTTGTCCAATCTCTTCTTAAAAACCTCCAGTGTTGGAGCACCAACAACTTGCACATTTGTTTGTTTATTTGAATTCTATATCCACCCATTTCAGCCTAGTGACTCTGGGTGGTTTACAATTTTAAAACTATAAAACAGTTAAAAATTAAAAACAATAAAACAATAAAACATTGATGTTGCTAATTGCTCGCTTCCAATCTATTTTACTTGCTGCATAACCGTTGCTGTATGGAGGATCTTCTTAACCCAGGAGAGTCATATAAACTAAAGGAATGCCAGTTGTTCTGTTAGTAAGTTGAAAAAGTGACAGACCAGAGAAAAACCCTTCAGGAAATCCCAGGGATCTCTCCCCGGATGTGTCGTCAGTTGGCCCTCTTCACCAAAAGTCCAGAACTGGAATTAAAAAAAAATTGAATATGGAGAATAATTAAATGCTTACCCCTGCAATTTGTGCTTCACTCCATACTACTGGGATACCTCAAGGCAGAATCATTTAATAAAGTAAAAAAGCAATGTGTTGGACAAAGGCAAGACATTAAAAAAGAACCTTAATTAATCAATAATACTTTACAGATAAAAAGGGCTATCATGAAAGTCAATATAGCCCAGCTGTAAATAAGAATATAAATTTATCTTTTAAAAGAAAAAAAAATCCCATCGGTGAATGCCTGTCAGCTAAAGAAGCTAAAACATTTGAAAAGGCAGGTGTAAAAAATCTGAAGCACATAATGGCTGTACTGAAGATAATAGCACAGAAAGAGGCAAGATTAAAGTTCATAACCACAACTTTGAAAGCTGTAGTTTATCTAGTGATTTTGTTTCATTTTAGAGCAGAACAGAATTGAACAAAATAAATTCTCAGTCCTAAATCAAATTATTACTTATATACATAAGCTTGACTAACTGGTAACTGTTACTGGTGTTGTGATTTGTGTCCTCTATTTCACCTTATGTTATGGTCATAAATATTTGCATGCAGCATTCCTTCTGACTGTGTGCCTTCAGAGAAAGAGTAACAGCAGTATAGAGTGTAATGTGTGGTTCAATGTTTAAAACAATTGGTACTTCAACATGGGATCTTCAGAGAATTGCAGTGCAAAACCTTTGGCTTTTGATGGAAAAAAAAGATAATCTTGTGATTTGACATCCTTTACAATCATCTGAAATACAAGTAAAGCTTGAATGTGTCATTTGCCCAAATAAGGTTAATTTATAGTAATATTCTAGCCAATTAATCTTAAAAAGGTGCAACAAAAGTCCTAAAAATATGTTGCTCAACAATAGAAAGAGTTATTTCTTTGAAATAATAGAAAATACTTGTAGCTCAGGTTTAGATTTTGACTGTGATTTGTTCTCCAATTTCAATATAATTTCTGAATGCTTCATACCATCATCAGCAGGATTTTCTTGTCCTATTTTCCTTAGCTTATAAATGTTTTGTGTGCCAGTGTGGTAGTTGGTTGTGCGATTGGTTGTTTGTTTGCAGCTATATTTGAATTCTGAGCAGCTGATGGGTTCTCTTGTTGATTGGCAGCTCAAATGGTCTGGTTTTTTTTACATATTCATATGCTTGTTAATTGCTCCTTTCATGGAATACCAGATCTCAATAAATTCACATGTGTGGCGGGTATTGGCATGCCCAATGATTTTTGTTCCTTCCCAACTGAACTGGTGATGTTTACCATCAATATGGTCTGAGATCAGGGATTTTTGGTCATGCCGTTTAACTGCTAGTTGATATTCATGATCCCTTGTTTTCAATTGCCTTTCGGTTTGTCCCACATAGAACTGGTTACAATTATTGCAATTGATTTTGTATACTATGTTGTTGTTGTCTTCTTTCTGTATTTTGTCTTTGACTTTAGATACGTAGCTCTTTTCTGAGTGTAAATGTGGGCTTGTGAGCTAGCATTATTCCTAGGGGTTGCAGTATTCTGGCAGCCATTTTGGATGTTCCTTTGATGTATGACAGGATTTGTTTTGCGTTGTGGTTGGCTGTGTATTTTGTCAGGGTTTGGATGATAAGCATCGTATTATGAAATTTTGGGGATAGCCATTGCGGAGGAAAACATCAAAAAGGTGTTTCTCTTCTGCTTTTCTTAATAATTTGGTGCTGCAGTGTGTTTTGGCTCTTTTGAAAAGGGTCTGGATTGAGCTCCAGTTGTGTGCGGCAGAGTGGTTGCTTGTGAAATGGATTTTCAGTATGCACAGGTTGTTAATTCACCATTATCTTGTCTCCTTATGTCAATATCTAGGAAAGGGAGTCATTGCTCCCAGTGAATACGTTGTTGAGTCGATGGTGTGTCTCTTCTAGTCTGGTGTGTTTGATGATGGTAAAAGTGTTGTCCACGTAACGTACCCAAAATTTTGGCTGGATGGTTGACAGGACTGTGTATTCAAGTTTCAAGAGTTATTTCTTGACATTACCAAAATAAGGCTGAAAAAAATCCTACTTTAAATCTTTAACAACTACTGCCTATTAGTGGTGATTATGCTAGTCTTGATAGATCAGTAATATGGACTGGTGGAGAAGTTGATACACACAAAATGTACAATGTAAAATCATTCTGATTTATGTGATGAAGAAGAATGCCTTGGTGCCGTTAATGCTTTCTGTACCATCCAGAATTTGTTGCTTAAGGCAACTACCTCACTTTGTCTTATGAGATAGACAGCCCTGGGAACAAGGAAGTATTGATCTACTCATCCTTTAGGTAAAACCCCAACAAATGGAGGAGCCCTTAGATGGCCACATTTTTCTTCTTGCTACAACAGGTATTAAAATTTTATCACTATTAGTGACCTGCCTGACAACACATTTTTGGACCTCTTCCTCTGCCAGCTAGCTATCAAGGTCAATAGCTGTCAGGTTAGTGTTTATATTTCCCAACTGTATAATTGAATATCAGACATTATATTAAATGAGAAAATATAACATTTGGGCTGACTCCAAACAGTGTTATTTCCTGGCTCATCTTCAGGCAGCAGCCTTGGAGTAGACACAATTTTCAAACAGTTAGCAGATCAGGTTATCTGATTAACATTGATTATTGTTCTTCTACAAATAGTTAGAAGGTTCAGATTATACCTTAGCTATTCCACTGCTGATTTCTTTCAGTAGCTCAGATGTTGTATAACAAAACATGACAACATTATTTATTCTTATCCTATTCTGTGGAGAGTTTGGATTCACATATTTTCTCTGTTTATTAATAGTACTGATGCACAGTACCCAATTTTAAAAGATTTACAAATGTTGATTTCTGCACAAAGTATATCTTACTCTGATTCTATCACTCATTGTCTCTCTCCTCCACATTATATCTCCAACTGATATAAAGAAAATTGGAAGCTATTTCTTTATATTCTCTCCCCCGCCCTGCACTTTGGTCTTTATCTTTTTCTTCAGTACAGTTTCAATGTACTTTCTTCTTCACTGAAGAAAGAATATAGGATGCAGTATACAATATTATTTCTTCAATAAAGTTATATATTTTTAAAAATATCCATTCCCATGGAAAAATTAGCCATTTCTCCCACATTCAAATAATACAGGATGTTTTTTCTCTGATACTTCCTGGATTGGCCATGTCAACATATGACATTGCTCATTAACATGATCATTCTGGAAAACACTGAAGACAGAAAAGTATTGGTGCTACACTACTTTTAAAGGTTATAAATAGTTTTAAGGGACTTCTTGATAACCATATACATTTTTTTAAAGGAAACATCCCCTCTGTCTGCTTATATCTGCTCTGGCAAATATATCTAAAGATAATGGATTGGGGATCCCAAAGGCAAACAGATAAAGACAAAAGATATGTCTGACTCATTCATTCCTAATTTTTATCCTGTAACTTCCTAACTGCCATTCTCTCTCCATATCTTCTCAGAGACATCCCAAAATGCTTTGCAAGAAAAAGAAATTGATGGATTCTTGGTACACACGGGTCCAATGGAACAGGTAGTTAACTAATCACTACAAGCTAGAAAGAGTATTCTAGGTGGAAAAAATATCCCTGAGTCATGGCTACTGTCAAATAATCTCTTTGGCTTTGTTCATGTTTCTCAGAGAACTGTGGTAAATCAAGTATTAATCAATAGCTCATCATAAAACCTGTTCCAGAATGAACTCAATCTGAAACTGGAAACTAATCAAAATAGTCTCCCCCACCCCAAAAAGTATTTAAAAACTAATACTTTATATTAAAGAGAGGAAGGATCATCCATAATATATTAATTGTACTTTATCTGAAAGTATAACAAAAATAACACTTTTTTCCACTGCTCTAATACATATGGGTAAAGGAGAGGTGATCATTTTATTTTAAAATGTGTATAAGCTAATCATGAGGTATTTTGGGAATTAAACTGTTAATTTGTTTGTTTGTTTGTTTAATAAAATAAAATAATTAAAACCAAACATAACATACAAAACACTTAAAATGGAAAAAAGAAAAAGAAAAGAGGGGTCTTAATTTCATCTATTCATTACAAGTAATCATATATAAGATTGTGCATTTTTAATTATCCTCTGAATGCACTGTTTCTCCAGGTGTCCAAGATTCTCACCTCCTATTGCCTCCTACAAGTCTGTGAGAAAAAAAATAGGCTAGTAAGGAGTAGACCAGATTTGATGTTGACTGATTGAGAACATTTTTATATCCTTCTTACAGTCAAATGAGGATTTCATTATTATTGTTACATAGACAACAAAATAAAATCACAACTGCTAGTTCTTTAGCTGGTGCTGGCATTCATATTCATCAAGTTCTTCCTCAAAACTTAGGATGCCATACAGTAATGTGTCAGCATTATATAGATGTGGATCCAAACAGTATACTGTAGACATTTGTAATCGACAGATGAAAAATTTGTCAATGTGCATATTTTCTCGGTGCCATCCAGGACTTTTTGGTATGGCATCCAGTGTGCTGATAATTACTGGAACCACTATGGCTGGCTTACACCATAATCTTTTAACTTTGCTTTTCAGTTCTTCATATTTTGTGATCTTCAATTATTTGTCTTTTATTCTATTATGCCCTTATCAATTATTCACACTTTCTTCTTTTCAACCACAGTTAAATCTGGTTTGTTATGTGCCAACATTTTACCAGTTTGTATTCAGAAATCCCACAATATTTTAACCTGCTCATTTTTTACTACTGTTTTTAAACTAAATGTTCCTGCCAATTTTCAATTACTGGCACATGATATTTTTTTTACAGATGTTCCAATGAATCATTTTAGTGACTATATTATGTAGTTGTTTATAATTAGCTTGTGTAATCTACTTATATGAGCTGACTGCATGATCTATGTTTCTTCTGCTTCTTTGTACATTCTGCACTTTGAATCATTTGATTTTTCAATTCTAGGCTTGATTGCTTTAGTTCCAATAGTTTGCTCTTGAACAGCAAAAATGAAGCCTTCAGCTTCTTTTTAATGTTCCAGTTGTAAGCCATTGCCAGGTTTTATCTTTAGTTACCTCCCTACAATTGTTTGCATAAATTGACTATGTAATGCTTTTCCTTGCGAGCATTTTCTTTGTGGTTTCATTATATAATTTTGATATTCATATTTTGTTTTCTGTACATTTTATATATTCTGCACAAATTTCCATCTGTCAATTACAAAAAGCCCACTCCTTGGATAAGCACGTCCTTATACATTATGAGATCCTAAGTTCTTAGAAAGAGCTTTATGTAAATGAAGATCAATACCAAGTAAAGAACTGGCAGGTGTGATTTCATGTTGTTGTAATAGTAATATTACAACACCCAACTGTCAGAGATTTTGGATGATTTAATATGAAAATGGGTATTGCATTCTCAGATAAATGTTTGAAAAATGGATCAGAAAACAAACAATTATCTTTCAAGTGAACCTAAAATTGTGAATAATTAGTATTCACAAATATTATAATAGTATTATATTAATTAGTATTAATATAAAATTTCCAGTTCAGTTATAGTATTTATAAACAGACTACATTATACATAATCTTTCTTTAAATTTCTTCTACACCATTTGTTCCAAATAAACTCTTTCAAGAAAAGCTTCAATCATCCTCATGTAATGTCTTCAGCTGTTCAATCTTCCTTTTCTTCAATAATAATAATAATTAAACAAGAAAAAACAATAATTATAACTCATTTTCACTTGTGTAAGATACACAGAGTAAAAGAAGCATGGAACTTTCCTTTAAAAATGTTATCTAGATTGAATATCTGTAATGTAAGTATGCCAAAATGCAAATAATTTCTATTTTCTGATAATAGAAGGTATCTAATTAGTGTCTTGTTTTCATGAAAGGAAAAGGGATCAAAAGACTGAGAAGATTGGGTGGGAGAAGTTAAACTTACAGTATTAACTGCTGTGGAATTACTAAAGAGATAAGCATGATCTTTGGATTATAACATGGTGACTCCTGTAAAGCCATGATTTCTGTAAGCCCCAGTCCCTCTCTAGTTCTATACAGTTAGTTATGCATAATACTTGTATGCATATTTGCTTCTATGTACAGTGAGAGTTTATGCACCGGAGTCAAATTCCTTGTGTATCCAATCACACTTGGCCAATAAATTATTCTATTCTATTCTATTCTATTCTATTCTATTCTATTCTATTCTATTCTATTCTATTCTATTCTATTCTATTCTATTCTATTCTATTCTATTCTAGACCAGAAATGTAGAAAAAGATGCATCCAAATAATAAACTCTGGAGGAATACAAAACATTAATTGTACAGCCAGGATCAAATTCCTATTGGATATCATGTATGTATCTACTACATTAGAATGGTTGCATGTTACTAATTATGCAATGTCTATTGCAGTTTAATAATTATAATAGACATATAAGCAACATGCCTTACTTATGTAGAAAGCAGCATACAGTAATTTGCAAACTATATACTATTAGGTTCTACTATAATGTCGTTGTCAAGAGATAATCTAAAATGCTAGCACAATAAAACTAAACTAAATGAACTAGAAAAGAAACAAACTGGGATTTAGTGAGCCTAGAGACTAAGAAGTGGAAGAATAACAAATTTACCAGCACAAAATACTTTAGGTTCAGGATGCAGCTAAGAGTCCCTCATCATGCAGGAGCTGCACAGTCATAAAAAAAATATATCTAAGCATCTTTTCTCAAGTGCTAGGAATCCATATATAGTTGCTCAGTTATGCAAATATTTTGGACTAACTGTTCTTTTTGAGGAGTCACAGATGAGAAACCATTTATTTAGGGATGATTCCACAACAGAAGAAAACTAATTATCTGCTTAGAATGCTGACATTTCAAAATCACTATCTGAGCCACACATATTTTGGAGAAAGAAATGATATTGTGCCTTTGGAAAAGAAACACAGAGGCAACCTAACTGCTCCAAAGGCTTTCTGATTTTCATCATGTACCAGGATGTAGCAAAGTGGTAGAAGGGAGGATGTAAAGGAAAATATACATGGGATTGTAAAAACAATATTTCAGTCAGCACTTAATCACCGAAATCAGTGTTGTTATATAACATGAGCTATGATAAAATGCAGGACTGTCCAGATTTGTATTTGTGAAGCATGCATTCCTGTTTGGAGCTCCTGCAAATAACTGAGCAGGGCCTGGAAATTATGAATTCTAAATTAGGATGTGAAATTACGAAAGACCAAGAAGTTATAAGAATTTGTATCCTTCCTATTCCAACAAACACTCACCCTTTTTTTCTGGAGCATTTATAGACTGAAAATCTAATAAACTTCATCTTAATTAGATTAATATATCCATTATGCAAATGAAAGGGTTGTTTAAAATTCACACCCAAAGGGGAAAGTATATTATTCTCTTAGAACATCACAACGTATTTTGGTCAATTCTTTTCAATAGAGGGAGGTCAAAATGTAGATTAAATAAAAATAAATCAGTTATAAAGCACTTATGAGCATAGGGCAAGAGATTATTTTTCTACAGAAGGGATGCAGATAAGTATAAGGAACCTGCCACAAAGGCTGTCTCATTTTTCAATTGAAACATGCTCGAAATAAAAGGCACTTTTCAAGGCACTAATCACTTATAAAATGGTACATATTTATTTTCTGAAACAGCCATGGATGCTGCAAAGGCCTGTCATTTTTTATAGCCTACAGAAACAGTTTCCTATGGGGCATGGTTAAGAGTGCTCTGGTGTGACTATAGATGGAAAGGTTTTTTTTCCCTCCCCTATAAAGTTTGTTTATAGTTAACTCTTATGCGATCTTTTTTCACCACAGCTAAACAGAATACTTGTAAAAAAGTCTAAACATTCAGATAAGACGTTTTGTTGAAATTGTCACTTTGCTTAGGGGATACTAAAAGGGTGTTATTTCAACTGAAGGAGAAATAGAAGCAAACCTTTCTGCCAAGTCTAGGGAAAGGTTTTACCCATATGTCCGACTGATATTGTCACCTGGATCTTACAAAGATGGGAAAAGAATTTCTATAAAAGAATATATGCACTATAACATTTAGGTCTGATTTCTTGGGTCTGGCAGCCTGTCCTACTTCTCAGAAGAATGAAGACTCCTTTCATGGGTCACAGAAGCCTTCTTCTACATTGCTATGATTTCTTCAGCTCATGTGAAAGCTTTTGTGAGTACCGAAAAGCTCTTCATTATAGACAAGTGTGCTGCATTAATGGAGACTGGGTCTTCAGTCATGCTTCAGCATAACCTGTGGAGGAGAGGGAGAATTTATCAAACTTTTTTTTTCTGTGGGAGTCACCTGAACAGAACTATCCCCATATAGGCATCCTGTCCATTGCATAATCTGTCTGCGTTCTTCTGAGCTAGCTAGACAGCAGAAGAAAACAAGAGGCAGGTAGAAGTATAAGAACATAGAACTGAAACAGATCCTTGCTAAATCTGATCATCTAGCTCATAATTCTGTATCCAGTGCCATCTGAAATTGGAAATTTCACATATGGCCCCTTCCTCTTTTATTCCCCAGCAATGGACATCAAAAGAATGCTGTCTATAATTCAGGAAGCAGTATATGTAGTCTCAACTTATGACAACAATTGGGACCAGATTTCAAGTAATAAATTATTACCGTCATGCAGGATTCAGTCTGAGTTGGTTTAGTCTTCCGGGCTTTGGGACTTGTGCTGGAGCCTATCCTCAGAGAACTTCTCTCTCTCTCTTATTACAGTCTGAGCTGAGGTAGTCACATGATTGGACCTGATTTTATGACATTTTTTGCAGTGGTTTTAAAGTGAATCTGCAGTCATTAAGCAATAGCCATGGTTGTTAAATGGAAACTTTCTTCTGAATGGGCTTTTTTTTGTTGTTGTTCAAAAACTAGCAAAAAACGCCAGAAACCAACAAGAAAAAACCCATTGCAAATTATGATAATGTGATAGTGGAAGTTGCAACAGCCTGTAAAGATAAGCCAGTTGCCAAACACACAATATGTGTACCTATCATGTGTACCTATCTGGGGCACAACATTTTGTGATGACCAGAAGTGCTTTACAGGTCAAAAAACACCAGTTCAGGCATAATTCTGAATGGTCATTAAGTGACCAATCATATGTCATCAAGTATCCATAAACCACTGTTCATTACAATATTTTTAATAACCATGAACCTGTCCATTCTTTGTTTATAACCAGTTAATTTGGATTTGCCTGCTTGGTAATATCTGTAGCCAAACTCAAGCTCACTATTTATTTGCAGATAAACCACAAATGCTTGCTGCTCAAACCACTTTCAGTGCCAAAAAATATGGTCACTTTTTGCACTAGCAAATTGAGGCACACAACAGGAGTTTATTCCCTTTTGCTCAGTTTAAAGAGTTTAGAATCAAGATTGTTCTTTTTGTTTTACACTGCATTCAAAATCCATAATTAATAGCTTTATTCCCATCTTCCATATTCTGTTGGGTTTTCATTTTTCACTGTAAACTTCTCACATTAAATTTTGAAATTATCTCAATCAGTACCATTGGTGAGTTCATCAAGAGCCAGCTTCAGTGTAAATAATTCATACTGCAGCTCCAAAATATGTAAATATACCAGCAATTAAAGTGTCCTATGAGCATTAGGTAATAAGGAAAACATTTGGTTATGTTTCACTAATCTGATAATTGTGGTAATTAAATAACCCGATCTGATTAGAAAAAAAAATGATGCAAATCCTGAGCTTTTAAAAACTCTATATCTTTATTTCAGTGTACAGTGCAGCCAGCTCAAAGAAAGGGGTTGTAACAGATAATTTTATACAATTATTAGTTATAATGTAAAATGAACATATAAACATAATGTAAGATGAACATTAAAATATAATTGAGCACAATCTCACTTTTAACATTATAATTCATAAATATATAAACAAAAGCTGTTCAGGTCCGCTATAACCATAGTGCATAAATTTTATCATGAGCTATCAAGATCTTTTGAGTTTTGTTCTTTTCTCCACATTCTTTAGTTCATCAGCTCAGACCATATAATAAGAATATCTTGCCAGTGTCAAGGCAGAACCAGTCAAGCCAATTATTAAATCTGTGCATTACACTAAGCAATATTTGTTTGCTTGTGGTCTATTTTTTTTCCAATAACTATAATTAGTTATATTCGCTCAATACAGCAAGCTACAAAGTTTGTCCAGGATGGTATAAGGACTTCTGCTTTGGGCAGGGGGTTGGACTAGAAGACTTCCAGGGTCCTTTCCAGCCCTATGATTCTAAACCACATTGACTCATTGTAACACTCATTGTATTACACCAAAGCCACTCTGGTAACTTGCTTATACATAATTTAATTTTATTCATAATTTTAATTCACCATTCATATTGTACATTTCTAAAATAATTCACTGTTCTGATGTTTTATATTTTGATATACATTTTATATGCTTTTTTATGAATTTTATGCATTAATGCTGTATGCATTAATGCTGCATTCTGTTACACCACCATGGAATAACAATAATAATCAAATAAGGGGTCACTTTCCACCTTAAATGGTAGTGTTTGTAGCCAGCCCCTGCATCTAGGCACAAAAAATCAGTGATTACAAGCCATACATTTCTATCTAGCTATACTATATCTCTTTCTTTTCTATCTGAAATAAACAGGAGCCAACATCCCTTTATCTTTGTGGAGAACTCTAGAATCCCCTAAGATTCTAGGGACATTCCTTCAACTCTGGGATGAATCATTTTCATTGTCACATTTTACTGCTGACTAAGCTCTATGCTATGATGGGAAGAAAAAAAAAACAAAAAACTTTTCATTGGTTTCCTTCTCCATTACATCCCACAGCTGGGAAATAGAAAACACAGCACATTAAAAAAAAAAAAAAACATTCATGGCTGCTGCTATCTTTAGCTCTATCACCATGGTAATAAGCTTATGACAAAGAAAATCTGCAAACATGGCCTTAAACAGCTAGCTTGCATCCAGAGGGTTTTTTTTTCCTTATGTATCAGTTAGCTAGTCCACCACAAACGTCTTTAGAAATAAATACCACCAAAGATGTGGTATTACCTCTAGGTGGGTAAAGAATATAAACTAAAGATGTATGGTTTGCTTCAAATTAGACCACAAAAAAAAGAAAGAAAGATGATTTCACATCTATAGAAAGAAACAACATAAACTATCCTACCAGAAATGAAATAGGATGCACCCTGCTTTATTTTAAACATCAAAATATTTTACTACATGTACAGGATATTCATAATATCTGCAAAATACTTGCTATACCCCTGCTTGGTCCAAACTATCTGACAACTTTGTATATTCTTATCAACAGTGCAAAAATTACTGTTGATGCTCTGAGTTTGTGTAGCCCATGTGTCCATAAGGTTATGCATCAGTCAACACTAATATAAACGTAAAGCCCACAGTTTGAAAATGTGTTTTAGTAGGGTTAAATGACTTGAGCAGATTTAATCCAAGGCCCAAACCTTTGGTTTTTCTCTAATTCTATATGATGAAAGGAAATTTGCTTCAGATCATATTTTAAAAGAAAGGAGAATTTTATTGCACAAGCATCTCTCACAAGCTTTGTGCAACCTCTCAGGCTTCCTATGCTTCAATTAAATGCCAAGAGAATACAGTTCGATGGTTATTAATAAAGAGGACTCCTGCTGTAGAGGAATTGCTGGGTAATTTGATGGAGAAATTTTAAAAGTCATTGTCTATGGAGATTCTCAGTCATCCAGGTCATAATTATCCCAAAGATGCTTTTCCACGAGGCAACTGGACTTCCTTGTTTTTCTTTGAAGATATTCCGCTTCTCATTTAAGAAGCTTCTTCAGCTCTGATTGGATGGTGGGGAGTATAAATCTTTCCATTCCCCACCATCCAGTCAGAGCTGAAGAAGCTTCTTGGATGAGAAGTGAAATGTCTTCAAAGAAAAATAAGAAAGTCCAGTTGCCTCGTGGAAAAACATCTTTGGGTTAAAAAGTCATTAGTAAGCTCAGTCGAAGGTGAGTTTTTTGGAGGACAGAGAAGCAGGGAATTAATAACTTCTAAAGTTACAATTCTAATGTCTAAATGTTGCTCCCTCTGATTCAACAACAGATTGATGCATGAGATGGGAAGCTTGGTGCATAGGAACCAGTTACACAACAGCCAATGACTAATATCTCTTCTTGAGTTTGATAGATATGACATTTTGGACGACAGAACTACAGTGCAATTATATTGCAATGCAGTTCCTTTTTTTTAAAAAAAATTAGCTTTTGCAGCCATAAATTGTGGTTAAAAATAATGAAATACAAAAGCAATATCAAAATGACACTATAGAGACTTCCGGTTCCGGTCGCAGCGCCCGCGGACGTGCAGAGAACTCGTTCTCTTGGCCGTCCGGTTTCCCCCCGCCGGTAGACCCTGGATAGGGTCGAAAGTCGCCCTGTAGGGACGACCACCGTAGAGGAGGGCACTCGTTGATCGCGGAGGGAGCGGCGGCTCCCTCTGCGGTCCGAGAAAACCACCTTTGGGCCGACGGGGAAAAGATCGGCCAGTAACATGGCCGATCACTCAGCTGCTCCAGCCGAAAGTCACAGCAACATCTAAGCGAAAAGAACCACCGTGGAAGATCCGGGTGAGACCTTTCCTTCCCTCTTGTTAATTTACCTTTTTCCCTGCTAACAGCTTTAAGAACTATTTCCCTATTTTGAGAAAGCAGCGTTTGATTGCTGGGGAAAACGGGCTTTGGAAAAACAATTATTGTTTTTTTTACTATTTTATTTTGTCTACATAAGCAGTTGGAACTCGAGCATCCGGATTATTGTGACTTTCTCTTTTGGCTTGTTTATCTTCAGTTTAGGTGAAAATCCTTAGGGAGGGGGTGGAATGTTCTTTGTTTCCCCCCCCCTCCTGAACAGTACTGCCTAAAAAACTTTTTACTCTCTGGGCGGACTTATGTAGATTATTTTGGATACAATGCATCCTGGGACTTGGCATGAAGCCCAGAAACGGACTGATACAATGTAACTTGCTCTTTGAACTCCCACTTCCTGATTTTGGCCTGATGCCCAGACTGGATTACAATATAACAACTGACTGCCAGTTTTTATCTCTGTGCTGGTCTTGACTATTGGGTTGTTGTTTTTTTCCTCTATCTTTCTTTGGAAATATATTTCTGTCTGCATTTTATATTTTATAACGCTGCAATCTATTTTTTAAGCTGAACTTCTCTAAAAAAAAAAAAGAAGAAGAAGAAGATGGAATCCTACTCACAGATTAATTATGGACTTATATTAGAAAAAATCTTAGAAGCAAGACTGGAACTTAAAGAACATATTAGATCGTTTAAATTCAAGGAGGACTCAGAATTAAAAATTGAAGCTCAACCTTTGATTGACTATGATAGACAATCAGATCTACAACTTAATGAGATGGATGGAATACATTTACAATCTATTGAATCTACTGAATTTATTGAAGAGGAAGAGGACACATCCTACATGATGGATTTCTTTGATGATCAAAGGCAGAACTCAACTAAAACATTTACAACTTTAAAAGCAACAGGATTGGACTTCCAAATACGAGGCACAAAAAACGTTGACAACATGACAGTACAGACAATACTGGATAAAAGAGAAAAAGAATATGATTGGACTCAATGGTGGGAAAAGGCCTTTAGCCAGTTACTAAGATGGGAGGACTTAGAAGCCCTGTTGTGGAAACCTACCTGGCACAAAAAGAAAGCTAGAATTAGATTTAAAAATAAGAGTTAAAATTTTATTTGATGGGTAAAAAGGGCTTCTGGACATTGATTGAACTAATATTTTTGAGATCTTTAAGGTCACTTTGGTATGAGTCAACACTAGATTTAAATTATGGATTTGAGTATGATTTGGAATGGCAATAAGAATAATTGGAAAATTTATAATTAAAGGAGTTAGATTGAGATTGAGACTGGTGAAATATTATTGATATTTTTATTTATAAGAATTGAATGGTAATTAGTGAGATATTAAATGGATTAAACTGAAACAATTGAGGAATCTTTTAGGGACGTGGATTGATCTATGAAAATATTGGATAGAATATATGAAATAGAATATAGTTGAGAAATATTAAGATATAATAGTTATATTACTTGTTTATGATAGAAATAATTATTGTCCTATTATTATTATTATGATGTTATTATATTACTATGTCTAATGAAATAGTTTTAAAATATATAAATTCATGTTTATTTACATAATATGTATGTGAAATATAATAAGAGATATAATTTGATTGAGAAATATAAATTGAAATTGGAATAATAGATAGAGGTGAGAAACAATTTATATTTTAGGAATGCTCGAATTGTATACCATAAGAGGGAACTTTTAAAGTAGTAGTTTAAACTGTATATGTATGACTGTATTTTTTGTTGTGTTCTCTGGAGTGCCCTATCTCCACGATGTGTTACAAGCACTTGGCTGTAAAACAAACAAAAACTAATAAAACTTGTTATGATAAAATGACACTATAGAGAGTACAGCTGTGTCATGAAAAACAATAAATATATATTTGAATTCTATAGAACTTTCATCGTTGTTGGCAAATAATTTAGCTAAATTAGCATATATGGGAACAGGTCCAATACTTTTTGGTGACCCATGGGCCAGTAGAAAGGTCAGCTTTGCTGCTATACATAATTGGTAAACAAAATAGAAAACTGGCTTATTTCACCCACACTAGAATGTGAATATATATCCAGAAATTTACTGGTTTAAAAAAAAAAACAACTAGATACTATCTTAGATCTAAAATATAAAAATAATCCATAGAGGGATGCTTTAGAATCTTCTGGCAAATCCTTATTAGGTTTAACATTGGTTATATACAAACAACTCACCAATAAAGGAGAATATTTGTGGCTCAGGGTTGAAATGGTTCTATCTGAACTTGATGTCTCTCTGCCTTGAGTTATTTGTAAAAATAATAAAGGTGGGATACAAGTAAGTTGTCAGGTCCCCAAACCCTTATTGCTTTCCCTGCATATGTGCTCTTGTTTGGGGCCTGCCATTCTGCTGGGGGGGGGGGACTTGCTTGGGATGACTTTCGCTTTCTATCCTTCCTCTCCTGCCTCTATCCATTTGCCAGAAGAATGTGTCTCCCTTATCAGGGAGACAGTTACGGAGAAACGAAACTGGAGAAGACCTTGAGATGCACGCCAACTTGTGCCAGTTACCCAAACATCGTGCCACCTGTGGATTGGCTGGATTTCAAATGAACATTATGACTTTGGTGGGAGGAGGAAGATTGCTTGTTTAACTATACCGTTTGAGTGGGATTTTCCCCAGATCACGCCTTGACTTTCCTACTAATAAAAATTAGCCCCTGATAAAAATTATTTTTGAGACAATGCCTGTTTCAAGAGTTCTTCTTTCTTGGGTGGTTAGCTGAGGTGGGTCCTTACTTGAGTAACTAAAACTTCACATAAGGGAAACCACAAAGAAACCCTATTGTTAGCATGAACCAAACTTAGCATGTTATTTGAATACAGATGCTAAAACTTCATTTGGACTAGTTAAATGAGTTGTTTGTGAGGAGTCCTTGGTGCTCTCTGAGCTTGGTTGTTTTCTTGCAGATGTTGCATTACTTAAACTAGGTACCATGTAACTAACATTGATATTACTTGGTTTGGGTAATGAAACATCTGTAAAAAAAACAACCAAGCTCAAACAATGACCTCCACCACTGCCGGTCCGCAGAGTTGGAAAGATTGGGGACCGCTGGTTTAAGACACTGAGCTAGGAACCAGGAAACCATGAGCTGTACTCCTACCTTAGCATGAAGCCAGATCGATAAAAGGGCATCAGTTTGTCTATTTCACATCCTTTAAGGCACCTTTATAGTTCCCATTATCCAATGACTGAAAGGCTTTCTAGTTAGTTTTTGCAAACATTTATACAAGTTCCACATTCTCCCCATCTTTCTTCCTTCCTTCCTTTCTTCCTTCCTTTCTTTCTTTCTTTCTTTCTTTCTTTCTTTCTTTCTTTCTTTCTTTCTTTCTTTCTTTCTTTCTTTCTTTCTTTCTTTCTTTCTTTCTTTCTTTCTTTCTCTTTTTTAAAATTTACATGGGGCTTATAGGGCACTGCAATCAGTTTCCTTCTGCTCACACTAGTTGTGTGTGTATGTGCGCATGCAAACACACACACACACAATATTGATATAATTAAAGAACAGATGAGATAATTTACTCATGTATTATGTCACTTTTATGGTTGAATTCCATATCTATACAAACAGAAGACATAACTATAAATGAAGCTATATTAAAATCTGTCTTCCAAGCTCCATTATTTCCCTTATGACAGGTCCCTCATGATAAATTTCATTGTCTTCCCTGAGTCAGTTTGAGGAAATGGTTCCCAAATCACTGCTCAAGCATTTAGGAGAGATGGACAAGATATTTACAAAATATTAGATCCTGTTCTCAAATTATTTTTACTTTATTTTTCTAGCGTTGGGTTGATTTTGAAAATCTTTGCAGGTTGAGACATAAGAACAATATTTCCACATAAATAAATTTCTATTGTTTTATTGGTTTACTTTGTAATCAATAATTACTCCTGAGTTAAAAAAAAATAAAGTTGGATGCTAACATGGCCTGAAGACAGAAGATATTCTATATAAATATTTTCTATAACTGAAAAAAACACTGTTACTAGGCTCCTACTCTCCATATTTCCCAGAATGAAGAGACCACTCATAATTTCTGCTTGAAAGAATGCCCTTCATGGCTTAATTCTGCTTGCAGAAGTCAATGCTAAAAGAACCTGGAAGCCAAAGCATATAGGATGTTGTAGATGAAAATCTACATAAAATGTGTAATTAATGAAATATTAAAATATATTTCTGTCTGTAATCCATTACTGATCTTGAGAACACTAATTTATAAAGCAATTTGATGTTCCAGCGTCGAAAAAGGGGGAGGAAGATGATGTTTTATATTTTGTTTATTTTCCTTAGTAAAAGTTAGTTACATAAAACATGCCTTGTATCTGACCTTTATTGTTTTGTTGTCCAAACATGTTTTATTTTCCCCCAAACACCCCATGAAGTTCTCAGTATTTTTATAGCTTGAAAATCATACATGAATTTTACTGTTGCTGCAAGCTTCAGTGTTGTTATTTCCATGTCCCGGTGGAAAACAAAAACAAGGAATGAAGAGTTGAAAGATTTTGAAAGGCTTTGGTGAGTCATATCTTCAAGAAAAGAAAAAGAAAGTAAAAAAAAGTTGTGGCATTTGGTGACAATCTTCTGAGCATTTTGTGATAAAACTCTGAAAGCCTTCTAAGATATGCTCAAAGGACATGTTGTCTTCAAGAAATAAGAGCCTCCTGAGTCCAAACAGATATTTAAAAACATAAAATATAATAGGCTGCATACTACTGAAATTCATACTGACATGTTTCATCTTTAGAATTCTTGCTTCAGATTGCATACTTCCTGCCTTTTCTTTGATTTCCTGTTGGGATTCTCTCTCTCTCTCTCTCTCTCTCTCTCTCTCTCTCTTAGTTATAGATTGCAGATTGCAAAACAGAGGGAAGGATAAAGCAGCTTTCTTCAGCCTTGGAAGCTACAAAAGTATAGACTTCAAATCTCATAACTTTCAGCAATATCCAGAGTGGCAGAAAAATTGTAGAAATTGATCTGCAGATTTGGAGAAGACTGTATTAGAGATTTAGAAGAAAAGAAAGCAAAAGCAGAAATACCTTTTAGTTTTCTTCATGTAATTAAAATACGTTCTTAGACAAGTGGGTTTCACAGTCAGCCTTCAAAGCCTGGAGAAAATAAGAGGGGAGCAGAGTAATTCTTGTATTTGCAATAAAGACTTCAATACTCTACTCTAAGTTCCCTTACTTGTGTCCTCTTTTTCTTGGGTTGCTAACTTCTGAACTGTACCTCTTCTTCTGAAATGTAGTTGGATTTACTGCTGTCTTTCAAATGTGCACTGCATTTTAATATTGTTCCTAACCACCGAAATACTTAAGATTTAGTTATTCATAGTTAAATTTCCCATTATGAAATGCATCACAGATAAATGTATGAAGAGCTGCTTGCTATGATTATAATATGTCTCTTTCAACTTCTTTCTTTGTCAGCCTTGCAAGGAAGACCAGACAGGAAGCATGACCAGATGAGCTAATTCTATTTAACTGCACAATTACATTAACAGAATCTTGCAAGTCTGAAAGTACACCTGCTTCCCACGTCTCCTTTATAGCCCAAGAAACTAGGGAGGGTTTCTTTTGAGCTTCTTGCCGTACCTACATTCCTACTGCAGCTAAGTTACCTTTTATCTGATCATTCCTTGCTTTTCTTTGTCCTGCCTCCCAAGATCATTTCCACATACAGGTAGTCCTCGGCTTATGGCCACAGTTGAGCCCAACATTTTTGTGGCTAAGCAAGATAATTGTTAAGTGAGCTTTGTCCCATTTTACAACCTTTCTTGCCACTGTTGTTAAGTGAATCACTGCAGTTGTTAAGTTAGTAAGATAGTTGCTAATGAATTTGACTTCCCCATTGACTTTGCTTGTCAAAAGTTTGTAAAAGATGATCATATGATCCCAGGACACTGTAACTGATATAAATAAGAGCCAGTTGCAGCTGCCCAAATTTTGATCACATGACTATGGGGATGCTGCAAAGGTCTTAAGTATGAAAAATGGTCTTAAGCCACTTTTTCAGTGCCATTGTAATTTTGAATGGTCAATAAATGAAAGGTTCTAAATTGAGGACTACCTGAATTGTTATATTCTTTGAAGTAAAACCAGAAAAATGCTATTGTACTCATAATCTGTTTGTAAGCTTCCTACATCCCTGTGGGAGGCAAAGTCTGAACCAAATAAATGTTTAGCAATGTGTTCTTTCTTGTCTTTATATGCACACTCTTCCTACCTTCATGTTTTAACATTTACAGGGATCTAATCTTCTTCAGGACACAATCCAACCAGAAGATCTTGGATCTCTTCTGAAGATTATATATTGCCATTTTTCAATTACTTAGGCTTGTGAATTTGTGCTGGCAGAAAAAGTTTGTATCTTTCCAGTTTTCATTGCCATGCAATTATTTTTTAAGAAGAAGGAAAAGAAGGGTGCCAAATTCCTATAAAATCTTGTTATTGGGAAAAGCATTAATACTGAAGAATAAATACAAATGTCTTCAGTTAATTGCAAATTCTATGGCTTCCTTTTACTTACAACTTAATCTACCTTGTGGCAAAAACTTTTTGGTGCTGAACATTTAACAGCTTATTCTTTCAAACAAACATTTCAAGATTCTATACTTGCAACAATGGCAAAAGCAGTTGCTTTTATAGCAACTGCAACCTGCAGCTTTTCTTATTCTTTACTAATGCTAAGTCTATGGCAATTTGCTTAATGAAGCAGAAATACTTAAAACCAATATACCTGGAGTCAGAAAATGTAGGGCCAAGTGCTTGAATAAAATTTCTGCATCTCAAATATAGCAAAAACATGGTTGACACTTTTGAATCCCCAAGAATTAGCATGGCCTTTAGTGGTAAAAATGGATTTTTTTTTCTGAATTGTGTGTAGAAATGTTCTTTTCTCTGTTGACTTTGGTACTCTGTTGACTTTGGTACTCTGTTGACTTTGGTATAGTCCTAGCATCATTTACTTATGATAAGATAGCTAATTTTATTTGTTATATGACAGACGTTAGGTCTGCATTTTATAAAAACAGCCTATCTTTGTTTTGCTTGTTGACAAGCTGGCTGGCTGTGTGATAGGACATTTAACCTGGGATCCATCTATTTCCCCTATTGAAACATGAATTTCAATAGTCAAGTGGACATACAACTCTCTTAATGTTGGGATTCAGGAAAAAAAATGTTATCCATCCTTCTAGCATATAAAAGCCTTCCTAACTGTCCCCAGGGTTACTTTGAAAAAGCCCTAGAGCAGAATTCCTTTATAATGTTATTTTTTTGGGATTTGCTTGAAATGGGAAAAAAATATTCTCTTTGGACCCTAGCCAGAGTATTTTCAACTGTTGCTTTTAAAACAATTTAGTTACTTATCTTTTGTAAAACTAAGTGAACATGTTTGAAAAAAAAATGTAAAGGAAGTTTTCTTTAGAACACAAAATATGCAAATACCTCAAAATAGTCATAACTATTGCCAATGTTAGACAAAACGTGCTTTGGTTTTATTTTTAATTATTAGGTAGAATCCCTTTTCTTGGAAATTTGAACAAGTGAAGCAATTTTGTCTTCTGTAGCAACAGAATTTGTCCATCACATATGTAATAATCCATCAAATATTTCTGGATGTCCAATTTCTTCAACCCAGATTTTTCAAGCTTTGCTGAAATAATACAGGTTTTATGTTGTTCACTATCTTTGTAACTCATTTTCTTAAACTTTGGTGCTCAGAACGTTTTTGTGATTAATAGAACAGAATGAAGTGATACCTTAACATTTTATACTCTAGACACTGCAACTCTTTTCATGTAGTATCTTCTTCATAAATATGCATACACACACAAAGCATTATTCCTGAGAAATAATTAAAGGAATTAAACTGGTAGAAGTTTCTTTTGAAGGTGCATAATAGAGTAAATTCTGGCTGCAAAGGTTAATAGGTTTATAAGTTAATAGGGCCAGTGCATGCAAAGTTGAATTGCAGTGTTTATATTTCTCTTCCCATCACATTCTTGAGTCTAACAGGGGAAA
This sequence comes from Azemiops feae, assembly GCA_023970755.1. Classification (NCBI taxonomy): domain Eukaryota; kingdom Metazoa; phylum Chordata; class Lepidosauria; order Squamata; family Viperidae; genus Azemiops; species Azemiops feae. The sequence goes on from JALGBA010000838.1 coordinate 769,530, forward strand.
AAATTACTATGATAGAGGATAGGAAGAGTGGAATTTCACCTTACGTGTGTACTGGAGGAAATAATTCTAAAAAGCTAAACAGAAACTATATCTTATATCCCTCCTGCCTTTTGGACGTGACCAGGGTCTAACTCAATTCAGATCTTTGCCTAATCTTATCAGACCCAAATTGATCCTACTTGCCCCCAGACAAAGCACCTTTCAATCCCACTAAATGGAAGAATAGAAGCCTACTTACGAACCCATACTACAACACAAGGGCAATTTCCTTACAAGAGAATTGTAGGCAGGAGAAACCCCAATATTTCATTATCAATGTTCCAATTCCTTCAACAATGGGCTTCCTCATCAATGCTGCCTTCCTGAAAAGTTTATTTTGTCTAAAAACAGAACTCATCCCATGTACATTGACAAGGATCTCCCGATCAAATTTTGCCAGCAAATCAGATTCCTGGGATTTTCTGCCCTGTGTCGCTCATCTTTTATTTTTATTTTTTTTAAAAAATCTTTGCTTCTCTTTGTTTGGGGTCACCAACTATTAATAATTGAATAAAGAACTGGAAATTTTTCCTTGGTGTTCACCACTAGCAGAAGGATTCTGTAGATCTATACATTTTTCCTAGTCTAAAAGTTTATTTTTCATACATTTGTGTATCATGTCACTTGTTAACAATAGAAGACAAAATCTGTAGCTCAGGGTTGAACTGTGGAGTCCTTAGGCCTTTCTAAATTCAGAGACTATCAAGGACTCCACATTTCACTTGTTGGTTAGACTAATATTTTCAGGGCTTCTATCACTTTCTCTTACCTCTCTCAATTCAATTCCTTTTTTTTTCTGATTCTGACCTGAAAAGTTAGACACTCACCTGACACTAACCTGACTTGCTCCATCTCCATAATGTAGGAACTATAGGATTTTACCTATAGACAGAATTAAGTAACTCATAGTTTTAATTATTCCCTTGTTTTCTTTCACACAAGGACCAGACTCAAGAATACTTTCTTATGAAAATTACACTCCCAACTTTAGTGTTTTTCTCTGTGCATTCACTCCACTGTAGAAAGCTATCTGCTGTTGAACAAGAAACAGCCAGGTTACAGCAAATAAAGGAGAGAGATTAAGCATACTCTAAGATGTATGCTGTTAGACTTGATCGAACGGTATAATAGAGACCTTCAAAGCAAGCATGTTTATTTTCACAAGGAGAGAGGTGGGTGAAGGAAGTTATAAAAGTATATACCTGTGGCTGCAGAATGCATAAATTGGGCAGAGGAGAAAAGGATGGAACACAAGTTTGTCCTAAGAAAAGGAAGAAAGTAGCCTTCAGCTAGACATTCTAAATAAAAGAAGAAAAAACTATTGGCTAGCCTTTTCTCTTTCTGAAACAAAAAGACAAAAAGTCTACAAGAAGTAAAAAGGAATGAAGTATGAAGTTTTTATCCTTGCAACACTCTGTCCAGCCATGATTTCACTCTTATAACTAACGAAGAAGGGAAGGTTGAGGGTGCAAAGAAATAAGGAGTCTTATTAGGCAATATTTGGCCGACAGAGGAGAAAAAGACTAGCAAAATTCACCATTGGAATACCCTTACTAAAATCCACTGAAGAAGGATGAAGGCTACATGATCCAAGAGGGCAGCAGTAAAAAAGAGACAAAGCAGATTAGATGGACAGAAGAGATGCAATCTAAAAGGAACTGGAGGAGAACAGGCAATGTTACATACTGTCTGTTTCTCTGAAGCATGCTACACGAGTACAGGAGAACTAATACTACTAAGATTAATCACAATATTGTTTAAAGTTATTCCTATATTTCTGTGATGCCATTCAAATATCTACAAGACAGCTATTTATTTATTCCAAGAAGTACAGATATTCTTGGTTGTTTATCATGGTGGTGCAGTGGTTAGAATGCAGTATTGCAGGCTAACTCTGGCCATAGCCAAAAGTTCAATTCTAATGGAACTCATGGTTGACTCAGTCTTCCATCCTTCCAAGGTTGGTAAAATGAAGGCCCAAATTGTTGGGAGCAATATGCTGACATTTGTAAACCATTGAGAGAGTGCTGTAAAGCATTGTGGAGCGGTATATAAGTCTAAGTACTACTGCTATTGCTATTAGAATTAGAGAATTAATACCTCATACTCCAAGAAGATATGGAAACCTAAGAACAAATTTTGTATGAAATAAATTTAAAGGGAGCTAAGATCCCTGTTAGCTTTGTGTAATCTAAGTTAGTTTTGGGGATGCTAGTTTTTAAAACCCAGTACAGCCTCTTCTTTAAAACAGTTGCTACAAATATGGCAGGATTCAGCTTTTCAAGCCAACAATATTACAGATTTCCAAGAGCTTATATAGTTTCCTGGCTACAAGCCAAACTACAGGGCCAGAAGTCAGTGTGTTTTGTTTGTTCTAATTAACTTGATGTTGAGCCAGAAAAACAAAGAATGTGAGTCAACTAAGACATGCTTGAGGACAAGAATACTGAGAAATCAGGAGCTAGGAATTTAGAATGATGGTATTGTGGAACAGAGCAAGTTATTTTAGGAACTTGTTAAGGTAATATTGTGGTGGAATAATTGCAATTCCATTAGATTGCATTAGCGGTGAAAAGGTGGTTGTAGTTAATGTTTTATCATTGCGTGAATGTCACCAAAATTGATCATTCTGCTCCAATGGGGAAAAAAACCCTTCTGTCTTCTATAGAAATTGATAATGCCTCTGGGTCTCACACATTGTCTTCATAAAGATATATTTACAGCAGGCATTAGAAATTAAAGTTCACTTAACAGTTGCTCTTCCCCCCCCCCCAGTAACATGCTTGGATGCTACAAAATGGCAGTTCAGTTTTTGAGCTCTATTATTAACAATAAGCTTGTTAACATTAGAAAAGTATTATGGTCTGTAGTAGTTAATAAAACAAGCAGCAAATGGCATATTTTAATGGACTGCACTGAATGCAAAAGTATACAAATGCTAATAGAAGGCAACACTTACTTAGGGAAAACTAAGATAAAATGCCATAAAATGTACACCATCGAAGTACCAACTTAGATTTATGTCAATTCAAATTTTGCATTCAGGACTAAGAAGAAAAATAAAAGCTATATAACAGGAGTCAGTTCTCAAGTCCCAAATTAATAGAGGTTTATAAGTTATAAGTTTTTATATTGTCAACAAGTAGGGCTATTTGGCAATATAAGCAACTTGTTTGTTTCTCTTATTATATCTTTCTTCCAGAACAAAAAGGGGGTACGTATGGTGGTCCTACCCAACTGCTTCTTTTTTTCTCCTCACAGCAACCTATCTTCTATGTTCAAGATGAACTAAGAGCTCCACAGCAGAGTGGAGAATTTAATCTGGGTTTTACCTCATGGGTCTTTAGCCTTTTGCTCATGGCTTTCAGTTAATAACTATTTCCGATTAATGAAAAGTATCTTGAGCATGCTGAAAACCTTGAGCAAGATTTTTTTTAGGCAACCATTGTTTTTTTTCTGGAACAATGTCATTTTGTGAAGTAAATTAGAAATTAAGAAATTAATGACAGATGTTGTTTATACCTATTTGCATGTGCAACCTATTATAGGATTATGTCCATCAATGTTTTTGCTTTTGCTTTTAATGGACAGCTTCTACCTCTGCATTATAGAAAAAGATAGGTTACTTTGAAGTTGCACCTAAAAAAGCTTGAAATAGAAATTCTGAACAAATGTGATCTCATATCAATCTTTGCACCATAAGAGAACTGAGATTTACTGTACCTATTTTGGCTAGAAAGTTTCTCCTTCATATTCTGCTTCTTTGCTTTTGCATCAAGCAATCTGACATATGCAACCAGGCCCTGAGGGGTGATCTCCAGTTGTCAGACTTCTTCTACCCCTTCCATGTTACTTGAGGAAAAATAAGTATTATTCCCTGATGAAATCCTGGCAAGCTATCAGCCACCACCTGTTAGACTATCAGTAGTTTATGAGACACCTGCTTAAAACCTTTTCTTTAGTCCAGGGGTGTCAAACTGCCGGCCTGTGGGCCGGTTGCATCAAATGGAGGTCATGCCCACCCCAGCTCCGGCAATGAAAAAAAAGTCGTGATACGTCGCGACATGTTATGTGATGTGGCGAGTTTGACACCCGTGCTCTAGTCATGTAATACATTGATTCAAAATGTGAAGTCAGTTCAGGTAATCATAAAGTATATTCTTGCAACTGAAGATGCAGAATACTTAAAATTCCAGATGTATTGCAATTAAAACTTTAAAGATGTTGTCTGGAATATTTTAAAACTGTAGTCACAAAATATTTGAAGGTGTTACATTAAAATTATGTCATATTCATCAACAAAAGTGAAATATATTTTGTTGCTCATACCAGGTATCTTTTAATGCATCAACTATACAGATATTAGACACATAGATAGTTCTTGACATATGGCCATAATTGAGCCCAAAATTTCTGTTGCTAAGCAAGACAGTTGTTAAGTGAGTTGTGCCTCATTTTACAACCTACCTTGCCACAGTTGTTAAGTGAATCGCTGGACTTGTTAAGTTAGTAATATGGTTGTCAAGTGAATCTGGCTTTCCCATTGATTTTGTTTGTCAGAAGGTTGCAAAAGGGGATCACTTGATCTCAGGACACTGCAGCCATAATAAATATAAACCAGTTGCCAAGCATTCAAATTTTGTTCACGTGGCTATGTGAAAAATCATAATAAATCACCTTTTTCAATGCTGTTGTAACTTTAAATTATCACTAAATGATTGGTTGTAAGTCAAGGACTACCTGGTTAACACCCTCATCTGATCATAGAATTTTATAAATTGGGAGGACAGAATGAAAATCTACTGGCACATTTAATGGAAAATAAGATTCCTATAAACTAGAAAAAAGATAGAAGAATGGTTGAGTCATTTGACCTATGTAAAGTCATAAACAATAATAATCAGATCTGAATCTCTTGAAATATGTGCAGATAAAAACTGAACAGTCTGTTGTATTTCACATATCTCCTGAAATTCTTATACTATTCCTGGCACAGTACATTTGACAACACCCCAACATTTATATATTTGAGGAGAAATGTATATTTACACCCTTCCCCATTGAAGAGTACTCTGGTATTTGGGGGGGTCTTTCTGGACTTACAGCTCACAGCCCTTGCCCAGCTTCATTTGGGGCATCAGTTGTCCTGTTTCCAAAACAAGGTGGCCCTTAAGCCCATCATTCACACCCTGATCACCTCACGGCTTAACTATTGCAATGCACTCTACATTGGGTTGCCCTTGATGACTAACTATGCAATTGATCTAAAATGCAATGATGGCTTTGTCTTAGCCTGTCCACGTAGCACTGCTGTTTCAAGAGCTGCACTGGTTGCCAGTTGACTTCAGGATGCAATTTAAATTGTTGATCATTACTACATATAAAGTCCTACAAAGCCTGGTTTCTTGAGGGACTGCCTGTCACACATGGCATATGCCTCACTCTGATCTGGCGTGGTTGGCAGGTTGAAGAGTTGAAGGTGGTCTTCTGAAATATGTCAATATACAAAAGGTAGGGAGAAGTAATTATGTTAGTTATGTACTTTCTAAATTTCTTACCAACCAGCTCACTTTGTTAGTCCCCACTGTTTATAAATTTAATACAATTTGCATGAGTACTCATGTGCTTTTCAGTATGAACCTCTTTCGAGGGTATATATTTTTTACATTCCATGCACTCTTTTTTTTCAAGCATATTTCCATAGGAAATTGCAGTTTTGTGCATATCATTCTTTAATATATGCACCCTTAAGGTATCCACTGAATGTGCATATTTCTCAATTGCCAGTTGCCTTGCAGAATTATGAACAGTGCCTATTCCAGCATGTAAATGCATTTTGGGTTTTTCCTTTATATTTATGTAAAAATTAGATTCAGAGTTTTAGTTCGGCAGAGTTCTGATTATGTACTAAATTATATATCCTGGATATCTTTGTGCATGAACAAAAACTGTCGATTTTTTTTCTGAGTCAGTTAAAATAAATATCACAGAAATCAATACCATTCAGCAATTTAATTTATTGTCCAAACAGAATCATATCAATTTTCCACAACAGTTAACAGTGTCAAATTGAATCAATATACTGAATCAGTGATTCAGATTTGATTTTTACAAGTCTAAAATTTGGTAAGTATCTTCTCCTAACTTCATCTTTTTCTCTAACTCTGCAGGTTTAATATGGGAAAACCTTGGAATAATCCTCTATCTGGGCATCTTTGCTAGCTATGTGCTTTATGCAGAAGTTCTCATCTCAGACACCAGAACAGATTGTAACTGTGGCCTACTGTGGTTTTCAACGGGTTTGTGGAAACGACAAATGCAGAACCTGGTATGATATTATCCTCAAGGTGGCAGCAACACACAGTAGCATAATCTTCAGAAATCTTTTTCCCTTTTGAAAAATGGTGTTGTAGAATCCAGGTCATGCAGTTCCAGGATTCTAAATGTAAAGGTACTTTGCAAATGGGTTTTTGAAACTATGATTCCATTTCACAGATTCCCAACAATAGTAGATATCTCAGCCACTGTGGAAACTGTTAAGGCTGGTATTGATACTAGCCCCTTTTGTCATCTTTTCCTGTTGATTATCTCCTTTACAAGAATACATTTTGAAAAGGTGAGAGAGAATTGGCAAGAAACTCACTATCCCAATATATCAATATGCAAATTAGAGAAGAAATCTTAGGGAATGGGAAACATATTTTCTTCATTTTCAAGTATGCCTGAAAATATAGTACTAATTTTAAAATAAACAGAAATCAGGAGGACTTGGATAGGAGTTTTCGCACTACTAGGAAATCCTGACTCTTTATGGTTAGTTCTGAACAGAGATCATCAGTAAATATGGGAGATTAGTTGCACATGCATGTTGCTTTCTGATTCTTTAGACCACAAGACTTCTTATACATTAGACTATGTTGGAGGAACAAAAGAGGCCGAGCTGAAGCAAAGACTTGTGTTTATATATGTATGCCAGAATAAAGAAAATGGAGATTTATAAGTGGAAATGCAGAGCCACGTGATTTATATCACACTGAAATACTTTTGTTTATGTTACGATTTAGCTTTATGGTCACGACTGATTTATAACACATGAGAATACTGTCACCCTCTTCTTCATGTTTCTAACCAATGCAGTCTTGAGCTTTTCTTTGCCAGTTAAGCCCGCAATACTTTCTGATGTCGTCACTCCATCTTGTTTCTCTTTTGTGGACAGTTTTTATCAAATGGGATCCATTCTATGACTGCCTTAGTCCACCTGCCATCAGTTCTTCTTGCTATGTGACCAGCCCATTTCCATGTCAATTCTTTTACTCTTTTGATGACATTGTATATTTTCCTTTGTTCTCTAATCTATGTGCAGGTCTTTCTATCTTGTCTTGTGATGATGAGCATTCATAATATGCAAAGTGTCAAAATGCAGCAATATAAATTAGATTCCTAGAAGCAGTTTATTTTATTTTATTTTATTTTTTAAAAAATCTGTATTTGTATTTGAAAGACTAAACGGCTTGTGTCGAATCAAGATAAAGGAATAGGACACTCTGAACTCCTGTGCCATCTTTCTTCTCTCCTAATCCACCTGACCTGGCTGCATTTTAATGTAAGATATTAAGCAATCTTACCTAATGGGATTAGTGCCAATTTCCCCACAGTAACGATCTGTTTCTTGGAAACGCTTGGCATTTAGATCAGATGTCCCTTGACAGAGGCAGCCCCATAGCAGAACCAGGAGAGAAATGAGACATGAAAAATGTATAATTTCATTGGGGAAAGGAGGGGAGAGGAACAGTTATTCATTTGAATTGTGAAATGTACATAATGTTCCACAGATGATTAAAATTACATCACGAATGCTTAACTAGAGGGTTTTTAGCTGAGGTATGAGCTGGAAGACATCAAGAGCCTTTATTGCTGAATGACTTTATAATGGATTGGAGAGAAATTATTGATTAGCTCATCAAATATAATGAAAGCATTCATTAAAACCATTATTATGACACCTAATTACCATCTCCAACAATGCTGCAGGGAAGTATGACTTCTGAGTTATCAAAATAAAATATTCAGGCCCATGTTGTTATTGTTGTTGTTTTTTCCCTTCAGAAGAAATGAAGAAATGTCTTTTTTTTAAAGCAATATCAAATAGTTGCTGTTTAAGCCAAAGGCATGTGACAACTGGCAGATTTCATTTTGTTTTGTTTTTGGACTTTCTTGAGAGAAGGAAACACTTTGATGGCATGGCAACATTGAGATACTGTGGGAAAGAATGACATAGTATGTAGCCTACTCAGTGTTTTGATTTTATGGACAATGTTATAACTTAAGGCAACAGTTTCTGTTCACATTTTCTCACAGCAGAAAAATGAAAAAGAATAAGTCAAGAAAAAAGAAACCTGGTTAACAGTTTGGTACCTATGTATGTATTAACAAGGTGATTTTTCTTCATAGGGCTTCCATGTGATAATATGACATCCATCAATTAGGATGAGCAGAAACTTTCTGCAATTTCTCTCCCCCCGCCATTCTCTGTCAGTGTGCAAAATTTGTTCTCCCTCTACCCTGATATAAATAGGAACATATGCAAAACCTCCAAAATTCTCAAATCACAGTTATATTTTAAATGTTTGGTTTAATACAGGGGTCTTCAAACTTGGCTCTTTTATGACTTGTGGACTTCAACTCCCAGAATTCCTCAGCCAGGCATGCTGGCTGAGAAATTCTGGGAGTTGAAGTCCACAAGTCATAAAAGGGCCAAGTTTGAAGACCCCTGGTTTAATATCTTGAATGAGAAATATCAACTTTCATAACTTGAAATATCAAGTTTCAGAACCACTGAACTATATTTTTCAAAGATCCTGGAGCACTGGGGAACTACCGGAGAACTGGAAAAGAGCTGATGTAGTTCCCATCTTCAAAAAAGGAAAAAAAAATGGACCCAGGAAATTACAGACCTATCAGCCTGACCTCAATACCTGGGAAGATTCTGGAAAAGATAATCAAACAACGAATCAGCGAACACCTAGAGGCAAACAAAGTCATTATTAAAAGCCAACATGGGTTTGTCAAAAACAGATCATGCCAGACAAATCTTATTGCATTCTTCGACCAAGTGACAAAATTAGTGGATCAGAGGAATGCTGTGGATATAATTTACTTGGACTTCAGTAAGGCGTTTGATAAAGTAGATCACAACCTACTACTTGACAAGATAGAAAAATGTGGGGTAGACAGCATCACCACCAGATGAATCTGTAGCTGGCTGACCGGCCGTACTCAGCATGTGGTCCTCAATGGAACCACATCTACATGGAGGGAAGTGTGTAGTGGGGTGCCCCAGGGCTCTGTCTGGGCCCAGTGCTCTTCAACATCTTCATCAACGATTTGGACGAGGGGATAGATGGGGAAATCATCAAATTTGCAGACGACACCAAGCTGGCAGGAATAGCCAACACTCCAGAAGACAGGCTTAAGATACAGGAGGATCTGGACAGACTTGAACATTGGGCACTATCTAACAAAATGAAATTCAATGGTGAAAAAAGTAAGGTTCTACATTTAGGTAAGAAAAACCAAATGTACAGGTATAGTATAGGGAGTACCTTGCTCAATAGTAGTAACTGTGAGAGGGACCTTGGAGTCCTAGTGGACAATCACTTAAATATGAGCCAGCAGTGTGCTGCAGCTGCCAAAAAAGCCAACACAGTGCTGGGTTGCATTAACAGAGGGATAGAATCAGGATCACGAGAAGTGTTAATACCACTTTACAATGCCTTGGTAAGGCCACACTTGGAATACTGCATCCAGTTTTGGTCACCGCGATGTAAAAAAGATGTCGAGACTCTAGAAAGAGTACAGAGAAGCGCAACAAAGATGATTAGGGGACTGGAGGCTAAAGCATATAAGGAACGGCTGCTGGAATTGGGTATGTCTAGTTTAATGAAGAGAAGGGCGAAGGGGGACATGATAGCAGTGTTCCAATATCTCAGGGGCTGCCACAAAGAAGAGGGAGTCAAGCTATTTTTCAAAGCGCCTGAAGGCAGGACAAGAAGCAACGGATGGAAACTGATCAAGGAGAGGAGCAACCTTGAACTAAGGAGAAACTTCCTGACAGTTAGAACAATTAACCAGTGGAACAACCTGCCTCCAGAAGCGGTGAATGTTCCAACACTGACAGTTTTTAAGGAGAGACTGGACAGCCATTTGTCCGAAATGGTATAGGGTTTCCTGCCTGAGCAGGGGGTTGGACTAGATGACCTCCAAGGTACCTTCCAACTTTATTATTATTATTATTATTATTATTATTATTATTATTATTATTATTATTATTATTATTATTATTATTATTATTATTATTATTATTATTATTATTATTATTATTATTATTATTATTATTATTATTATTATTAACTCACTTGATTTTTTTCAATGCTGAATCATACACTGGATGGATCCTATTCCATCTGTGGGACATGACTACTTTCCTTTTGGTCTGGGCTTAAGCAATGATGCTTTGTTATCATGAAACCTCCTCTTGATGATTAATATGCAGCTGTTATACTTTCTGCAAACACCTCAAATTATAGCAAGTGCATATTGAGAACCCAATGAAGTAAATGTCCCCAAGTCAAAAGCTGCCTTTTGAAGATATCTTCCTTCACACAGGTAAGATTTCCCCCCTTTCTATTCTGCTTTCATCTGTATTACTATGTGTGGAGCAGCGGCACAATGGATTGCTAAGCCCCATGGATTTTGTCTGCTATAAAACCTAAGGATTGGAAATTTTCTTTTATGTCAAATCTAGCTGTCATTTCATCATGTTCTATTTTCTTAAAGTTATAATTAGGAATGGTTGAGAATTTCAATCTGTTCATTTTCTTAAAAAATTAAGATTTTATCAAACTTCTCAAAGCTGCCCAGAATAATTTTGGAATCAGGCAGCTTATCAATTAGATGGGAGGATGGGTGGATGAATGGATGGATGAAATTCATAAATAGGAGGAGAAGAATTTGAAAGATAAACAATCCAAACAAAGGAATGAAATAGGTTTATTTCTTCAGACAGATTTTCAATGGTTTTAGGTGCCAAATTAAATCTTCCATTATTATTTATACCTTCTCCTCAATACTAAGAATTCCCATAGAAGAGATGACTGTAGTTAATGAAATTGGAATAAATAAATAGGCACTATTAGAGGGTTTTGTTTTGTTTGTTTGATTTATGGCCAAAGATCTTTCAAAAATCGAGCATAGAACATTTGACTAAAATAAAATAAAAGCAGCAAGAAGATGAAAAACATAGTAAATAACAAGATAAATACATACAATAAATACTCAAATTTATCCCATATTCCCTATTATACAATTATAACTGAACTCAATTGGCAGTTTCCTAGTTCATCTGTGGAAAATCCACTAGCAGGAAACATTATATTCAATTAATCTGGGCAATAAATAAGCAAGACCATTATTAGGTTATACTTGACACAAAGGATAATACAACATTCTGCATTTATTCTTTACAGTGCTTACTTTTCAGTCTTCCAGCCATCCAATGTTAGCTCGATGTTCTTTGGAGAGAAGATGAGTATTAATTCCAGTTACAGCAGCCACCTGAGATATGAAACTGAGAATGATATAGAACTTGAGAATCAAAACATTGAAAGGTATGAAAGATTTGTAATCTAATGGATTCCAGATCAGGGCTCCAACTCACTCATGTAATGACTCAACCATTTTTGAAAGTATCCAATCATGTCTTTCTCCTGCCCAAATACTTTAACCCCCCCCCAACTTAAAAAATAGGGAGCTCTCAATTACAAGCAACAGTTGGTGACTAAAGTACCTGGACATCCCTTTTATCTCAGTTACAGATCAATAGGTAATTATTGTTTGGCTTAATAATCTCTGCTCATTTCTTGGCCAGGAAAGGCTTACTTTAATGAGCAAGTGCTACATAAGTGCTCATAGTACCCTGTTAGCTTTCATAATGAAAACAGTCTGCTCAAGTCTTGCTCCATTTAAAATGTGAAATTGGATCACTTGGATAATGGAAAACCTCATTACCTGGATGTGCTTTAAGAAGCTGTTGCCTTTGCTTAGATACTACTGCCATTTGCATATTGATTCAACATACTTACAGCCACTTATAGAAGTGCTGCCACTTACTTCCTCCAGAACATCTTTAAATAAGAGCTGAGATAGCTTGCCTTCTTCTTCTGGCTGTCTCATGAAGCCTGACAACCACAAACAATTAAACTCATATTTCTAAAGTATTACAGATCATCTAGTTTATGGCCTTATATGCAGAATCTTAAGGTAACAAGCTCTCGACATAAATTTGCTATACAATATAACACTTGGTAGTCAAAGTAAAATAGGCCTGGGACCGTTTAGTTCCTAAATAAAGGAATGCTTAGAATGTACATCACGGTTCTCCAAAGTGGTCAATATCGATCCCCAGGAGCTGATGGGATTGTTCAAGCAGATCAATAAATGGCTAGGGGTCAAAATGGGGATCAGTAAATGGCTGGGGATCTAGGTGGTCAATAACTGATGCAAGGATGATTGGGGTCAATGAACCCTGGGGTTCATTGGGGATCTCTGTAGATCTCCAGGCCAGTCATTAATCCTGAAGATGAGGTAGCTAGAGCCTTGAGTTCTCTCTATTATTGTTATTTGTACTACTATGAATTAAATATTTATTAAATCATTTTCATATAATAAATGTTTTATGAACAATCTGAAATTTTATTAAGAGGCTGATAAGCTGAAGTGTTCGGGGACACCTGATGTATATTGACTTGATTTCCATAACAAGAACAAAACTTTTTAAAGTCAGGCTCAACAGAACTCTTTCAAGTTCTGTTTGACTTCTGAGGATAGCCAACAGCTCAAATATTTCCTAGTAATCTTCTATACAACTCCTAAGTAGGTCCATCTAGCTTCTAAATGCAAAAATACTTACCCAGATGCTGAAATCTGCTGAGAAAAACAAATTCTTTAATTCAGTATCTATTTCTGTGTATTTGCTAGGTTTGCAGTCCAGCTTTCCTCCATAGCACATATAGTGTGGAGTATCCTTCCTACAAAATTTATTTGCAAAAGAACTCTTTAGGATTGATTTCACTGAGAGATATTGAATAGCCCAACTCTGTTCAGTTTTCATAGCTGAAATGGGGACTTGATTTGGAATTTGACTCACATACATAAACACATACACAAGTTCAATGAAAAATCAATCGATCAGCTTAACTAATTGGAAGCCATGAGAAAAGATATTATTTTCAAATCAAGACTTTTATATAGGTCAGCCTTGTCAAACAGGAAACACAATCAAATGTGGTAATTCTACTTTATTGTAATGCTACTGTCAAGCTGCGAAGAATACCTATGCTGCGGCATCCGTGGATGCTTCTTAGCTTGCCTACAGATTTGGGGGGAGGGGAGGGAAGAATGGACTGCCAAGCTGTAAAAACCAAGGTCACTCAAAAGTTGTTTACTGAGAACTAAAACACTCTCTCATAATAATTGTCTGACACTTCATTGGACAATGTGACCTGCACTATTAGGGGTGCAGGTGACATTGCACCCCTATACTTTTAATTACTGATTTTGGCACCAATTAACCAAGCTGGTTTTCCTTTCATCTGTGCCAAAATAATGTGCTCAATAAAGTTTTGCATTAGAGATTGCATCGTCTCAGCTATGCTTACTTTGTTGGGTTCATCAGTTGGAACTTTAAGAGCTACATTAACAGAATCTTGCCAAATCTAAAAGTGCAATTGTCCCTGTCTCATTTACAAGGGGGGACATGATAGCAGTGTTCCAATATCTCAGGGGCTGCCATAAAGAAGAGGGAGTCAAGCTATTCTCCAAAGCGCCTGAAGGCAGGACAAGAAGCAATGGATGGAAACTAACCAAAGAGAGAAGCAACCTAGAACTAAGGAGAAATTTCCTGACAGTTAGTGAATTATGCTGTCTCTTATCTGACTGTTCCCAAACAGGACCTCTGGACCCAGTCTTCCAAGGTCACTCCTATATACCATTGCAGTATAGTAAGGAGCAAAATTCTGCATTGCTGTTTTTGTTTTCATAGAAAGTCTTAAAAGAGGACACCGGTCTTTCCTTCTATTTCTGTAACATTTGCAGAGGAGTCCCTTATTTATAGAACCAATGTTCCATTTAGTTTCATCACCCTAATAAGCCTGTCTATTTCACTATTGCTTTTAGCAGTCTGGTCACATAATGCTTGAAAATATTTATCATTCAATCATATCTTATTCCCTCCTTCTACTGACCATCAGCTGCATTATTTTTGAAAAGCCAGATATCAATTATCTCCAACAAAAATAAATGGAATAAAATCAACCCTAAGGAACATCAGGAATACAAGGCAAATCATCATATCACTGAAGAACAATAGTTAAAATGAGACTGGTCTTCTGTGTATCTTTACTTGTAGAGCTAAATTATAATTCATTGGTAAAACTGGAATAATATCAACTTATATTAAAGTGAGATGAAACAAAATAAAAACAAAATCCTGTCTTTAAAAAAGAGGATTAATAGGAAGTCAGTGAGGAATGGCAAGCCATTGATTGTGCAAGTCCAAGCTAACAAGTTCTTGCACAAAAATATTCTCATATTTCAATATTTCAAAGAATATCTCAGAATGGCTTACACAATTCTCATGTAAATTGGACCTAATACTAGTCAATTTAAGTTTAGAAAGATGATGATACAAATTAAAACTGAACGATGACCTATATCACATGGTTACAGATTGCAGTGTGAAAATTATTAATGTTATTAGTGTGCAGGATTGTTTGTAACATCCTTACTGAGAATACTAATGCATTTGCCCAAAGCTATGTGTCCAGCATTTAAACTTGGTCATCTGCATAATGTTCTACAGTTTGCAATATTACATTAACCCATGTTTCCAAATTACTCTGAAATTGTGTGGAATTGTTTTTTAGTTACTAAGGACAAAGTGATCAATTCTAGTCCCTTTTAAATTTTACAGTTTACCTATTTTCTAGCATTTATCTTAAAATTCATGGCGGAACTCATTTGCATATTTTACCATCTGGATTGTGAAAATTGTCCAAACAGTTACGAGTATTAATCTGCATTAATCCATTAACACAAAATTGAAAGTTTGTATGTAAAACTGATTATCACCACACATAACTACAAACTTATTCTGACAGCACAACGAGGCGGTCATTTGACAGCCCATTGAATAGAGCCCAGCTCTATTGAAAGATGTCGCCAGATGCAGAAAGTGCAAAATCAAAATGGGAGTTCAGTATATTTTAATATTCTCCTTAGCTACAAAGCGTGAACTGCGTCAGTCTGATCCAATTTTGTCAGTGGAGGATTTCAGCTATAAATGCTGGCTAGTGGGGCAGGGCATGATTGGAGATATTTTTGAGTCCATGTTTTTCTTTTCCAAAGGGAATTTTCTTTCTCTTATTGACTCTCACTGCTTTAGCTAAGAAGATGGGGAGAAATAAAGGTCTATTTCAAAAGGGAGAAGATTATTGGAGAAAGAATAAACAGCTCTTTTTTAAATTTTTGGTGCTTATATTCATGGAGAGAAAATGACTTTGGCACCCCAATTTTCTAAATTAAGTTTGCTACAAGAGTCCTAAAATAAAACTCTCTTGCCATAGAGCCAAACATGTATGGAGCTAATGGAATGATATTTTAAGCTGATGTTTCCTTCAGGCTTTTGCCCAGATTGTTGGCTTTTAGCTATGGCTTGTTATGGATATACCAATAATGCTCGACTAACAATAGTTTGTTCAGTGACCATCTGAAGTTACAACAGCACTGAAAAAAGTTACTTGGGACTGTTTTTCACACTGATGATTATTGCAGCATCCCCATGATCACGTGATCAAAATTCAGTCACTTGGCAACTGATTCATATTGATGACGGTTGCAGTGTCCTGGGGTCATGTGACCTTTTCTGACCTTTTAACAAGGAAAGTCAATGGAGAAGCCAGATTCTCTTAACAACCATGTTATTAACTTAACAACTGCAGTGATGCACTTAACAAATATGGTAAGAAAGGTCATAAAATGGGGCACATTCACTTAACAAATGTCTTAGAAACAGACATTTTGGATTCAATTGTGGTTGTAAATTGAGGACTGCCTGTAATCATTTTTTCCCATTCCTTGAACACATTGGAATAGTTTGATTACTTAGATAAATGAAAGTTAAATAATTTTAATCTATTCTACTACATACAAATTTTGAACATATTGAAATAATTTTAAAAAGAAACAATATTCATTAAGATACTGTCAGATGCCTAGCTTCGCTTTCTTTGAGTGTGGACACCGACAGGAATCATACATTCCTTGGCTTGCTAAAAATCAGCTAATTCATCTATCCATAGATGCATATATGCACTCGTACATACAATTATTCCTACATTGTTTTATTTAATGACTAAAAACAATTTAGAGAATAAAATAAAAGAGCACAAACTAATATGAAAAAGGAACATTAATAGCCCAATTTTATTGCATGCATGAAAGGCTGTTTGGAACAAGATGGTCTGATCACTTTATGAAAACTATGTGAAAACGTTTTATGCTTCATTATACAGGTAGTCCTCAACTTACAACAGTTCATTTAGTGACAATTTGAAGTTGCAACTGAAAAAAGTGACTTATGACTGTTTTTCACACTTGCAACCATTGCAGCATCCCCCTGGTCATGTGGTCAGAATTCAGAAGCTTGGCAACTGACTCATATTTACAACCTTTACAGTGTCCCGGGATCACACGATCACCTTTTATGATCTTCTGACATTCAAAGTTAATGGGGAAGCTAGATTCACTTAACAACCATGTTACTAATTTAATAATTGCAGTGATTCACTTAAGAACTGGGCAAGAAAGGTCATAAAATAGGAGAAAACTCACTAAACATCTGTCTCATTTAGCAGCAGAAATGTTGGGTTCAATTGTGGTCATAAGTTGAGGACTTCATGTATTTTGCTAGAACTATTTTCATTTATCCATTTTGTGGGTGGGGAATTATTTTAGGACTATTCATCTCAGTTTTGGGTGGCTATATATTTTAACTTCTGAAACTTGCAGAATCATCAGAGCAGTCTAAAATTTAGATATTCACACATTCAGACACTGAAACTGTGTGTGTGTGTGTGTGTGTGTGTGTGAATCATAATTTATGTTGGGTTTAATATGGATATGAATAGTATTACTAATGCAAGTATTCCCTGTTGTAATTCAGTGCTAATTGGTTAAGGCATTTCTTTAGTATTTGAGAACTGTGAATTAAATATCAGCTTGGTAAGATACTGAAGAAATAATGTTCTATACGATTCATGGAAGAAGAAAGGTAAACATTAAGACAAAAATTAAATTTTGTCTTATTAAGATATATTTCTAAATAAACATTAATGGATAAAATTGTGAACTTGGAAATAAGCATTATTGCCTATTAACGCAAATTAACCAATAGTGCATGTAAGTATTAAACATAGTAGTTTGCAATGCATTTCCTGTTGTTATTATAGCCAACTGGTCTTTATACTTTGTATGATGAGATCTGTGATTGTCAGGCCCAAGATGACACAGCAAGATCCAACTGAGTCTTAACAGACTAACAGAGTTTGGGAGGGACCTTGGAAGTCTTCTGGTCCAATCCCCTGCTCAAGCAGGAAATACCATTTCAGACAAATAGTTATCCAATCTCTTCTTAAAAACCTCCTTCCAATCTCTTCTCAAAAACCTCCTTCTTTATTGGTTACACCTAATAGACAAAATCTTGCCAGACTACAGCTACAATATTTTAATTTAATAAATATACCCTGGAATATTCTTGGGTGTGGCTACCCCTTTCCTCCCTCCGCCATTTAAGTCAGGACTGTGCAGTCTTTGGTTTAGGACTTCTCTCTGGAATGTGCCGCCTCCTTCCTAGAAAGCCACACTGCTATTGCTGGTACTTCTGCTCCACCCTTGCTGCACATTCCATGAACTGATACTGTATGTGAAATAGCCCATGGCATATTGAGTGTTCTTGTTTGATATGATTACCTTGGCTATTAATTTTATAATTTTCTTTTTTATTGCTTATCATTTTAATTGTATAGTCTTGTTGTTTTATATCATTTCATCTGAGTGAAAGCTGCCCACAGTCATATTGTATATATGAAATGGCCGGCTATATAAATTGGAATAATAAATAAATAAATTCTAAAAACAAAACTATACCTTATTAGTTATTTGAATAAGTCTGGAATTAAAGTGTGGGATGGATGGATGGATGGATGGATGGGGCAGAATTAAATATAAACAACAACAACAACAACAACAACAACAACAACAACAACAACAACAATAATAATAATAATAATAATAATAATAATAATAATAATAATAATAATAATAATAATAATAATAATAATAATAATAATAAAAAGTTGGAAGGGACCTTGGAGGTCATCAAGTCCAACCCCCTGCTCAGGCAGGAAATGGAGTCAGGGAGGCTAATATTAAGAATGAATTGGGGCTGGTGAGAAACACAAAAAGCAATAATGGGTTTGGAGCTTGTTCAAATGAAATAAGAATCAAAAAGGCTTTTGGTTTGTCATGAAAAGTATAGTCAGAAAGAGGGAGAAGGCAATACTACCAAATACATTTTTTTTTTCATTTCTTTTTCCTTACAACAGTCTTTCTTAGCCTGGTTGAGAAAAAGTTAAGTGTAGTTCAGGATTGATAATGATATAGTAAAAATCCATCTTGGTACCTTAAATCATTTCAAGGCAGCAGGGCCAAGGAAATTATATCCCAGAGTTTTGAAGGAGCTGAAGAAAGTGAGCTCAAAATTGCTGACTAATCTTTGAAAACTCCCAGAGGACTGGTAAGGTGCCAGAATATTGGAAAATAGCAAATGTGGTATTCACAAAAGAGAGGAAGGAGTCCCAAGAAATTATAATTGAGGTAGTTTAATATATGTTCTGGGTGAGATACTAAGAGACATTGTCAAGCAGCATGTTTGCAAGTACTTAAAAAGAATGCTACTATTATCAGAAATCAGTATGGATTTGTCAAGAAGAAGTCATGACAGATTGACTTTATTTCTTTTCATTACATACCATGTGATCAACCAAGGGAACACTATCAAAGTTGTGTATACTGATCTAATAAAGATTTAACAAAGTTTTTCATGATATCCTTGAAGACAAATTGACAAACTTTATATGTCCCATGAATTTGTACCCAAAGAGTGATTTTTAATGGTTCTACAGCAATACAAAGAGTGTTAGGTCCTCATCATCAGGTCTGAATTTGGTAAAACTTGATATAAGATGACTAGAATGAATTATTAGCAGAATATCAGAACTGAAGCCTTTTCCAGCAACTGATTGCTTCTGATAGTTAAACTCAATTTTTAATCTCCTAAAATTAATTCCAGTGCCTAATTCATTAATATAAACACAGAGAAATAATAGATAACTGCAGTATAGAAAAGTAAAGTAAGAAAAACAAATGTTTATGCTTCTTTGAGCTTATAGTCATAATTTTAAAATACTCACCTCAGCTTCAGGAAAGAAAGAGACTTTCTGATGACAGATTAGAAGAATGCTAAAGAGTTACTAGAACCTCCTCAATTCCAAAATAAAAACTGAAATGAAGAGCAATGAAGGAAATAAAAAGAAACAGAGCAAATTTTGGTGTAACAAGTGTAGGTTCAATCTCTAAGTAGGAATTATGGTAGGAGCAGTTTTTTAAACAAATGGAACAAGCTTCAAGCAAATCCAGATGCAGTGAAAATCCATGGGCTTTCAGATAGAAAAATGTGGGTTAGACAGCATCACCACCAGATGGATCCGTAGCTGGCTGACTGGCCGTACTCAGCATGTGGCCCTCAATGGAACCGCATCTACATGGAGGGAAGTGTGTAGTGGGGTGCCCCAGGGCTCTGTTCTGGGCCCAGTGCTCTTCAACATCTTCATCAACGATTTGGACGAGGGGATAGATGGGGAAATCATCAAATTTGCAGATGACACCAAGCTGGCAGGAATAGCCAACACTCCAGAAGACAGGCTTAAGATACAGGAGGATCTGGACAGACTTGAACACTGGGCACTATCTAACAAAATGAAATTCAATGGTGAAAAAAGCAAGGTTCTACATTTAGGCAAGAAAAACCAAATGTACAGGTATAGTATAGGAGTACCTTGCTCAATAGCAGTAACTGTGAGAGGGACCTCGGAGACCTAGTGGACAATCACTTAAATATGAGCCAGCAGTGTGCTGCAGCTGCCAAAAAGGCCAACACAGTGCTAGGCTGCATTAACAGAGGGATTGAATCAAGATCACGTGAAGTATTAATACCACTTTACAATGCCTTGGTAAGGCCACACTTGGAATACTGCATCCAGTTTTGGTCACCACGATGTAAAAAAGACGTTGAGACTCTAGAAAGAGTACAGAGAAGAGCAACAAAGATGATTAGGGGACTGGAGGATAAAGCATATAAGGAACGGTTGCTGGAATTGGGTATGTCTAGTTTAATGAAGAGAAGGATGAGGGGGGACATGATAGCAGTGTTCCAATATCTCAGGGGCTGCCACAAAGAAGAGGGAGTGAAGCTATTTCCAAGGCGCCTGAAGGCAAGACAAGAAGCAATGGATGGAAACTAATCAAGGAGAGAGCAACCTAGAACTAAGGAGAAACTTCCTGACAGTTAGAACAATTAACCAGTGGAACAACTTGCCTCCAGAAGCGGTGAATGCTCCAACACTGGAAGTTTTTAAGAAGAGACTGGACAGCCATTTGTCTGAAATGGTATAGGGTTTCCTGCCTGAGCAGGGGGTTGGACTAGATGACCTCCAAGGTCCCTTCCAACTTTATTATTATTATTATTATTATTATTATTATTATTATTATTATTATTATTATTATTATTATTATTATTATTATTATTATTATTATTATTATTATTATTATTATTATTATTTAGTAAAGTTTAACTTTAGAACACTCAACCTATTTTTGTTGGATGGTCTTGCTAACAATTTCATTTTACCTATGCCTTGGATGACCACAGACTCTTCACGATGCAGAACTGTACATTCATGTACACTGGACCATCTTCTTCAAAAAGGAACTAAGTTTGATTTTCATTTTTTTGACAGAATCAGGTTATATAAGAAACCTATATTTTGAAATCATGGAATGTAGAATAGCAGATTAAATATTATAGCAGTTTTACTTATCTTTTGATTGTTATGTAGATAAGGATGTTCTCTCTTTTTTTCTCCACCATGACATTAGACTGGCTAATTTAAGCTAACCTCAGAGTTGTTCAACTGTAAAGATTCCTTGAAAGTCAGGAAGACATTTGCATATGGATTCTGTGTCCAGTGACCCTGTATATTTGCAGTAAGACAACACTCATTAATCTGAGCACAATAGAAATACAAGTCATGATCCCTAAATACATAACTTGCATATTACCAATTGCAGCCTTCCAGAACAACACATATATTAGGCAACATGGTGAGATAATGTCAATAAAGTACACATGAAAAACCACTGAAATCACTGACCAGAAACAGCTTTTTGCAGCCATATCCTGCTGCCAGCTTATGTTCAATTTATGACTGATAAAGATTCCAAAATCCTTTTCACAGAAGTTATAACCAAGCAAGATAACTCCAGCTGTATATCTGTTCATTTTCTGCCACCAATTCATTACTTTCTATTGTTTATTTTGAACCTCTTTTTTGCTTCCAGATCAACTTTTCTTTTCTATCAAGGTAGCTACCTTTCTAATTCTGGGTATGTTATTGATTATGTTTTTGTAAATTGTACTTTTTACTTTTTACATGGGATAAGAATTAGCTGTCAAGTTTTAATTTAGTGGCTTGTCGTTGCATTTTCTAGCAATTCTTTTTTGTGTGATCACAGCAGTATAAACTTCTAAATCCTTTGGTGATTGGTATAAACATCATGTAAGGAAATTCATATTTTGGGAAGAACTCAGAATATTAACCCTATTTAGCAATTTGTCTTCAAGTATAGCTCCAGGGTTTATTATGAATTTATGATGTTATAATGATATACCATCCCAAATCAATATTACTGAATGGATTTTTTTTCTAGAGGTCATGAATGCCTCAAAGGCAATAGAACTGTTAAGTATTCGGTTCTTGAAGGCATTAAGCGAGACGAGTGTTGAAACAGCAATAAGTTTATTTAACTCTGAACAGAAGCAACTCAAATAGCTGCTGTGCAGCTATTTATATGGTTAGCCTCCAGGCGGCAGCCAATAGGTTTAAAGTAACAGTTTCCCGCCCAAAACCTAATTACCAGCCTGGAGATAGCAAGTCTGGCTTAAGTAACAGCAGCCATTACATAACAACAGAATCTAGGTCAGACATTCAAACAAGTGATTAGACATTAAGCAAGTGATTCAAAACAGTTGTGACCAATACATTACAAGAACCAAACTTGTATATGTCTGTGGGAAAATATAGCACATGAAGTTCATGATCAATTACAAATATAACACCTTCTCTGTGTGCCACAATTCAATGATCAGCAGTCTATCAAAGATGTTCCCTATCTAATATAAATTTCACTTACTTTATTACTGCCAAATATTTTATACATTCCACTTTAAAATTGCTGCTTATGTTTAAGAACAGCTTGTTCTTTATTGCTTCATATTTCTGCCCAAGGTTTGTTTCTTTGTTTTGTTATTGCATTATTATTCACTTTAAGGGTGCTATCTCATATTTCCCAATCAAAAGAAAGGTGAGCAAAGAAGGTGGGGATGTAAAATTACTAATGCAGAATAAAAAGAAGAATAAAATTGATAGTAAAACAATTTGAGCTTCATATTTTCTCTCATTATTTAGTATGGAGATCTCCAAATCTTGAATTTGTTTGTATGATCTTGGTTTATCCTAATAAAGATTTTGCTCTTAGTTTTGGTATATAAAACAGAAGTAAGCATTAACTACAAAATAACTATTGTTAAAATGTTGCAAATATATTGAACAGCAGTTGACATTATATATAGATTATCCATCTTATTTAATTAGCACCAAAGCATGTCTTTGTATCCCAAGGCAAGCGTGCAAACTTAAGTGTTCAAATTCTTCACAACATTTTGTCAATTTTTAAAGCTGGTTTTATTTTCATTTTTTTTAGTCTTGCCTTTTCCAATCTTTTTCTGTCTTCTTCAGACTTGAATTTACTAAAGAAATTATTTTAAAAGCCAAGGCTTTACAAATTAATATGTAACTATCTCCATTGTTATGGGAATAGAGAGGAAGAACTGTTGATGTTAATTTCTTTGCTATATTTTTATGATTGATCCCATGGAGCATTTCAAGTAACCCCAGCAGCCAAATATTTTAATTCTTAGGATTTTCCAAAGGTCTTCTTCAAAAACATAGCTTAAAATGCCAGATATATGAAAGCAAGTTTATGTTTGGAACTTGAGTTTGATGATTCCAAGCCTGGCATAACTGGAATAAAGCATAGAACTTATTTTTGCCTTGAATAATCAAAAAATCACTTTTTATAGCAAAACAATTTAAGTATGCAATTTTGGATAATATAGTTTTTATGCATAGATTATTGTTTATCAACAACTGGATTTGTCAGATAGGCCTAAAAAACTGACATGGTCTTTGTGAAATAATTTCTTAAAATTAGAGTTCTACAATTCCCAGTTCAATTAACACTGCTCTTATAAGCAGGTATCTCTGAATATTTTCAGAATCTATTCCATGCAAGTTCACACAAAACTGTATATTGCCATCCACATCTCTAAAAAAGGTCTACTAATTCAATCTCCATTTTGATGACCTTAATATGAAATTGGAAATATATACTGGAAAGGCAGGCCTATTTTTGTCCATAAAACTCAGTGTCTTAGTTTTGAAAACTGCATGTATAATATATTAATTCTGTACCACAAGTTTCTTCCTTTAAAAAAAAATATTCTCATTTAGTTTGATTTCTTTTCTTAAATGTTGGTGGAATTCTTGTGACTCAGGCCAGGAATTAATTGTTTTGATTTTAATAATGTGGAATTCATAGTTTTTTAAAGACAGATTAAAACTTGTTTTTCATTATTCTATGAGCTTTCATTTTTCTGCACCTGCAGTCAGGTACCATGTTTTACTGACACATTTAGGAAAGGTACAGAATGACTCTTCCTACTTTTGTGTGAGGTTGAGGGTTGATTTTGGGGTTAGGGTTGATTGTCCTCACTGTCAGGAAGTTTCTCCTTAATACCAGATTGCTTCTCTCTTTGATCAGTTTCCAACCATTGTTTCTCATCCTTCCCTCTGGTGCTTTGATGAACAACCTGGCCTCCTCGGCCTTGTGATAGCCCCTCAGATACACCGGAACACTGCTATCATGTCTCCCCTATTTTTTTCTTTTCTTTAGACTAGTCAAACCCAAGTCCCGTAGCCGTTCTTCATATGTTTTAGTCTCTAGGCCTTTGATCATCTTTGTTACTCTTCTCTGAATTTTTTCCAAACTCTCAAAATCTTTTTTGTGATATGCTGACCAAAACTGGCTGCAGTATTCCAGGTGTGATCTTACTAGGGTTTTATACAGCGGTACTAATACTTCACGTGATCTTGATTCTATGTCTCTGTTTATATAACACAGAATTGTATTAGCTTTTTTGGTTGCTGCTGCTGCACACTGCTGGCTCATAGTCAAGTGATCATCCACTAGGACTCTAAGATCCCTCTCACAGTTACTGTTTTTAAGCCAGGTCTCGCCCAATCTGTATTTGTACCTTTGGTTTTTCCTGCCTAAATGTAAGCCTTTGCTTTTCTCCACATTGAAACTCATTTTGTTGAATAGGGCCCATTGTTCAAGTTTGTCAAGATCTTTTTGGATTCTGAGTTTGTCTTCTGGGGTGTTGACTACTCCTGTCAGTTTGGTGTCATCTGCAAATTTGATGAGTTCCCCTTCAATTCCTTCATCTAAGTCATTTATGAAGATATTGAAGAGTACTGGGCCTAAGATGGATCCTTGTGATACCCCACTGGTTACTTCTCTCCATGTGGATGTAGTGCCATTGAGGACTACTCATTGAGTAGTTGTTTGCAGAAGCAAACAAAGTCATAACTAGTAGCCAGCACGGGTTTGTTAAAAACAGATCATGCCAAACCAATCTAATCTCATTCTTCAATAAAGTGATTGAACTAGTAGACCAGCGAAATGCAGTGGACATAATACACTTAGATTTCAGTAAGGCATTTGACAAAGTAGACCACAACCTACTCCTTGGTAAGCTAGCAAAGGTGGAATAGACAACATTAACACCAGATGGGTCTGTAGCTGGCTGACAAACTGTATTCAATGAATAATCCTCAATGGCACTGCATCCACATGGAGAGAAGTAAGCAGTGGGGTACCACAAGGTTCTGTCTTAGGTCCAGTACTCTTCATAAATGACTTAGATGAGAGAATTGAAGGGGAAGGAGTAGCCAACACCCCAGAAGACAAACTCATGATCCAAAACTCCAAGGATCCAAGAATATGGCATAGAGTTAACTTGAACATCCTCCTTTATTTTTTTCAGAGATTTTATATAAACTCATCCTAATATTATAATGATGGATCTCTATTTTTCTTGGCTCATCATTACATGAAGTGGCTGAGATATCAAAATGATGTTTTTAGTAGCAGCCATGGAAACTTGTGGGAACAAAAAGATGTTATAAATCAAATATAACTTTTAAAATGTATGTTGCTCATTTTCCAAATTTGTCTTATATGCACATGGCCCTTCTGCATCCACTATATCCCATAAACATCCATTCCGTGACTGATAGAATAATGTAAAAAAAACATAAAGAGACTGAAGAGACCAGATTTCAAATGCTTGCCTAACCATGAAACTCACTCAGTCTCTAAGCCTTAGAGATTTGTTATGAACGCAAAAGGGAAAGTGATGTTATTCTTAGAACTTTGAAGAAAAAGTAGGTATAAATATTGTTTGCAATACTACCAGAATAGCAATGGATATTTCTGATGTAGACATATGGACTGACCTGTTGTTTTGCCTATCATTTGATCAGTCATCTCTAGGTACATGGTTTGTACAAAATAAAGTTGTGAAGAACCTTATGTTACTTTGGATTGAGAAAAAATAGGAATTATTCAATAAAATAACTCATTTTGCAGATGAATCAGGCTATTTCCTCAAGATTACAAAAGACGACAATAGAAGAATCAGGGATGAATCATTCAATAATGATAGGATTTTTGCTGCCACAGAGTCCCAACTAATGGCAGCAAAATGTCAGTAGATGGCCATATTAAGGTCAGCTTGACATTGGTACTAAACTGACTGATCTCAGAAAGAATCTTGACGTTCATCATTTTTTTTTCCCCCTAGCCTTAGTATGCAGTATTTTATCAAGTTCCTAGCTGGGTCTGAAATTTATCCTATTGCATGAGAAAGAAATGGTATCCAGCTATAATTTCATACAGATGATTCTGTTGCACTTTTAAATGGAACGTATGTCATTATAGTATATTCTTATAATTATAATTTATTAAAGTATCATTCATGATACTTTATGCGGAGCACTCAAAATGGTAAAAGATCAGGAACACTCTGCCTATCTCCAGCCTCTATGTCAGGGGTGTCAAACTGCCGGCCCACGGGCCAGATGCGTCATGGCGAAACCGCACCCACCCCATTGCCAGCAATGGAAAAAAAGTCGTGATACGTCACGACACGTCACCCCTGCTCTATGTGATCAAAGATGAAAATGAGTTGGATTTGTGTTCACTTCATTGTGACTAACTGTCAGTGTAATATAGAACTTTGATTTCTTTGGAACCTGGATCACACAAAGATCTGTACTTCTACCAGGATGCTGGAGACAGATTGAAGTTGAATGGCATATATGCTTCTATCTCAACATGTTCAGGCCAACCCTATATGGTTGAGCATGTGTATTGCCTATGAACATAAAAACATGGAGGTACATTCTAGATCACAAATGCATCTAAAGAAAGAGAATTTGTATTGCATCCTGATTAACTACAGTCAAAAACGTATCCCATGTAGAATGGAATGACAAATTCACAATCACAAGTCTAATGCAAGGCTAAAAATGTGATCTTAAACCAAGACAGACTTCTATCCATTTAAGTCTATACTATTTTTGTCAGTTATTCTCCAAATCCCAGTTGCACCCAGTATGGTCAACTGGGATCATAGTTCAGCATCTAAAAAAGCTCACTTGATCTTATATAAAGATCTTATATAAAGCTTATATAAACTTATCAGCATCTGATTTCCAAGTTAAGAGAAGGCTTCTATCAGGGATTCAAAGGTCTTCATAGTAACCTTTTGTACCTAAAGCATTTGTTCTTCCATAGAGTTAATGCTCTCTCCTGCAATATATTTTCATCACACAGCATTCATACAATTTGATAAGTGATTTTACAGCTGATTCTGATGTGTGGATATGCACATTGAATAACAGAATAACAGAGTTGGAAGGGACCTTGGAGGTCTTCTAGTCCAACCCCTGGCTCAAGCAGGAGACCCTATACCATTTCAGACAAATGTCCAGTCTCTTTTTAAAAGCCTCCAGTGATGGAGCACCGACAACGTCTGATGGCAAGCCATTCCACTGGTTTATTGTTCTCATTGTCAGGAAATTTCTTCTTAGTTCTTGGTTGCTTCTTGGTTGCTTCTCTCCTTGATTAGTTTTGATCTATTGTTTCTCTCCTTGATTAGTTTCCATCCATTGCTTATTGGCTTGCCTTCTGGTGCTTTGGAAAATAGGTTGACTCCTTCTTCTTTCTGGCAGCCACTCAGTGGTGGGATTCAAATATGTGAACAACCGGTTCTCTGTGTGGATGCCGCTTCCGAAAGTCCATTCTGGGCCTGGGCAACAAAAAATTAGCTACTGGTTCTGCTGAAGTGGTGCGAACTGGCTGAATCCCACCACTGGGGACACTGCTATATCACCCCTAGTCCTTCTTTTCACTAGACTAGACATACCCAATTCCTGCAACTGTTCTTCATATGCAAAGACTGTAGAATATTCCATACTATTAACTTGTTGTTTAAATGGGGCAAAATTTAATTTTTGAAAACAATGAACACTTGAATTGACCCAAGGAATAACTCTTCAGATTAAGGGAGAAATAATTTCATATAATATTTAATTTCTGCAAAAGATAATAAATTTTAGAGTATAGGCATCAAGTGGTCTGGTGCAAATGTCTTCTGGTATGGAGCAAGATGAATCCAGATTGACTCTAAGTAATAGATAAGTAAATATACTGAGATAAATTTATCAACCATAAAAGGCCATTTCCTCTGGTTACTACCTGACAGCTTTACAGGATATTTTCTTTCACTATTCTTTAGTTGATCATCCAGGACCCTTTCATCTCTCATTAAATTTATCTAAACTGGATGACTGTGCCCTACTGTTAAGATGTAACATTAGCATTTCTTTCTCCAAGTTCTATCATTTGTGTTTTCCTTATTTTAATACTGAACAACGTGGACAAATTTACCTATTTTAAGTGCATATTAGCATGCTGTTGCCCTATCAAAGAGAGCTGTCCTGCTCACTGTTCTACCTTGAATCAGCCTAATAGAAAAAGGAACGAGAGCTTTCAGATATGCCTTTTCATTCTGCTGACTTAAGTCCTCCTCAAAATTTAAGATTACCTGGGAGATTTTGTTTTCTTTAGAAAAGGCTTGTAGCATCAAATAAAACTGCAGGAATATTGTAGTCTGCTTCGGGCCTTCACAACAGAATATATTATGTTGAGGGGCTGTCAATAAAAAAAATCAGATATTGCTTTTGTGGCACATTCTGAAGAGAAAAAGAAAAAGAAAGCTTCTGGCTAAAAATAATTTAGGAATACGTTGTATCCTTTTAATGTTTTTTTATACTGGGAGGCATTAGTGTGCCTGCCCTGTCACTTTATGGTCTCTTTATTATTTAATACTTCTGTCAATCTCAATGCATAATGCAGATAGATTTTAAATTCAAGACCAATTGTACAGATTTGCGAGACAAATTTATAATGGTGGACTCAGAAGGAACTCTCATATTAGCATATTTAAAATTGGTGGCCAAAGCTAAAAGGGCCAAAGCCATTGGAATTCAAATCTTTCCCCTTTCATAAAGGAGAGGAGTGACTTTTTTTGGAGATCAAATTAAATCCCATAGATTGAAATTTCCTACAACTATAGCACTTAGCAATAGCACTTAAATTGATATACTGTTCATAGTGCTTTACAGCACTCTCTAAGCAGTTTACAGAGTCAGACTATTTGTGCTGGACCAGTATGTAACCATCTGGCCAGAGCGTATAGCTAGCTTAGAAAACTGTGTGTAGATCAAGTAGCATTTTAATGGTTAAAAAGCCGTCTCCTTAAGAGATGGACTTCTGGGAAATGTCCACTGTCTCATGGACAAAATATCTTCCAAAATGATGGCTTGAAACATGTCTGTTTTATAAATGCTGGAAAATAGCTCATAAAGGCAATCTATTGCTGCCAATCAGGTGTAAAGCTATCTGTCCAATGTTGTAAAATAATTCTCAACTCTGAAACCAACCATCAGCTTCTCTACCAATGTAATTCTCAGTTCATTGTTGCAAAAACAACATTAAGTTCATGATTGCCCTTGTCTAAAATATTTCTTACATTGGTCCCTTTATTTTTCATCTTTGGGCCTCTGCCATTTGATGGCCGAGCTTCTGCAATAACTGAGTATCATTTTTCAAACAGCCTGCTGTTCTAACCTGATGTCCTACTTGGAGAAATCAGAACTGTGTGTGAGTCCTAACAATTGACTCTGGTTTTTTTAAAATAATATTTGGGAAAATCCTTTGTTGAACTTTAGTTCTTGGAATCCTCAAAGGTCCTAACTAAGCTCAGAGAAATTCTTTTCCATGCCTCAAGTTGTCACAATTTTAGGGGATAAATAATGGGAAACCTCTGTTTATTTATTTGTTTGTTTATATAATCCCTGGATGTTTACCAGTGACTCATACTTATTGCCCTGTCTACACTGCTAGAAGCAATCAAATCTTTTTAAAGCTTTAGCATCTGTGACAACCAATTCTTTTCAACCAATTCAGTTTGGAGAAGGCAGAACTAGAAAGCTTACATTAAACAAGAACAATGTGTATGTGTGTTGTTGGATTAAACAGAATATTATAGTTCGTGTTTAAGAAAATTGATTCCTTATATATTTCTTATAAGAATTTATATATACATACAAACACCCGTGAAAACCTCAGAAAACAAATATATATACAGTATAAGGATATATATTAGGAAAAAAATAGTATTTGAAATTTTCTTGGAAAGATTTCAAAAATGGTTTGCCACTGCCTCCTTCCTAAGGCAGAGAGAAAGTAACTGGCCCAAGGTCACACAGATGGGTAAGTGAGACTAGAACTCACAGTATCCCAACTTCTAACTGGTGCCTTAATCACTACATCAAACAGCCCATATTGAGTCATAAACTGCATGGGTGTATATTGTCAAAAGAGCAAATATGCTAGGATTAAATAAGAAAAATTTACACAGCTTCCCTTTGCTGATTCCTCAATTTTAATTTTTGAACAAAACATGTACACTATATCTAGGTTTTTCGGAAGATGTACATCTCATCTTTGCAACAGTCACAAAAACAATTTCCAAAGACATTTGGCCTACCTGTGTAATGTTTTAATGAAAATTGCTTTAATTTAATTGGTTTCTATTTAGAGACAATGTAAAACTCTGTATAAACATAAAATATCAGCTTATGGCTCTTGTTGTGGGGGGAAGGTTATGAACAAAAATGAAATAGCAGCAGGCAAAACAATTTCTGAGAGAAATGTGAATAGAAAAACTGTGAGAGATGTAATAAGAAGCAGGCTTCCAGCTTTATAAATTCAGTGTGAGTGTTGATGTAGAGCCAACCTCAATGCAAGTTATTTCCTGAAGTGTAGAGTAACTCTTCAAGATGGTTCTTTGAGATGAAATGTATAGATTGTACAAGATTTTAGTAAGTGGCAGAGTGGACTGCTAAAGTTATGGGATGGATAACCATTGATATTTTCAAAAGAATCAAGTGAAGAGTTCTTTCCACCTCACCCTCTTATTTTTCTATTTACTAATTTACATTTTGCTATTTCCAATTTGCTGGTAGGAACATAGGTATCTGAATTTTGTAATACTGAATTTATTTATTATTAATAAAATTATAAAATTAAAACAGTATAATTTATCTTAGAGGCAGAAGCTATATTTAGAAATTAAACAGGATCAGACATAAAAGACATAAATCCCAGGACTATAGACAAGGGAGGAAGGGAGGGAGGGAGGGAGGGAAGGAAGGAAGGAAGGAAGGAAGGAAGGAAGGAAGGAAGGAAGGAAGGAAGGAAGGAAGGAAGGAAGGGGCAAGTCCAAGCAATTTCTTTACTATTTCTAAAAACAATATTCCTCTACTGATCGGTCCAAGTATTCATTAGGAGTAAAGCTCAGACTTTAGTTAGTTATACTTTGCCCTTCAGTGCAAAAATCATCCTCTTCCATAAAACAAAGCAGGTATTTTTGGATTCATAGACCATGGTTAATCCATCCATGGTATTAATTCAAGGTATGGGTTTGGATAAAGGGGTGAGAAAATATGCTATCAAAGTAGAAAAAAGTACTGAATTGAGAAAAAAAAACATACTTTAATATTTATGCTGGGGCGGTGGGTTGAGGGGAATTATCAGAAAATGCAATGTCATTTACAAATGACCATTTACCTCCATCAAAATGTAGACTGAGAGGTAAGATGGAGATACACAATTTAATGTAAATTACTTTTAGTGTGCAATTATACTTTTACAAGTCTATATATTTTCATTTTTGTAATTTGTTACAGAAAATATTGGTCATGAAAGAAACACATTTTTAATTACTGCAATTTGCAATTAACATGTTAATCATACATATAATTCTGCAATGATTCTGTGGGTTCAGAAGAAGCTGCCTCAACGCTGGAATTAGACTGGATTCAAACTGGATCTCTTATAATTCAAGTACTGTTTTTTTTTTCTTCTTGTTGTGAATTGAACTGTTGTGAAAGACATAACAGGGTTGTATTTTCAGATTCCAGTTTAACTTTATCTGCTGGTCACTTCTTGGCTTTGTTTTTGATCTGGTCAAAAGTAATAGACAGAAAAAATTAGCTTAACAGACAGCCTAAGATTTTACTGAGCTAATCTATTTATCATTCCACTTTAATAATACAGGTGATTCTTTAGAAGATATTTATTAGTTTATGTAATAAAATCATAGAAGATAAAGATTGGAAAGGACTTTGGAGATAGTATCATCTAATCCCTTACCTAGAGCAAGAAATATGTCATCCAGCCTCTGTTTCAACATATGCAATGAAAGAGATTCCATCATCTCCCAAGGCAGTCCATTCCATTCTTGAAGAAAAAGAAAAAACCTGGAAATTCTTCCTAATGACCAAACAAAAATCTGATTCTTTGTAATTTTGAACCCCCTTGTTTCTTTTCTTATCTTTCTGCAACAACATTGAAAGAGTTTACTATCTTCACTGACATCCCTTCAAATTCTTAAAGACAGCTACATTCCCTCCCTGCAGTCTTTTCTTCTCCAGCCTAAACATACCTAATGACTTCAAACATTCTTTTTTCTTCTTCTAGGCTCTTTGTCACTCTGGTTATTCTATTCCAGATGCAATACATTACATGGTGTCCAGAACTGGACATTTTCTGGGTGCAAACTTACCATTGTAGAATAAGGGAACAACGACTTCCTTTGATCTTGATGCTATACTCCTGTTGAGGTAAATGAGGATTGTGTTTGCTTTTGTGTATGTGTTGAACCACTCTGTTGTGTCATCACTGTTTTGACTCATTTTGTACTGCTGCAAGCATGATGTCCTCTATCTGTAGCCATATATTTGATCGTTTTTTTTACAAACAAAATACTTTGCATGTATCTATAACCACTTTACTGATTTCTGCCCAGCTCTTCCAGAGACTTGGTATTATTATAAAAGGTATCCTTCTATCTTTATTATCATCCACAATTTGATTTTCTTATTTCTTATCCAAGTTAATTATGAATATGTTAAACAGCACAGGACCTAGAATGGAGCATTGTAATATGTGTCGCTTAATCTCCTTTCAGTTTGATTCCAAATCACTGACGTGAACTCATAAGTAACATTCAACCAAACATTATACGCATCTAGCAGTAGCATAGCCCATCTCTCACTTTGTCATCTTTTTAAAACATATAAAATGAATTGTACTTATGTTCTATCTTTCCTCCAGAAACTTGTGGTGTATATTAGTCTATCTCCTAATATTTTAGTCAGCCAATAATGATTCAGTGATATAGCTTGAACTAAAATATCATTACTTATCTCAAAATGGTCCACAGTTGAATAGGATCATCCATGGATCATCCTTTTTTAAAAATAATTTTCATTTAAGAAATTTTTCAACAGAATTAAAAACAATACAAAGTTTTGTACTGTTAAAAATAAACAAAAGTAATCAGAAAATGAAAAATAAATGCAGAATAAATAGCAATAGCACTTAGACTTATACACTACTTCATAGTGCTTTACATCCCTCTCTCAGTGGTTTACAGAGTCATCATATGGCCCCCAACAATCTGGTCCTCATTTTATTGACCTCGGAAAGATGAGTCAACCTTGAGCCGGTAAGGATCAAACTTCTGGCAGTAAGCTGAATTAGCCTGCAATGCTGCAATCTAACCACTGCATCACCATGGCTCCTAAATAGAAAAAGAACAAAGGGGAGGAGGTGGAGGAAAAGGAAGGGAAGAAACTGGGTAAAAGTCATTGGAATGATTGCTGATAATATTCCATTTATATTAGTATAATACATAAAAACCTAGCTCTGTTTTATTTTCTCAAAAAGCTAGTATAAATGTATGCAAAACAATGTACTAAACTTTTAAACCTCTAAACTCATAATCTTCTTGCAGATATATTTCTCACTGGTGTCTACAGTTTTTCTGCCCACCTATTTTCAGTATCACCCAGAGTCTCATTTTCATCCATTCTCTTATTGTTGTACAGTTTTATTATATATACATATATTTATGCACATGCACACAAACGTACACGTGTCTTCACCTAGTCATGAAAAAAAAAGTTCATTTATAGCTTTTTAGTTACTGTCAATAGGAATCATAAACCTTCAGATTTCTGAGATTTTCTCAAGATTTGGATGAAAGTTAAATCTGGTAGGCTACAAATTAATCTGAGATAAATTAGGCTGTTTTTTTAATTAACTGCCCAGGATCCTATCCTGCATCAAAGGATACGAGACAGATTACTGAAGAAAATAAGAAGAGCTACACTCTATCTAACTGCTGTCTGCTGAATATTTCCTTCCACCAAAATATTCTGATTTCTCTAATGCAAACTGACAAGTATTTGATTGAAAAGACTAATTTGATATACATATGTTACTTGAATGAGAAAAGATGCCTTTCTTTGTCATACTTCAATATTTCAATGGAAACTATGTCCTACAAGCATGGAACTCTTACAAATTCAGAGATTTTACTGAATGCATGATATTTCTGAAAATTAAACTACAGTTTACTGTAGGAATAGAGAAAATAAAGTAAGATGTAGGGACATTTGAATGAGGAATTACCATTGCAGGGAGCAAATGATGCAAATTTATTCAGATAATATAAAATAAAATGTAGTCCTTTATCAACAACAAATAAATGATGCCCTGAGAACACTATTGAGGAGATAGGATCCTCAGTGACTAAACACAGTTGTTTAAAGAGCCATGCAGAAAAAGACAGAGAAAGGGAGTGTGAATAGACAATGGAAGAGAGAAGAACATGGCAGTTAATGGACTCTCACATTTTATTAAAGCAGTTTGAAATTCTCTATACAAATTCACTTATTGAGATATGACCTAATAGTAGGATTATGTCAAATGAGAAGTGAGCAATACCCTGTTCTGAATAGCTGCAAAATATTTGAACTTACATTGTAATTTGACTTCTTTTTTTCATTTTTTAAAATATATTTTATTAACTTTTTACAATAACATTCTTTAGTGCTTAGTAAACAGTGTGTTGTCTGGGTTCATATGTTTAAAAAACAATCAATAATAATTAATTTCTATCGTTCCATAATCAATATATTAATTAATTATATATTTCTTTGATCTTCTCTTCATCTAATAGTATTCTCCTTTTGTCAAGATTAAACAAATATTATTCTTAAAATTCAATACATATAAAATGAAATATAAACCTTTTTCTTGTGTTTATACAAATAACAGTAATATTAGCATATAGCATCTTTTCTTATCAGTTTATATTTCAATTGTGTTTATAAGAGTCATCTTGTTAGGTCACTATATGTCCTGTTTTCAAGATTGTTATTTAAACTTAATTTCCCCTGTGTATTCAAACCATTCTTATCAGTTAATAACTTTTAAATATCCAACCTTTTCATTCATGTGCACCATCCCAATATTTTTACATTTCATATATTATAGAAATTGCTATACTATTTATATATCTTATCTCTTACTGTGAGACCCCTTTATATCCATAATTTATCTATTCTTTTAACCGTATTCAAACAGGTGTTTGATCATATAGTACTTCATCTGGTAAATCGCATCAAATCTCTCAGATCTGATTCTAGCCTTCTTCTTTTGCCAGGTAGCTTTCCAAGTTAGTTCAACTTACCCAGGGGTTTTTCCTATATTTTTGTAAATGTTGTTGGGAATAGAAAAAACAAGTTAGATAAGACATGTATTTTTTGTCTCCCAAACTTTAATGATTGTCCTGGTTGCTCTATAGTCCATTTTATTAGATCTTCTTTCCAATCTTCAAGTTGATTTGGAGGTCCTGAAAAATAGGCAAGTTTTCTTTTGTTTGTATTAATTTGTAGTTCTCTTCCTCTATAGCTTCCTCCTTTGGTCACTGTCCTCTGATTTGTATTCTATTTTCTGGTTTGTTTGTTCATTCTTTATCATCATTTTCTGACATTAGATGTCAGTAATTATTCATTTTCCAACTTTTCAAACAAATATTTTTTTTTATAATTTCATCAAAACTCTTTCAGATGTAAAATCTTAATGGTTTTCTTAATTTTCAGATTTATCCAGACTATTGTTAATTTCATTTCAGTATATTTCTTTTCCCCGTAAAAATTAAATCGCTGCTTCCATCTATGGAAGGGTAGGGGTATAGTCCCCTCCCTTCTCACTTTCAGAGGATTTCTTGCTTTGGGGATCTTTTCCAGGGAATCAATTGCAAAACAGAAGAGAGAAGATTGATATTCTCACCCAGTTCCAAGCACGCTGTTCACCGTTGTTCTGGTTTGTGCTTTTGGACTTTAGCTGCTGGTAGTTTAGGCTAGACACTGATGTGCAGCTAGCCTTTCTCCTTTCAGGTTGGAGGGCTTCCCCCAGATCAAACAGATTGACTACCATCATTCTGCGATTGTCGGGGTGCCTCTCTTTCTTCGTCGCCTCTTTGGGGCACCTTTCGACCCATTTAGGGTCCCCTGGCAGGGTGAAACCAGCCATGGGGTATGGAGCTTTGCAATCCCTCAGCCGTGTCGCTACAAGACGGAACTGGAAGTCCTTCTTTTCTTCATTTTTAATTAATGTTAAGATTAATAATATTTTGCCAGGAACATTGAACACATTGATACATATCCAGTGTGGCTGAATTCATATTCTGACATAATGGGATTTCACAGCAGTTGTGGACAGTTTGCAATACTTCAAGACTGCAAGGTAATAGAATAAAATACTAGTGGTGGCAAAGTAATGTGTCATTAATAGATCTGTGAGTGATGAACAGAAGGAACTGATAATAGGGGAGGCTGGAAGGATGGAAAAGTATGGAGAGATGAAAACAGCAGGAAGACTATTTAAGTAAAACCTAGAGAAAAATGTAAGGATAAAATTGGACAGAGTTTGTAAGAGAAGGGGTGGCAGAACCTGGGGATGGAGTTAAAAGAGGAATAAGCCTAGAGTTGCTACATAGCCACAAATGGACCACGTTTTACTTCTCTTGAATTCCATTGACCCTTCTCTAGTGCAAAAATAGTGTTAACCATTACTTGAGCAGATTCCTGTGCATTGGAGTGAGTAATAATAAATCAGTTTATTTGGAACTTCATGTGTGGTCTTGGTCTTTCATACCTGCCAGATAGAATATGGAGGATTAAGAATTAGCACTGAGAAAAAGAGGCAGAAGTAAGAATGTACAGAAGAGAGATATCAGCAAGAGCAATAAGAAGCAAACAAAAGTCAGAGGAGTTGATTTCTAGATTTTTAGTCATGAATAATCTTCAGCAACCAAGAACCAAACTTAAGATAACACATGTATAATTTCATCATTCCTAGACTAGAGATAATATTAATGTTTTTCAAAGATTCTGGAGTAGCTGGTTGGAGAATATTGCCCCAAAGTATTGCTCAGTGACTATGGAAGGTCAGATAACACTTCATTTCTTTTTTTTTCTCCCCAAGTAATTGTTTTATTGTATTATCAGATGCAAATAATACCTTATAAAATGCACATATAGCTGAGTACACTGGTATTTATGCAATACTAACCAAAAGTTGTTAACACTATGATTATTTAGATTTAGATTTACCTTTAAAAATAAGGAGAAAATGTTCAACTTGAGTATTGTCAAGAAAACTCCAGGGACTTGTCCAGGCAACTGCCAATTAATTTTTCTTAAGTAAATTATTTTTTAGGAAAATTATTATGAGTTAAATATGCTGAATTGCTGCATGTTTCTTTTAGGAAAAAAAGACTAGAATAAGAAAAGATTCCATTTGGTTTGGAATTGTAATACAGTAGATAGTTGAGAAAGAAAAGAGAGACAGGTGATCCGGGGCTATTTGCCTGGAAGTCTAGGAAAGAAGATGAAGACTGGATGATGAGTATTATTTTAAGAATCTGCAACTCAAGAGTATCACTAGAAGAATTTGCCCCAGGTCTATTGGAGAGTCCCCATTTATCTGTTTTCTGATTAGTGATAGTGATGAATAGGCACCCTATTTAGAAGCATCGTGGTTTTTTGTCAGAGGAGATGAAGTTAAACATTTAGTGTTTCTGTTAAATTTTATTATATCAGTTTCTTTTGCCCATCTGGGGTGATGGTTTATATGTTGACTGAACTGCTCTTGGCCCAAACTTTGCTATGTTAAGTTGCCATGGTAACTCCTACCTCTCTCAGCATCTGGGGTTTCTATTATTTCAAAGTATGGGATTAGTTCTGATGAAGAGATACTTGTTATAGCTGTGAGGGTTCATTTGTTTCTTTGTTTGTTTGTTTTTTACATTTTTTTCCCTCTTCCAGATGATCTAAGTAATAAAGCAGAGATAATAAACCAGTTGTCTGTAATGGGCCAACTGTTTTTTTTCTAAATCTCTCTGTGATAAGAAGGACTCCGAAGGGAATAAGTTTGTTAAATTAGAAGAAGATTTGATAACATCTCAGTGCTATTCCATTTTACCACAATTACAGAGATACTAATACACCATCTGGATTGTACATAAAAAAAATAGCTTCCTTGCAACAAAGTTGTAAACTTGGAAATTGGATATGGCGTAAAACTAGTTCTGCTATTTTTGAAATAACTCTCTGTTTATTTGTGAAATAATATCTTTTCAGATCATGCCCTTACTAGTACTAGTTTGTCTAGCAAAGATCAAGGTAAACTTTTCAAGAAATAAGTCTTCTTTTTCTATGGCTGATAAGATTAGAATTTCTTGCATTGCAGATTAATGATTTTACCAAGGCATATTTCTTTTTTATGCTATTACTTATTGTTCAACTCCCATTTATAGCTTTATCAAATAAATTAACTGAACAAGATGCTGAAATTTACCCCACATTCATATTCTTATTACAGTAATCCAATCAGCTGGTTACTAGGGCATGAGTAACTGTGAACAGGGCACTTTGAGTCAAGAACGGGCACACAACTGGCACACAACATAAAGCTGTGCAAAGGCACTCCTAGCCATGACTGCCACCTGCTTTTTGAGCAGGAGTTTTGAATCCAGGAGGACCCTCAGGAGGTCTGTCTGAGTCCAGAAGCTTTAAAATTATTGTATGGCACACTATTAGGACCCTATTAGGAAAGGTGCACAGGAAGTTATTAAGAGCAATTGTGCAAGTCCCTCAAAGTGTACTCAGTACAGCTTTAAGTTTAGAACTGGGAATTGAAAAGACAGATTTGCATTGTCATCTTTAGCTGAAATAAATGGGATAAATTTTTACAAGTAGTTCTTGACTTACGAGTTGTTGTTTAACGATCAATTGTAGTTGTAATGATCTTTCAAACCTACTTATGACCAATTCTCAAAGTTATGATTCCCACCCTTCCATAGTCACATGATCACATTTCTGGCAATTGACTACCAGATTGCATTTATAACTGGTTGCAGCATCCTTTTAGTCACATGACTGCAATTTGTGACCTTTTGGGGGGGGGGTCTGGCAAATGCCTATTCAGAAGAATGAATTTGCTTAACAATCATGCGATTTGCTTTAGGACTGTGGTGACTCCCTTAAAAATGGTTGCAAAATCAACTCTGGTAACATGGTGCATCAACCTTTGATTGCAAAGACTTACAACTAAAATTCCAGACTCCATTGTGGTTGTAAATCAACGACTAATTGCGTCCCTTACAGAGCTACGTCCTCTAATAATCAAAGATAATTTTTCAATTGACATGCAAGATACATTTGAGAGGGGGAAAATCCTCTATATAGCTTATTTTGTGAGATATTAGAGAGGATAGGCCATAGACAAGCAAAAAAATTAAGAAAACTTAAGAATGTTTTAGATAGAAGATGACAGTAAGTTATTAATATGACATCAAGGCAATATAAGTTTTGGAAGCTTACATCAATATTATATTAGCTGATTTTGGTAATCTTTTATAAATTATGAATATCACAGGGCATTTGCCCTAGCCAGGCCTAATATATTGCCTTCAACTGTCACTGATATACCAAAGGTTTCCCTACTATAAACTATAAACTTCTTCCTGTGTGCTTCTTCACTACAGATGATGTATAATATGTCCTATTCTACTGTAATGTCACTAAAAGTCATAGTTTTACTTTATAACTTGCATTTTAGCATATATTTGCATATTTAGACAAAAATAATGCAATTTACATTAAGCAATGGGATTAAAAATAAAATAAAATAAAATATTGCTGTTTCATGGAATGTTATAAAGGCAAAGCCAAAGCTATACATCTTAGTATGTCAGCCACAAGGGGAAAGTATAATATAATTTGTCAAAATCATAATGCATTATTCATTATAATATATTTTGCTGATCTGGGTCATTTTTTCAAACTTCACTAAGAACACATTTCCCTCCACTTGGTATAAGTGCAATTATATGTGCTTGCCTGATGTTCCATTTGCTATACTATGTTCTTGTGTATTTGAATGTAGAAGTTTTAATGCAATATTTTTCAAACTAGAGCCTGAGGATATGTTGAAATAGAATTCCCAAATACTCATTCAACATGGTAAAAATTCTGAAAACTAAAATCTGATCTATCCAGTGATCCCCAATTAGAAGAAGACAAGCTTGATGTAACAGCTATTCTACTCTGATATATATATATATATATATATATATATATATATATATATATATATATATATATATATATATATATATATATATATATATATATATATATATATATATATATATATATATATATATATATGTTTACTGTATTTCTTCCTTAAACATCTTCAAAGAAGTTCAGCATGGTTTGCCTTATACAGCAGATGTTGCATCTTAACTCAAAATTGGGACATAGTTGAATACATGAGAATTTTTTTCTTGAGGCAATTTCTTTCCTTTTACCCCATTTTGATTAAATGCTGCAGAAAACCCTGATTTGTATCACATAATTTATCCATGTTCTCTATTTTTTAAATTATTAATGTGAGTGATGAAGTTGATAGACCTACTATGTATGTTTCCTCTTTTAAAACACGAGGACCTGACCTTTCTGCTGAATGAACACCTTTGTTTTGTTCATTTTGGAAAACTCTTAGATGCAAGGTTCCATCTAGTTTTGTGGTAGAAAAGTAAGAGAGCTGAATGTTTATTGTC
Source organism: Azemiops feae (assembly GCA_023970755.1). Lineage (NCBI taxonomy): Eukaryota > Metazoa > Chordata > Lepidosauria > Squamata > Viperidae > Azemiops > Azemiops feae. Next base: position 810,817 of record JALGBA010000838.1, read on the forward strand.
TTTCAAGTAATAAAAGAGCACATATTTAGTTTATATCCAGGCCTGGTGACTTCAAGGCCACTTGAAGCTCCAAACTGCATTGTCCAACTATAATTGCAAAATATCAGTGTATAATAGTGAAAGTACATTTATTTATTTCACATGGCATACATTTATCAGGGAAATCTACACTTTGCTGATTAGTCCTAATAGCCTAATTGTTAGTTCATTTGGTTTCATGCCTGTGTGTTAATCCATGATGTGCCATGGTGCCGGGGGGGGGGGGGGAACTAGCTTGAACAATCTGGCTAGCAATATTTGGATTGATGACATCTTCTGGGCCATCTTCTGCTGCTCATGTCTGGGCAGGTCCAGCACTTGCTTTCATTCTCCTTGTGCAGCTAGCCTTTCCCACCAAAGTGAATCCATTTATCTACTTGCAATAAAGTTTCAAACTGCTAGGTGGGCAGGGCAGGAGCTAGAGGTGATTGACAGGAACTCATCCCATTCCGCAGTACTATCAGGACTTGAACTGCTGGAGTTTCGACCATTTCTATGCAGCAGATCCAGCGTCTTTAAGCCGCTGCACCACCACGTCTCTTACTGAAAGGATAAAATGGATTTAATACATTTTTTTAAATAAGGTAAGCAAAGCACACAGAACAAACCTTCTGCAATTCTTTCCAAGTCTTTAGTAATAGTCTTTCTGTGGAACACCTGACTGGCAAGGAAGAGGAGAAAGCTTAGAATGGAATCTGAATCACTATCCAACTGCCTCTGGCACTGGGATTTTTTCCCCCTTCTGTAGAGCCCAGGCAAGGTTGTCTACTTTTTAAAACTACTTTTTTGCTGGTTTCTTTCCCTACACCAAGACTGGTCTTGTTCAAATCAGTGTGTAGTGAATTATCCTTTTGATCACAGAGACCCGAGACCTGTAACATAATTTCTTTGCAACATTCTGTTGAGTTGGAAAAAATAAAATAAAAATCCATTCCCAGAACAATAAATTAAAGTATCATGACCATATTCATATCTTAATAAGGTTTCACCCATTTTCCATAATTTTCTAATTCCTTATATGGACCTCCATTTTCCCTGAACCTTCATGTCCATTCCTAGTCATCAAGAATTCATCAGTCTGGCTTAGATGCACACACCAACAAAAGTTTGTCCATAGTATTTTGCTCTCTCAATTCCTATTAATGTATTCTATCATACAACTGATCTATCTCAGAGAAGATTCAAATTACTTAGGGAGATAAACTATATCATTTTTGTTGCACTATGCCTTTTAAAAATAAACACTTATTGTCAAATATATTCGCATAAGTTTAAATTTTATTCCCATAGTGGCTTTTAATTCTTATTTCCTTCTCTGAGCTGACAAAATGCAGTGTGGGTGGGTTGTTTTTTATTTTAATCTAAACACCATGCTATTAAAGTTGCATATGTTATTTTCCTTCTGAGAGTTTATGAGGACCAGTATATCACTCTGGTTCAACAGATTTGTTTTGCTTAATAGAGTTCCACTACATTATCCTGTGTAATTTTGGAGGAAGAATAGAATATTTACTGTTTACTTGTTCTTTCTGTATGCTGTAATTTATATATTTTATGCCAAAGAAGTAACTTTGTTTATTCTTTCAACTGTAATTGTTTAAAAAGTAAGCAGAATTACAAATATAATAATGACAGAGTTCTGTTTAAAGCAAATGAAAAAAAATCTGTTCAAACTCCAGTGAAATATGTAATGTTACTTTTAAAATAAACAAGTGGATTGTGGATTTTATTATTGCTCTTATTATTGTTTCTACACTTCTCTTCCTAAGGGCTGTTTACATTGGAATTTAAATAATTTAACTATATTAAAACAAAATAATAGATTAAAATTAACAAAAATGTATTGAAACTATTTATAACAATTGATTGTTATTAAATAAGACTGCAAAACAAGGTCTTTAAGGTTCTCTCAATGAAAATAGAACTAAGGTATCTATAAGGATTAAGTTTTTTTATAATCCATGAATATACATCAACAAGACTATCTTGTGTAATTATGAGTCTAACATCATCATACTAATGTTGCTGGAGAGCAGCCATCCTGGTTGGGAGAGGTCCTCAAGTGAGGAATAAGCTTGAATTCCCTACATAAATACAAAAGGGCAAGGTCTCACCCCCCCAGTTGCCAATCTGACAAGATTCCTGTAGTATAGGCAGAGAACAATAAAATAGCTGGTTTGAATTCTACATACTGTATATAGGTTTGGTTGTTCGCATCTAACAGATATGTTGTCCATAGCCATGACCATTGAAAATATTTCTGAAAATTCAATTACTTTCTGAATTACAGGATGCTTGAGGCAATATAATTATGCAATGCAAAGGCTTTGAAATATTGAGCAGTCCAACACACTGATGCTGAGTTTTAAAGCCTAAACTGTTTCAAGCCAAAGCATCAAACACAAAGGTATGGAAGTTAAACTCAGTAAGATGTTACTGAACTATATCTAATTAAGAAAAAAATATCTCATAAGTATATTTTAATAAAATTACACTCCAAATTTATCATCATCATTTAATTAAATTTAATTTAATTAAATCATTAAGAGAGGAAATAGTTTGCAGTATACAAAAAATGTAATGCAGAAATACAATGATTTTTTTTCTTTTTTTAGCTGAAGAATTATAATTTATTTATGTATTTATTTATATTTATCTTTATTTACAGAGACATAGTGGCTTAGTGGCTTAATGATGCTAGAGAAGGTCTATATTCCGATGATTCAAGTCCTAGCACCACATGATGGGGAGAGCACCTGTCACTTGCCTCAGTTTCTGCCAACTTAGCAGTTTGAAATCATGTTACATGAGGCTTCCGGTTCTGGATCGCGGCGCCAGCAGACGTTCTGAGACGGTCTTCTCTTCGCTGTCCGGTTTCCCTTCGTCGGTAGACCCTGGACAGGGTCGAAAGTCGCCCTGGAGGGGTGACCACTGCTGAGGAGGACCCTCTTTAGACCGCAGAAGGGCGGCAGCTCCTTCTGTGATCTGAGGCAGCTCCTTTGGATCGACAAAGAAAAGATCGGCCATTAACATGGCCGATCACTTAGCCGTACCAGCCGAAAGCCAGAAGAACAACTAAGCACAAAGAAGCACCGTGGAAGATCCGGGTGAGACCCTTCCTTACCTTTCTTTTACCCTAACTACTTTCCTGTGAAAGCCCCTGGAATTATTTCCCTGCTTTTAATAAAGTGGCGTTTGCTTACCTTGGGAACATAAGCTTTGGAAAGAAAAGAATAATCAATCCTAATGACTAAATAACTGGATTTCTATTTTGGGATACTTTTGGGGTCCCAAAAAGTTCCTATTATAGAGCCTTATTATTCTATCTACTTATCAAGTTGGAAAATATTGTTTTTTCCTTCGTTTAATTGAATAAAAACTGAATTGGTGTCTGGAAAAAGATTCCATAGCATACTGGGGACATCTTGTGGTGAAATTTGGCACAACAACTGATTTTTTTTATTGTGAGGCTGGCTAACTCCTTTGATTTGACCTTCAAATTATCACAAAAGGGAAAAAGATAAGAATTGGAAACAGTTGGGTGGTGAAAACAACTGCTAGAAATTGTGGAGGTGGATACTGGCTGACTGCTACTAAACATAGCCTCCACTAAAATATTATTTTTAATCACTATAGAAATAGAGAAACTTTACCCACAGCTTAACTATAACCTTATACTGGAAAAAATTCTTGAAGCTACTGAGCAAATGAATTCCAGAATGAAAGCCAAAGATGTTACCCCAGAACTACAAATTAAATCCCAGACTTCAACTGATCAATTTATAAGCCAGGGAACAGCAGGGGAGGAACAGATTAACATCAAAGAGGATTCTACACAACACTACATACAACCTATTGAGATGGAGGAACTTTATCCACAACTTAACTATAAACTTATATTGGAAAAAATTCTTGAAGCTACTGAGCAAGTGAATTCCAGAATGAAAGCCAAAGACATTACCCCAAAACTACAAATTGAATCCCAGACTCCAACTGATCAACTTACAAGCCAAAAAACAATAGAAGAGGAACAAACTAACATCAAAGAGGACTCTACACAATACTATGTACAACCTATTGAGAATTTTGATGATCAAATATTGACTCTAATTAAAGTACCTGTAACTCCAAAAGCAACAGGAACTGATCTACAAACATGATATACTGAGAACTTTGACAATTCTGATAACCAATTATTAATCGCAACACTGGATATGACCGTTTATGCTACTCAGATGATACCGTTTATGCTACTGGAAGAAGGAGAAGAGGAACAAGACCAGACTGAACTGATGAAAAATATGCCCAACCAAACATCGAGACTTGATTTATTAGGGCAACAACTTAATAATTACAAAGGAGCCAGTTTCTTTGAAAAAATGATAACTCGATGCTCTCCCTTGATTCAAATGACATGTGTAGGAATGAAGGGAGACCTATCTGATGATTTAGAGGCTCTGGCATGGAAGCCTGCTTGGCACAAAAAGAAAGCCAGAGTCAGATTTAAAAATGGGATTTAAAATTCCACTTAATGGGTTAAAGAGATTTTTGAAAGATATTGATTGATTTAATATTTAGGACTTAGATCTATAATGGAGATGAAAATTAACTGTTAGATTATAGTTTTGAATTGTAATATGGAAAAGGTTTTGAGACAATGGAAGATACTTTATCAGTAAATGAGGAGCTATTAGGACAAGAAATAGAATATATTTGTGAAATAGAGTAAGAATGTAATTTTTGGAACAACATGTCTATTTTAGATATAACTATTTTGTAATGAAATGAGAAGAAGGAAATGGATTTGTGACAATGGAAGATATTGTATCAGTAAATGAGGAGCTATTAGAATAAGAAATAGAATATATTTGGGAAAAGTAAGAATGTAACTTTTGGAACAATATGTCTATTTTAGATATTATAATTATTATGTAATGAAATGAGGGAAATTAGGGTTACCCGAAGTGTAAACAATAAGGTAATTGAAATTAAGTAAAACTTAAAAACAGGACTCGGATCTGTATAAGTAAAATCTTATTGATAAATGTATTGATTGATTGAGCTTTATCTAGAAATGTATTGACTTTAATATGTTATAATAATTAAGGGAACTGGAGAGGGAACCTTTAAGGATTTAACCTGAGGTATATATGTATGACTTTGTTATTGGATTATTGATTACCCCATCACCATGTTGCTTCCTAAGCACTTGGCTGTAAAAATTGAAAAAGTAATAAAACTTGTTAAAAGAAAGAAAGAAAGCATGTTACATGTAAGTAAGTAAACAGGTACCACACCGGTGGAAAAAAATGGCATTTTGAGTGGCAGTATGAATTCAGCCAGTGCCAGACTTGCCAGATTGCAATGCCCAAATGGGCATTGGTGGTGGGAAAACCCCCGAATGATGCTGCAGAACACCAGCAAGCCTTCTGAGTCTGGAGCTGGTTCCCCCCCCTCATGGTACACTCTGGATAGCACGCTAGTACAAATGAGCAGACAAGTAATCAGCAGCAGCCAAACAACTGCTTTCTATTAACACTGTAGTCTCCTGGCTAATGTAACAACATCACAGGCTAAACAAGTAAACAAATATATGTGTTCACTGTCTTTATTATTTTTATAAGTCAAAGCAGCAAACATACCAAATACTCCTTCTCCTCCTATTTCCCCCACAAGCCTGGCAGGTGGATTGACCTGAGAGAAAGAGAGTGGCTAGCTCAAAGACACTCAGAGGCAGGACTAGAAGTCCCAGTCTCCTGGTTTCTAGCCTTGAGCCTTGACCACTAGACCAAACTGGCTCTCCGGTGTTTTAAAATGTTGGGAGTGAACTAGGGGTGGCATTTGAGGGCTTCTGGAATAATGATACCTTCAGTAGTGTGCCTTTGGTTAAGGTATTAAAAGTATGTCTCCAAATCATCACCGCTTATAGACTGAAGTAGATACACTATAGATTCTACTCTTGCTTTTGTATTGTATTCAATTTCTGCTGCATGTCTTTTGAGGAGATGAAGCCTAAAATTTGGACCTGTGCAAATGATTTGATTTGGTTCTCCTCCTTGAATGTACTCACAATGTACTGAATCAACAAAGAAGTTGCTTGAAGCCCTGGCACAATTACTTAGTAGCTTTTTGAGATGCTAAAGATGAAGATATGAATGTCCAAAATACAATTCCAGTGGGATAGCCAGGGATTCAGTCTCCAAGCAGGTGTATCAAACCTTTAATTATCCTTCCTGTTTCTCAGTTTAAAAGATCAAATCCAAAGGGGCAAATTGTTTTCTACTAAAATAACCAATAAGAAACTTCCTTAGCTTGATTCTGGCCTTTTGGAGATTATTTGGAGAGCTGCTGTGTGCACTAGAGATTTCGTAGCCATGTTACTTTATGAACACTGCAGCATGTGCTTTGTATTTAAGAGTAAATTATTTTGATTTCTTTGAATAAGTTTGATAAATTGTGTAATAAACACTGACAGCAAAGCAATCACAATAACTCACATGGAAGCTTATATTGTTGAAAAATGTTTCACTGAACTATTGGTTGTGTTGAAACAGGAAGGAATATATAAAACAGGTTAATACACAAGGGAATGTAAGTGAACTGCAAATTTGTAGCTTGATCAAATCAATACATATATATATATATATATAGTATAATAGTATATATATATATATAGTATAATAGTATAGTATATATATTTTTAGTATAATCAAGAACATATATATGTGTGTGTGTGTGTGTGTGTGTGTGTGTGTGTGTTGGCTGGAGCACCCGGTCTACCAAGTATAGGATAATCAGTCTGTTCACAGCAGTAGGAAATCTCATTGGCTAGGGAATTCTGGGAGTTGAAGTCCACACGTCTTAAAGTTGCTCAGGTTGGGGAACATTGTCCAGAATCTAGTCTAGTCCAGATTTTTCTAATTAGCAAATTTACTCTCTTTCAAGTTTCAAGTATATATATGACGGAATGGGGGGAGCTGAAACACTGCTGCTATTGGACTATATAATTTCTCTAGGGATAAATAAATATATATCAATAAAAGGTCATCAAGCTATGTCTCACTTCTTTTATTGGTGACATGGTTTCCTGTCATTTTGAGCCCTGAATCACACAAAAACTACACACAAAATCCCAAGATAATATTAACATAGTTTTGATACCTAGAGAAGCATCTTCAAAATTGCACCCAGAATTTAGGAAGAAGATAGTGAATCCTGGTCCTGAAACCAGTAAAGTCCTAAAATGCAATATTTATTACGACTATTTTAATTAAATATTTTTTAAAAGGACTAGGCAACATACTATAAACAAAAGTCACCATTGCATTAAAATCCAACTAAAGATAAACAGACCAGCTCTATCTATTATTTAACACAGAGCTGTTAGTTTATAAGTGATCCTGCCTAACCACAATCCCTATCAATCTGTTTCCTGAAACATGAAACACTTTATTGGGTATGCAGTGCCAGATATCCTGGTTCATTTGTAGCCCACTTCAGGTAACTTCTCTTATTAATTACCTTCAGAATTCTAGCACCCAAGATAAATGTTAAACCAAACCTGCATGGAAGGCACCAAACCAGATTATTCAAAGTATCAATTTATTAGCTTGAATTTTCTTCCTTGGAAGTACTCTCATGTCCCAGAAAACCCTGTATTTTGTCTTAAATATGCTGTCAAAGAGTAAAGACCCAGCATTTTTGACCAGAAAATCATTTTATAAGTATCTTTAGAGATTAAGATTCTTGATAAATTTGGTAGATTGGATAAATCTGGGTTAATAATATCCTTCTTTTGTTATATTTAAGTGCCAAATTTGTATTTGAGTATATAAAAAGACAGGATAAAATAATAATAGCTATAGTAATAAAATGTTATGATTGTGAACAGAAAATTTATGACATCCTAGATTCTTGGGGAAAATTCAATGCACAGAAGGTCAACACCAGCTAAAGAACTGGCAGCTGTGATTTTTCACTGTGGTGTATAAAAAAATTCAAATTTATAATTGCTCTTTATTAAATAATGTTAACTGGAAACTGGAGTTAAATTAGTCTTTTTGCCTCTCTTGGGAAGTGGAATCCAATTGCCAACTTCTTGACTATTTATGTTAGCCTGTTCTAAAAGAGAAAAGGAAACTATGAAAAACTTATCTGTTTTCCTTTAGAAGGATAACTTTTGGATATGAATTCTTCTGTGTCCAGGCACAAGTTTAGCAGTCAGAATCCCACGAATAGTATTAAGATATGCTAAATGTACAACAAACGGGGTATGTCAACCCATTCTACCTTGCAGATGCCCCATGATTTGACACCCCATGGATTCCTAAAACATGGAATGTGATATTAATCAACCTAAGCCTTAAAAGTCAGATGGTTACATTACATTATGCTTGTTAGATTATGGCCCATTCAGTGCTTCAAGCCTGACTCAAACAGGTATCTTGAGCATGATTGTAGTTTAATAAAAGCGCACCTCTGTTTTGAGGAAATATGCTTAGATTTGCTAATTTATACTTAAAATATTCAAGTGAGAGCCTTGAATTGGATTAGGAACCATGGCAATAGAAGAAGATGTTGCTGTCTTACAAAGATCCAATCTAAAATGGAAACTCTGACCACAAAATATTAAACAAATAAAACAAAATGGAGATGTTTTTTGTTAACAGCAATTGGTGTCATGTTCAATTCAGCTGCTAATCCTATATTTAATCACACATGTGTCTATCTATCTATCTACTTATCTCTTTGTCGCAGTGCTTTGAAGATTTTTGAAGACCCTTTCACTAAAAATTGCATAAAAGAAGACTGAATCTTCTTTTAGCTTCCACTACTTCCCCAAGGATTAATGCATACAAAATATAGCTAAGCAGTAGGCTCAAGATTTATAGCTATATCATTTAAATATGTGTGCTCAGAGAACATGAAACAAGGTGAAAAACTATGGAAATTCATTTTAGAAGCTCTTCTGAGCAATCTTTCCTTTTTCTTTTTCTGCTTTTAGGCATAAAACAAAGTTTGTCTTTTTAAAAAAGCTAAACCTCCTGACTCTAGTTTGTATTTGCTGCTCTTATTTTATTTAGATGTTTTTAACTGTGTGGAAAAAAAAAAGTTTAGAAGCAGAGTAAGAAAGGATTATAATGCACATGGACTGCATCTGCATGTACAAGTCATCTCATATTCTTTTCTTTACTATTTAAGTGGCAGCCCCCTCCGTTCCAATAATCTTCACGGTATTCATCTTGCCTTTAGAATTCTGTGCAAGATATTATTTGTCTCCTTACATATGACTTCACAGCAATAGGAAATCTCATTGGCTAGAGAATTCTGGGAGTTGAAGTCCACACCTCTTAAAGTTGCTCAGGTTGGGGAACATTGTCCAGAATCTAGTCCAGTCCAGATTTTTCTAATTAGCAAATTTACTCTCTTTCAAGTTTCCATGAGTAAACAGATTGTGTCTTCACGGAAATAATTAAACTGTGTATTACTTATAACAACAAAATCAGCAAGGACTTCAGCATTTCTAGATTTTTCCCTAATCTCATTCAATTGAGAACTGAGGTGGAGATGGGCAATTGACAGATATCCTCTCTCCAATGAAAAGTCAGACATCTACAGACATAGAATTGGTCTGTTTGAATGTAACTTTCATCTGTCACTGAAGCAAAAAGGAAGGGGCAAAAACCCCTAATTTTGCAAGAATGGGAACTAAAATGAGTTTTAGGAAATTTATCAGGAGGAGATGTGGGTGTAATTACCATATGGTTGGACTCTAAATTTCGCACTTATAAAATGCCAGATACACTCGTGGTCATCTCCACATAAAGCTGGGAAAGACTCTTGTCAGAAATCCAGTCCAATTATAGTCAATCTGTGATGTAATTCACTTTCACTAAAACTTCAATGTGCAAGTCACATGCTGATCTTGGAAAGTTAATCCAACAATGTCTGACAATGCCAGCTAATAGATATCTTCATTCCCTTCTTAAACATTGTCAGGTGCAAACAGAAAAGGTCCTTGTATTCAAGAATCTTTTTTCCTCGCAATGCTCAATTTTCTGGAGGGGGAATCTGAATGCTGCTCCTTTGAGCGAAGAATGGCTTTGCATTATTTCTATACAACTTGTCTGTTGATTCTATTGAATGGTAATTACTTCTATAAACTCCCCAGCTGTTTGTAGTTAATAGCTGCATGTGAAATTCAGGTGGTTCTCAATATGTTTGCTTGGCTGATTCCACTCCACCTGGCTAATGAAAGAGCTCTTGTGTAGCAGAGATAACTCTGCCAGGATGTGCAAAATTTGATAATTTCAATAGCAATTAGATTTGCCACAGAGGCTCCTGTGTCACAAATTCACAGCACTGTATTTCTTAGGATAAAACTCTTTCAGAAAGGAAATGGTAAGTAATTATGAGTTTATGCTCCATTAATGTAATCAGAAATATTGTATGGAACCACAATCTTTGAATCTTCTATCAAGGGAGGCAGGGGATAAGGGCATGAGGTCTATAAACATAAGATGTGGGATCTGTTTCCTAAACTTATGCCAAAGCAAGTAACAAATGATGAACTACTTGTTAGATGCCCCTATTAACCATTGCAAAATGTTGTATTATTACATTGAGGGATCAACTGAACTAGTCTACTTAGAGTCAATTGGTCTAGTGCACGGGTGTCAAATTCACCATATCACGTGATGTGTCACGACGTATCACAACTTTTTTTGCATTGCCAGAGCAATGGGTGGGTGTGGCCTCCGTATGATGCAACCGGCCCATGGGCCAGCAGTTTGACACCCCTGGTCTAGTGGTTAAGGCAGAAGGCTAGAAAGCAAGAGATGTGTGTTCAAGTCCCACCTTAGCCAGCTGGGTGACTTTGGTCACAATTTCACAGTCCAACTCACCTCACAGGGTTATTGTTGTAAGAAAAATAGAAGGAGGAAGATGTGTTGAATATGTTCACCATCTGCTACTATTAAAAATAATAACCCTGGGATACAAATTAAATAAAAAAGCCTCACAGATTTTGAGAGGAGGCACTTGGTTAATGAGTGATGAGTCAGGCAGTGCATTTCAAAAATCAAGTAATAGTACAAAAGGGGGAAAAAAACCCTCTAAATTAGATTGTATATATATATTATTTAATACTCAAATTATTTAAAGATGATAATAAGATGCATTTAATACTTTCTCCAATTCTATCATACTTATAATTTAGTTGAACTGTACCATTTGGAAGAAAAATTTATGCAATGTTTGTTTTCGCAGGATGCCCTAAGCTCTGCAGCTCAATTAGAAAGCTCCTCCTAGTCCTATTTTTTGTTTGTTTTTGGGTTTTTTGGTTTTTTTAATGCTGGTAATTGGACTCTATTATGGGACAATTAGAGAACTCTAGTTCTAGTCCTAGAATTCTGCAAGAATTCATGCAAATCAGCTAAACATATAAAAGTGAATGATTATATAATAGACGAAACCCCTGCCTGAATTTACAAAAGTCTTCAAATCCAGCAGATACCACAATTGCTTTTACAACATCTACTAAGCAGTTGGGGAAAGATCTCTGATGGATCTCAAGAGCATAGTGATTCCCCAGGGACTTACTTTAACTAGCAAGGTATCTTAATTGTTATTGGATTGATGAAATCATATCTTTGTATTTTATATAATGTATTATCCATTGATATGATTTGAAGTCAGCTGAATGCAAGACAATCCCCCCCCCACAATACTGCTATTTATCAGCTGTGATAGCCTTATTTAATCAACTGGCAATTATTTCTGCTAAAATTGAGAAACTGAGGGAAACATTACAGATATTCTTTAGTGCACTGTCAGAACACCATTCCTTTACTCAAGGCATCAGTCCTCTAAGGCACAGTCTGAAAAAGATGTTTACTCTGATGTCCCTTTTGTAAAAAAAAAAAAAAAAAGGACTTTCTTTTTTTTACCAAAATATAAAATTAGATTTTGATAATCAGAGTAATTAATGAAATAGCCCTAGCTAATAGCACTAAGAGTACAGCAATCAGAGCCCTTAGAATCCATTTTCCAGTTAGAAAATGGCTTCTAAGAGCTTTGGTTGCTACTTCTACAAACTTCTCGGCTGCCAGATACAATTGGAAGACTTAGCACAAGTGTTATAGATTTGAAGGAGCACAATTTGAGAAGAGCGGAAACTGTATTGGGTACCTGCTTTACAGGAAACTGGACCCCAGAACAAAGCAAATATATTTTTTATATAAGTGAGGGTTACAGTGCAGGAAATTCTAGGGCCATGATTTGCTGGCCAATTTGAGAAAGGTAGGGAGGTCCTTGTTAGTACACTTGGGGTAAGATCATTGTTAAAAATGAACCTTTCATTGCTGAGGAAGCCCAGTGCTGAAGGAGATGGAATGCTGAGGATGAAATGTTGGGGTTTCTCTAGGTTGCACTTTCCTTGCCGGATTGTCTTTGGGCTGTGCTGTGAGCCAGTGAGGAGATTTCTGCTCTTTGGTTTAGATGGTGTAGGAAGACAGCAGCACCCCCGCCCCCCCAGAGAAATAAATATTTTGGGAAATATTAAAAAGGCAGAATATTATATTTCCCCAAAGGAATAATGAAAAATCTTAGGCAAAGACAGCCCCAAGTCTCCCTCCCCCAAGCAAAAACCAAACAGGCCAGCTTTTAAAAATGCAGATTTGATAATCCTTTCAGAAAGATTGGAGCCAGGAAAAGATGCATTATTTGTTTGTTTGTTTGTTTGTTTGTTTGTTTGTTAGGTTTATTTTCTCTAGGATACAAGTTACCTGAATTCCAGGCCATCATGATCAGGAAAAAAAAAAACTTTTTTCAGCACTTCCTTACTTCAAAGAATAAGAACTTTTCTTTCAGCTTTTGAGTATTTAGTGATCTCAACAGAAAGGATCTTTTGCGTAATGCTGAAGCTGCATACCCACAGGGCAACACTGAGCCTGACATGGTTGGCTGCCAAGAACTGTCCACCTTACCTTCATCCTTGACAACAGAGAGTGTATTTGAATATTCCACATGCTTTAATGAATCTATTGCTGATATTTTTGAGCCAATTAATTCCTTCAGGACCACTGCTAAAGACAAGCAGCTGAAAATACTCTTTAAAACAGAAGGCCTGGCACAAACAACAACTTTGATACATGAAATGGCACAACCTCTTGTAGCCCTCTTACACAAAAGTAAGCTCTCAAATATGGCACCTGCAAGCTGCTTGCAAGTCTACTTGAAGCTCAATTACAGTGAACTCTGCTTCCCTTATAAAATGTTCCTCTCCTGACCTACACAAAAGTTTTGCCAGTGCTAACTCATACTGATCCTAGGAAGCATAATCCTACTCATACACCTATTCATGGCAATGCTATCCAGTCTGGGGAATCGATTGGTGAATCCATGCTGATGTCTCACATAAAGTTTGAGGATCCTCTTAAAAATAAAAATCTCATTTATTTGCTTAATGTTTCTACTGCTAGATTATATGTTTGCCATCTATAGTCAGATCATAGGCTTTTGACCCCCTCTTCAATTAGACAACAATGGCTACTCCATCCTCTTTCTATCTTGGTTTATTTAGCTGGCCCTCCTTCTCTAGTTTTCTCGGACATGGTCACTCTGCCTTTATCTCACTCCATCCTCAATCCTGCAATTGCTCCTGTTCCAAACATCAGGACTATCCAGGAATTTGTCAAAGCTGTATCTCTGTCAGTCCTGCTTTGCCCCATCACTGCTTCACTGATGTCAGCCTGCTATGAACTCTGGGGGGGGGGAGACCAGAAATCAGAACCACTCAGAGTGTATGCCAGAGACATCAGCCAGCCGACTCCAAGACCACAAGCATGGGAATATGGACCATCACTGAGCCTGCCAAGCATCAGAACTGTTACTGAAATTGTTTATTTGAATCCAATTGGAAACCAGGGAGATAAACAGGAGGTGGGGGGAGGGCTTTGGAAAGAGGAAAGTAAGTAGGCAGTTTTCATCACAAATCTCAGATCTGGCTTTTTCTATCTTGTAGCCACTTGGCTTTAGTAAAAGTTTACCTTTCACTACAAATGCAGTCAAAGGCTCTTCTTTCCTAAATGACTGAGTTGGGACAAATCCAACAATTTCTCTGATATTGTGCAGCATAGCTGAATGGACAGTTTTAATTGTATCTATCTGTGTGAGAGCCAGCATAGATCCCAATTGGATCCCAATTGGATCCCAAGATTCTGCAGATACCAAAAGTAGTGACAGTAAATTCTAAACTGTTCCTATTGTTGTTGGTTGTGATCATGTGATCAAGTGTCCAATACAATTCAAGGGGAAAGAAAACAAAACGTAATGCAATGGTTTGATCTATGATTAGTAGGGCACAGGACCTTGCATACATCATTTCATGGTTTTGGTGTTGGTCTCTAATGCAGGCTTGAGGCAAGACAACAGAAGTTCAGAGTTCTGCTGAGTAGTTGGCTCCACTGAATGAAATGAAAATATTGCTATCTGTGTGTCATTTTCTTCCAATTGCCTGGCTTCTCTGAAGTTTAGGCTGTTTTCATTCTTAACAAGTAATTTTGTTGTTGTTAAAGATCTGTTAAGTTTAGCCACTTATTAAATAAGCACATCTGAACCTCTGCTGTTGATATTGTCCCTCTTGCCTCGACTTCTTTCCAAATAATTAATCAGAACCTTTGAGATAGAAAAGCAGAGCATCACTGGACAGTCTGAAACCATTTGAAATTAATTTTTATATGAGCAGTACAAACATGCCAAGCAGAAATTGTTGGCAAAAGATAGCAAAATAAATTGAAATTGCTGAGGGAAAAACCTCAGAGAAATTTTAATTTCACACTGTAAAAAACTGTGCTTAAGCATTAACCTAGCTACGATATACAATTTTCTTTCGGTGGGTGTATGTTGCAGAAATGTTGAGTTTTTCTATTAAATTCTTAGACTGCATTAGAAAGATTACCTTTCTGCATTGTTAATAAATATATTAATAATATTTATAATAATAAAGTTGGAAGGGACCTTGGAGGTCATCTAGTCCAACCCCCTGCTCAGGCAGGAAACCCTATACCATTTCGGACAAATGGCTGTCCAGTCTCTTCTTAAAAACTTCCAGTGTTGTAGCATTCACCGCTTCTGGAGGCAGGTTGTTCCACTGGTTAATTGTTCTAACTGTCAGGAAGTTTCTGCTTGGTTCTAGGTTGCTTCTCTCCTTGATTAGTTTCCATCCATTGCTTCTTGTCCTGCCTTCAGGCGCCTTGGAAAATAGCTTCACTCCCTCTTCTTTGTGGCAGCCCCTGAGACATTGGAACACTGCTATCATGTCCTTCCTCCCTCGTCCTTCTCTTCATTAAACTAGACATACCCAATTCCAGCAGCCGTTCCTTATATGCTTTAGCCTCCAGTCCCCTAATCATTTTTGTTGCTCTTCTCTGTACTCTTTCTAGAGTCTCAACATCTTTTTTACATCGTGGTGACCAAAACTGGATGCAGTATTCCAAGTGTGGCCTTACCAAGGCATTGTAAAGTGGTATTAACGCTTCACGTGATCTTGATTCTATCTCTTTGTTAATGCAGCCTAGCACTGTGTTGGCCTCCTTTTACTTTTGTCCCTGAAATTCAGTGTAGTGGATTAATTATTTTAAAAAGTGTTACTCTCCAACCAATGCATCCCAGGTTACCATAGAACTGACTGGCTGACTTTGAGCCAGTTGCTATTTCTCTCTCACACACACACCCATGTGTCTCAAGGTTGAAGTTGAGGAGATAAGTTGAGAAAAAACATCCATTTGCTATGAGAGTTCATAGCAGTAAGCTATGATAAGACAAAAGAATAAACGCTACATTCCCAATATACCTTTTTCTTATCAGACTTCCTATGACTTTTAGTGTTACATAAAACAAAAGGACTTAAATTGTTTCATTTATCATAACTCCCTAAAAGCAGCGCTTCTTTTGATTTTAGCAACTTTTTTCTATCATCCTCCATCTCTGCTCTCCCCCACATTTTATTCAACCTTCAGATGAAAAAAAGGCATCTGCCCTGATGTTTTTTCAGATTTGTTAGGTCAAGCCATTTTCATGTTTTACATCATTTTTCTTTAACTCGGAGGAAGAAACAGTAATATTTTGTTTTGTACAGATGATGAACCTAATCATATTTATTTGGAAGACTTGATCCATTTAGAGTAGATAATGTTGCCCCTAAAATTTCCCCACCCATCCAATTTCTCAGTAATTGATAACTATTCTTTGAATTTTAGGAAGGAAGGAAGGAAGGAAGGAAGGAAGAAAGGAAGGAAGGAAGGAAAGGAAGGAAGGAGAAAGTTTTTATCTCATTGTGGCTCAGCTACTATTCTGGGAACTTTCATCCAATTTTGTATATTTCACAAAATTCATAAAGCTATTTGAAGATACTCAATGACTCTGAATGGCTGGTTTTGTACAATATATCAGGGCTATATGGCTAGATGGTTTTTAACAGATTGCAAAAACAAGGCCATCAGATTAAACCACATAGTTTCTTTGGCCATTTTATACTACATGAATATAGCAGCTGTGCTTTGTAAACCTGGGTTTAACAAGGTGCATGGCTTTTGCATGAATTTTGTCAACAGAAAAAACAAAACAAAAAACAAATATTATTATTCCCATATTCAATTTGGTGCACCAACTGGTCCCAGGGACTCTGGACAGGTTTGAAATCAAAGGGCCAAATTCTGAACAGAACAATGGGGATACTGCTCAATTACCAAAAATATTTTCAATGTTCTAATACTTGTAATTAATAAATCCCTGTCTTGTTAGCCCACAGAGAGTTATCCTTTGAAAGAAATTGTATATGAATGGATATCCCATTTATCACTAATGAAATTTCAAGGCTTAAATAAATGCTGTGGTCTTTCAAGTTGAGTTCAGTTCAGCATTGCCTTCAATTGGATTTTGTATTTGGAACTTTGCTTAATTACCCATTCTAATTTACAGCCCCTCTAACTTGCATATTATGTGTTTTAAATGGTATGTCTGAGCGCAAGAACTATCATAGTGTTCTTTATAAACCACTGTCATTTTTACTAAATATTAGAGTAATAATGCTTTAGGAAAAAAACCAAGAAATAATTCTCTCTCTTTTATACCATTCTATTTAGAAAATGTCTATTTAATCACATAAAGCCCATCTGCTTTATTTAGAGATGGTTCAGTCCAATATATTTATGTATCCTTTTATTTAAAGGATGTAACTCATCTACCACTGCCGATATTTCTCAGCCCTTGACATAAATGCTTTCTTTTGAATATTGAAACCACCTTTTTAGCCAGCATATTATTTTTTTCTGTCAAATCTGCATAACAAATTCCTGTTTTATGGAACTTGTAATAGATGCTGTTGTCACTATACGCATTTCCAAAAAAGATGTTTGACAGTTGGAGACTGCCATAGGTTGTTTTAAAGTATGATACACAGACACATATGTGCATAAATAACTTGTTGCTTATTAAAATTGCCTTAATATATGTTTCCTACACTGAAAAGCAAGCTGCTGAGTTTTGATTAAAACCAGAAAGAACAACGAAAAACAGAAGGAAATGAGAATTAACTTACTCTTTGCTTTATTCAATCTTGCTTTGCATGCTTGGATTTTATATATATATATATATATATATATATATATATATATATATATATATATATATATATATATATATATATATATATATATATATATATATATATATATATATATATATATATATATATATATAGAGAGAGAGAGAGAGAGAGATAAATATAGATATATATATAGATATATAAATAGAGATAGATAGATAGATAGACAGACAGATATATATATATATATATATATATATATATATATTCAATGACACAGTCCTCGATCTCCGCCTCCTCTTTTTTGCACTCCAGTTCTCCAACCTTCCTCCCTCCCATCCTTGTCAATCCCCTCCTTCCTGGCGTTACTGCCGTTGGCTTGCTTTCCAGCTGCTCCCCCGTACTCGTTCTGGGCCTTACACCCAGATCCGGTGTCTTAGATGCCTTCCCATTGCTGCTCCCCTCCTTTCCATCCCGTTTATCTGCCCGTTGTTCCTGTCTTCCACTGTCTATCCCTATTAGTGCTATTTCCTCCGATTTCCTTCCCCGCTTGAATGTGCCTGCGCACAGCCGTATCCCGTCCCTCTGCCTCGTCTGCCTACGATCAGCTGGGCTATCTGCCGGCTCACTCCTGAATTCACCTCCTCTCATCCTTGCAGATCCTATCCTTCCTAATGTTGCTGCCGTTGGTGCGTTAGCCGACTGCCTCACCTTCCCCCCCTCCTTCTTATCCCTTTGAACCATCCGCTGTACCTGCCTTCCATTATCTATCCCCCTGGGTCCTATTCCTTCCAATCTTTCTGCATGCCTGGGTGTGCACATGCACAGCCGCATCCTATCCTTCTGCCTCATCTGCCTAAGCTCAGCTGAGCCACCTGCTGCCTCGCCCTCAGTTTCACCCTCTCCCTTCCTTACCGATCTTATCCTTCCTGGTGTCATCGCTCCTGATGCGCCTTCCACCCCCACCCCCACACGCGTTTTGGGTCGCGCGGCTAGGTCTGGCATCCTCACTGCCCCCCCATTGGCCATTCCGGGCCACACGTCCAGATATGCTTTTAATGTCTGATATGCCGGGGGCAATTCTACGTGTCGATTAATCGAGCCCGCATCTGAGAACCAGGCCTCCTTCAGTAGGTGCCCTCCTTTGGAGGCATCCTGGGCGATGGCTTTTGCCCCCATGAAGTCAAATGAATGTCCATTATTCACCATATGCGTCCATATTTGGGAATACTGCTCCTGCCTTTTGACGGCCAATTTGTGTTCATGTACCCTGGTTTTTATCCGTTTGGCTGTCTCTCCCGTGTAATTACACTGGCAATCCTTGCAGTGCACCCTATAGACCACCGATGATTTTTCCTCCTCTGGCAGTGGTTCCTTAGGGCGCATCGTTTTCATACGGAGTGTTTGGTCGGGTCGGTGGGCCACCCTCATGTTATGCAGCGCTAATATGTGAGCCGTTGCCTCTGACACCCCCTGGACGTAAGGTATCGTTGTCCAGGATATTGTCCCTAGGTCCTCTGGTGCTCTACGGGGTTCCTGGCGCTTACTATATCTTTGGACAAAACTGGCCGGGTAGCCGTTCCACCTGCATACCTGGTGGAGATGGGCACGTTCTACTTGCTTGGCCTTTTTGGTACTGCAATGCGTATCTATACGTGAAAATAACGTCCGAATGCATGCGATCTTGTGGGCTGCCGGGTGGTTACTCGTGTAATGCAGCATCCTGTCGGTATGGGTCGCTTTCCTGTATACAGTTGTGTGGAGGGTGCCATTGGCTTGGCGCGTGACTAATACGTCCAGAAAGGCCAAACTACCGTTGGCTTCCTCCTCCGCTGTGAATTGTATGTCCGGGAACACCGCATTCAATCTTTCCATAAAGGCAGCTTTTTCAGTCCATTTTATGATAGCGAACGTATCGTCCACATATCGGGCCCAAAATTCTGGGTGGTAATCGGCCATTGCCTTAGCCTCCAGGCACTGTAGGACCGCCTCAGCGATAACACCCGAGATGGGAGACCCCATTGGCGTGCCCTTGATTTGTTCATACATCGTGTCCTGGAACGTGAAATGTGTTCTCAGACACAACTGCAGCAGTTTGATGACGTCTTCCAGTGAGGATGCCAGACCTAGCCGCGCGACCCAAAACGCGTGTGGGGGTGGGGGGGGAAGGCGCATCAGGAGCGATGACACCAGGAAGGATAAGATCGGTAAGGAAGGGAGAGGGTGGAACTGAGGGCGAGGCAGCAGGTGGCTCAGCTGAGCTTAGGCAGATGAGGCAGAAGGATAGGATGCGGCTGTGCGTGCGCACACCCAGGCATGTAGAAAGATTGGAAGGAATAGGACCCAGGGGGATAGATAATGGAAGGCAGGTACAGCGGATGGTTAAAGGGATAAGAAGGAGGGGGGGAAGGTGAGGCAGTTGGCTAATGCACCAACGGCAGCAACATTAGGAAGGATAGGATCTGCAAGGATGAGAGGGGTGAATTCAGGAGTGAGCCAGGCAGATAGCCCAGCTGATCGTAGGCAGACGAGGCAGAGGGACGGGATACAGCTGTGCGCACGCACATCCAAGCGCGGAAGGAAATCGGAGGAAATAGCACTAATAGGGATAGATAGTGGAAGACAGGAACAACGGGCAGACAAACGGGATGGAAAGGAGGGGAGCGGCAATGGGAAGGCATCTAAGACACCGGATCTGGGTGTAAGGCCCAGAACGAGTACGGGGGAGCAGCTGGAAAGCAAGCCAACGGCAGCAACGCCAGGAAGGAGGGGATTGACAAGGATGGGAGGGAGGAAGGTTGGAGAACTGGAGTGCAAAAAAGAGGAGGCGGGACAATTAAGGCAATTACGGTCAGCCAGGACGGATGGCCCTATCACACGGTCAATGAGTAAGCAGTTAGGCTAGCAAGGTTTATAAAAGTAATTTCCACCCCAAAACTTTACTCTGAGGACGCTGGCAGAGGACCAGCGAAAGCTAAGTTGTTTTAATATTGTAAATAGTTGTTTTTATTGTTTTAAACTTTTTAACAATAAACAGCTGGTTTATATTTCTCCCGGAGATCGAGGACTGTGTTATTGAACAGATATGCCCGGGATTCGTATTTTTGCAGTTATCAAAGACATTTACGGAAGAGCAGTATTGCTCCAAGCCAGGAGGTGGGAGAACCTTGCCAAACGGGAGGCCGTTAATTACCGAAAATTGGCCTTCCTACATGATTGCATCCGCAATGACTTGCCACCCAAATCCTTGCGTAGGAGGCCGGTGGTGAACTCCATAGAAGCACAGATGGCAGTCCGGCAATTCCAGCGCCGGACTATACGTGCCTTAATTAATGACCATCACAGGCGCATTAATACTGGGTTGCCCAGGATTCGGAGGTGCCAGGAGCTCTGCCGATCCACACTGGCACAACAGCATTATGAGACCCTCAACCGGCACATATATGAAACCACACAGAGGGCACGCCAGCAAAAGACTGAAACGCTCCAGAGAAAGATGGAGACCCTAAAAAGAGCACATAATTACAACCACAATTCCGGACTGGTCCATAATGTGTCATCAAGAGGCCTCACTGATGAGGAAACCAGGCTACTACAATGGGATACGGGCCTTAATCTGATGGATGCCCAACCCATTGATTTCATCGCAGCCGTGGAACCTACAATACAAAACATGGTTACTAACGACGCAGAAAAAAACTCTATAAGGCAGCGGGTCACGGGGCTACTCATGAACCACAAACAACACCACGTCTTACCAGCAGGGGAGAGGAAGGCCCTAGAGGAGCTACGGAAGGACAAATCCATTGTGATCCTACCGGCAGATAAGGGCAGGGCCACGGTTGTCATGGACAGGGCCACATATAACAGCAAGGCCCAGTCCCTACTAAACGACACCAGTGCATATAGAGTGACCAAGATAGACCCTACAACGTCCATGAAGAATCAGCTCAATAAAATCATGGATAGGCTTAAAAGACGGGGGGAATGAATGAAGAAGAGCTGAGGGCCATACGGCCTAGGGACTCGGCAATGGCGAGATTCTACGGCTTGCCAAAAATACACAAAGAGGGGATCCCTTTAAGACCCATTGTGGCGTTTAGGGGTACACCAATGTTTGGCCTGGCTAGATGGCTAAGTCAGCGGCTACAGCATCTAGTAGAGGATGGTACAACCACGGTAAAATCGTCGCAGGAGTTCCTACAGAGACTCAAAGCAGTGAGAATACAAGATGATGAGACCATGATTTCATTTGATGTGACGTCGTTGTTCACATCTATCCCACAAGAGCTGGCTGTTTCAACTATAAAAGATCTATTACAGCTAAAGGGATTGCAAAGTCATGGTTCCCTTAAGATGGAAGACGTCATCAAACTGCTGCAGTTGTGTCTGAGAACACATTTCACGTTCCAGGACACGATGTATGAACAAATCAAGGGCACGCCGATGGGGTCTCCCATCTCGGGTGTTATCGCTGAGGCGGTCCTACAGTGCCTGGAGGCTAAGGCAATGGCCGTTTACCACCCAGAATTTTGGGCCAGATATGTGGACGATACGTTCGCTATCGTTAAACGGACTGAAAAAGCTGCCTTTATGGAAAGATTGAATGCGGTGTTCCCGGACATACAATTTACAGCGGAGGAGGAAGCCAACGGTAGTTTGGCCTTTCTGGACGTATTAGTCACGCGCCAAGCCAACGGCACCCTCCACACAACTGTATACAGGAAAGCGACCCATACCGACAGGATGCTGCATTACACGAGCAACCACCCGGCAGCCCACAAGATCGCATGCATTCGGACGTTATTTGCACGTATAGATACGCATTGCAGTACCAAAAAGGCCAAGCAAGTGGAACGTGCCCATCTCCACCAGGTATGCAGGTGGAACGGCTACCCGGCCAGTTTTGTCCAAAGATATAGTAAGCGCCAGGAACCCCGTAGAGCACCAGAGGACCTAGGGACAATATCCTGGACAACGATACCTTACGTCCAGGGGGTGTCAGAGGCAACGGCTCGCATATTAGCGCCGCATAACATCAGGGTGGCCCACCGACCCGAACCAAACACTCCGTATGAAAACGATGCGCCCTAAGGAACCACTGCCAGAGGAGGAAAAATCATCGGTGGTCTATAGGGTGCACTGCAAGGATTGCCAGTGTAATTACACGGGAGAGACGGCCAAACGGATAAAAACCAGGGTACATGAACACAAATTGGCCGTCAAAAGGCAGGAGCAGTATTCCCAAATATGGACGCATATGGTGAATAATGGACACTCATTTGACTTCATGGGGGCAAAAGCCATCGCCCAGGATGCCTCCAAAGGAGGGCGCCTACTGAAGGAGGCCTGGTTCTCAGATGCGGGCTCGATTAATCGACACGTAGAATTGCCCCCGGCATATCAGACATTAAAAGCATATCTGGACGTGCGGCCCGGAATGGCCAATGGGGGGGCAGTGAGGATGCCAGACCTAGCCGCGCGACCCAAAACGCGTGTGGGGGTGGGGGTGGAAGGCGCATCAGGTGCGATGACACCAGGAAGGATAAGATCGGTAAGGAAGGGAGAGGGTGGAACTGAGGGCGAGGCAGCAGGTGGCTCAGCTGAGCTTAGGCAGATGAGGCAGAAGGATAGGATGCGGCTGTGCATGCGCACACCCAGGCATGCAGAAAGATTGGAAGGAATAGGACCCAGGGGGATAGATAATGGAAGGCAGGTACAGCGGATGGTTCAAAGGGATAAGAAGGAGGGGGGGAAGGTGAGGCAGTTGGCTAACGCACCAACGGCAGCAACATTAGGAAGGATAGGATCTGCAAGGATGAGAGGAGGTGAATTCAGGAGTGAGCCGGCAGATAGCCCAGCTGATCGTAGGCAGACGAGGCAGAAGGACGGGATACAGCTGTGCGCACGCACATCCAAGCGCGGAAGGAAATCGGAGGAAATAGCACTAATAGGGATAGATAGTGGAAGACAGGAACAACGGGCAGACAAACGGGATGGAAAGGAGGGGAGCGGCAATGGGAAGGCATCTAAGACACCGGATCTGGGTGTAAGGCCCAGAACGAGTACGGGGGAGCAGCTGGAAAGCAAGCCAACGGCGGCAACGCCAGGAAGGAGGGGATTGACAAGGATGGGAGGGAGGAAGGTTGGAGAACTGGAGTGCAAAAAAGAGGAGGCGGGACAATTAAGGCAATTACGGTCAGCCAGGACGGATGGCCCTATCACACGGTCAATGAGTAAGCAGTTAGGCTAGCAAGGTTTATAAAAGTAATTTCCACCCCAAAACTTTACTCTGAGGACGCTGGCAGAGGACCAGCGAAAGCTAAGTTGTTTTAATATTGTAAATAGTTGTTTTTATTGTTTTAAACTTTTTAACAATAAACAGCTGGTTTATATTTCTCCCGGAGATCGAGGACTGTGTTATTGAATATATATATATATATATATATATATGTATATGTATATGTATATGTATATGTATATGTATATGTATATGTATATGTATATGTATATGTATATGTATATGTATATATATATATGTATATATATATATGTATATATGTATATATGTATATGTGTGTGTGTGTGTGTGTGTGTGTGTGTCTCTGTGTGTGTGTGTGTGTGTCTTTAATTACATTAAAAATACGAATTCTGGGTGTGTGCATGTTAGAAACAAAAGAAGAATCGAACACCAGGATAAGAATACAAACAAGACTGTTTATTTTAAAACCACTTAGCTTTTGTCGGCCAAACTGCCGATGTCGTTTGACTGCCAATTGAAGCAAGTGGACTCACTCAAAGAGCAAGGCGCAGAAGCAGCCGGCTATATAAGTAATTAAATGGACTCCAGAAGATGGTAGAGGACAGGAAGGCCTGGAGGAACTTTGTCCATAGGGTCGCGATGGGTCGGACACGACTTCGCAACTAACAACAACAACATATAAGTAAACTCCCGGATCCTCTACTTTCACTCTGACGACGTCGGCAGGCAACCCATGGGTGGATGCTCGGGTTCGGCTGATAACAAGAGGGGAGGGGGGTGAAAGGCGAGAGCAACTGGACAGCCAACCCCCGGGCATTTGCACACGCACCAGGGGAGCAACCAGGCTTGCGAGCGGGAGAACAGCATCGGAAGCGTGCTCCGCAGGCAATTCTATGATGAACGCACAGGTTTGGCCGGTGACGAGAGGGGTGGGGAGGGATAAGCGAGAGCGACTGAATAGCCAACCCCTGGGCACTCGTATGCGCGCCAGGGGAATAACAGCGACTGCGAGTGGGAGAGCAGCCCCAGAAGCCTCCCACACATTGACTGGTGCGGGTCCTTTAAGAACAATACGACCGGTTGAAATGAGTGGACCAATGACCCGATCGAAGAGCAGGGCGCAGAGGCAGCCGGCTACATAAGAGAACTTTGTTTTGTTTATACTCTTATCCTGGTGTTCGAGTTTTTGTTGTTTTTGCTAATATATATATATATATATCAGCCGACATAAGATCGGTTTGTCTGGAAAAAACTTTCTATGTATATTCCCTTGGTTCAGCTGACATAAGAGGGGAAGAGAGCTGGTGGCCTGGAGGTTAATACAACTGCCTAGCATGCAGGCTGCCTAAGTTCGAATCCCATAGAGGGTGTGGCTTGCTGGTGAGGGCAGAATGAGCCTGAAATAGCTATTCAAGTCTCCCATTTAATTCTTTAACTCTTTGTCAACAAAAAAGAAATTTGAATATATTCAAATTTCTTTTATATATATATATGTCTTTAATACGTTTGAATATTGGAATCCCAGGTGTGGACATTTGAAGTCAATAAATAAAATAATGAACTCCGGGATGTTAGAAAAAGGGCTTCTTTATTGCTGAGCTTTCGTTAACAACCTGTTAACATCATCAGAGCAAAGGGCTAAATGGTAAGGGAGCATGTGCATGAATTTATATAACAGTTGAAAAAACGGTTACATCATGGCATGTGCACATAGCGTGCTTAAGAAGCTCGTTTAGAAAAATCACATTGATAACAGTAGGTACATAGCAATACGTCTCCCGGCAAGATTTAAAAGTCGCGCTTGTCAGCTGTTAGGCACGTAAGCCGGATCGCGACTGTCAGCTGTTCGGCCCGAGACTCTCAGGGCGCCGCACGAAGTCTTGTGCCGGCTGGATTCCTTCCGTGGAGAGCTGCACGCGAGAGAGCGAGACGAACATCCAAACTGAATACATATATTCAGTTCTAATGGTGATATTAATTGAACGTGTTGTTTTATCATCTGGTATTAATCTGAGAGGTACATTTAAGTCCAAACCCCAGCATCATCCAGACACGTAAAGAAAATTCCTATTGAAACTTTGGAGAGCCCCTATTTCAGTGTTAATGGGACCAGACAAGACTGCACAACTGACAGTGCACAGCTGCCCATATCCTGGGGAAATAACAACAGTGTACAAATACCGATATTGTCATTTTCCTAAGCTTGATTATAAGCAGGGAAGCACCATCAATAACCAATTCATCTTACCCCACTCTTGAGTTGTCCCATAAATGAGCAGTGCTGCACCCTGTGACGTAAGGTTATATAATTGGAATTTCTCACACTTGCTAATAATGACCTTGAGAGGGTGAATGCTGATAGAGATGCAGTCAGAGCCCCTGAAGAAAAAAAAAATCCCTCCTGTTCAAGAGGAAAATGAGTCATGCGGAAGTATAAATACAATTAAACTCCCCAAACCATCAAAGTCAAACAAAGAAAATAAACATTCCACTTAGCTGGTTGCAAAAAAAACCCTGCGCCATGCATTTATTTAAGTTCCACATTGATCGCCGGTGAGGCATTTTTTATTTTAATTTTACAAAGGAAAGGAAACCTGGCTCCTCTTTTTACTATTTTCGGAGGCCACCTCAAACAGCAGGGAGCGCAGGATGTGATGTTCTTCAGGAAATAAGCAAATAAAAACAGTTGGAGGGAGAAGTTCCAAATGCATTTGTCAGTGCAAGTGAACCACCGTTCCCAGTTATATTGCTATTTATAAAATCGGCATTAAGCTAAATAACGGGCTGCCCCCCCATTTGTAACCAATGAAGTCAGTGTGATTGTCATGCTGAGTATCCTTGCATTGTGGCAATCTTAATACTGGAATTCATCATACAGGGATTATTACAGGCTGGCTGCAGTGGGTATGTGATTTTCTCATTTGATAGCACATGGCTACTCATACCAGTGGCAACTGGAGAAGAACGCATTCATTTATATGCTGATTATTCTTGTTTCCTGGGCTGAAATCACAAAGCATTGCTGTTTCCTTTATCTCTGCTTTCCTTTCAAGCACAGCAAAATTAGGGAGAATAGCAGGACCAATTATAGGGCGCCAACCAGCAACCAAAGACACATTACAACCACAGTAAATACCAAATGGGAAGATGCCAATCCCCGGCTGATGATTGATAGCCTAAAGTACTTGCCTCGAAATTATGTTGTTGCTATTGCTGCTAATCTGTTTAAAAACTTAGCACAGAACAGAATAGAAATAAAAGAAATATCAATTGAATTTGAATATACACAAGTCCAAAGCAGATGCAGTAAAATTGAGGTAGTTCTAACTGTAAAAAAATAATAATACTGGAATATAAACAGACAACCAGACCACAGAAGAGATAAACTAGACCTTAGTAAGTTTTATGTGGCCAAGAATATATAACTAATTGAAGTTCACACACATCTTCACTGAGCCGTTGTGGCACAGTGGTTAGAATGTAATATAATTGCAGGCTAATTCTGCCAGCTGCCAGCAGTTCAAGTCTCACCAGCTCAAGGTTGACTCAGCCTTTTATCCTTCCGAGGTCGGTAAAATGAGGGCCCAGATTGTTGGGTGCAATATGCTGACATTTGTAAACCACTTAGAGTGAGCTGTAAAGCACCGTAAAGTGGTATATAAGTCTAAGTGCTATTGCTATTGCCAAGGTTGAGAAATCCTCTGTAGGTTGCCAGGCTAAGTAAGACTCTATTTTTCTCCCTACAATGAGAGACTAGTGATCCTTCACTGTACATTTGTGCCCCTAGCCAGCCTAGCTGACATTCATCTTAATGGAAGTCATCTTAATATAATTCTTCCATTGAGGACATTCAGTATGAATATCTGTGATCATAAAGGAGACTCCTGCAAATTGGCAAATTCCTGAAACATATCTGGTGCCAACTCCACTAGATAGACTATGCCAGGCAATCAACTCCACAGAAAGGCTAAAACTACTTTTATTGAGTTCAGTTATAATATCAAATCTTGCAAGTTTGATTATTCTGCACATCCTTCTTCCCCCTCCTTATATTTCAGTAAATTAGGGCAGTGTCTGTTTGAGCTGCTTCTAAATGCAATCTTGCTGTCCTAGATTTTTAAAAAAATAAATTCAGCCCTGTGTATCTCCATCAAGTCATGTATGCTCTCCATACATGACTTTCCATTGCTGATCTTAATACAACAAAGGTTCAGTCCTATGAACACTTAGATAGGAATATGCCCCATTGAAGAGAGTGATGCTTACTTCCACATGGGCATGCATATGATCAGAGGGCATAAATTATACTGTATTGTACAAAAAACCTCTATAGTCAATGTATATACCTTTCCATATATACCTTTTCTGGGCTTTAGTGTACAATAAACCAACCACCATCTGGAATCACTGCACATCACAAGCAAGAGATATTCAAGCTCAGCCAGTGTCTTTCTACCTTTCATGACTTCTCTACCTATCAACTTCACATGTCTAACACAGGGCAAGAGGGGGTGGGGACAGCATTGGAATGTGGCAGCTGTTTGGAAAGTGCAGCTGAAAGTAAAAAAAAAAAAATCTATCCTTCTTTAGATGAACACATTTTCTCTTACAAGAACAAACATTGCTAATATAATTTACCCCTCTCTATGGTCTGCTGCTTTTTCAGCACTAGAGACTGCAGTGTCCATACAGAAGGTGGGGGAGGGGCAAGTGACAAGAGAACATCAGAGCATTGCAAGACAAGTCCCACTCCTTATGAATATGCATTCAAAAGGGGCAGGGTTTACACAATAACACTCATTCCATCCTCTGATTAATTTTGACCCTTCTTTGTTGATGCTGCTGGGCAGACTTTCAATTTAGAGCAACTTCCAGTTTCATTTCGTTCCCTAGTCATCTGTGTAGTTTCAGCTACTTAGGTCTAGCCATCACTTAATTCTCTTCAATGCTTAGAACCAGGTTGTGAGCACTGAGGAGAAATTCATTGGAGGCTACAGCCAACCATCCAGGCTTGCTTAGAGGTATCTTTAAACATCACAATCCATTACCACTCACCCCACATCCACTCCTGCCCCACAGAACAACAGTTTATTCATGACTTTAGAGGCCTTTAAGAGGTCCTGTTCCTTTTCATTAGGAGCCAGGCTATTGTAGGCAAAATAAAATTGAGGCTTAATACAATATTACAACAATTTCAGGTGCTTTCTTATAGGGAAAGATGGAGTCATTGTCAGGGATGGGTAATCCAGATCCATGGACCATACGTAGTCCCAGCAGCCCTGAGATCACCTTGCTAAAAGTCTTGGCAAATTACCAAGACCGTGCAATTTCCTAATTCCCAAATATTCACAATGGTTAACTGTGGATTAACCTGTTCATTCTTGGCCTTAGAAGTCTTTAAAAGAACATGAAATAAAAGTATAGCTGTTCTACCCTTAACTTGATATTCCCTCAGTCCTGCATCTTTCTACAGGCCATTTGTAGCTACTGGTTTTTCTTCCTGGAATTCCAGCAGTTGGGATAAGAGAGTTCCTTCAACTTAAAACTCAGTGAGCCTGACAGGTGAAGCTGATAGATGTTGACTTGGAAGAACATCTCAATGAGTTGATTTGGCAGGTGAGGGAACACAAAAATGCTCATTTCCTCTAGCAAGTGTCTGTAAATTTTCTTCAGAATGAAGCAA
The DNA here is from genome assembly GCA_023970755.1 of Azemiops feae. Taxonomy (NCBI): domain Eukaryota; kingdom Metazoa; phylum Chordata; class Lepidosauria; order Squamata; family Viperidae; genus Azemiops; species Azemiops feae. Next base: position 840,406 of record JALGBA010000838.1, read on the forward strand.
CTACTAATGAGTTAATTTATTCTGGTAGGTGAATACCCCAAGGAACAAAGAACAGATCGTACTATTCAAAAATGGAAGGCCCCAGTAACTCCATTTGCTCTAAAATGAATTTAATAATAGCAAGGTGAGCTAATTTCTTGGAGCAATGCATAGATGCTTCAAAAATAAATTTTATCAGGATAATTTCTAAGCATAGACATGGCACAAACCTACATTAGGATTTATTTATTTATTTTGACACAGCCATATGACATTGCCTTCACCTTACCATAAGCTTGTAATGAGACATGTACTCTAGAGTTAATATTGGGTTCATATCCTTTTCCAAGCCTAGCCAAGGGCATTATCAGGATATATACCATCTCTTGGTCTTTGTCATCCATTAATGTGGATGGAAATCAGTTGACTTCAATTAAAAGAGGCAACAAAAACAAGATAGAGAGCAACAATGAGCACAGCTAATTTCATGCAGGTATAATTTTCTGCCAACTCTGAACTGACCAGTTCAGTGAAACACAGGAGAAGGGAGACCTTGAGATGTTGTCTGTCTCTATTTCCTAGCATGGTATCAAATTATTCTGTAACCAGGAGGACTGACAGCTTGTTGACTGACTGTTCTTGAACACCTTGATACAGTCAGTGGTAATCTGAGGTATTATGCCTCGGCATAAACGCTATTTTAAACAGGTTTTCCTCACAGTATTGATACCTAGCAGGAGGGGCCAGCGTTAGGTACTATTCCAAAACCCGTGTTCAGAGAATAAATTTATATAGAAATGTGAAAAACAGATCTGACATGTATGGAATGAGTGAGTAAGTAGATTTTGTTAAGTGCTGTTTAGGGAAGGAATTTGAGAATTAGAATACATTTCTTCACAAATAAAAGTTCTGCCTGTTGAGAATTGTCTTTGTCCTCAGCAGCAAGCTGTTACATGTGGCTACAAAATGGTTTTCCTCATTCCAATATTTTAAAATCTCTTTTCACTTGTCTGCGCAGGGGAACTGAGAGTAGAGCAGCGTCGCAGACAACCTGAAGACAACAGGCAACACTATTTTACAGCCTGTGAGATCCCAAGGCAGTTGTAACAATCACTACATGACCCATTTCATTACTGAAAAGAGGAGCTTGATGGATCAAGCTGAATTTTAGAAAGGAGAGGCTCTGTGGAACCTAGAAACAAGATACAACACTTTTGTGTTTATCTAGAAGCAAGAATGGCAGAACAGGGGCTGTTGGATGCTCTAAAGCAGGGGTGTCAAACTCGTAACGTCACATGATATGTCGTGACATATCCCGACTTTTTTTCCATTGCCGGCAATGGGGTGGGTGCGGTTTTGCCATGATGCATCCAGCCCACGGGCCGGCAGTTTGACACCCATGCTCTAAAGCAACTTCCTCAACCTCAGCAATTTCAATGAACTTCAATGCCCAGAATCCCGCCACCAGCACCTAAATTTCCCAACTGCTCTAAAGCAAAGAAGGGAAGAATCAATGCCCCAAATTCATATACAGTAGTTCAGGATCATACTTAAGCTTCCCACATAAAAGATCCATAGAGGACTTGGGAAGTTTGGCTGCTTGAAAACAGAGAGTGTTATCAGTCAGTGTTGAGAGAAGATTGAGCCAAAGTGGCTGTGCAAAAGGCAATGTTTGTATTCCCTGAAGACGTCTAATGAGCAAATTGACCGATCCTATACTGGTTTCTCCTCAGTAGAATTCTACAGTTGGTGCCCACTGCAGCAGCATCTAAGATAGCAGTTGTGGCAGCACAAATGAAACCCAGCCCCCTTTTTTTGCATATGCACATGGCTGCCATCTTGACTTTTTTGAACCACTCTGGGGTCCACCCAGAAAGAGCAGAGTTTTGCAGCCAGAATATTTCTTCTTGTATAATTTCTCTTGCATCTATATTTTTTCTGATTAAAAGCCCAGTCTCGTCTCTCTTTGATGCTTGAAACCACATGACTAACCAACTGTGAGCCAGGAATGAAATAGAACTTTTCACTATATTTTTAGAGGACCAGATTCTTTGCAGATCTTCAGCTTTGGCATTCTGTTCCCTCTAGGAGTGGGCTGGCAAAAGTATTAAAAATTCACCAAATCAAGACTTGTACTCTGCAAAGATGGATCTTAAAGCAAATATGATTTTTAATGTTGATGTATCTATTTATGGGGGCGCAGTAGCCTAGTGGTTAAGACACTGGGCTTGTCAACCAAAAAGTTGGCAGTTCGGGACCCAAGCACTGCAAGATGGGTTGAGCTCCCATTCTTGCCCCAGCTCATGCCAACCTGGCAGTTTGAAAGCATGCAAATGCAAGGAGATAAATAGGTACCACCTCAGTGGGAAGCTAACAGTGTTCCATGTGCCTCAGCATATAGTCATGCCAGCCATATGACAAGGCTGGCTTCCTCAGCTAGGAAACAGAGATGAGCACCGCCTTCTAGAGTCAGACATTACTGGACAGGGAAAACCTTTACCTTCAGTTTTTTCCCCGGAGTAATAACCCCACTTTATGTTAATGAAGAGTTGTTTTGCTTTCAAGTCAGTCTCGACTCCTGGCCACTACCCAGAGAAATCCCTGTAGTTTTCTTGTCAATTAGTTTGGAAGTGGTTTACCCTCACCTGCTTCCTATGGCTGGGATTCACCCAGCTGGCTTCATGCCCAAGGCAGAACTAGAATTCAAAACCTCCTGGTTTCTAGCCTGGTGCCTTTAACCATTACACCAAACCGGCTTCAATAAGATTTATATTAATGTAAATCTGTTTGGGATCATATCTTTAATTTATATATTTATGAAAGAAAATACTGATTTCATCTTTTCGTTTGCAAGTATAATTCAAGTTAGGGCTGATTTTTAAAAGGAGGTTGTTTGCATCCCAATTTAACAGCTGGCAAATAACCTGTAGTTGATGCCTCATCTATTTTGAATGATTCAAAGAAAAGTTCTGTTCTTAATCTGTTAGCTTCTCTTTGTATTAATAGGTTGTGTGTGTGCGTGTGAAAAGCCTCACAAGGCTAACTGGTCAGTGTCATCTTTTCTGGACATCTCATGTCCACACCCCTGTTTAGCTCACTTGCCTTTGCTGGCAGTGCCCCAAACAAGGGCTGAAGTGGTCAAAAAAGTTGAGATGGTGGTCATAACCGTATCATTGAAGACCTGTCCTTTTGTGATCTACATAAAAGGAGGTGGAGCTTCCATTGCAGACATCTTCTTACCTTTTTTTCACCCTCTCCATAGAAATATCACCTGGAGAACAGTTGCCTAAAAACTTCAAGAGTAATGATTAGCTTGTACCAGAGCACTGTACAAAATACCTGTCTGAATACATTGTTTGATCCAAACTTTCATATTAATTTCTGGATAAAGCTCGATTGAATTGAATTTTGTTAAAAGGACATGAAACAAAATGGTTCCTCAAAACCTCCCTCTTAAAGGAATGCTCCAGTCCATCTTTTCACTCACTCCTACCATGCAAGATGTCTCAACTATGCCCTTCACTATGGTCTTCTCTCTCTCTCTCTCTCTCTCTCTCTCTCCCTCCCTCCCTCCCTCTCCCTCTCTCTCTCTCTCTCTCTCTCTCCCCTCCCCCAAGAGTTGCTATACATTTCAGGCTTTTATGATGGTTTGATTTAAGCACATTATTTGGACTTCTGCAAATCTCTTTTCCTTCTGGGCTTTCTGGTGCTGTCTTGTGGCTATAATGCTTTTGGCACTGAAGCCTGAGTTTGTGATTAGAAGGAGAGATGCCATGTCTAGCAGCCTATTCTGAGTGTTGTCTCACATTAAATCTTTACCCACCAGACAAAAGCAGGTGACAATTTCACCATTTTTTAAAAAAAATCTCATTCTACCTCTCATCACAAGAGATTGTGACTGCAGGTTTAGTTTTTTTCAAGCCATCAGCTGCCAGCCTCTAAGAAAGTAAAATGAGAGCAAAGATGAAGAAAGATTAATATTCTTTGACCTTTGGGATGCCCAAGAGAAATGGTGGGTGACTGATCACATGGGGACAGCTTTCTGTCAACATTATAATTTTAAGATTAATTTGTTCTCTTTTGCACACTCGGACAGTATGAAATTAACAAGGATTCATTTTTGTTTCAATACAGCATTCTCTGTCACCTTCTTCTTTGGTGATAATTGTAGCTTAGAACAATCAAAAGTTAAGGATGGTGAAATGAGAGCTGAAAGTAACAGGTTTTTATATCCCTAGCCTGGTGAGCATTAAGCAATGGACAGAATATTGAAATGGAATTGTTCCTTCTCATCCATGTGCCTATTTAGACAGAATTTCCAGGCTGCTTATTGTGATCTCTTGCTGCCTTTAGGGGAATCTTCTTCACCTTTTCCCACATTCTTCAGACCATTTGTTTCACATCTCTCTCTTCTTCCTCTCTTCCTCCTTTTCCTAGCTTACTGAACTTCATGGCTCTTTCTTACTTGTCTCAACAACTTGTGTAACCCAGCCTGTTGAACTCACACAAGGTGAAACATCAGTCTTTCCCCCGTCTTTGGGCTATTCCCCGTGGCCTAGTTAACTGGCAGAAAAAAAATCACACCATCATCACAACTGCCAATTCCTACCCCACCTCTATTGCAAGTCGCTGTCAGATGGTGCTGCCCTTCTTTTAGATATGCCGTGTTTGATTGGCTACGCAATCCATTCAGTCTTCTCTTTGCTGCCTTCTCCTTTCAGCATAACATTAGAGGGAGAAAATGTAAGTTCCAAACAAAGCACTGCAGCAACCATAAGGCAGATGTATTTGCAGGATTTGGTCCATCATCTCTTAACTCCTTTGTGGGGCCCTCATTCTACGCCTTTTCCTTCATAAAACTAGTTCCATGATCATCCAAATCCAGAGGGGGGCAATGACTCATACCAAGAATCATACTCATAGAATGCTACTAAACTATTTCTTGTTCTCCTCCTCACTGGCTCAAGACTTCAGTGTTTTCTGAATATTTTTGGGTTTTGCACATCATCAGCCTACTCAAAATATGATCTTGGGATGATATTATGTAAGTCATTTTGATGGATGGTCACATCTGAAAGGATGATGTTCAGCACTAAGTAAAGTTTTTCCAGCCCCTTTTTGCACAAATTGGATTCAAAAATTCCTTCCCAGATAAATGTGCATATGACCTTTAGTGTTCCTTGAAGCCTCTGTACTTTGATTATCACATTTCTTTTTAAAAAGAAACTAATTATCCCAGGTGTTTTCTTCTTCCTTTCTGTAGTACTTTCTAGAACTTTTCAATCTCTTCTTATAGATAATGTTTTAAAAATTTGTGAAACTCTATTATCTCAACAACAACAAAAATACTTGGAAGCTATTTTCAATGGTCACTGAAGAATATGGGGAATTAAGATGGTGTATATCAGCTTGCTCAGAATATGGTCTTTCTTCTTAATCCATTCTCATCTGACTAAATTGAATTGAACCGACAATCATAAGAGGGAAGGGAAAGGCACTACAGGTAGTCCTCGATTTATGACCACAATTGAGTCCAAAATTTCTTTGCTAAGTGAGACATTTGTTAAATGAGTTTTGCCCCATTTTATGATCTTTCTTGCCACAGTTGTTAAGTGGATCACTGCAGTTGTTATGTTAAGTGAATCTGGCTTCCCCATTGACTTCGCTTGTCAGAAGGTTGCAAAAAGGAATCACATGACCCCGGAACACTGCAACCATCATAAACATGAGTCAGTTGACAAATGTCTGAATTTTGATTACATGACCGTAGGGATGCTGCAATGGTCATAAGTGTGAAAAAAGGTCTTAAGTGACTTTTTTCAGTCCCGTTGTAACTTTGAACGGTCACTAAATGAACTGTTGTAAGTTGTATATTTTTTCCTTTTAGCCACTTGTCCATTCATAAGGATAGCTCTAGCTATCTGGTCTAAGCCCTTATTCCTCTGCAAATCTGTTTTGTGATTAGCAAAGAATAAGAATACTTCCAGCTGATTCTTGTGTAGTATGATTATTCTGACTCATCCATAGAATAATATTATTTGGGGACAGGATTGTGCTGGCTTTTTTCTTTCAGGGGAAAAAAAAATCTATTAAGGTCACAAAGACAGAGTGCTTCCACATCATCTTTTGATTGGTTGCACTACCATTTCAGACAAAATGTTGTCCAATCGCTTCTTAAAAACCTTCAGTGTTGGAGCACCCATAACTTCTGGAGGCAAGTCGTTCCACTGATTAATTATTCTAACTTTTGTTCTAAATTTCTCCTTAGTTCTAGGTTGGTTATCCCCTTAATTAGTTTCCACCTATTGCTTAATATTGTCACTGATATTGTGCTTCTTATACACTGTCTGGAGTCTGACCATTGGGGCAGGTTACAAAAATTATGAATAAATGAATATTATTGATGGCGATTCTACAAATAATTGCCATTTCTAATTACCATTATCTTTGTGTTAGATAGAAGATAGGATCTCACTGTGATCTAGATACCATGCAAGTTAGATATATGCATGTGGATCAGTATGTAGATGCGCACTTCCTTACATATGGATGGATGCAACATCACAGCATCATAAGCAGAACTTTCCTTCAACATCTGTATGCCACTTACAAGTAATTTCCTTTTTTAACTGCTAGGGATGCCATCTGATCTTCCATGTGTGGTGCTTTTAGCTTTCAGAACTGTGCTGTGTTTATTTTAACAATGTGGTAAGAACAAGTAATTTGCTGTCAGTGTAATAACAGGTTCCAATAGTAAGGTCAGAGCAGCATAACAAGCAGCAGTGTGCAATATCTAGGACCAGCGATACCTGAGCACCCAGATTTGGAAAGTAAATTGAAGCCACGGGTTTACTTCCATGATTAACTTGATCCCTCTAGCTTCTTGGGGGAAGAGAAAAAGGGCAAGTATAGGAAAGACACAGGCTTTTAAAAATATATGTCTGTAGTAGCTGTCATAGTTGGGAGCCACTTCTATTTAAAATTGCTGGTTTTCAGGGACAAGCCTCAGCCTAATTATTGTTATTCTATAAAACAGAAATCTGAGAGAGTATTTTAGGCTGACAAAAGGCAGCTCACTCTTTGTTTCTTCATTGTACCCTGTCAAAGTGTCCACCACACTTCAGAATTAAAACTCACATAAACCCAGTTGCAGGAGGAAACCGAAATCAGACTTCTGGAGGCAGCAGGAAAGGTTTTTGCTGCCTTCTTCAACCTGGTGCCCTCCAGACGAATCGAGATTTCAGTTCCCAGCCAGCAAGGCCGACTTGGAGAAGGCAGGCATCATTCTACCATAAATAAATATAAATGATCACACCCTATTGTATGTAGCAAGTATAAGTCTAATGGAGTGGAAAAATCCAGATGGCAATAGAAAGATAGAAGATGTTAACTTTTTGTTGCCATCTCATACAGATTTGTGCTGCCCAACTACTCATACATGTAAGAATCATTCACAGATGTCTAAAACACATGCTTGCCGAATTGAAGCTATTTGAAGGCCTTTCTAACTAGACCCTTAAGAATTATCTTGCTGTATAAGACAAACAATTTGACTTCCAAAATAATATTCTGTTTCCATAATCATAGTGCCCTATCATTTCCCCCCAGAATTGGATAATTAAAGATACAGTGTTTCTAGACATGTAAGTTAAATGCCATGGATAATAGGCATGGAAAATAAACTAGCCCCATACTGTATTTTTTCTTCCTTTTTAAATGGCTTCTAAGTCAGTGACAAGCACAGTAGTTGATAAATTGGATGAAAACAATGAAACACCCACAATGGTAAATATAAAAAAACAAATGGCAACAGAAAGAATACTAAAATTCTCTACAATATGAGCACCTATTCTCATAGGATATCGTGCAATCTTCTCATAATGTGCTTCGAGGCCAAACACCAGATTTTATAGAAATTAAGAACAGATCCTCCAGCATTTATCTGAAATTTAGAAGGCATGATTTAAAAAGATGCAGGAGTGTATGTACATATATAGTCGATGGGATTCAGTAAGTTTTTCTCTTTAAAATAAATATTAAACAAAATATTTTTTGATCCCCATCTCTGCCCTTCCCCCCCCCACAGAGCTATATTTAGGTTGTAATTGGTACCTTTTGTCATACAATTTTCTAAATTTCTAGTATCGCTCTGACTCACCTGGTATCTTTCTTGCCATTTGAATGAAAAACTGCTTCTGCGTTCAGCAGTGATCTAATGGAATTAATTAATTGCTACATGGTTTTTTAAAAGACCTATAATTAGCACCTTATAGGTCCTGGAGGCTCAATTACGTTTTTGAAGAAACCAGTTTCTTTGCTACATACTGGAATTCCTGGAAGCTACACTAACTAAACAGCTGTACCCAACTGCACCAACCATTATGGGGATGTCCTCAGTTTTTCCCATGAAAATATTCCATCTATCATCAATGACAGGAGTTGAACTTTGGACGTGGTACATGAACGTTCTTTAAAATATCTGCAATGTGACCTGTGCTGCTGAGATGATCTAGTGCAATGTTTCTCAAACTTGGCAACTTTAAGATGTGTGGACTTCAACTTCCCAAATTCTTCAGCCAGCATGATTTAGTGGCTGCACGAGAGACAAATTCATTGTGTGTCTAATCACACTTGGCCAATAAAGCTGTTCTGTTCTGTTCTGTTCTGTTCTGTTCTGTTCTGTTCTGTTCTGTTAACCATGCCTTCTTATTGTTTGACCGAACTAAGCAGTTTGCATTCTAAGTTGCATTGAAAAAGTATTTGCACATGATTAAGTAAAGGGCCCAGACTCCCCATCCCCATACACCCATCCAGGGATTGTCCTCACTCCAGTTAACCGGCATCAAATTCACACTTTGCATATTTAAGCATACATTTCTCAACATTTCATAAGATGCCTTAAAAATCTAGGCCAGTCTTCTCTGACCTGGTGCCCTCCAGATGTATCGGACATTATTTCCCATAATTTCCAGCTCAACGTGACAGTAGAACTCTAGCACATCCAGAGGCAACTTGAATGTGCAAGAATGGAACAGGCCATTTATGGCCATTTGCAGAGTCCGTTGGTTATGTGAATGTGATTTAAGCCCCCCCCCCCCCTTTTTTTTTTTTTTTTGCCAGAAATCAGTTTTCAAGTTTCTGGCAAAAATTGCCCACTTAGGACTATGGGTTTCTTTAACTGCCACAAAAAAGTTCATAAAATTGGTCATGGTCACGTGATGACATACATGATCATTAACAAATGGCACAACTTAACTACTGTAATTCTGGGCTCTGTTACAGTTGTAAGTCAAGGAATGACCTATACCACATTTTCAGGAAAATATATGTTTGATTGAAGCACTTGCAAACAGATTTTCCCTGGGCACCCCAAAATGCATTAAAGCACCTTTTTAGTTTTGACCTGCTGAAATCACTGAACAACCCTACTTTTATGTTTCTCAATTTTAATGGTTACATTTTAACACTGCCAGTGAAATTAATAGATTTTGGAAGTACTTAACTCAGACTATGCCCTTGCAGCACAATTCTGTATTTATTTATTCAGAAATCCTGTAAATGCAATGGAACTTTCTTGCTATAATACATGTGCTTAATAATAATGAAGAAGTCCTGAGCTTTAAATTTTCTGTAAAATGGTGCAAACTGATCTTGAAGTGATGGTAAGTCCAAGATCAATGTACCTCATATCAGCCCCATGCATGAAAATGAGCAAAAACTGAAGAACAATTTATTTCCACTAAATCTATTCAGCTCTGAGCGGGCCCAGCAGTTTGTTTTTTATTTATTTATTAAACAGATTTATAAGGCTGCCTAACTCACACACAGTGACTCTGGGCAGTGTGCAACATTAAATACCACAGTTTAACTCTCCCACCCACCCACTCCTGGTGATGACAACACATTCAGATAAGTCACGTGATTGGCTTCAAATGAGGTCCCCAAGCTTGTTGATGGAACCATGTCTTCAAGGCCCCTGGAGGAATGATGCTCCAAAGGGAGGGAACCACCACAGAGAAGGCCCTTTTTTAGGTCCCATTTAGCATTTAGAAAGAGCATGAAAGTGTAATCTATTTTCTTTGTCTGTATTCCATGAAGTGTAACTTTCACGTACAGCAGCTGGGTAACTTCCAAAATGAACTTCCATTTCTGAAATTGACCCTCCTTATTATTTGTCCCAAGCAATGGATAATTAAAAGATGCTTTTGTTTCCTTGTTTCTACAGTTTAGAGGGGGGATTGACTCAGATACGTATCATCTCACCCAACAAAATGCTTCTTTTATGAATTAGAAAGAAACTAATTGTTGTCTCCCTTACTAAAATTACTAATTGGCTTTTTTTCACAGAGCAAAGTGATGGAGATCATGGCATCCGTGACCTTTCCAGATGGAGCAAGGGCAGATGCCTTACGGAAGCTGCTGTTAGTCAGCACTGACCAGGAATCAACAACATTGTGTTCTACAAATATGCCAGATAGGCCTGCCTGAACATCCAGCAGAGTGGAACATGCATTTAGAAAGTAAATGATGTGACATCGAAGGGAGGATTAATGTATTGAGTGGTAGATTGAACTGCCATCTTCGTCTCTCCTTCCAGCAGCCTAACTTAAAGGTCTTCAGTGTTTCTGCTCTGGGTGCCTGCCAGGCAAAGGTGATAACAAGCAGCTACTTGGCAACAGGCCTTATCAGTGGTAGCCCCATTTCTCCTTTCCAAATGCCTCCCCAGTCAACAATTTCTGAAACTATCCTTTTTTTTTATTTGCACCAAGCAAAGATGTTCCTATTACCTCAAGCATTTAATCAATGCATGCACTTATTTTGATAAAGATGCTGCTCAGAAACCGTTTAATTACTCTGGGTGCTCTCTTTTAGTGCTCTACCCTCTTATTGTTTATATCAGCATGTATTTTAATTATTCTGTTTAATTGCGCATTTTAATTATGGCTCTGGATTTTATTTTGAGAGTTTAGTAGGACATAAAATGCCTGGGAAAACTTGGGTGTCAAACAATGACTTGAAGGTTTTAAAAAAAAAAAAATGTTTCAGGCCTGTTATGTTGGAAAGCAGGAGTAAGGGGTCATTCCAGGGCAGCCTGCAAAGTAAGGGTTAAATTGCAGCTAAGTAATTTTATAATTATTCTGTCAGCTGCTCACTGTTTGTCCCCTGGCACACAAAGGACTGGATTTGCAAAGGGACTCTCCATTTTGCTAAGAGGACAGAGTCATGAATATGTCTCTATAATACCATAGATCTGATTTTCTTAGCTCTTAGAATTATCAGTTCAGTTACACCTTCCCATTGCTATATTAAGAGGCTTTACCTAGTTCAGCACTAAAAGCTCAATCTCGTTTTTTATTGTAGATTGCTGGGTGCTATTTTCTGTTTCACTGAAGTTTGTTCAATCTGGTGACCTTGGGCAACAGTTCATCTCTCCTCTCACCTATTCCTACTAACAGACTTGAGGGGGTGGGGTGATTGCACCTGCTGTAAGTTTAACCACTTCCCAAGTGTTCAGACTTATAGGAGTTCTAGTCCATATACAAGTCCAAATACAAGACTGCTTATTTATGTACAATATGGAGTTGGATGGATCAGAGGCACCAGATTATGCCATTTATACCTTCGTCTCAGAGGCTCTCAATGTTCAAGGCACAATCTCTTTCTGCCTGGACAATCCACATAATTTGTTACAAATAATGCCTCAAAAGATTGCAAAGGTGAGGGGGATTGATGCTGAGGCAATTTTCTAAGAAACTGGGGGGGGGGAACACTGTGATGAAAGTAAAAGGAAAGCTGCAATCACTTGTTGTCTTGCAACCCAGGATGTTAAATCCCAGTTTGAAAGAGCAGGAGAAAGTATGGTTTAAAGGAGCCAGGTAGTTTAGAAAGAGAGACCAGATATGGTAAGAGGACATGGAAATATAGAAAAGTACACTTTAATAATGGGGACATGCGATCCAACTGGCCATCACTGCACATTCAAAATCCCATCTCTGTTTATGTGCATTGCATGCACAAGATGCCTAAAAAGGGGCAGAGATTCAATCACATGAATGCAAAGCTGTCTTGATGTTTTTTATCAGCCCATCTCCTCTCCCCCTCTCCCCCCCCCGCCCTGAGGTTATTAGTTAAGGGTATATCAGAGTAATTCCCATGAACGGCTTGGTTTTGGCTCTGTCAGAGCACAGTTATTGAAGAGAAACTCAGGGGATTGGTATGCTTCTGTTGGGATTAGGTTACCTGAGCGACTGTCATTTTCCAAGAGTCTCTACCCACCTGTGCAATTCGATCCAGCAGATTGGGCATGCTGCAGATCCCATCAGCCAAAGAATATCGACTGGCAGGAATCAGAAGATGCTCTTTTTCTGCTGTAGCCCCAGGTCTGTGGAACAACCTCCCCCCTCAGAGATTAGAATGACCCCAACCAGCTTGGCCTTTCATAAATGGCTTTGCAACTTGGCTGTGAACCTGGGCCTGGAGTTCAGAATAAGTTAAGGGCCCCTTTTCTTGTCTTTATTTTAGTTCTTACTATCTCAGCTACTGTATGCATTTATTTTTGGACATCATTATTATTAGTAGTAGTAGTATTAGTATTATTCATATTAATAGTATTATTAGTATTAGTATTAGTATTATTCATAGTAGTATTAGTAGTATTAGTAGTATTAATTATTTTAATTATTTTACAGATTTGGAATTGTAACCCACTCCAAAGTCACTTTGCTGAGATGGGCAACTATGGAAATTGCATGCATGAATGAATGAATGAATGAATGAATGAATGAATGAATGAATGAATGAATGAATGAGACTTTGATCACCTTGCATAAGGTATAGGAAATTGAATGAATATGCCAGAACAAGGATTCAGTTTCCATATATCTCATATTGATTTGGTTTTTAACTTATTATTTGATTTGATATCAGGCTATAAATCCTAATTTACCAGTTGTCATTATCCTGTTTACTGCAACTGAATTAACTATTTTCTGAAAAGCTGAAGAGGCATTTGAATGGAATAGAAAGCAAAATCTTTTGATGAAAACAGTTGTTGAGTTTAAATTGTTTAAATTTAGGATCATGTATTTGCAATAGCATGTATACGTAACCTGTCAAATAGCAAACAAATTAATATGGAAATACAAATATATCCACCAGTATAAAAATTCCCTAATGTCCAACACTTCCCTTCCCATGCCACTTTTGAGACCCACCTGAACAAATTTGAAGTCTGTGCCTTCAGATTCGCTATGATGCCAGATTTGGAGGAATATACACATCTTTATCCAAGAATGGAGTGCAGAACACATTCCAGAATTTGGGTGCATTCAGGGCTGTTAACAACATCAAGATGGTGGTTCTAACAATGCAATCCAAGCCCTAGCCCATTTGTGTGTGTAATTTGTAATCTTACAGTACATGCACACACAAAGGTGGCAGAACCTCAATGGCATGTTCATAAACACCATCGTGATTCTTTTGACCAGACTCCATACTTCCTGTATCCATTTCAATAACAGAACCAAGCTGATCTTTGCAGCTATGTCATGTCTCTTCCTAGGCATTAGGAGTGACTGCCAAACATTACTGCTTTAAAGTATTGAACATCAATGAAATCACAGATATTCCCCCTAAAAAGTGCCTTAATCTGAAAAACATACATTTTTTCCCCTCCCATGGTCATTTTCCCCCCACTTTCCCCCCACTTTCCCTCCAATAACTGTGCAAAATGTGGTATATTTTCAACCCCCACTACTAGATGGGGTAAACATTTTTGTAATCTCTGACCGATTCAAATACAGAAAGAAAACCAATGTTGAGAAAGCAATTAAAAACTGTAACAAAACTAAAGAATTATAAAATGGATGTGGTCAAAGTATGGCATACTTTTCAAGCACAAAACAAAACTTAAGTCAAGTTTGCAGAAATGAAATCATGCCGAACAGAAAAATCAAAAACTCCCTTTTTACGAGCTTGTAGTCCCTATTGGGGTAGAGTCTGGATGGAGACTGAATGGAGTTGAGCATTCACTGGCCGTATGCTCTTCCTGATGCCTATGCGGAGTTTGTAGCAGATATTCTTTCTTTGCACCTAGGAGAGAAACATCTGCCGCTACCTACAGGTAGAATTGAATTCTCAACCTTCCCAGTGGGAGGTGAGCGTCTTCATCACCAGACCATTATGCCATCTTGAACAGACAACCAAAACTGTAAATACAATGGATCCAAGTGGTGTGTTAACCTGACTGGATGGGGAGATTTTAGCTGAGCATTTTTATCATAAGAGCAAGACAGCAAAATGTGGGTTAATGTTTCAAGTACTCCTTCATCATTGGAACAAAGTCTTTGTTCAAGTTGGAGACCCCATAATTTCCCTTTAAAAACAGCTGGTTTAGTTCCATTCCCACAGGAATCAAACTAGGCAGAGGTTTCACATATATTCTCTTATCTCTTTGCTATTGCAGTCTTGTATTTTACCTAGTAAATAAATTTCTCTTTTATGCTTTACTGAAGAGAAATGTGTGAGTAACTTGATTTAAACCCACTTCTTCACTTCTAGCACAAACAAGCGAAAGAGAACAGTTATGCAATTTCTCCTGGAGAAACTAGACAGTAAACCTAAATAAAGTGATCTTTAAAGCTGGCAGCTAATTAGAAAGATATATTATAAAGAAATGTGTCCTTCCTAGCTCAAATACACAAAACACAATAAACTACAGAAGATCCCAAACCAAGGTGGATTTAGTTGAATTACAAGGAATTAACTTTAAAGATGTGCTGCTTTATATCGTTTTGTAAAAGCAATATAGCTGCTTTCAAGGGGCGGAAATAACTCCAGTGATTAGTGAACGTTGGTTGGAATGGAATCCTTTCCATCTGGGTCTTGAGGTATAAGTGGAGAACATTAATTAGGTCACCCAAAGTATTTCCTTTGTGCAGCAGATTAGGATAGTAGAATAGGTCATTTGTTATGGATTCGGGCACTTTAAGGCTTTCTTTCCATTGTGACACAAAAGCCTCAACTTGATTACCGTTTGAAATTATAGTTGTACTTCCCCACCGAAATTGAATCAATTGGTGATGCTCATGTGCTCCAGGTTGCCTCCAATTATTATTTAAACACAGGTTTATTCAGAATTTTGGAGTGCCAGACTAGATATTGATATGCTCTGAATTCCAAGTAATCACTTTTAAAAGCAACTGGGTATTCAGCTGTCTCTCTGCCGACCGTCTTCAGTCAAATGCCTTTTGATCTAATACACCCAGTCATTCCAAGCATCAATTTTTTTAAAGACCGGTAACCCCTTGTAAGTATTGTAAAGATTTGATTAATCAAGCCTTTGATAAACAGAACAAGACAAGCATGGCAATATTGTGCCATTAATTCAATAGCCCATGAGGTCCCCAGCCTAGAAGAATCAATATCTCAGTTTGCTATGAACAGATGAAGGAGGAACACATGCCACTGGATTCTCCAGTACAATCTAAGTAATAAGAATCCAGCAATAAAGACTTTTTAAAAAAATGTGTTTAAAAGCATACCCACTGGGAGCTGCAGGTGCTTATGTTTACCCTGCAGGTGTACAGAAAAAGCAAGATGGTCCCATAAATAAAATTGTGAAAAGGTAGATCTGGGACAATGATATATCTCCTGATTAGGTAGAGCTGCTCTTAAAAATTGCCATTTATAAAGAGTGGCAGGCAGCTATTTCACATGTACTTTTTATTTCAGTCTTATGTCACCTGCACTGGCATCATTTATTTCTTTTTTTAAAAAAAATTGGCCTGAATAGCTATTGGCAGGACTTTTTTTGTCATAGAACATATCGGAACGGAGTTCTGGCACCTTTTTTCGAAGGATTTTCCAGAGTTGCCTTGAACAAAATCCTAGTCTTTTAGATACACTAAAAATTGAAGGTTTTTTTTTTCAACTACAAAGATAAACCTTGTAGGGTAGGCAAGGCGGGTTGTATGACGTGTGTGAGTTCCGGCACCTTTTTTTTTTTTTACACAAAAAAAGCACTGGCTATTGGCCAAAATATTTGAAAGGAATTGATTCCTATAGGAATCATTCCAATGCACCTTTGGAGTTTCTATTATCATAGGGCAGAGGTGGGGTTGGTTGGCTCAGGAATTCTGGGAGTTGAAGTCCACAAGTCATAAAAGGGCCATAGTTCCCCACCCCTGTCATAGGGGCTACTAGTTCTGGCAATCTGGACCCTCTCTAGCACTCATCCTAATTATATTTTACATACACACACCCCAGAACTTTGCTTGCTGAGAACCTAAGAGAGCAGGGCAGGAGAGTGCTGTCATGAGGCAAGCTCCTCCCCATTCATAGTTACATGCAACGTCAGGACACACTTTCAAAATGGCCAGAGTTTAAACATCGCAAGGCTGATTTTCTCATTTGACCCACCCTGCGAAAACCTTTGGAAGACTGACCAGGGCTTAATTTTGCGCTCATACCTTCTTTATGAGAGCTGCCCTAATGCCAATTCCTAATAGGACTTAGATAAATAGTTTTGTTTGTACAGATTTTTATGAGTGAAGGTTTTTAACGGTTCCTTTTGCTGTGAGTTAAAGGACTAGTTTTCGTCTGTTGCTATTTGGTGCTGTGCTTTTAAGCAGTAGAATATGAGAAAGCAATTAGGTCTATCTGCCTGTTGGCCAGCGTGAATTGCAAGGATATCCTAAGTGTGCTGATTCAAAACCACACTCTACTGATTCAAACAGACTTAAATATAGGTAAGACAATGGACGATTATACCATTACTGTATTATTGATCTGAACCTTTTAGCTTTGTATTTTGTTATGCTATTATGCATAGCAACATTGCCATTTTTAACCCCACTAGTATGAACTAATTTTATTCTTGTCAAAACACCACAAGATTTTGGGAAGAAATTATGTAAAGGGACTGTCAACTCTAGCAGCACAATTATGCCTGAAAAAGAGAGCAGAAGAGACTAAATCTGGTGGAGGGAGGGAAGAGGAGGAGGCAGAAGCTGAAGGAAGAAAAATCAAGTTATAAATGGGCCAATTCAGACTAGGGATTGCAATGAAAAAATTGGTTCCTGTCCACCAATGCCAGATTAAGAGCAACCAATGTTCAAAGCACAGCCCAACAAATGGTGCCCATCAGTGGAAGCAAAATTCTAAAATGTGATATCTGACAATACCTTCACAAAATTTTAAACTTTATTCACTCACCATGCCGATGAAACTTTTTTTAACAATGTAGATTAAAGTCGAATATGGCAAATACAATTACAAAAAAAATTACTAGATATAAATGTGGAAGTGAAAATGTTAAGAGCATAATAGTTGGAGGAAAAAAACTTTGTGGTGCCTCTTGATGCGTCAGCAAATACTTATTTTGCTTAATGGTTACTGCAGGACTGTTGTGCACACATGCACACAAATATGGTGAAGGGATTGATCCTGGGGTTAGAAAGACCTCCAAAAGATTTGCTCTGCATGCTTTCCTCTTTTGCTATTCTAGACTTTGTTTTGTTTTCTTCTATTATGTCAACTGCTTCAGGAGCCCTTATTAGGTCAAAACAAAAATGATTTACATAAATCATAATTGCATGTTATTATCTTCCAGATAAATTCTTGTGTGTCATAGGGGAATACTCCTTTTAAAAAGGATCAGAATTCAAATAATCCAACATTACATACAATATAATCTATGCGGAAAACCGAGAGGCAGGGCAGATTCTTTATATGTAGAAAAATTCAAACTGAGCTCCTCCTCATTGTAATTCTCTGTGGACCTCCAAATGTGGCTGAAGGAAAGAAAGTATTTAGATATTCAGCAATTAAGAGGAACGCTAGAATTAAAACACAGGAACATCTGGAAAGTCCATGGGTCTTCATGAGCAGTGTAAAATAACTTTCAAAACAGTCCTAAAAATCTTGTTGTTGCTGGGAGTGAAAACAGATATGAATCCATGACCAAATCCCAGGGTTGTCACATAGGTACAAGTTCCTAAATGTCATTTAGCATGGACATGCTAAATGCGGGAGCTATTTCCCTTCTTAATCAATCTCTTTTCCCAGCTCATGGAAATTTTATAAATTGGTATTCCTTCAATTTTCATGGATGTTTTGAGTTCTCAATTCCTTGGTTAGTTCTCTGAAGCCATACTGCCATGCATGGGTGAAATTAGGAAGTGTCAAGCCCAAAACCAAGAATGTCATATGGCGATTCTTCCAAGCTGAGTTATTGTTTCCACACCTATAGACAGAATCTTCCCAAGCTGAAGCATCCTACTGTCTGCATCTACTATATACTTTGAGAACTATTAGGGAGAGTCTGTCCTCACCCTCTTTCTCTCACACAAAATAGTTGGACTGAGCTGTCTTTTATTCCTCTGGAATGCACCCCCTCCCTTCTGGGAATCTGGCCTAGTACATTCCATCATAGGAAGTCACCATGGATCCTGCCTTCTTTTTTTCCCCCTCTCCCTTCCAGAAAATGCTTCTAGTTAGAATGGAAAGAGAGATATTTGGCAAGCAATTCTTCTGCCCTCTTGTGGCATTTAGCAGCTGCATCACGAATTTATCTGTTTAAACCTTTTAGTGAAATTAATGTTTTTGTTATTATACAGCCATGTTTGAACTATAGGGGGTTCGCCAGATGCTTTTAGTTATTTTATTATTTTTCAATGACTCACAGAGAGAAGGGTTTGAGTCTGTTGTGACAGGAAAATGACGTCTCCTGTGCCTGTTGCAGAGTATTTATTTCTAGTTTTTTGTTTTTGTTCTTTTTTTTTTCATTTTTCTTTTCCATGGGGGTTCTGAGGTTACAGTCCTAATACAGGTAGTCCTCGAACTTATGACCACAATTGAGCCCAAAATAAGTGAATGACTGCAGTTGTTAAGTAAATCTGGTTTCCCCATTGACTTTGCTTGTCAGAAGATTGCAAAGGGTGATCACATGACCCTGGGACACTGCAACCATCATAAATATGAACCAGTTGCCAAGCGTCTGAATTTTGATCATGTGACCATGGGGATGCTGTAATGGTTGTGTGAAAAAATGGTCATAAGTCACTTTTTCCAGTGCCATTGTAACCTCGAACGGTCACTCAATGAACTGTTGTAAGTTGAAGATTACCTGTATTAGTAAAACATCCATGGTACAATTATTCCCTTCCAACCTTATTATTTTATGTTCTTTCAAGTCAGCAACTGTTACAAGATTAAAACCAGTAAAATGAAAATCCAAGAAACAACCAACAGACAAGGGGTGAAAAGAACAGAGGGACATTAGGAGCATCTGCAGAATATGGTTTTTTAAAAAAACCCACGTAGCTACAAACTGAAGCTCCACCCATTTCATAGCTGCTGTTTTGACTTTTGTAAACAGACCCTACCGGGTAGCTTTAAAAAAAGACCCTCATAAGGATTTCCTTTTGAATGAATTCCTAAGTCTTAATAAGATAGGGTCTGATTTAATTTCAGTGGGGAAGAGTAAGAGAAACAGGTCACATAACCAGCCAGGTAATTCCCAGCAGTTATGGTTGCAATCGTCTGCCATTTTTTCCACGAATCTGAGTGACACTATTCCAATATAAATACTAATAGATTATTTATGCATTATGCAAAAATTTGCACTTAACCCTGCTCTCCAGTAGAGAGAAGGAACATAACTTTGATGGATATATGCAAGAACTGTTACAGAGGCAAAAGAATCTGAAACCTTTTTTAAAAAATCCAGACCAACAAAATAACATTTAGAAGTGACTCAGGCAGACACCTCCCTGATTCACTGGAATACAAACGCAGTACAATCAAAATTGTTCGTTTCTGTTTTTATAGCCAATTTCAATATAATTAATTTTAGTGTGCCTATGAAGTTGATTTCTAGAAGTGGTACTGAAACCTCCTCTGGAGAAAAATCAAAATATGTATTTGAAGTTTTTACAGTTTAGCACTATACTAGAATCCAAAATGGTCTAAATATTAATCATGGTTACTGAAACAATCCATATAGTAAACTAAGATGACATGTCCTGTTTCAGCAAAACATAAAGACAAATTAGAGTTTGTCTAAAATAGATAGAGAGCTAAACTACAGGGAATTGAAAACTGAAATAAAAGCTTTCAATTTATTCCTCAAAAGTGTCCTGATAGAAAGAATAGAGGCCAAAGCTTGTTAATGTAACGATAATCCATATTTTCTTGAAATGCAGTCAGAAGCGTTAGTCTCCTGAGCCTAGGGCTCTCTGGTGCTTATATAGAGTTCTGTTGAGTAAGACAGTAGATCCAATTTTTGGCACATGACTTGCCTTCTAGCACTGTGTGTTAGCATTTCTAAATAATTAGTTCTATCTATACAGAGGTTTCTATAATATTTGTGGATTTTCTGAATCTATCTTGGTTTTGAGTTCAAATCTTAATCGTATTGCAACAGGGGAAGCAAGGGGAAAAAGAAGAGTGACCATTTTTGTACTATCATGATTCCCCTGCTTATCACCATAATATTATGTTGTCATTATTCCCTCAGTCGCTTTAATGCACATGTCAAAACTGTGTTGCTGAATGAATGGTTAAATGTCTCCCTTTGCCAAAGATGCATTGCTCCCAATGATGCGTTGATATCCGATTAGAGTTCATACAGAAAGGCTGATGTGAGTTTTATAGTGTATTCATTAGTCCCCTAGAGAATTCCGTCATATTGAGGGCTGCTGGAGTCAAATGTAACAAAAAACAGATTTTATCTGTCAAGACTATAATTTAGAGTTCCATGGCTATCACTGAAAGATAACAGCCTATCCACAGAGGTGTATTTTAAACAGAAGCAATAATGTATTCATTTTACTTCACTTTCTTGAACTGTATAGTTCTCACCTTCTTTTGGCCCTTGGTTTTCTCAGTCTTTCCCTTAGGCACTTAAGTAACCTCTCGTATGAAGAAAACACTCCTGAATGTACATTAATAGATGAATACTAATATTCACATATGAATGCTAAAATCAAAGTTCATTTTATTTCATGAATTATAAGCATGTATACACAGATGCACAGATACATTTAGGACATTTAAAAATAAATGCAGGGGCCTATCCTTGTGGTGACTGTCAATGTTCACCAGTTAATTTCAGATGCACCTTACATACTGTCATAATAAATATTCTGTGTAACATCTGGGTAGACTGAGACAGCCCTTTAGTACCTTCCATCCAGACTAGCTCTGTGGTAAATTATTTCTTAACTCTTGGTAGAACATTCCAGATGCCTCCAAAAGGAGTTCTCACAATCTGAGGTAGCTTCTTCTTCTGAACTATCTTTCAGAGCAATAAAGAGGATTTTAATCATAATTCATGTGGATGAAATCAGTATTTACTCATGAGCTGCAGCAAAAGTGCCATTTCAGAGAGCAATTTAATAAAGCCTTTTGGAAAACTAGAGGAATACTACCCAAAGCAACCAAGATTTTATCTCCTGCAAAACATAAAAGAACCAGGCTTCACTATATGTACAGTATCAAAATTAACTCTGCTACCTTTTTTCCTACACTTTTCTCAATTTGAACATTGTTAAAAATTAAGGTGTCACATATTTTCACTAAGAAGAAGAAATTGGCAATGCCAAATGAATGCCGGTCATTTTTAAATAGAACAGAAAAACTGTAGCTCATAAATTTGAAAATTAAAACATGCTTGTTTTCTTTTTGGGAAAAAAAAAGCGTGAAATCTTGTGTGTACATTTCTCATGGCAAATTGGACGATTCTTTTTTCCCTGAGCCCCAACATCAGTTTATCCTTTGTTTGATGAAACCCAACTGCTAGCCAGGCACATTTTCCTGGGACAAATGACTGAACTGACTGCACCAGCTGGACTGGTTAGAGCACAGTATACAGCTGGAAGTGCTAAACAAGATCAGCTGGAGGAGAAGAAATACCAGCAGCCAAGCCTTCAGGAAATTTTGTCAGTTGGGAGGGGGAGGAATAGATTCACTTAATTGTTACCAAATATTTATGGTGACAGACATACAATGGGATGGATGGCACACAAAATGGCTGGATTCACATAGGAAGGAGAACGGAAGAAGCTGTATATTTTGGAGTAATTCAATTTATTTTACTTTTCCAACCCCGATTCTTGTCATTTTGATCTGTTTTATAATCTGTTCATACATATGGATTCAAAAATAGAACCAACAAAACATCTTGTAACTGAAATCATTTCACAATTTGGGATGCAGAAATTGCACACAGCGGATTAAGACACAAGTCAGAGGTCAAGAAACCTGTAGTTCTGACTTTTTTTTTCTAACCGTCATTTGAAATTGCAATGCCAAGGTACAATTTCCTACTTGCTTTTTGTTGAAAAAAGCCAAGCAGATACACACAAAATCTCTCAAAATCCAAGCAGTTCCCACAATTGCAGTTCTGTAATGCTTTCCAATTTATTTATTTTTTAAAAAAAGTGGTCTCTAGTCAGGAAAAACTGGCCTGCCCGGTATAAATCAATAATCTAGCCCAGGGGTGTCAAACTCGCCACATCACATGACATATCATGACTTTTTTTCCCCTTGCCAGAGCTGGGGTGGGCACGGCTTCCGCGTGACTCATCTGGCCTGCAGGCCAGCAGTTTAACACCCCTGATCTAGCCCATATGCTATTATGAGATGTCAAGAAAGAAGATGACCCCTTCTCTAAAACTTAATAAGGATGTGGGTGCTGAGACGGCATGCACTTTTGTTTCTCTTTACATCTCTGTGGTTGCAGACAGTCATTTTCAGTCATGATTTACAGCACCATTTTGAAACCAACTTATGAAGTAAAGAGCCCAAGGAATCAGAAGGACTAGTAACATAATTCCCAAAGTTCAGGAGTCCCCAAATTAAGCCTGGTCCAAATCTGAGACCTTTCACTAAAGACACGTAATCAAGGTGCTAAGTGCTGCACAGATCACAGGCTGGTCTGGTCGATCCTCAAGCCAAACATAGCCCTTTTACATTGTAAGTAAGTAACTAAGGGCTGTCAGAGTCATTCAATATCGGCAGACCACATGATGGAGACCAACATTTCCATGATATACTTAATGAAAATTCCCCAGTGATTTACCGCTTGTAGGAACCTGTTCTGAAAAGTGGATGTGGTTTAAAGATGCCATTACAGATAGCAAAAACTGTACTTGAACTGAAAACTCAGGCACATCAAAACTGGTTTGATGAAAACCACAAGGCCATTTCAACAGCCCTACAGGCAAAGAACAAGGCCTATTCAGGCTGAAAGAATGAGCCATCATCTGTCTCAAAGAAAAACAAGTCCAAAGTACAGCTGGAACTGTGAGAAATGCAGGATGAGTGGTGGCAGAGAAAGGCTGAGCAGGTGGAATGCTATGCAGACATGCCTATAACCAGAGAGTTCTTCAGTGTCACAAAGTCTGTTTATGCTCCTTCTAATCAGGATGTTCCCATTTACTGTCATTTGATGGGCTGAGGCTGATCAAAGACCCGGAAAGACTGAAAAAACACTGGGTTGAACACTTTTCTAACTTACTCAATAGGCTATCCTCAGTTGATCATAATGTCTTACAGCAGATTCCTCAGCTGCCATATTAAATGCCTAAGTCCTGTCTCCTTCTACTGATGAGATCAAGAAAGTGATCTTGCAGCTAACTTCAAATAAAGCAATAGGGCAGGATAGCATTCTACCTGAGATCTACAAAGCACTAGACCCAAACGCCTTGCTGCTATTTCAAAACATCTTGGAAGATATTTTGTCCATAGGGGAGATGCCTGATGACTTTGGTGATGCCCTCATTATGATTCTATAAAAATAAGGGAAGCAAATCAGACTGCAGAAACTACAGAGGTATCTTACTGTTGTCCACCATAGGCAAGATCTTTGCCTGCATTCTCCCGAACAGACTTGTCACTGTCTCAGAAAGAAAACTTCCAGAGGTGCAGTGTGGCTTTCAGCCAGAGTGGAATTCTGCAGATATGATATTTGCCATGAGGCAAGTCCAGGAGAAGCACATTGAGCAGAACAAGCCTCTTTACTCGGTCTCCATTGATCTGAGGCATTTGACACTGGAAAGAGGGAGGGTTTCTGGATCATCCTGAGATGTTATGATTGCCCAAAGAAATTTGTGAAGTTGATTCAACTACTCCATGACATAATGACAGGACAGGTTGTTTACAATGGTGATACATCAGATGCATTTGCCATTTCCAATGGGTAAAACAGGGTTGTGTGCTAGCCTCACTCTATTCAATCTGTTCTTCACTTGCATGTGGTCACGTGCTGTCCAGAGTCTGAAAAAATGAATGTACATCAGAAACTGATTGGATGGTTGTCTTTGACCTTCACTTCTTAAGTTCAGGGATGGTGCCCCCATACAACCATGCAGTTATTCAAGAAACCATTTTTGCTGATGACTGTGAACTCCTGGTGCATAAGGACAGTGATCCCCAACTGATGCTGAAAAATTATCATATGCCACTAAGCTCTTTGGCCCGATTATCAGCCTGAACAAGACTGAAGTACTTTACCAGTATGTGCCAAATAGCAAGTTTGTAGAACCAAAAATCACTGATGATGACCCCTGCAATCAAATGTAAACAGCTTCAAGGATCATCTCAAGCAATTTGAAGATCTTTAGAAAAAGAAATTGACTCTGGGATCAGCATGGCCAGCCAGGCACTAGGGCAGCTGTGTACTAGACTGCTCAGTCAACACAACATCCATATTTCCAAAAAGCTGAAAGTCTACAGAGTATTTATCCCTCCCCCCACTATGCAAGTTCTAGACTCCATTCCAAAGGCAAATCAAACAACTGGAGAAATTTCAAATGCCATGCTTTCTGCACAATCTTGGCATTTATTGGCAAGACTGTGTTTCCAACCTGGAGTGCACGGAGTCCAGCAGCACTGAATCCCTGATTATCAGAGACCAGATGAGATGGATGGGACATGTCATCAGAATGGATGACTGCCATATGCCTCACCAGTTGCTCTATTGTGTACTGGAGTCTGGAAAAAGACCTTGAAATCAACCACACAAGCCCTACAAAAACTCTGTGAAAGAAACCCTACACTATTACACTGTAATAGTGTAATACCCAAGGGAACAGGAAGCTGCAGCTGCTGTCAGAACCCACTGGCAAGCCCTGTGGTATGAGTCTTCCCCCGACTTTGAAGACAAAAAATTGATAGAAAACCATGACGGGCATCACAGAATGACACCCATAGTTACTACAACAATGGACTTTCGATACTCCCATTGTGCTAGACTCTACACTTCCAGACTGGGACTGCAGAGCCACCTCTATGTCCACAGATGAACTGCACAAAAGCATGTCTTCTTCAAATCTGAAGGACTACCATATATAAGAGTTCTTCCTGGGATCTTCTCTGAAAATTTCTGACATTGGTATTCACCAATGACATTGAAATCTTCTCCTCAACCATTGTTTATTTAAAACCTTGGATTTGAATTGAAAACCTGCTTCCAAAAAGCAATTACATTTAACTCTTAGAAATTGTCCTAACAGTAAATTATTCCAGACCTGATTAGGAGAATTGCCTTATTTAAGTAAAAGCAATTTTTTAAAAATTGCTTGCTTAAATCCTCTTAGTCCAAAAAACCAATCTGTTTCTCATATTACATATCAAATTATATTGGTATTCTAATTGTTCAACCAGGTATAAAATCCTTTTAAAGTTTCATAATCATTTTTTTCAGTAGCAAAAACACCATCAATATATCTCCACCACTTTCCACAATGTATTTGGTACGAATCGTGATGGAAGATATATGTTTTTTTCCTTTAAAAAAAAAAAAAGCCCTTTGATTTGCCAGTACTTATTTTCAAAGCAAAGATAATTTTTGAACACCACTGTGTTTGCTAATGATGACAAAAATGAGTTGAAGGGTGTTTTAAAACCCTAATTTCCAAAACTATACTTGAGGGTATCCTGGTATACAAAGAATGTATGTCAAGAACTGCTGATTTATCTATATTCCTAAGGAGGAGAAATTGAGCTTTATGAATGAAATCCGTAGCATCTCCTATGGAAAAAGAACTGAAAGAGAAAAGATTTTAGAAAGGAATCAATTTATTGAGACACTATAGAAGCTTTCTGAGATGAATCCTATTACCGTATTTCCCCGAAAGTAAGGCCTACCCCCAAAATAAGCCCTAGCTTCAGTTTTGGGGGTGGGTCTAATATAAGCCCTACCCCAAAATAAGCCCTAGTTTTGGGGTGAGGCACATACCTAAAAATCAAGCTAGAGCGGGGGTGGGGGAATGGAGCTGCCCCTCGTGCCCCGTACCCGCTTACCTTGCAGCCAGGCCTCTCCTCGCCAGCCCACTTCTTCTGAGGCGTCTTCTGCAGCCAGGCCTGCATTTCTCCAGAAGGCCACTGCAGCCGAGAACCGAGCTATGGATTCAATCCCTAGCTCAGTACACAACTGCAGAGGCCTTCTGGAAAGGCCTGACTGCAAAATGCAGGCCCGAATGTAGCTGCAGAATGAAGCTGCTCCTTCGGCCGCCAAAGAAGTGGACTGGCTGGGCGGGGCTGTCGGTGCCGGAGGTGAGTATAAAAGACATCCCCTGAAAATAAGACCTGGTGCCTCTTTTGGAGGAAAAAAAAATAAGACCCGGTCTTATTTTCGGGGGAACATGGTATCAACAGCACACATACAACTGGATTCTGTAACTCCTATACTGCTGACTTTTGAATGTCTTAAAATCTGGGGGGGTGGGGGAATGAGAAAGTCCATCTTTGATCTATTCATGAAGAGGCAAAATGCACCTGATCTCTTCCAGGTTGTAAATGAGCAAAGACAATTGGTTGCTGTCACAATTACAAATTAAGGGTCGATTTGATGTTCAATTGTAAGTTCAAAAAGCCAATGTTTATTAGTGAGCCTCCAGCCACATAACAGCAGCTACATAAATATCCATGGGAAGGGTGGAAAGCTAGGACAAATTACAAAATATACCTTACTTTGTCCCAAAGGTATCTCTGCATCTTTTTGAGCCTGTGTCATGACGATGCATATAAGAACATAATACCATAGATGGAGCGAATATATCAATGTTATAACTCAGGTTTCATCATTGGGACAAATTTTGGTTTACTGCAGGAGCCGTTGAGAACCTAGTTCATTTTGACTGATAATGACAACCTAAGCAGGATTGAATTGGCTGGCTCTCAGATAGGAAACCCACAGGAAGTCCCATGATTAGAGTAGGAATTAAAAAAAAAAAAAAAAGTCCTGAAAGAAAAAAATTATAATGAATAACTTCTGCATTGGAGCAAGGAAACTCTGCAGCTGAAGTCACAAGGAGTCAAACTTAATTTGAAGACTTTACATTTTTAAGCACTGCATTGAAAAAGTTCATAGAATCATAGAATCCTATGGCTGAAAGGGACCACGGAGGTCTTCTAGTCCAACCTCTGCCAAAGGCAGAAGTCCTTATACCAGGGGTCTTCAAACTTGGCCCTTTTATGACTTGTGGACTTCAACTCCCAGAATTCCTCAGCCAGGCACGCTGGCTAAGGAATTCTGGGAGTTGAAGTCCACAAGTCATAAAAGGGCCAAGTTTGAAGACCCCTGCCTTATACCATCCTGGAGGGGTGCAAAATGGGGAAAAATGGATTTCTTCATGTCTTGAGATATTTGGAGTGGCTTTGCATATCCTTGTTTGCTGGGCTGGTGAAAAAACTCAAATGGCTGACTGTAGCATGGTTGTTAGAAGTTGCTAGAAATCCATACTATGATCCTCTATCCTCGATTTCAGAGCAACCCCAGAAAATCTAGTTGAAGTTGTAGTATTATTGGAGCAAGGGAGGGGATGTGGTGGACAGGCAGTATTAGCCTTTCTTCCTGTGCAATCTATTTGATCTCAATTTCTCCTTTCACCAGGAGCAACCCTGGTTCATGACAACCTTTCCACAGTAAGAGTGAAAATACCAGTGCATCCTTTGTTATACAGCCAACAGCAATAAATTGGATAGGTCAGGATGACCCTGATAGTCTGTTACATAACATGTAAATTCCTTCCTGCCCGAGGGAAAACCAGTCCAGTGCTGGGTTCCACTACAGCTCTTTCTCTACTACCCATCTTTCTCTTGAGTTTTCCAACATTCCTTTCCTCAGGAAATGTGCCAGAATAGAGATTAGCATATTGGATTGGTTGGGAAACACAGCTTTAAATCATCACCCATGAGTTTTACTGGGTGACTAAAAACCAGTCACTATCTTTCATCCTGATCTACCTCATAGAATTCTTGTAAAGGTAACATCAAGATGTACAAGCCTGCATTGCCCTGAGGCTTTGAAGAAGAGGCGTGATATAAGTGCAGCAGGTACAGAAAAATAATCTTCAGAAAAACAGATGAGTTGGCAGAAACTAACTTGTGATGATGAGGAGAAGGAAATGTAGTTTTGATTAAGAAAATGGGATTAAGACTTTTTTCCCCTCTGCTATTCTGTCAAACAGATTGCTGTTTATTTCATGGCTATGTTGAAAATAAATTAAGAGGGCAGCTGATTTGCTTTTTAAAAAAATCTCTAGCAAGTCTCATGTTTGTCTGTCAGAAAAAGAGACTTGAAATTTGAGCTCTTTGTTTGGGAACAATTCCCACTGACTTCCATGAGTCTTAGTCCCAAATAAATGTGGCACAATATTTTCCTTTCAGTCTATAAATAAGCAAACAACAGAATGATGGACATTTAAGATCAAAGAAAAATCCTGGAAATTACCAAAAAAAATCATTTGCCTGCTTATTTATTAGACTTTTTATATCACTAGCTATCAACATGACTTGGCAGTTTAAGAAATGTATTTACACTACAAACCTAAACATGTTCTGAAGCTAATTCCATTGATTTTAGTCAACTAAGTAACTAAAGTATATATCTAGCATGTATGAAAATCTATGATTCCCCACCTCCCATGGCCTGTAGCTCATCTCATCCCCCGTTAATAGCTGGTAGTAACTGAGCAACAGCTGGAGACTATAGGTCCCTTGTTGTTTAGGATACTAGCTTTAATGTTGAGCATGCTGACACTTTATTTCCCATTTCCAATACTTTGTATATGTGGTCTTCCTTCCTTCCTTCCTTCCTTCCTTCCTTCCTTCCTTCCTTCCTTCCTTCCTTCCTTCCTTCCTTCCTTCCTTCCTTCCTTCCTTCCTTCCTTCCTTCCTTCCTTTTTCTTCATGTGAAGGCAAATGTGAATATGAAACACCAAATAAGTAAGTGGTGCTTTCTATGTCTGAATATGGTTGTATTGTCTGGAATTGCCGCATTTGTAGACTATTGATTTTCATCATACATATATGCAGGGAGAGAGGAAGAGGGAGACCGCAAAGATTATTCTTTTAGTTCTTTTAGTTATCTTGCTTTACAACATACATACATTTTTGGCCATACTGATTATAGTGGGACTTACTTCAGAGTAGATATGCATGAAATTGCACTGCTGCTGTCTTCTGAAATGAAACAAATTGCCTTATACATTTACTTTATAAACAAGATCAACTTTTTTTGAGCATATAACCAATTCATGTTGGGCAAAAGAGGTGCTCTTTGGGCAGGCTATCTAAGGAAAGAAATTTAGAGTCTATGTCAGTGCTTTGCTTTCCTCTGGGGAAAGAAAAGGAAGATAATTTTATGTATGCTCTCAATTTTCCTTTGAGTAAAACAAAAGCATTCATCTTCCTTCTAGACGTGATTAAAACTCAACCATTTATGCAGCCTGGCTTAGAACATAACTTACACAAACTTAAGTAGAAAGAACAGGTTCAGGTTAGCACATAGATTGGAAGATATCCCAGACAAGCTGGCTAGTTAACTAAGATTTATTCAGAAGGTCTAGTCCAATTACTAATAGAGACGAGACAGTGGGGGCTAGAGGTGAAGTTGTACAAGTGAGATTTTCAGTTGTGGTGCTCTGTTTTTTAAAGACAATATTGTTGATCCTTCTAAATTTCTTAATAACATCCAGTATTTTTTTAAATTTTGTTTTCTGTGCTGAAGCATCTTGAAGCAATTCACAATAAAATAGCAATAAAATACGTTGTACAACAAAACACTAAAACAGTGCAAAACAAAATGCGGGATAAAATATTCACTAAAGCAAATTCTGGAAAACGAAGAGGGGAAGGACATTTTCCCAACATTCCAATCAGGAAGACTTGGAAGTGAGTTTTCAATTGGCACCTGAAAGCGATTAAAACAGGTGCTTCCTGAATTTCTTGGGTGAGGGGAGCAGGGACACCACAAAAAAGACCTGCTGCCAGGCAGCTGCCAATGGCTCTCAATACAAGTAGCAAGACTTCTGCAGCCAACCAGAGCTAAGGGTAAAAAACCCCTTCACCATCCTAAAGACCTCCATGTAGGAGAAGGAATGGCTTTATGAACCCAGGTTGGAGTGAAAAGAGGAATCAGCCTACAGTCTCTACGTAGCCACAAACAGACTAAGTCCAACCCCTCTTGAATACCGTTGGCCCTTATTTAGTGCCAAGAAAGTGCTAACCATTAGTTGAATAGATTCCTGTGCATAGGCATGATTAGTAATAAATCAGTTTAATTGGAACTTCACATGTGGTCCTAGTCTTTTGTGCCTGTTATGCCATTGGATAACTACCTGAAGCTGCAACGGAGACTGAAAAGTAAGTATTCTTTGCAGCCTTCATCGTCCTACAATAGGCATTATTCTATGCCCTAAGGCAGGGGTCCCAACCCCTGATATGCAGCCCACTATTAAGCCGTCTTTTGTGCCTGTTATGCCATTGGATAACTACCTGAAGCTGCAACGGAGACTGAAAAGTAAGTATTCTTTGCAGCCTTCATCGTCCTACAATAGGAATTATTCTATGCCCTAAGGCAGGGGTCCCAACCCCTGATATGCAGCCCACTATTGAGCCGTAGCCTATTTGGAATTGGGCCACACAAGTTGCTGGCCGAAGCGGGCATGCAACTCAACTTGCATGAGCAGTGGCCCAGTTCCCCTCTGCCCCCCAGATCAGCCGCCAAGACACAAAGGTTGGGGACCACTGCCCTAAGGCATGTCTGATCAGGCTCTTGATGAATCTTATGCCATTTGTTCTCTAGCATCTCCTACCTCTACAATGCTAGACAGGCACTTATGACAACTACATCAACGGTCCATTTTGTTTCCTCTTTCCATAGATCACTAGCAGATTCACCAGCCCTGGGTTCTGGAAGTCCCCCCCCCCTCAACATTCAGAAATTAATCAGACTGCGTTAGTTTTAAAAAGTGGACAATTTTAATAGGTTCCTCTTCCCTGAAAAAAGGCATGATGCGAAAAGATCAAAATTTGAAGTCTGTCTATGACTTAGAGTTAACTTTAATTTTCCTGCAATGTCCAGACCATCCACCTCTTGAACTGGGGCAAACTAATCAACCATATGTACTACCTTACATTTTGGTCCAGTAACGGAACCATGGCTATCGTAGAGGTCATGAAATCCTTTGCAGACCCTCAGTTTCAGCCTAAAAGTGGAAATCCCCTAATCAAGTCTTCTTATCCAAGGCGGATAGGAGAGAGGTATCTCAGATGTAACTTTCAATTCACAGGGTTATATGAGAAGAGGTCCTACAGGAGGAGCATGTGATGGGTCTGTCTGCTAAAGAGTTTCATCTGATAAGATACAAAATGTGGGCCTTTTCTGCTATGATATCCATCCTCTGGAATATCATTCTCCCCAAGATGAGAATAGCTCCAACCCTATTGGAATTTAGGAAATCCCTCAAAAATTGGTTCTTGTCAACAGGCTTGGGAATGCAGTAGAAATAGGGAGCCCGCAAGGTGGTTAATCTGTGTGTAGGATACTGGTCCATTTTCCTGCTGTCCTATTTATACCTGGGTCTGGATTGTTTTAAATTGTTCAAACTGATGTATACTGAATTGTTTTATATTTGTTTTACCTGATTGTTTTATTATATTCCACCCACTGTCACATCTGTAAGATGGAGAGTTATATAATTAAAATAAAAAATAAAATAATAAAATAAAATAAAATAAAATAAAATAAAATAATAAAATAAAATAAAATAAAATAAAATAAAATAAAATAAAATAAAATAAAATAAAATAAAATAAAATAAAATAAAATAAAATAAAATAAAATAAAATAAAATAAAATAAAATAAAATAAAATAAAAAGGTTGCAGCAAATATGGGGTCTTAAGCCATCCAGGGAAGCACCAGATGGTTGAATTGAGTCTAAAAGCCATCAGGGAGCCCATGGAGCTCTTTTAGAATAGATAGAATATCATTACCCCTTCTATCTTTACTAGAATTTGGCAGCTGTATTTAGAACAAATAAGGCCTATTTCCAATGGTAGGCCACATTACAATAATCCAACCTAGAAGTTACTAAAAAAATGTGAATAAATCAAGACCAGATGGCACTATGAGCATTTTTAGCAGAAAAACACAAGACTTGTTGGGATGTTTAAGGATAATTGTGATTACCTCTGCACTCTCAGTTAGCTAGCTGGCTAGTTAGTTAGTTAATTAGTTATCAAATACATATAGCCACCCATCTGCCCAAAAGAGACTCTGGGAGGTGCACAACAATAAATAAAGCAGTTAATATAAAACAGATAAAAATCTAAAAACCACAGTAATATATATCATAAAAATAAAAATACTAACCCTGGGTGATGACAGGAGGATAAATATGACAGAAAGATAAATATGATAAATATGCCATAAAGACAAATCTCAGTTCCCTGGAAACTCCATGCCTGGCAGCTGATTATAAGATTTTGAGGGCCTTGTGAAAAATCAAAAGGGATGGGTCCAATCTAATTTCAGGGGGAAAGACATTCCATAAGGCAGGTGCCATGGCAGAGGAGGCATATTTCCTGGGACCCAACAGAAATATGTCCCTAGTCAATGGTACCCCTAACGTTCCTTCTCTGCAAAATCTACTGGAGCAGGATGATGTAAATGGGGAGAGATGGTCTTTTTCAAATGCAGATTGGTCCTCTTTCAAGTAAGGCACACCAGCCTTAAAGAAATGTCCTGATGTATTTAGGGTATCCTTGGAGATTCTTCTACCATTCTTAAAATCATAGTTTCCCTTTTGCAAAAATGGGGCATTTCCCTCTTATCTTTTCTTTTTCAGCCTTAACAGCTGAAAGTTTTGACAAGCTGAGAAGTCAGCACAGGTGGTTAAAATTCCCCAGCTAAGAAAGATTAAACTGTAGAAGCAGCTGGTCTGGAAAGAAGGAGTAAATTATGGGGCATGGACATCTGTACTCCGGTTAAACTACTAAACCAAATGCAAACATAATATTGTCTAAAAAGTGAAAAGGAAAAAAAATCTATATGAACAGCAGAGAAGAAAGTCAAATATGTACTTGCTGAATACACAACACATACTTTTTTCCTATGGATTCCTGTAGGAATACAATAAAACAAATAAAATACCTTTACTGTACTAGGAAGTTCTTCTGAACCTTAACAGTAGCACATTCTCCCAAGCTGCTGAAAAAAAAGTAAGAAAATCCTGTTCAACACCTTTCTGAAGTTTCTGAGTTGCTTTTCCTAAACACCTGTCACCCTCTGGATTCGGTAACTAAATATATTTCTTTATTTCAATGTGACATTTTATTTGAAATAAATGTTAAAAACACAAACAGTGAAAAGGAAGAGTACAAATAGAAATAAAACAAGACAGGAACAAAGAGATCTGTCCATTTGAGGCTCGGGCTCCAAAAATGAAAAGACCTTCTAAAGAATTTGAACTCACACTCGCAATTTATTCTATAGACACTGGCAAAATGTGGGATGGGGAGAAGCAGTATTCTTTCCTTCTCTCAGTGGGAAATGAGTTTTCTGGAATAGCTTTCTCACCTTTCTGGAGCTGTTTTGGGAACATAGAATTGCAGTCTATCTGAACACGTCTATGGAAAGACGGGCCCGTTTCCCACAATTGATAAAAGCTAAGGTGCCCTAGTGATGCAGTGGTTAAAGGACAGTATTATAGGTAAACTCTGCCCACAGCCTGGAGTTCAATCCTGATAGGGCTCAAGGTTGATTTGGCCTTCCATTCTTCTGAGGTCAGTAAAATGAGGACCCAAATTGTTGGGAGCAATAGTCTGACATTGCAGACTGCTCAGAGAGTGTTGTAAAGCACTTTGGGGTAGTATATAAGCCTAAGTTCTATTCCTGTTGCTAAGGGTGGTAAAGTTTTCCATAGGTATTTGGAATATCCGAGGCCTGTGCTCATCCTCAGTTTCAAAAATCACACTCTTTGCCATCAAAAGAGTAGATCCAAAACTAATCACAGGATGTCTCTTAGTCATTGCCTAAGGGAACAAATACACACCCTTAGTACAGACTTTAGCATATCATGAATATATTAGATAAGGATAAGCTTACTAACAGAAGATATATATATATATAAATGGAAATCATTATGCTATAATACCTTTTTTTAAAAAAAACAGGAATCCTTGCTTGTTAAATTTACAGACTAATTTTAGGCATACTGATTGTGGTCCCCAAATGTTATCAATCCCTGCTGTTTTGAAAGCTGTTTGGGTGATTTCCAGTGAGATGCAATGTACTAATTTGCTGCTTAACAAGCTTTTTATTCTTTCCAAAAGCATGTACCCTTAATAAGAACAAAGAGGGTTGCTGTGTTTTAAAGACTAACTCATTTATTACCATGGCTTACAATGGTGTGAGAACTGTACATATGTTGTGGCCTAATAAATAAATAAATAAACTATGGCTTAGCCACTGACTGGACCATCCGGGTGAAAGGTGAGAGGTCTCGGCCTCCTCTCCCAGATGTTGCTTGGCACTGCCTGCTCTTTGGCCCCACCCACCTGCCGTAGCACAGTTAAATAGTGGTTCCGATATCAAACTTTGGGCAGCCAATCATACCCAACAGCAAGATTTTATAGCCACATTATTTATTATATTTATGTGCCACCCATCTCATCAGAGACAACTAGATTATCAGCAGGAAAAAGGCATGAGAATACAATTAAATACTTTCACTTTTAGGACCCCATTTGTTTTAATTTGCCATGGGAAGTTTACAAAATTCTGTTTCCTTGGAAAACTGACCCGGACAAACAAAAGAGGCCATGCTGAGATGGGAGAGTGGTAAATCAATGAATAACCACAAAAACAGAACAAACACATCAAGGCTTCTACTAGCAGGACAGAAATAGAACTGATTTCTACAATTCCATTTTCCCTCCAAAAGCTGCTCCAGAAGATGAGGGAATTCCAGGGAATTCCAGGGAATTCAAGTGTGATCAGCTAAATGCACCATGGTAGATGGCATTGATGGACATCACTGTCCTATTTTAAATTTTCATTAAATTTTTAAAACTTTTCATACGGTTAAAGCATGCCTTTCTGGTTTATCATTTTTTTAACCTCTCTTCTGCTCCTAATTTTGCCCCATATTATAAAATTAACAATAATAAATAACATCCATTGTATTTATTTATTCTGATATAGACCTGCCATCCTGCTTATGTAAGCCCATTTTGCCAACATTAAAACAAAATTCAAAACATAAAGCATGACACAAAACTCACAACAATTAAAATCAAAATCAAAATTAAAAACCAGTACAGCTGAAATCTGCTAGCAATGAAAAACTTGGCACCCTCTCCAGTGGGTATAATTTTTCACATCATCACCATCCATCCACAGTGCTAAGTTTATTTTAAAATCTCCTACTACTGTACCTTGCTTTAAATCACTTCTTCACACTCTTTTTCTTAATGTTTGCCATCTGTTAATTTCACCTGGGCTGAGGCAAAATAATCTTGTAATTCATGCCTAATATAATCCACCATCTTTGGGTCATTTATTCAAAAGGTTTCTTTCAAGTATGCTTAATGTCATGGAATTTTTCCTTCATCTTCCAAGAAGAAGCATTTCATTTTTCTAAGAAAGACATTCCACGGTTTGTAAGGAAGTTAATTTCAAGGTGTTACCACCCTCCAGGGGCTTCAAGGAAGAGTAGCAGTATTTAGTTAGCACGGCTGAAGAGTGGGAATTTAGAAGAATTCCCAGACTGTAAGAAAAAATAGACTCTTGTTCAGTTTGTGTAATTTGTTGCTGTGTTTCTCCAAGCAGCAATGTGCTGTTTCCCTACTTCCTCTCCCTGGGCTCTTCGGCTTTCCCATTCATCTCATTTCTTTTAGGTAAAGTTCAGCTTTGATTTATTTGATCGTATTTTCTCCTTCTAGACTTCTTACAAAATACAGCATATTGAATAAACTGAAAAACATAGTCACAGTTGGTTATAGATTCTTGGTAACAACCGTTTTGTTATGTTGTTGTTCAGCATCCGATGATTTCATAAATAGATCTATTGACTGTATCTCTTACAAATGTTTCCGGCAGCATTTAAAGCTCAGGAATAAATCATTGCCCATTACCATGCAGTTAATCATGGTCAAACCCTTTGAATGAGTAATTTGATCTCTGATTTATTTCTCTGAGGACTCTGCCATATATCCTAAAGCCACCTAATACAATGTGCCATAATCTGTCTACATGAGAATCATTTCCCAACCTTCTCCCCTTTTGCAGCTCTCCAGCCATCCCTACTCAGAATGTATATGGCAAACAAAAATAGAAGAGGTTGATTAAGAATAACAGAATACAGAGTTGAAAGGGACCTTGGAGGTCTTCTAGTCCAATCCCCTCTAGCAGGAAACCCTATAATATTTCAGATTAAATTCGGGGAAGCAAAAGAAATGTGATTAAAGCAGGATTAAGGCCATATGATGTTGTCTTTGTAACTACAGTTATTTCAATCCCTTGCTATGGATCATGTTAATTGGGGTGGATGGCAGCTGGGGGGGGGCATTGCAGGACACAGATCTAAAGAATACAAATGACATGTCCTTGGGTTAATGCATGGCTAATCAATTCAGGTTCAAGACTGGGCACAGGGAATAGAGAATCCTTTAGAAGTTGTATGCTTGTTTCTTTGGACTAAAAGCTGCTTCGTTCCTGAGACTCCAAAAAGTGAATAGTCCCCCAATATAAGGTGGCAGACGAGCTCTGCTGGATTATGGACATATTCATGTATCTGCTTCCAATAAGTAGATCTAGGAGACCATCCATCTCTTTTGTATTTCTCAATTACTTGGAGCAGTGTTCTATCGGGGCATATGGGGCATGGCAGAAAACGTGATTGGTTCCTTGGCCCTTGCTACTTATGCCAAATAGCACTGCAGTCCGGAGGAGTGATTAGAAGACACACATTTCAGACTGTTCTCCTTGTAACTTGTTCATGAACCCCCCAAATGTTCCTGGTGCAATTTACTGTCTAAATTCAATAGTTGTATGCAGCTTAATGGTCTTTCTCAGTATGATATATGATTAAATATATCTCTGTGTGGGAAGCTGGGGAGAGGAGTGGTTTGATTTTTTTTTATTTTTTTTTAATATTGCAGAAAACTTGGTGCCACTCATTTTATATTCTCGCTCTGCCTGCTTTTGCTAATAACCTTTTCTTCCATTAGAGCAGGGGTGCCAAACTGCCGGCCCGCGGGCTGGTTGTATCATGTGGAGGCCATCCCATCCCAGCTCTGGCAATGCAAAAAAGGTCGCAATACTTTGCGACACGTCACGTGATGCAGCGAGTTTGACACCCGTGCATTAGAGCAGGGGGCCCTAACCCCCGGTCCGTGGCCCAGTACCGGTCCGCGGCATGCCAGAAACCGGTCCATGCAAACAAGCGAAGCCCAATCTGCAGGATGCAGGCAGCATGCAAAACCACGCCCCCACTGGTCCATGAAAAAAACCTCTCTCCACGGAACCGGTCCCTGGTGCCCGAAAGGTTGGGGACCTCTGCATTAGAGGGTGTCTCTCAGACAGGAAAGAAATGAGTCTTATGGACCTCCATCTGTGACTGGGAGTTTGACAGCTCTGTTTTAGTAAATTTTGGATGTGCCTGGACCATTTGCTCTATTGTGAAGATTTGGAGAGAAAAGTAAGGTTTGTTTTAGCTGGGGAGAAAGCTACCTACTAGCTTGGTCACAGGAATTGGATGAATGGTGCAACATACCCCATAACAGTCCTAAGTCAGAGTCTCCATCCTTGTTGTTGTTGTTTGTTCCTAACAATAAGCATTAACTAGTTAATATTGGGGTTTTGCATTTTTGGAAATGGATGTGGAAGAAGTACTTTAGATTTAATATAACAGCACCTCCCTGCTCTTTATTAAAGCATCCACAATTCACAAGACAGTTATAATTGTTTGTCAGGCTCACGAGGCAGCCTGGAAAGAGAGGGCTATTTCAATAGGAGAAACTAAGGAGATGTGTTAAATCCAAAGCATTTGTGCAAAGGTCTTTTTTGGGGGGGGGTGTTACTTTTTTTATTAATTTATCAAAACATAAAAAATACAGATATACAAAGAAGAATAATGGGGGGAAAGGAGAGGAGAGAGGAAAGAGGAAAAATTATAGGATAAAAGGAAACAGAAAAAGCAAAGCATTAATTTCAATCTGGTTTTGGCACAGTAGAATAAGGTAATAATATAAAACTTCAATTTTTTACTCTTACATAATAATATATACTAGACATTTCTATAATAACAAACCTATCTAATCAGCAAAATCCAAAATCAAAGTTTCATTTTTTTTCCACCTCAGTCCAGAAGCAGTTTCCAAATACAAACAAAATTAATTAATTAATTGCAAAATTAATTGCATTTTTTTCTTTAATCAAAGCGGTCAATTGAGCAATCTCTGCTAACTCCATCAATTTTTGCAGCCATTCATCCAAGCACTTGTACAAGGTCTAAAGAACCTCTTTATTATTTTCAGTGTTCAGCCCTAGTTAATACTGTACAATAAATATTGGAGGAAAAAGTTTTAGAGAAATATGAATTTATTTGCATCAGGGAGGTGATGCAAATAATTTCATGTTTACTCTTGACGAGTCAACTTCTATTTAAGGCTTCCTTAAATAATTTAGAAATAATTTTGGGAAATCCCCATGTCCAAATTCTGGTTGTAAACATTCAGAGAATTATATCATTTGCACCTTACCAATCTTTGATGGCCATATCTCTTTGTTCTAACACAACCACAATATATAAGCATCTCAACCTCACAAGTATCTTGAGAAACTGCAGAGAAAATGTTAATAAGTCTGACCAATGCTGATTTCTCCTTCATCAAGAAATGCTTCAATCAATCAAGA
The DNA here is from genome assembly GCA_023970755.1 of Azemiops feae. Taxonomy (NCBI): domain Eukaryota; kingdom Metazoa; phylum Chordata; class Lepidosauria; order Squamata; family Viperidae; genus Azemiops; species Azemiops feae. The sequence goes on from JALGBA010000838.1 coordinate 879,595, forward strand.
CTTTTCAATGTTTAGACGAATATAGAGGAAAAGAATGGCTTCCCTGTGGTGAACTTGTTTCCATTCATTCATCTTAGAGTTATAATAATAATAATAATAAAGTTGGAAGGGACCTTGGAGGTCATCGAGTCCAACCCCCTGCTCAGGCAGGAAACCTTATACAATTTCGGACAAATGGCTGTCCAGTCTCTTCTTAAAAACTTCCAGTGTTGGAGCATTCACCGCTTCTGGAGGCAGGTTGTTCCACTGGTTAATTGTTCTAACTGTCAGGAAGTTTCTCCTCAGTTCCAGGTTGCTTCTCTCCTTGACTAGTTTCCATCCATTACTTCTTGTCCTGCCCTCAGGCGCCTTGGAGAATAGCTTGACTCCCTCTTCTTTGTGGCAACCCTGAGATATTGGAATACTGCTATCATGTCACCCCTAGTCCTTCTCTTCGTTAAACTAGACATACCCAATTCCAGCAAACGTTCCTGATATGCTTTAGCCTCCAGTCCCCTAATCATCTTTGTTGCCCTTCTCTGCACTCTTTCTAGAGTCTCAACATCTTTTTTACATCGTGATGACCAAAACTGGATGCAGTATTCCAAGTGTGGCCTTACCAAGGCATTGTAAAGTGGTATTAATACTTCACGTGATCTTGATTCTATCCCTCTGTTAATGCAGCCCAGCACTGTGTTGGCTTTTTTGGCAGCTGCAGCACACTCCTGGCTCATATTTAAGTGATTGTCCACTAGGACTCCGAGATCCCTCTCACAGTTACTACTATTGAGCATGGTACCCCCTATACTATACCTGTACATTTGGTTTTTCTTGCCTAAATGTAGAACCTTGCTTTTTTCACCATTGAATTTCATTTTGTTAGATAGCGCCCAATGTTCAAGTCTAAGTTTAAGATTTTTATCTTAGATTAATTGCATTTTTGATTTAAAAAAAAATCTATTCTTCCAAATTCCTAAGTTCTTATTTTCTCAAACTCCTAAGCTTTACTATTTGTTTTCTGAAACATTTCTGAACAAATGGTAAACTGAGCTCTCTATAAAACCACTAAGTCCATTACAGAAAGGCAAATGTGGCAATAAAATGGGTGGGATACATCCAAAAATCTTAGAAGAGACTTGTGTGCAGCTATGAATGTAGATTTTTCAGGGGAAAGAATTGTTGTAGTATCATAATGACCTACCTTTACTCTATAAAAACTACACCTAGTCCAATAAATTCATTTTAAAGGGAAGGAGGACAGATTTATACCATTATTTCATTATAACACTCAACTTAATTTGACATGTTTGACCAGACACAGAAACTCTCAAATTTGTTTTTTCTGTTCTTTCATCATCTGATGTCCTCCTTTAGATTATAGATCTAAATTCCCACCCAGTGTAACTAAGTTGGAAGGCATTTGACTGATAAAGATGTTCTGATATTTTTCTGTCTTAAAATAAGTTATTTTAATTGCAGGTAAGGTGTTTCATCTTATATCAATCCAGCATGAGACTGTTAAACCCTTGACTACTGAAAGCCTGCCACTGAGTTAAGGTTAGGAGTCGCATAATAACATGTGTATTAATATATGTAAAACAAAAGTTTGGTCTAGTGGTTAAGGCATCAAGCCAGAAACCAGGGGGTTCTGAGTTCTAGTCCTGCCGTAGGCAAGAAAACCCGTCGGATGACTTTCGGGCAGTCACTCTCTCTCAACCCAACTCACCTCACAGATTTTTGGGGGGAAGATAGGAGGAAGAAATATTAGGTGTCTTCGCTGCCTTGAGTTATTTAAAAAATAATAAAGGTGGAATAAAAAAAATAGAAACAAAACAAAGAAGCTTTATGCTACAAATACATAATATTTGTAGTTTGCAATTTTAAGGGGTTTTGTGTTCATCACAACTAAATATTTAGTATCATTTCAGCTACTGGAACAATCTTTATAAATCAAAAGATTTATTCCACCTTTCTCTCTTTAATATATATATATATATGTTCCTGAGATGAAGCTGAGTCAAAACCCAGGAAGATTACAAGATGAAAACATCACTGGCTACATCAGGGGTCTTCAAACTTGGCCCTTTTATGACTTGTGGACTTCAACTCCCAGAATTCTTCAGCCAGCATGCTGTCTGAGGAATTCTGGGAGTTGAAGTCCACAAGTCATAAAAGGGCTAAGTTTGAAGACCCCCTGGGCTACATCTTCACAACATGGTAAATTTATCAAGTGGTTGGCTGGTTTCCTTGCTTGTTTTTTGGCATAATGTGTTCCTAAGGGAGATAAGCCAGGTGTAGAAAGAACAGATACTTGGATTGCCTCCACAAAACAAAGCACTCTGGATGCCAGAGACTACAAGTCTCATCATTCCCATTCATCATGCGCTCCTGGAGTGATGGACCCTAGTCCCACACCCATGGAGGCTACCAGGTGGCTACAATGTAAGCTCTGGGGCTGTTCTGGGAAGATAGCGTAACATTCCAATGCTATTCACATCAGTTCCCAGTAAATTGGCTCCAGTTGCTTTGATAAATAATTGAATCTTATTTAATTATAGATTAAATCCATCTACAAACACTTCATTAATAAATAAAGCACTCTTGTATAAACTACTTTGAACTAATATGTTGTATGTTTTTCACTCTGCAGAAATACTAGAGAGTGGGCATACATCTCTATAAAGCTTGGCAATCTTAATATTATTGAAATGCACCGCAAAACAAAAAAAGCAAAATTCCTTGTTCATTTTCCACAGTGCATCCTTTCTGTAGAGCCCAAGATGGGCAGGATTACATGCTTGCCTCCTTCAGACACACCCTCTACGGCCAAGAGAGGGAGCAAATCAAACATGAATTTCATCTAAAGAGGGAGAAAGAATGTGCACAGAAAATGATCAAAGACGCCCAATAATGATCAGGATCAGAGACGGAATGGAGAAAGAATTTGCCTTTGCCCCATTCCCACTCTTTTCCTGGGTTACTAAAAAAAAAAATTCCTCTGAACCTGGTATTTGCACAGGGAAAATCTCGATGTCAAAGAGATGGTCATTTGGCCCATTATTTATACAAATAGACGATTAAACTCTCTGAAAACCAACAACCAAGCTGCAATCCGGTATAGAATAAAAGGAAAACTATCAACAACAGTGTGTGTTTCTAGGTAGGAAGCAAAAGTACAGGCTGTTATTCAGGAAAGAAAACAGAAATTGATCCATAGCAAAGAGGTAGAAAACCAGGGTCCATTTCAGAAGACCAACTCCTAGTGCAGCTCGTCCCATTAACGCAAAGTGAAGCAGTGGGCACAGGCAGTGGACTGAATATAGCTGTGTGTCTTATGCAGTTGGTCCTCTCCTCTCTTAAACTGTTCTCTAATTGATGGAGGAGGCTGAAATATAATTTGGAAATGTAACTCTAGTTTTGCCCGCTTTGAAATCTACTGTAATTCAGTCAATGTTTGTAGTCAGGGCTAGGTACCATGTTGGACTTCACATACTGTAAGGCGGGTCATCTGAAGCTAAACATAGCATGATTATTTCTTACAACGAGTCAGATTATAGTGGAACCTGGAGATAACCCTGACACAGTGTTAGCCCATCCTAAGCATACTTATTCTGGACCTGGAATAGGCAATCTATTGTATTCCAGATGTTTGGGATTGCCAAAACCAGCAGTATAGCTAAGGTTTGTGGCAGTTGTGATCCAAAATCTAATAAGGACCAGATTGCTTCCCTTTGCCTTTAGCCTGACATCTGTTCCACTTTATACCTAGATTTGTTGTCGTGTCAACATCATGTTTTTCTTGCAGATCTAGCTTATAGCGGGATCAATATTTTTTGAACATTGCTTATTTTTATTACTGTAAACCAGGGGTCTTCAAACTTGGCCCTTTTATGACTTGTGGACTTCAACTCCCAGAATTCCTCAGCTAGGCACGCTGGCTGAGGAATTCTGGGAGTTGAAGTCCACAAGTCATAAAAGGGCCAAGTTTGAAGACCCCTGGTGTAAACTAATGTCCATCCTTATGGTGGTTATGGTTGGAATGAATCTGGCATGTTCAGTTTCAGTCATTTTCTTAATTTTCAAACCTCATGTTCATTCCAAAGCTTGTTCAGATCTTTCTGCATTTTTAAAAAAGTTTGCCTGAAAAGTATATATTTTCCTTGTATTTCATCTAATACCTTTTTTCGCGGTACTTTTCCTAGTGTCATATTGGGCATATTACTTTCACCAAAATAGGCATCTTGTGCAAATTTTCCTTAATATTTTTGCACATTTTTTGGACTGTCAAAACTGGTATCACACAACATTCATAAAAAAAAATCCAGGTTTGCATACAGGTTAAGAAGTGCAAATTAGGTATCTGAACAAAGTCCCACCCCGTCCCTTCATTTTCCATTTTAAAATGGTAAGCACATAATTTGCACGGCTTGTGGAAACTCTATGTGAGGGAGATAATCACATTGATTTCTTCCAACCATCTGAACAGCATTACTGATTCTGATTGGAAGTAGAGAGTTGTCCTTGAAGCATGCAGCACTAATGTTATTGCACTCACTCATATGTTTTTGACATGGCACCCATTTTCAAACATGGAAATGTTGTTTACATGCTTCCCAGTGACAGAAACAGAATTAGCTTCTCATGTATCATCGTAATAAAAGGGTACAAAACAAAGCATACCATTCGTTTCATATAGCTTGTGTCAGTTTATATAACATGATGACAAAAGACTTTGGCATTAAAAAAAAAGTACTTTGGATCGCTTTTATATATTTCTATCCATTTTGCCGGAATACAAAGAATAACCTTTGCAATAATACAGAAGCTGCAAACACCAAACCATTAAATTGACAGTGTGATTTATCCCACTTCACGCTGCTTTAGAAGCTGTGACTATCAGCCTTGCAAGGGTTTGTTTTTTTTCCCAGCTTAAAAGAATTATAAGGAATGTACCTTTTGCTATTATTTATATTGATAAAAGCCACAGCATCATTTCTCATTCCTTGCCTTAATTCACTTTTCACAGCATATGTACAACTGGGATTCTGGTGTTTCAAGAAAGAGATGGCAGCATTTTTCATGCCTTGAAATATAAAATGCCTTGTGTGATTGGGAGGGAGGAGGCATTGAGGGCTTGATCTGATCTATGGTCAAAGCAGGATGATGCCAAAGAGGAATGTGCTATAATGGTCAGTCCTGTATAGGGAGATAGGGAGCCCCAGAAATGTCACCCCTTGACTCATACCAGACTTAATTCAGACATATACTGTGGTGCTTTCCCTAGTTCTTGGGAAAGTGAAGGAAGGGGAGAGGGGAAGCGCTTTCTGACGTGCAAGGTTCTGTTACTGTAACCTTACAATAAAGTTAGTATAGGCCAGTGGTGGCGAACCTTTTAGAGACCGAGTGCCCAAACTGCAACCCAAAACCCACTTATTTATCGCCAGGTGGGCGTGGCCCACTGGGTGGGCGTGGCTGTGGTGGTCATGGCAGACTGCGTGGGTGTGGCCAAGGTGGGCGTGAGCACCTCAATATTGCTCGTGGGGAGGAACGCATGTGGGGGCCGGGCAGGGTTGGGGGAGATCCAGGGGGTCTCTGGCAGGTGGGGCGGTGGGCAGGAGGCTCGTCTTGCGGGGTGAAGTGAGGCAAGGCGAGGCAGGGCAGGGGTGCCATTGTCGCAGGGCAAGGCGAGGCCAGGGCGGCTGCTGCCTGACACCATTGGCCCCCACACACAGAGGCCAGCGAGCGCATGGGTGCTGGGATGCATCAGGCCACGTGGGACCTCGGCGAGTTAGCGGGCGGCTGGTTGAAGAGGGACGGTTGCCATCTCCGGGCATTGCGCGCATGCCCACAGAGAGGGCTCTGAGTGCCGCCTCTGGCACGCGTGCTATAGGTTCGCCACCACTGGTATAGGCTGTCCTCCACTTACAACAGTTCCCTTAGTGACTGTTGGGAAATTACAACGGTGCTGAAAAAAGTGACTTACGACCTTTTTTCCACCCATCGCAGCATCCCCATTGTCACAAGATCAAAATTCAGATGCTTGGCAGCTGACTCATATTTATGACAGTTGCAGTGTCCTGGGATCTGTGATTCCGTTTTGCAACCTTCTGACAAGCAAAGTCAAGACTTAAGACCACTTTTCACACTGACGACCATTGCAGCATCCCCGTGGTCACGTAATCAGAATTTAGACACTTGGCAATTGACTCATGTTTATGACGGTTGCAGTGTTCCAGGGTCAGGTGATTCCTTTTTGCGACCTTCTGACAAGCAAAGTCAATGGGGAAGTCAGATTCATTTAACTACCGTGTTACTAACTTCACAACCGCAGCAATTCACTTAACAACTGTGGCAAGAAAGGTCATAAAATGAGGCAAAACTCATTTAACAACTGCCTTGCTTAGTAATTTGGGGCTCAATTGCCATAGGTCGAGGACTATATTAGTACTCATGGTTTATGTTTCTTCTCTGGGGTATCTTGAGCTAATAGCGACAAAATATATGGTTTGCATACCCTCTTTTTTGGTAGATATTATGAAAATTCTGGAGATCTGCTGAAATACAAAGCTGACAATATTTGGTTTGCTATAAAACAGATTCCTATCTTTTTTGGACACACCTCATCTTGGGCAACGGTTTATAGGGCAAAATGTCTTGGGTAGCTCTGAACACTCTCAAAACCTCTGTAGATTCAATTGGTTTTGAGTTTCATAGGCACAGCCTGCCAGTGCTTGGACTTATTTATCTTTTCTGATGTTCATTTTTTTAAAAAAGCAAATAGATCCATGAGGTGTGTATATATAGGAACGCTCGAGTTACAATTGTAATTGAGCCTCCCAGTTATGGACGTAGATCATGAGGGTCATAAAGCAGGTCACCATGTGATCAGACCTGATTTTATGGCCTTTTTTTTTTTTTGAGATGATTGTTAAGCAAACTTGGCAGCTGTCCATTGTTTGCTAGGGGCCATTCTTGCTAGAAATGGAAAGTAAACACTAGTTTCCAGCAAAAATGTTGTAAATAGCAGTCACATGCAAATGATTGTAAATGCAGGCTGGTTGCCAAATGCCAAAATGCAATCATATGAGCATGGGGAGAGGGACAGACATCAGAACATCGAAACTGGATCATAAGTACCTTTTGGGGGTCCTTCCTAAGTTGAAAACTACCTTTAGTTTATTTGATTTTGACAATGATTCAGTTTGTTCCTCTCATCATTTTATTCCATGTTCTAATTAGGGGGGGGGGATGGAATTGTGGTAATAGAGAACCAAGTCTTTCTAACACTTCTCAGTTCCGCTGCTGTTGAATATTATCTTCTGTTATTTACTCTGTTTTTCCAATGGGAGAATGAAGAAACTTTTGTAATGGTTCTTCACTTCTAACAGTAGAACATTAAGTGCACTTGCCGGGGGATTCTTCCGTGTGAAATTAATAGCACGCAAGGCACACTGAAAACCCAGACACTCAGATGTGCCTCTACATGTTTATATAGGGATAAGCTTTTACTGGTCTTACCTATCTCTCAATCTGTTTAGAAAAATGAGCTTGTTCAGGCCCATTGCATAGAAGTGTAATGTCTTTGCCCTTTGGGTTGCCTGTGGCTAGTTTTTGCTACATAAGTAGAAAGCATCATTCTGAAAAGATATGCCTATTTTTTTATGTCAGCTGAAAATATGGTAGATACAAAATTAAATAAAAAAAGCTTGGAGCAGGATATTATGGCACTTGGAACAAGACAGCATTTCAGAATGTGCTATTAATACTGAGGGTCTCCTGAATTTTACTACACAATTGGTCTCTTTCAGGCGAAATCTATTCAAGGTTCACAGAATTAACAATAGGGCTGTGTCCGCATTTAACCAGATTGATTTAATCTACTGGTGCCATAAGTATAACTTATAAAGCTTGATTATTATTTACCTTAAGTTTTTTGAGACTTAATTGCTTAATTTATGGTTCAGTCTATTGTGTAAACCCATAGAAGTGGGTTAATTTGATAGTCAAATAGAAACATAGCAAATCAATAATTAGAAAATCTAATTTTCTAATTAAAATCTAATCCAATGGAATATTTACCTTTGAATCTTTAAAAGTTTATTTGAAATGACCAGTTACGATCAGTTTAGTTTTAGAGTAAAAAGCCAAGTTGACCTCAGCTAACTCAACAACAGAGGCAGTATAAATTAAATAAAATAGATTTAATTTTTTATCCCCTTGATGTTGAGGAGTTATATTGGGAGGGATCTGAACTCAATCATGAAGAGTTCCAGTTTACTTCTAAAGAGTTAAGCCCCCAAAATGCAGCAGTATCAATGAGCATAGGGACCCAGGAGTATAATAGAGCCTCTGCAGTGGCTGTATCGGTTATTGGTAGACAGTAGATTACTTCAGAGTTTTGTTGAATGGTTTATATTAGACCTGGGCATTTTATAGCCCGCAGGCCACATCTGGCCCTTTGATTGTCCCTGTCCAGCCCGTGATGGCAGCAGGGAGCAGTGGTGGCAAGGACCCTCCACAGTTTCTCACATAGCCACTTGGGAAATTAATTGCCCGCCCCTGGTTTATACTGTGTGTATATTCTTATATTCTTGTTTTGTTTTGATGCTTTCTATTGTTTTTTTTTAATTGTTTGTGAACTGCCCACATTCATGTGCTTGAGATGGGTAACTACTATAAACAAACAAACAAACAAACAATAAATCTATTCAAACTGAATAGCAACAATAATACAGGTTGAGATTTCCACTTTGATGGCCAAATCTGGCCCTAGGTTCTGCCTTGGTTTACCTTTTCCAATAAGCCACCCGATTTGGAAGATCATTTAAAAGCAATTTATTAGAGTACTCTGATAAAGTGCGGTCTCCCTATGAAAAGGGGAAACCCTGAGAAATGGATTGCACTGACTTTTATCCCATAGTTAGCACCACAAAGAACTTCAAAGCAAAAGTTGATTGGTTTAGAATTAGTCATCGGTTCAGTTACATCACAAGAGTTACAGCGTCCAATAATACGTGAGCGTAGATAGCCCTAGAAAAGAGCATTGTATTCTGAGTAAAAGTCAAAGAAACATTTGCAAAGGAAAAACATCAAGATGGGTTTGGGTAAGGCACATTCTCAGCGCTTCCCAAGGCTGACTATTTCCTTTGTTCATGGAGGCTTGAGAACAGCTAAAAACAAAACTGTTATCTGCAATGTATTGAACGGTCTCCTGCTAGTCCTGGTTTCTGAAAAAGAGGCTTTTTCTTGAAGGTTAAGGCTCATGGGAAATTACTGACAGTACAATTGAAAAAGCAAATTTAAAATACAAGAAAACCTGTGTTAATTAGCCAGAGCAACAGTATTACGAAAACCATGTTTCAAGTATTACAAAGTCCATCCTCAACTTAAAGCAAGATTGGCTTTGGGCTATGAGCCAAGCTGATTTGAACAGCTTCAGGCAGGGCCCACTTCATCTTGGGTCCAAAGAGGGAAAACTGCTTTGGAAAACTGGAGGCTTCGTCCATATCATATGTAGAGAAAATAAAAAATGTCATTATGTTTTCACTTTTTGACAGGTTTGTAGAAAATGTTCAAGCAGAGCAGACTTTTCAGACTCAGTGAATTCTACTGAATGTCAGATAAATAAAATAGGCAGAATAACATTTTTATTTCTTTGAAAGTGGGATGAAGTTTTCAGATGCCGTTTCTCCTGCAGGGATGAAGCCTGCCAAATTTCAGGTGAAAAGGGACAAGAGTTTTGTGCAAGGAAAGTTTTTGATGCTTGGAAGATTTATGTATTTATTTAGCAAATTTATAGATGAAGGACATCTGGGCTTCCTTCTCTATGTGCATAATATGAAAATTGACAGGCATCAGGAAAGGGCCTTTAGAAAGCGAACTATATGTGGATAAATGAACAACAACAATAATAAATTCATAAGTCTTACATATATATTACATTTAATACATTAATATTATTTAATAATCTTTTAAATTTAATAAATAATTAAATATTAATACTATTGCCAAGGTTGAGAAAGATTGTTCCAAATCCACCCAAGAATCCTGATTTGTTTTGGACAAATTGTTTCACAGTAGCAGCCTAGATCTGGAGTTGAAGTTCAACTAAAGCAGATACACACCGTGATTAAAAAAATAATATATAAATGCTGTGAAATGTTGATATGCCATTATGACAATCCATCGTGCCATTTGTATTACTGAATGCTAAGAAAATTACAATCCTTCACAATCAATGCACAAATTAAAAATGGGGGAGAAAGACACAGAGCTGCAAAAGCAAACCTATGACAAAATAGAATTAGTAAAAACATTCCTCTTCAAGAATTCCAGCACAGAGTATTTGCTAACTAGTCAAACCTATGCTGCTAATAAGCATCTTCCAAAATCAAACCTTCATTTTTTTTTGTATCTGATCCTTTTTGTGTACCATCTTGTGTCTCTGCTACCATGCACCTTCCACATTTTCACAGGCATGTAGTTTAGTGTAGGCATCTGAATGTACAAAACCAAAGCAGATTTTAGTATCATATTTCCATCAACCCTATCTATAACTACATAAATCCTGACAATAGCTGGATTTATTTGGGAATAAATAAGCATAGATTTAGGTTGCTGGTTATTGAAATTATACACTATACTATTTGAACTATACACAATTTTGTAAACCTATACAAATTTACCACTGAATGTGAGTTCAGCAGAGCTCACTGTTGACACAAGATCCCTTGCCTGATTGTGGGCAATTTCTCCATTCCCATGACAGATTTGTATGACACGGTGCATGATTTTCAGGCAGCACATGAACTGAACTAACCAAACAAGTTTATTAGTTATATGAGCTGCCTTCTGCTTACATAACCCTTGAATAAAGTGTTGTTAAAATTATATCCAAAATTATTTGCAATATAGATTATTTAGATTCGCTTTCCCTAACCCCAGACATCTTCCAGTTGTATGGACTACATCTCCCAGAATTCCACAACCATTCCAGGACCATTTCTGAGAATTCCCTGGGTTGAAATTCACATTTAGTGAGCATTCATGTTGGCGATGGCTGATTTAAATTATCACAATGACCTAGTTTGAAGTTATGATCACAAGGCAGGAAAGTCAAGATATGTCATAGGAGCTAAGCTTATATTTATCTAAAAATCCTCCTCTTCATCAGTTGAACCAGGAAGAATCTATGGCCACTCAGAATTATCAGCCTAAGAACTAAACACTGTAGGAAGCCAACTATCTTTCTTTTACTGTGAGACTGTTTCAAAAATGGAAATATCATTTTATATTAAACTCCTTACTAAATATTCTTGCATGAGGGTTAACGGTTCTTATTCATTTGGAGTCTAACAGAACAGAGGGAGAACATTCTGTATGAAGTGCAAGATTCTTAATGAGAAAAACACATAAAAGTACAGTGTTCTTTCTATGTTACCAGTGATTGTTATAAAATGTTCTCTGTTGGCTGATTGTACCCAGAAGTTGGCTTCATTTTCCTTATAACAGAAAGGATTTTGAAAGCTGTATACCTCAATCAGTTATATCAAATGTAAAAATCAACATCTGTTCTTGGCTACATTATTCATTGATTTTTTTTAAAAAAAAGAAAACTATCTGCTTTTTCATTCTCTAGGCCAGGAACATGCTGTTGCATTCTGATAGCTGAAAACAAGTTGTATCTCATGTGATATAACACGTCTGAAAGAGTAAGGGAAAAATCAATTAAAGCAAATACCTACTGCTTTTACTCCCGATAGCAAAAAATATCAAATGATCTCAGCTGTGAAAATAGAGAACTGAATTGCAACTGGTCATGTTATCTGCTTAATGCAGCTATTCCTTTATTTTTATTTTTTTTAAAAAAAGGCATTGAAGGACTATAACATTGATGAATCATCTGCCTGGACGGAGGTTTTCCAATATGTGTTTCAATAAAAGCAATCCAACAACTCTCATATAACAATCTGTAAAATAATTAATTAAACAAATAAATAAAATGTACAGAATAACAGAGTTGGAAGGCACCTTGGTCTTCTAGCCCAACCCTATACCATGTCAAATAAACGGTTGTCCGATCTCTTTTTTTTTTTTTTTTTTATAACAAGTTTTATTGAATTTTTTTGTTTTACAACCAAGTGCTTGGAACTCATCGTGGAGATAGGGCACTCCATACAACAAAGTAAAAAATATAATCATACATAGACAATTTGAATTACTTCTTTAAAGTTTCCCTCTCTAAGCAAAGAAAGAAAAAACAAATAGAAAAAAAACACGCACACAATATCAATAATATTTCCACCCGTTTTCAGGCTTAACTAACTCACAATTAACATATTCCAATTTGCCTTATATAAACATATAGTATACAATTTGGGTACCCATATAGTATAGATTATTTTTAAGATATACATATTATTCCAATTATTCAATTTATACTTCTCTGTTTTAAAACCATTTTACATTCAAGCCTAAAATAATAAAACAATAATTGTTTCTAAAATAGACTTATAATATGCCTATTATCTCTCTATATATATTTTAATATCTCTCAAGTATATTCTATTTCCTGTACTCTATCAAATATTTTTATAAATCATAGTTAATGTTTCACCAATCTCTATCCAACTCCTAATTTTAGATTTTCCAATTTTCCATCTTGCCATCCGGACCATATCAATCATAATTTACATCAATATTAACTCAGATCAAAGTCTTGAACCTTAGGAATCTCAAGCATATTAGTTCAGTCAAAGTCTCTAAAAGCCATTTTTACCCATCCAATAAATTTTAGCTCTAACTTTTAAACCTAATTCTAGCTTTCTTTTTGTGCCAAGCAGGTTTCCACAATAGGGCTTCTAATTCCTTCCATAGTATTTGACCATACACATTTTTCCACAATTGAATCCAGTCATAGTCTTCTTCTCTTTTCTCCAATGTTGTCTGCACTATGTAATCAGTCTTAATCATATGATTGTTCGTTGTTTGTTCATGTTGTCACATTTTTAACGTCTCGTATTTGAAAGTCTGTTCCTGTTGCTTTTAAAATTATAGATGTTTTAGTTGAACTCTGCCTTTGGTCATCCAAGTCTCCGTCATTTGTATATAAGATGTAGTATCTTCCTCTTCAATAGATTGTAAATGTGTTTCCCCATATCGTTAAGTTGTAGACCTAGTTGTGTATCATATCCAATAAGTTGAATTCAGTTTTTAAACTCTGGGATTTCCCTTTTCCAAAGCATTCTAAAATGTCTTTTAATTCCTCCTTCGTTTCCAAGATTTTTTCTAATATAAATCCTAGTTAAGCTGTGAGTGGGATTCCATCTTTCGTTTTTTTAGTAAAATTTCAACTTAAAAGCTGAGTTGCAATTTTATAAATATAAAATCCAACAAAAATAGGAAAAAGCCCTCTTCCTCTTCAATAAATTCAGTAGATTCAATAGATTGTAAATGTGTTCCATCCCATCTCATTAATTGTAGATCTGATTGTGTATCATAGTCAATCAAATGGTTGAGCTTCATTTTTAATTCTGAGTCCTCCTTGAAACTAAGCGATCTAATATATGATGGATATCTTTGATGATCAAAGGCAGAACTCAACGAAAAACATTTACAACTTTAAAAGCACAGGATTGGACTTCCAAATACGAGGCACCAAAAACGTTGACAACATGACAGTACAGACAACACTGGATAAAAGAGAAAAAGAATATGATTGGACTCAATGGTGGGAAAAGGCCTTTAGCCAGTTACTAAGATGGGAGGATTTAGAGCCCTGTTGTGGAAACCTACTGGCACAAAAGAAAGCTAGAATTAGATTTAAAAATAAGAGTTAAAATTTTATTTGATGGGTAAAAAGGGCTTCTGGACGTTGATGGAACTAATATTTTTGAGATTTTTAAGGTTACTTTGGTATGAGTCAACATTAGATTTAAATTATGGATTTGATTATGATTTGGAATGGCAATAAGAAAATTGGAAAATTTATAATTAAAGGAGTTAGATTGAGATTGAGACTGGTGAAATATTTGATATTTTTATTTATAAGAATTGAATGGTAATTAGTGAGGTATTAAATGGATTAAATTGAAACAATTGAGGAATCTTTTAGGGACGTGGACTGATCTATGAAAATATTGGATAGAATATATGAAATAGAATATAGTTGAGAAATATTAAGATATAATAGTTATATTACTTGTTTATGATAGAAATAATTATTGTCCTATTATTATTATTATAATGTTATTATATTACTATGTCTAATGCAATAGTTTTAAAATATATAAATTCATGTTTATTTACATAATATGTATGTGAAACAGAATAAGAGATATAATTTGATTGAGAAGCATAAATTGAAATTGGAATAATAGATAGAGGTGAGAAACAATTTATATTTTAGGAATGCTCGAATTGTATACCATAAGAGGGAACTTTTAAAGTAGTAGTTTAAATTGTATATGTATGATTGTATTTTTTGTTGTGTTCTATGGAGTGCCCTATCTCCACGATGTGTTATAAGCACTTGGCTGTAAAACAAACAAAAACTAATAAAACTTGTTATGGAAGGAGAAACTTCCTGACAGTGAAAAAAAATAGAAAAAAAAAATAGGAAAAAGCAAGTACAAAAATAAAAACAGCAAAAGTCCCAATCAATATTATGAATATCTAATTTATAATCCAAATAAATAATAGCAACTGGTGTCTCAATTATTATATTGTAATCCTAAAGCGAAAAAATCCATTTTTCAGGAGAGTATACTTTGTATTATAAAATCAAAAACAGCAGGCAGAAATTCAAACAAGTTCCAAAAGAAATGCAAACGTCTGGGCGTCATGCTAAATGCAGGGAGTAGAATTTCAAAATAGTTACAATGTTGCAATGGCGCTTTCTGGGCTTCACGCCAAATTCCAAATTAGATTGTAGCCGTGCAATCCACATAAATTCGCCCAGGAGCCGTAGCGTTGGTTTTTTTTTAAAGTAGATAGCACTGTTCAGAAGGGGGGGAAGAAGAAGAACACTCCACCCCCTCCCTAAAGGTTTCCACTTAAGCTGAAAACAAGCAAGCAGAGAAAGAGAGTCACAGTAAGAATTTTTTTCTTCTCTTTTTTCTTCAGGGTCCCCCGAATTCCAGCCGCTCAAATAAACAATAAAAATTAGTTATTTTTTTTTTCCACAGCTCTTTCCCCAAGTGTTCAAATGTTGCTTTCTCAAGGGGGGGAAGTAATTTCTAAGAGCTTTTCACAGGGAAATGAGTAAAGTATCAAGAGGGAAGGAAAGGTCTCACCCGGATCTTCCACGGTGGTTCTTTTTGCTTAGATGTTGCTGTGACTTTCGGCCAGAGCAGCTGAGTAATCGGCCATGTTACTGGCCGATCTTTTCCCCGTCGGCCCAAAGGTGATTGCTTGGATCGCAGAGGGAGCTGCCGCTCCCTCTGCAATCAACGAGTGCCCTCCTCTACGGTGGTCGCCTCTCCAGGGCGACTTTCGACCCTGTCCAGGGTCTACCGGCGGGGGGAAACCGGTCGGCAAAGAGAGCATACTCTTTGCCTGACCGCAGGCACTGCTACAGGAACCGGAAGTCGGTTGTCCGATCTCTTCTTAAAAACCTCCAGTGTTGGAGCACCCACAACTTCTGAAGGCAATCCGTTCCACTGATTGTTCTAACTGTCAGGAAATTTCTCCTTAGTTCTAGGTTGCTTCTCTCCTTGATTAGTTTCCATCCATTGCTTCTTCTACAAATAATTCTGAAGCAAGTAAATGGAGCAGGCGAGGGATACAATATTTCAAACTGGTTTGAGGTGTGTTTACAGAAGTACAACTCAAGCACAGGCTCCTGAATGTCTCGATGGTACAACTCCCTAAGTCCAAATCAATTTGGCCAAGCTAGATGAGCATTTCAGAGCTTCCAGCCCAACCTATTAGGAGGCCATTAATATACAGAATGAAAAGGCTTGGTTCAGATATCTCCCTAAACATAGTTCTCTTAATTATAATTGTCTAAATTCACATAACATAACTAAGCTAACATCTGAGTTCATCCAAGCCATACTGAGTTCTGTTTGATTGGATTAGCAGTTTAGATGGATCTAGCCAGAATCGTGGCAGAAGACCTTGTGTTGCACTGATTTGAAAAGTTGCCGGTTGTCACAGATTGTGGATGTGGGTCCTCAGGTTTGAATAGACAAAATCATGGTACACAAGAACTGGCTTGTGAACCAGTTCGACATTTTTCTTGATTCTTGATTCATGATTCGCAAGATAGAAATGCTTCAGTTTCTCTAATAAAATGACTTCTACAGCTAGAAATTAAGTAAGCAAAATATAATGAAAACATATAAGCAAACAGATCTTCAGATTTCCTCTTTCCCTTTTCCTGGTGTCTGGCATAAAAAGTTTAGAATGTAGTACAAGCCATAAATCAGTTGTGGCCATTCAACAATTTCCCTGCCTGCAAAAGTAAGACTTCTATTACCAAGTAAGTGTATGTCTACCCAACTATTTCTAAATGGATATAGCAAAATCTTACTGTTTTTGCTGTATCATCCATAATTTGTATTTCAATAATAATGATATCACGGTTATTTGTTGGATAAGGAGAAGGTTGCTCTGTAAGAAAGAAAAACATATTATTGTATGAGACCTCGGCGTTAAAAGTTGATGAAAACATTACATATTCTTAGCATGTTTGTTTCGGTTAATTAATTTTAAAAAGCAGAATAGAGGTATAATCCCTTAATCAGATCAGCCCTTTAAATACTGCAATGCTTGCCAAAAAGCCTAGGAATAATAAGAATAGTAAGAAAAATTGAAACAAGCAATAATAAATTTCAGTAATTTCTACAAATAGACCAACCTTATTAATATTGAATTATTAATCACTGAATATAAAGAGCAAGGATGTTGAAGTCTACTGCACAGAACATAAAAAATGGATACCAAAACTGTCTGAACTCTGCATGTATGTAAACACAGAAATATTTTGTTCGTGGCAGTGTAACAGAAAAATACTGTAACTGCAAATAATGCAGCTTCCCATGCATGTATTTATCCCTTGGACACCTTGCAACGTATGTGATTTTTGTCTACTTAAGTGATTTCAAACAGAGCAAGGATGTGCATGTATTTTGAGCCAAGTCTAAAAGCTCCAGGCTAGAAAGCAGGAGACAATGAGTTCTAGTCCTAACTTAGCCTTGAAAGCCAGCTGGGTGATTTCACACTCTCTCAGCCCGACCACCTCACAGGATGATTGTTGTTGTGGGGATAATAAGAGGAGAAAGGTGGGAAATGATAGATAGATAGATAGATAGATAGATAGATAGATAGATAGATAGATAGATAGATAGATCGATCGATAGATAGATAGATAGATAGATAGATAGATAGATAGATAGATAGATAGATAGATAGATCGATCGATAGATAGATAGATAGATAGATAGATAGATAGATAGATAGATAGATAGATAGATAGAGGCAGGCAGGCAGGCAGGCAGGCAGGCAGGCAGAGATGATATAGATCAGGCATGTCAAACTGCCGGCCTACGGGCCGGATGTGTCACGCCAAAACCACGCCCGCCCCATTGCCGGCAATGGGGGAAAAGTTGCGATACGTCACGCGACGTCACATGATGTCACGAGTTTAACATGCCTGATATAGATAGATGTCACCCCCAAAATTCAGGCATAGCTAGTAGAAAAAATGGATGGGACCCAGTGGTGGGATTCAAATATGTGAACAACTGGTTCTCTGTGTGGATGCCGCTTCCGGAAGTCCATCTTGGGCTTGGGCAACAAAAAAGTAGCTCCCGGTTCTGCCAAAGTGGTGCGAACTGGCTGAATCCCATCACTGATGGGACCAGTTCAAAATCGAGAGGTAACTTAATTGTAATTAAACTAAATTAATAGAACTGAATGATGATGGTGGTTCACATGTATTTGGCTATTTTCTCCTTTCTCCTTTCCTCCTCTCCTTGAAAAAATTACAGGTTAGCAACAACTTTGGAAAGGCCTCTGTAGAGACACATAAGGCAATGTGGGATTAGTTTTGACACTGGGACATCAACCATGCGCCACTGATATGTTACTGAAGATCTTCCCTTGCCCTAACAGTTCTTAGGCCCCCTTCATATGATTCCTGGGCAGCAATTCAGGACTTCCTGGAAGGAAGAGAAGTATGCCCCTCTTTCACCAAACATCCCCCCTTGGGACACAGGTCTCCTGTTGGGCAACATCCATTGGAATCAAGCAGTGAGAGGTGCCCAGGCAGAAAGTAATCCAAGACTGAGATTGCCATATGCGTGTCCATCATTTCAGTAAAAACAAGACTTTAGTTAAAGAAGAAAGAATTGGGGGCTTTAATGCCTTCATTCTGGAAGCCAGACTGACCGTGCCATTTGCCTATGCTACTTCTTGTCCATCGGGTCTTTTCATCAATAGCTGAATGTGTGTATGTATCGTGTAACCCACGCTTACATATTTGTTTTGGTTTTGTAGACTGCTGCAGATGGTTAGGACAATCCTGGGATCACTTTATAAGTGAGGGTGTGAATTGTACAAATACATAAAGATTTGTAAAGGGTCTGATGTAACACAAGCATGGCGATTTTTAAAAAGCTAAGCCAGACTGGGCCAGCTTGGTACTTTGGGTGGGGCGATTATCATGGAATCCCAGGATCATGGGCTACAGTGAGAAGTAAAAAAAAAAAAAAACATCCTAGAAGAAGGCAGTGGCAAATCACTTATATACCGTTGACAAGAAAATGGGATGGTTCTGTCTCTGAAGTCCCCAGGAATTCAGCTTGCCTGGAGAGCAGTGTTACTTATTTTACTTTATTTTATATACATAAATACAGACACACAGAGACACACACATGGAGAAGCGCTGGGCAGCTATCATCCAGCATCATGGTTAGCTGGCAAAGGAGATTTAATGCTTCCTTCCCTACAATCAATTCACCCTGAACCACAAGAGTGAACAAGAGGGCAGTGGGAAAAATTCCCATCCACATCAACCAGAGTTAAAAGTCAGGAGTCCTCCGTTAGCCAAAGCATTTCCATTTTTCATTCAAGAATTCTAGTTACACTGCAGGAGTTTCGTGGGTACAACATGTTGTTCGTACACATGTTACGTTTCACCTCATAAAATAGAGACTGCGAGGTCATCAGGGCTATAAATCAACTGGTTCCTTTGGATAATTTCCCAGGAATTGCAATAGTTGCTGGAGACTGCTACAAAAGTTCCTGTAGGATTCAGCTGCCAGTACTTTAAGTACGAGCCATTCAAGCAGGCAATAGTCTGATGAAATGTGAGAAGAGCGCCTTATCTTAGACAGACAATATCTCAGTGTCACAAAGGTTTCACTGGGGATCTATTAAAATGAATGATTAAATTTTTAATTTGTAAGATTTGATCTTTTCTTTCCCTTTTCTCCAATAGAGCCTTCCATCAGTAATCTTACATAACTTTGATTAACTGATATGCACCACTCTAAAAACACAAAGGGTCACATTTTTATTAGCACAACTGACATGTAACAGGCAAGAGAGATTGAAGCATTCCCTCTTTTTTGCTGTGCAAGAGGAATCGTATTATTTGAATGATTATCTAAAACTCTTCGTTGTTGTATTGCTAGACTGTGTGTTCCTGCGATGTCCCACACACAGGAGAATAGAATGAAAATTACTTTTGTTTTAAATGTATCAATATCTAAATCATTCTACTAAGTGGAGAAAATCCCTGACTTTGGCTCCCTGGATTATTAGATTCAGTTATATTATTCTCTTCTCCATGGGCAATTTCTCCAATTATATTGGGATGGCTGCTACAAAGTCTTGGGAAAATTGCAAACATTACTTTTATCTATCTCTTCCTCTTTTCACCCATCCTTTCAATGGCAGGACTCCCTCCAAAGCAACTAACAGTTCACAGACTTCAATTTGGACAACCTATCTGTAGGACAGGACTGTTATATTTGAGCTAGACTACCAGCTTTGCTGTTTCATTCAGCCTTCACAAATGGTTTTAACCCGGTGGTAAACTTAACCTCTTAATCTCCTAATATGAGATTAGTGTTGACAGAGGAGTTTTTTTGTATCATGATTATATATTCTGATTCAATATGAAAGGCACCAATCAAGCTGCCAGCTAGTCTGGCACTATAGAAAAATTAAAGAAAGCCACCAATCATCAGACCCTCAGAAGATGTTTGCAGGAGCACAGAGGACTCCTTTCAGCACATTCCAAGAAGGCTCCACACCCATTAGCATTACTCAGGTGACTTTGAGGACACAGATAAACCTCCAAGTGGCCTCAATGACTCTCTAAAATAGACATGTCAAACTCGCAACGTCATGTGACGTCGCGCAACGTATCGGAGCTTTTTCCCCATTGCCGGCAATGGGGTGGGCGCGGTTTCCTGGTGACGCGTCTGGCCCACGGGCCGGCAGTTTGACACCCCTGCTCTAAAAG
This sequence comes from Azemiops feae, assembly GCA_023970755.1. Lineage (NCBI taxonomy): Eukaryota > Metazoa > Chordata > Lepidosauria > Squamata > Viperidae > Azemiops > Azemiops feae. Next base: position 900,050 of record JALGBA010000838.1, read on the forward strand.
AATGCAAATGACCAGCTATCTGCAAGGAATATAAATCCTTCCATTCCCCACCATCCAGTCAGAGCTGAAGAAGTTTTTTGGATAAGAAGCGAAACGTCTTCCAAGAAAAACAAGAAAGTTCCAGTTGCCTCTTGAAAAAGCACCTTTGGGACAACCATGACCTGGATGACTGAGAATCTCCATAGACATTTCCAGATTCAGATTTTTTTATTGATCTGTGATTTGCCGCTTTCTTGTGCGTATTCTGTATGCTGCAAGTAGAAATTTCTGTAACACACTTGGGAATTCATGTCACATACTGGCTGATTTTCATTCTGGGTTTCAAAACATCCTTAATTAAAATGTGGTTCATTTGACAAATTGGAGCATGAAAAGAATAACTACATTACAATGAAGGACAGAGACAAAGCTGAGACCCTCCAGATGTTCCTGTACTACCAAATCAAAGCAACCCCATAAGCACAACAAACAATGAAGAATGTCAAGAGATGTAATTCAGCAACTCTAGAAAGCCCACAGGTTTCCTACTCAGGATTAAGAATAATCATAATGAAGAATAAACTGCCATGCAGTTGTCATTTATATAATCTCAGCCTTTTCTAGGAAGGGCATCATATTAAGTCTCATGTCATTGATCCACCTAGCTCAACACATTCAGCAACCCGTTTTTCTACCTTACAGAGCCTCCTCTGAGCAGACCTCAGAAAATTGGTATCAGGTTTTTCTGTTGGTGACTGGAAAAAAAATTGAAAAAAAAACTTTGTCCAATTATATAATGAAGCATATCCACTTTGCACTATTGTCCCATCTGCTGTACCCTCAGCCCTATAAAAATCTGCTAAAAGAAGGAAGTATCATTCCAGTCTTTGGAATGTTGCCTACCCCTTATCTATTCTCTCCAATAGTGAATCTTCAGCATCTCAGAGGAGAGATCTTCCTCATCTTACCTTGGGATGCCAGGAAAATGTTGCCTAGAAAGCATGCTTATTCCTCCAAGCTAGGGCCCTTGCATTAGCTGGGTGGGATGTAAAGGAAATCAAGGTAGGTAAATGCAAGATCGTAACGCTTAGCAATCAAACTGAAGTCCTATCATATTGGGTCTTTCTTCTGTCATTTTATTGTTTTGTTTATCCTTTTATGCATACACAATTCACAAAACAATCTTTAATCTTAAAAAAATAGAAGAAAAAAACAACCACAAACAAACTAAAAATAAAAACCCAAGAGATAGAAGAAAAAGAAAGAGAAATAAATTCTTCATGATATTTTATACTTATCAATGGTCATTGGTTTGCAATTAATGGGTTGATTATGTGTCACCAAGTGGCTTTCAACTCCCAAGATTTTCTCCATAACAATCTATCTCTAACCTGGTCTTTAAAGTCTTCCAACAACACACTCATTGCCCTTGTAACCAAGGGTATCCACTTTGTTGCTGGTCATCCTTTTCTTCTCTTTTCTTCCACCTTTCCCAGCATTATAACTTTTTCCAGACAGTCAGGTCTTTGCATAATATGTCCAAATATACTACTATAATATGAGCAGTTCAGAATATTATTGTACATATCACAAACTCTCTGTTACATATTATTGCATCCTTTGATTGTCTTTTCCACAATAGATAGATCACACATTTCTGACAATCATTTATTGCCATCTGAAATAATATCACATTTCAAATTTCTCGATATGATTCTTTTAGCCAAGTCCCATGCTTGATAAATCAAAATTCCTGATGAAAAGTCAAACTCTAAAACTTCAAGATTATATTTACATCTGTAACATTTAAATAATTTTCCATTAGTTTGCTTATATATTCACCTGATGTAATGAATCTTGTCCCTCTGAAGATTTTTAATATCCAAAAAAAAATCACATTAACAAGCAATTTCCAGAAGTGATTAGGAAAGGAAGTGTGCAAACCCTGTGTCTGTAAAGGAATCAATTGCAGCCTAGATAAAGATGGCAGTGCCTTCGCTCCTAGACCTCTAGATCCACTGGAGACCACTGTCTTATGGTCTCCTCACAGGAAATTACTGTCTGGGGCACTTATGGGTGATTCTGGTGCTCTCCTTTTCTGGAGAGGAATTCTGAGAAGCCAATCCATTTGCAGGCTACATATACTAGTGACTAGTCCAGTTTTTGGCTCTGCTGTCTTCGGTTCACCACTACTTCCCCGGAAGTCCTTTAGCATTAAAAAAAATCTGGTGATGTCTATCCTTTCAAGTACAGTGGTACCTCGGTATTCATTGTTAATTGGTTCCAGGAGGCACGATGGCTACCAAAAACGGATGAGTACCAAACAATTTTTTCCCATAAGGAATAATGTAGTGAATCACAAGACAGCTGATACCAATAAGTGTTAGAAATTCTGTTTATATATAGCACCACAGAGCAAACAAAGAGTACAGTCACCATGTCCTTTACTGCTCAACTGTTTTAGTGCAACGGGAAACAGGAAATTCTACTTAGAACAAAAGAGCATAGAGTATATACCATAAATCTAAACTTGTAAACACTGCCATCTACTGACTGAATACTACTGTATTGTTGCATAGAAATACATTGCAACAATGAATTCCAACACCCCCACTCAACAACTACACCTTATATTAGTCCATTTCAGATCTTAGTTCTATAAATCTGTTTCTTATGCTTCTTCTTGTCCTTCTTTTTCCTTTTCTTCTTGTCATCCTGGCTGTCTGCAGAGCTGACGCTGCTGCTATGGCTCCAGTCTTGGCTTTCTGAAGGGCTGACACTGGAGCTGTTGGGATTCTGGCTCTGGAGGGGCTGGCTTCTCCTTCCTGTCTCTGGGTTTTAATGCTATGCGAGCAACGTTTTGGCTAGGATTCCTTTATTGCTTCTGGTGGATTTCCCGATTGAAACCTCTTGCGACCTGATTTCTTCTTCTATAACACTTGGATAGTCATTCTCAGTTAATTTCTTTATTGTGTCAGGACTTCTATTGCCCAAGTCGTCTGTGCCATTTGTGTATGCAGTTTGAATGTTTTTCCTCCATGGCAGTATTAAGCACCCGATTGCCGTTCAGCTGATACAGTTCATCTGTAATTTTAGCCTTTGCAAGTAAGATATCCCCTTTTGTGATGACACAACTGTCCCCTTTGAAGGTCACTACATTGTCTTGTTTTGTGAGCTTCTTCACTGACAGAACATTAGTTTCAAGAGCAGGGACATACAGTACATTTTTCACAAGTATCTTTCTGGTGACACTCTGGGAAACCATATCCTATTCCTTCTGATTCCATTATTTTCCCATTGACTATTCCCATTGGTGATTTTTTTTTTCTGTTTTACTCTAGTCAAGGTGAATAAATAAATTTCTGTCATTTGTCATGTGACTTGTAGCTCCTGAATCAATGCTTGCAAAGATGAGGTGCAATTTTTGGATTGAAAAGCATGCTCATTACCTGAAGCAAAATCAGTTTCTTCCTTCACACTTTTGGCCTTTTGTGACTTAGTCTATTTTTCCATTCTAGCTTTCCAAATTCTGCAATCCGCTTTTACATGGCCCTTTTTCTTCTATACAAAGCATTTGTGTGTTTTTTGCTTCATGTAACTGTTTCTATTCCTATTTTTCGTCTCTAAAACAGACTCTGCTACAGAGTGCTACTGTCACTATTAATGCTTTTTGTTTTACGCTTATATTCATCTACAAGCTTGCCCGTAACATATTCCAATGTTAGCTCGTCATCTGGATGTGCATCAAGCGCTGTGACAAGAGTTTCATAACTTTCTGGTGAACCACTAAGTAATAGTACTGTGACATGAAAAATCTTTTATTTCTTCTCCTATACTTCTCAGACGTTCAACCATTTCCAAGGTATGCCTTATGTAAGCCTGCGTATCCTGGCCTTTCATCAGCTTGGTTTGGTATAGCTTTCTAATCAAATACGATTTATTGCTGAGATTAGCTCTTTCATGCACCTTTTGTAATCCTTCCAACATTTCCTTAGCAGCTTCACATTTACATACATGTATTATTTGATCATTTTCTATGCTAAGAGAGATTGTGCTCTGAGCTTTCTGATCTTTCTCTATCCACTCATCCAAAGGGTGCTCTGCCCTAGCTTCATTTATACATTTCCATGTACTTTGTCTTATTAGCAGCATCTTCATCTTGGTAGTTCTGGTTTGTTAGATTTGCAAATGAAATCTTTGTTGCTGTATTACTGGCCATATTCTTTTATTCTGTTGCAGTCTTCTTTCTGTTGCTGTATCTTGCTCTTATTTGCTGTAGCTGGCTATGACTGGGCTGTTTATACTACTGCTGCACACTTGGATGCAGGCCCATAACCTGTTAGAAATTCTGTGTGTGTGTGTGTGTGTGTATAGCACCACAGAGCAAACAAAGAGTATAGTCACCATGTGCTTTACTTCTCAACTGTTTTACTGTAACAGAAAACAGGAAACTCTACTTAGAACAAAAGATCAGAGCATATATTCCATAGATTTAAACTTGTAAACACTGGCTGAATACTACTGTAGTTGTTGCATAGAAATACATTCCAACAATAAATTCCAACAATACGTTCTAGCTTGTGCATTGAGTACCAAACAAATGATGAATACCGGGACAAAATCTTCATGTTAAAATGGGTTGAGTACCAAATTTGATGAGTTTTAAAGCAGTTGACTACCAAGGTACCAAGGTACATTCTTGGGGAGCCCAGTACATCTTAAATTCCTTCCCTCAGAAAAACAAAGAGAGAAAGGGTCTGATTTTTTTTCCCATCTCACTCCCTAGGAGATATGGTAGTAGAACAGCTTGAATTGAACTATTAGGCTGAAGCATCTTTTGCTTTAGAATTTTCTGTTTTGTGTGATGAATGTTTAATCAAACAAAACTTGAATTGACTTTACTGTTTGATTTGCTACCAAATTTAAAACTCAACCAAGCATACTTCCATAGCTTCAATGAGGAATCATTTGCCCAATGTTTGTATCCCTTTTCATCTCTAATAACATCATCAGCCATCATTCCTCCTAATTCAGATAATGAAAATTTTGGTCCTTTGCCTTTCAATGCAGCATCAAGTCAAAATCATTGAAAAGATGGGGGGGTGTCTACATATATGGGACTTTTCCAAATAAAAATATTATTTTCCTCCCTTGAAAAGGAGAAACCTTAAAATGAGTAATCCAAAAACAAAGAAAGAAAAAGACAGTTTTTACAGTATCTAACATATTCCTTACCTTTAGAAACTAGGGGAAATATAAAAGGCAACTTGTCAAGATGTCATGAAAAACAGATGTCTAAAAAAGAAAGCCTAATGCTGAATAATATTGGTAATAGAAACTGGCCTCTATGTCTTATCTTTAATGAGATTGATGTACGTGAATTGGCAGTTCTACCCTACTATAGTGAGAAACTTCACTAGAGGGAAAAGGATATGCTATAGCTCACTTTAATCTTTTCCTGTATTCTTCAGCTCACTTTAGCAATCAACCACACAGGACTGAAGTTCAGCTGCTGAACTGGAACCTTTAGCTAAAATGCATGCACATACCACACGCAAACAAAGGATGGGAGAGAAATAAAAACATTAATGCTCTTAGGAATGTATGAATTAAATCTAAGAAGGCAACCATCTCTATTAGATCTCAGGCCGGGTGAGAAACACACTAAGTCTTATCCATTATGTGTCAGGCTCCAACAACTAAGAAGGACCCACTGAGTTTTTCCTAAGAAGTTTCCTTTATTGTTCTTCACCTATACCCAGAAATCGTGCCAAACTACTTGCACCATTAAAGATATGCTCTGAGAATTCCTAAGGAGGAGCCGACTTGGCCTTCTTCCTCCCAACCAAGCTATCTAAATTTTGCTGTCTTGCTGTTCTGGAATGCAGCCACCCGTCTTCTGGGAATCTGTACATTTGCCAAAACAAAAAGTGACTTCTTTGATTTTGGTATTGTGAGTTGTGTGAACTCTGCCATTATTGTTTACAACTCTGACTTTGTGCCTTAAATTGATGTGAACACAGCCAGTTGTGATTTGTTCAACCAAAATGGATACATCAGAATTCAGAACAGAGTAGAACTGGAAGAGACCTTGGAGGTCTTCTAGTCCAGCCCCCTGCTCAAGCAGGAGATCCTATACCATGTCAGACAAGTGACTGTCCAGTTTCTTCTTAAAAACCTCTAGTGATGGAGCACCCACAATTTCTGAGGGCAAGCTGTTCCACTGGTTAATTGTCCTGACTTTTAGGAAGTTTCTGCTTAGTTCCAGGTTGCTTCTCTCCTTGATTAGTTTCCATCCATTGTTTTTTATCCTGCCCTCTGGTGATTTGGAAAATAAATTGACCTCCTCCTCTTTCTGGCAGCTTAACAATAAAGTCCATAGCATCCCCTCCCAGGGTTGAGAGGGGTCCTAAACCTACAAAATCCAGGAGGGTTTACCTGGAAATCATTTATCATGGCAGCACAGGTGGCACAGCTTTTTATGTAGCTTTCAATGTCCTTTTTCATCCCTGGCCACCAAAACTGCCTCCAGACCAAATGCAATGTCTTTAGAAATCCAAAGTGACCGGCTAGTTTGGTGTCATGACTGCGGAAATACAGTAATATTGGATTCTCATGAAAATGATCTCTTTTCCAAGAAGGCTTATTTTATAGCCTGCTCAGGACTCCCTTCTGCAAAGAAGTTAGCTAAGATGTTTCTGAAACATATACTACCTCCATGGTGCCCTAAAGAGGATTATATCGGATAGAGGAGTTCAATTTACAGTGAAGTTTTGGAGAGACTTTCTCAAGCTAATTGGGTCCACTCAAGGACTTATGTTGGCTTTTCATCCGAGCATGAATGGATCAACTGAGAGCTAATGCAATGGTGGAACAATACATCAGATGCTACGTTAACTACCAACAGACTAACTGGGCTGACCTCTTACCTTTTGCTGAAGTGGCTTACAATAATTCTGTGCACAGCAGTACTGGACTTACTCCATTTAAAATAGCCACTGACTGAGAGTTCGTTCCTATGCCTGAATACCCCCAAGAACCACCTGCCTCACAAACATTAGATCAGTGGGTGACATCATGGCAAACTGTTTGGACTAATGTAAAAAAAGCTGTAATGCAGGACGCAAAAACTTACAAGGAACAAGCTAATAAGAAGCGGTCCCCTCAGACACCGTTTCAGGTGGGGGAAAAGGTCTATCTTTCAACCAAATATTTAAGACTCAAATTACCTAGTAAGAAATTGGGACCGAAATTTCTTGATCCTTTTCCTATAGTTAGAATTATAAATCCTGTGACAGTTGAGTTAAAACTTCCTCGCTTACTGGGGAAGATTCACCCTGTTTTTCATTGCAGTTTGCTAAAACCTCTTAGAGAGTCATCATTAAGAACAATCCCTAAGGAAGCACCCTCTTTTGGTTGAGGGGAAACTCATTATGAAATTAAGCGAATCCTTGACTATAGATTATACAAAGGGAAATTACAATACCTAGTGCAGTGGAAGGGATATTCTTTGTCAGAGGCCACTTGGGTGAAAGTACAGATGTCAAAGCAGACCAGTTGATAAAAATTTTTTATGATAAATATCCTCACAAACCTCGGGGAGATTCCTAATTTCACCTTTTATTTTTCTACAGGATCTGTTTTCTCTTTAGGGGGCTCCAACTGTCAACTCTGCAATGAACCTGTCTGAAGCCATTTTGCTCATTTCTGGTTGCTACAAGATTGGGGGGGAGGGATGAGGAGTTTTATACTAGTCTAAACAATTCTCTGTCCCATGGGAACCAAGGTCATTTTTGTTCGTTAGACTGGGGGTTGAGCCTAATGTTGAGCCAACCTATTCTATTGGGAAACATAGTTGATTACATAGTCTATGGGGTGGGAAGTTTAACTTTGTAATACTGTTACTTTTTGGAGGGAATTTTAGTCTTGGTTTCACTTTTGACCATGCCGATACTTTGTAACCAATAAACATGTTCTTAGAGGAAAACTCAAGCTTCTGAGTTCTGCTTTAATTGGCCTCATCTATCAGAACCATGACAGATATATGCTTTAGTGCACCTAGTAGAGTTTGTGAGGTTTTGGTCTAGTAGTTAAGGCACCAGGCTAGAAGCCAGGAGACTTATGAATTCTAGTTTTTCCTTAGCCATGAAAGCTAGATGAATGACTTTAGGCCAGTCACTGTCTCTCAGACTAACCCACTTCATAGGGATGTTGTTGTGGGGAAAATAGGAGAAGGAAGGAGTATTAGGTGTGTTCACTCTCTTGAATTACAATATTTATAAAAATAATAAAGGTGGGATAAAAATAAATCTGGTAATGAGGATGGTTCAAGTGGGGCTTCCTGATGCTGCATTGCCCTTGGAATCAGCCATGAAAACACAAGATAGGAGAGCTCTGAAACAGCAGCTTCTCAAGTAACTTCTATTACTCAGCCATTCATTGCCTGGTGTCATTTTTCACCCCAATCTGCAAGTTATTTCTGCTCATGGTATTTAAAACCCCCTCTTCTCTGACTGAGATTGCCTCCAAGGTCTGCTGTTCCTAAAATAATAGGCTATCGAGAATTTGTTTGTCCTTTTTTTCATCCTTCAGCATCTCTTTGGAAAGCTGCCGTAGCTCTCAAGCCTTGAGCAATTCAACAGCAGAATTCATACCCAGCTGCGCCAGTTATTGCTTGCCTGCCTTTAAAACTAAATTTGCCACCCACTGCATTTCCAGTTTTTCAGGTTACATTTTTCAAGTGTCGCTTTCTCTAATCTGCTTTCCCCAGTTCCATGGGTCTGAAGCCTGTGGATCTTCAATACTTTAGTCATTAATTATTATTATTTTTTACTTTCTAAGAGATTTCAACACTTCTGGCCCACATTTTGGAATTCATATAACATTTGGGAATTGTCAACATGTAAGGTTTCCATCATCCTTTATTTCCAGCAGTGCCTCCATCAAAAGAGCTCAGAACTGTCCATGTCTTCTCTGATATTTGACAAGTGCTAGTGATGATGGCCATAGATAATATAGAACTTCAATCATTTGTCCTCTATTTCTTCTAGACAGGACAGTGGACCCATCTTATAGAAAGGCAAGAAAAAGGTATTGCTATTTAGAGTTAATGCTTTCAATTTATAAAGCGCGATCCAGTGCATTCACTCGTTACCAGTGCATATTATGTGCTCTGCAAAAATATATCCTGTGCCAGGATAAAAGCTTCAATGAAATCAGAGCTCAGTTTTTGCATCTGAGTGCCAAGGCTCAGATCTTGGTCATTTTGAAATGATAATAAAGGGAAGGGAGCAAGATTTTGTATATGGGCATACTAAATTCTATACATCACTGAGAAACAATTAGTATCCTGGACATAATTAAGACATTGCCAAGAAATTATCTGAGGTGCAAACTAAATTGATAATTTTATTAAATGAAATAAAATACAAGATCCTTGAAAAGTATGACTGTGTTCCCTGCAATTTAATCGCTTCCTGCAATTTTTCCCTTATTTGTTTTAAATTTAAATAGTAAGCAAATATTGTCTAATTGTAGCCAATGTCCATCATCCTAACCGTAATTGATATTTAATCCTGAGCCATTATTTCAGTATTTATTTATTTAGCAAATTTATGTGTCTGCCCATCTCATAAGAAGTGACTCTTAGTGACCTAGAGAAAAAATAAACATGTCGAACACTATGGTATTTTTAAAAGAAGAAAAATAAACACAGAGACAAAAGATTCAATTAACAACTGAACCAACTCAGGTTCTTACCAGTCCCCTAAGACCAGGGGTCTTCAAACTTGGCCCTTTTATGACTTGTGGACTTCAACTCCCAGAATTCCTCAGCCAGGCATGCCTGGCTGAGGAATTCTGGGAGTTGAAGTCCACAAGTCATAAAAGGGCCAAGTTTGAAGACCCCTGCCTCAGACTCTCACAGCCAGGTCTTGAGGGATTTCTGAAAAATAAGGAGGGATGGAGCTCACCTCACTTCAGAACATAAGGCAGTATTTGCTAAGTGACAAGTAATGGTATGAGAAAATTAACAGTACCAGAAACATGAAGGGTGAAATAGGGTTGGGGATTTATGAGATTGAATACTTGTTTAAACGATGACAAAAAAAAAAAAGTTTGAAGCATTTACAACATGAGAGCAAATGTCATATTCATAATCTGAATAACTTTGGATGTTTAACAGTCATAAGAAAACCGTGGCCCCGCACTATGGTTAAAAGTATTTTTTTTCCCATCAGGATGTTGAACAGCACATCAAACCTGGTATTCACTTTCAGTTATGTATTTTGTAATTCAGAACGCATCCAGAGTAGCAGTTTCATCAGACAATTCTTAATCTGACTAGAGACTCACCTCTCCTCCTTCAGCAAACTTCATCTTGATCCTGCAGCTTTTTGCATTTGAAAGGATTAGAAGCACTTTTTGTGAGCTGTTTTTTTTTGTTTTGTTTTTTAAAGGCACAGCTATGGTGGAGGGGAAAAAAAGTTGTAACATGGAAGAGAAGATATTTATTTCTAGAAATTGCTGCCATCTTGTGGAAAGCACACTTTATCACAAGGTGGCCCTTTTCTCCCTTGAGGGATGATGGCAGAATTCATTTAATTCCTGCCAAGTACAGAGTGATCAGCTTTTAAGGGTGAGCTGTGCGCTGATGTAATTGCTTAGCCTATCCATGGTAAGGAACACTATTCAAGAAATCCTCCCCACTAAGATGAAGGAGACACTGTATTCTGCTCCTTTCTGTTACCCCCCATTGGATCTGACAGTATTTTCACCCAAAACATTTTAAAACACTCTTGTGTTTCCCTGATGGCATTTGTCTTTTATAAGATGGCTGCTCAATGGGGAAAGAATGGAGAAGAGAATGCAATCACCCATCCTACTCAGAATTAGTTTTGCAGTTGCTTGACAGAAAGCAGCACACACATGCGCGCGCGCACACACACACACACTTACACAAGCACCACACCAGATATATAGACACAGAGAAAGAGAGACACAGAGAGACAGCTTTTGCTGCTTGGGTATAAATACCAGGAGAAAAGAGTGTGATTGAAGCAGCCCAGTCCCGCTTGTGTTCATTCTGCAAACAATGTAAAGTCTTTCAAAAATCCATTATTATTATAAAATAATAGGAAATCATGGAATGAGGACAATTTTATTATTATTTTTAAGATGTACACGGGAGCCTGGAGACAGATCTTATTTTTCCAGAGAATCGAGGAATTTTTTAATAAAATATACGCATCATTCAATTTCTTGAAGCATCAATAGATTGGTTGATAACCATACGATTCACAATCAATAGCATTTAAAAAAGGTAGCCATCATCTAACAATCATTTGTTGAATAAGTGTTCAAAGTTACAGTGGCACTGAACGAATGGCACTTATGCCTGGTTCCTGAATGTATGGCCACTGCGGTGCCCCCAGTCATGTGATCAAAATTTTGGCACCTGGCAGCCTCCCCTCGCTTATGACTCCGGGCGAGTTTCAAATTCCGCCATCAGCCTATCTCTGTCCATCACTGCCTTTTTGGCTGCCCTGCACAGTGGCACTCCTCAGCAGCCGTAGCAGTGCTACTACTTCAGTGCTGGGGTGAAGTAGAGGCCCGGGCCTTCAGTGATCTCAGTCAGACACTCATGCCTCTACTTCCACACCAGTGCCTATCAGCCCCACCACCACTGCCAAGGAGTACCACCTCAAGACCCACACCATGACCAATCATCCCAGCACAAAGTCCTAGCTGCTTCCACTGCCCTGCGCTCTGCTGGCCCTGCCACACTCAACTGATTTTGCCATCTTTTTCTTCCAACTGCTGATGAGACATCCCGGCTTGGCCCTATGCGAGGCAGCTGCTGGCTGTGCCAGGCCTTCTTCCTGAGGCCATCCCCACCGTTCTTCAACTCACATGTGCTATTCTCCAAATCACATGCCACCTTCTCACCATGATTCAGAAAGCCTCCTGAAGCACTGCAAGAAAGGCACACATGATTTATAGAAAGGCAGGCATGACCTCAAAAAGAAAGCTTGGCCTAGCCAGCAGCTGTCTTGCATAGGGCCAGGCTGGGCGTGCCGCATCAGCAGCGGGGAGGAGGAAGATGGCAAAGTCAGCTAGTGCAGCAGGGCCGATGGGAGCACAGGGCAATGGGAACAGCTGCAGCTTTGCACTGTAGCACTGGTGTGGCTGGCTATAGCCCATGGCTTTATGCAGCACTCCTCAGTGGTGCTGGTGGCACTAGGTTTGAAGCAGAGACCCGGAGCCTTCATCAGTTTTACCTGACTAACGCCACTTCAGCCCCAGCACTGCCAGCACCATCACTGTCACGAAGGCTGCCGATGTGCAGAGCAGCCAAAATGGCAGAGATGGAGAGTGAGATAGGTGGGTGAGGATAGTTCAAGAGGATGCAATCCCTTACCTTACCGAGGAGCAGGGCTGGGATCAATTTGGGAGTGGCTTGTATTGGGGGCAATTCTCACCTAAAAACTGCTGGGATTTGTTTAACAATGGCAAAGAGGAATTCTATACTAATGGTTGCAGTCACACAACATTGCACTTTACAACTGCGCTGCTTAGTGATGGAAATTCCAGTCCCAATTACCATTGCTAATAGAGGACTACCTATATGACTTGTAAGATAGTGACACTGAATAACCCATTCCTAATCTTTCTCCACTTGATTATCTGTCTTGAATACTGACCTAGACCCCAAGAGGCACCTCTACCCATTGGTTCCTTGGAGGAGTCCTTAAACGTCTTGAAAGAATAGGAGAAGACCAGTAAAACTCTCTAACTCACTCCAACGCTCACTAGCTAGGAGATGTCTGAGCTTATTATAAGACAAGGCAACCTTTTTATAGGCAGCTAGAGACCTTGAAGGAGTGGTACTTCCAGCCAGCCACTCAGCTGCTCCAGTTGGAATACTGTACCTTGCCTGTGAGGTTGCTATCCATGGTCCTGAACGCACACCCTTTTGTTTACCTCAAAAAAAAAGAAAGAAAAGAAGAAGAAGAAGAAGATAACCATGAAGAGTGAAATTGCAATTCATTTCTGTAAAGCTGCCAAAAGAACTGCATGATTGTGGAGACCAGGAATTGAGCTTCACTCAAGAGCATCTTTAACTTTTCATACTAATTAAATCCCTGTAATGACCTCCATTGGAGATATTGATGGAACTGGATAATGTGTAATATACAATATTGTCTGCACATTTGTCTGAGGATAATGAGAAGATGGGGTATTGTCAGTTCATAGTTGGATTTTGAACCCAGTTCAAAAGCTGGATCTACCACCATAAAGTTCTTAAAAGCTTGGTACCAGTTACATCAGATGACAATCTCATATATATGTACACCAATATCAATGTGATACAAAACTTGTTGCAGTAAATTGCTCTGTCTTTCCTAGCAAATTAAATGAAATTAATATATTTATCAGAAAATAAAACCTTCCTAAATGCTATTCGGAGGGTATTTCCTTGTGAGTTTTGACTGGATCCTTCTATTAAGAGCTGTGGTGGCACAGTGGTTAGAATGCAGTACTGCAGGCTAATTCTGACGACTGCCAGCAGTTTGATCCTGACCGGCTCAAGGTTGACTCAGCCTTCCATCCTTCCGAGGTCAGTAAAATGAGGACCCAGATTGTTGGGGGCAGAATGCTGACTCTGTAAACCACTTAGAGAGGGCTGTAAAGCACTGTGAAGTGGTATATAAGTCTAAGTGCTATTCGTATTGCTATGTGGTTGTTTATGTATCAAGTGAAGTATTTTTAATATTATTTTCCTAAGCTGGGCTTTTAAATGTATATGTGATTATTTATTTATTTAGATTAATTGTACACCTGACTGCAAATGTTTCTGGGAACTTTACATTATAAAAAATCCCTAGAACAATAAAATAAAAAAAGAGATATGCATTAAGAAAAAGGAACATACAAAACAAAACCACGTTTTACAGTGGCTCACCACCACCCTACCCTAAAATGTACTTTTGCTTTGAGTTATCTTTTTAAAAAATCATAAGATAGTAAAATTTAAAGGTTGGACACTAAAGGGAACCAGAAAGAACTAAAAATTACAATTAAAAGAGAAGAACACTTACCTTTGACTTACTAATACAGAATGAAGAAAATATTTTAATATTGGTCATACTGAAGTATATTTTTGAACCATGGACACAGAAGTTGATTTAAAAATATTTGTTCTAAAGATAGGTTGTTTTAAAGACTTTATGGAAGAGGAACAAGTTTTACCTGACAAGATTGCAACTTAAATGAAAAATGGCAGGCTACAGAATATGGAAAAAGATGTTATACTGGACATACAAATGTCTTGATATCTTAAGATATTGGTTGATGCCTTAATAATTAAAAGTGATATACAAATAACAAATCAAGAGAATGACATGGATAATTTTCCTATATTGATTTACAAAGGAGGCTTGTTAAAATTTTAAAGAATTTTGTGAGAAGGGACAAAGAAAACATGAAAAGAAATATAGGCATTATTTAAGGGCCTAAAGATCAAGATTGTTAAAAGTAAAAGGAAGAAGTATAAAGTTGGTTTATTTGCTCAAGATTAAAATGGATATATTGTTATCTCTGGTAACTCTTAATGGATTTTTGCTGACCTGGACTGAAATGAAAAAGCTTCAAGGATTAAGAGAGGGGATATGGAAGAAAAGATCATTTGTTATATATATTTTTTAAAAGTCATAAGTTGCAGGTGGTCCTCAACTTACAACATTAATTCAGCGATCATTCAAATTTATGGCAGTACTGAACGAAGGATTTACAATGAGTCCCCAAAGTTACAGCTATGGCAATGCCCAGCAGTCAAGTGATCAAAATTCAGGTGCTTAGTAGCTAGAGAATCATTCCTATAAAACTGGAACAGAGAGAATAAGTCTTGAGATTTCTGTCTGAGGTATGTGCACTTTACCATTAAGGTCATTCTTGTGCAGGCTACTAGGTTGTAAGCAGTTAGGTTACGATATATATGGATGTTATTTGGGCAATTTGTCTGTCCAAGCTGGAGTATGCAACAGGAACTTAACAAGACAGCCCATTATTTGAAGCCAGAGCTGATAGCCAAGCTTTCATGGTTTTGAGCAAGGGGAAAAAAACAGTACCCATAAACTGTCATAGGAATGCAGGATGTTTGCAGCAATATACAAGATACAAGAAAATAAAATTGTAAATAAAATTAGCATCAATGCAGATCCCAGAAGGTCAGCAGCAAAAGTGCAAAGCAAGTCAGTTCAGACTTAAACGTACCGCAATCACAGACACCTGATCATAGGAGTGACAATACAGTATGAATACAAAATAAGGCAATCCAAAGATCAGAAGGTATAGTACAGGGGTAGGCAACTTGGGCTCTTTTATGACTTGTGGACTTCAACTCCCAGAATTCCTGAGCCAGCATGGCTCAGCTTGGAAACCTCTCCCTTTCCCCTCAACATGGCTGGCTCAGGAATTCTGGGAGTTGAAGTCCACGAGTCATAAAAGAGCCAAGGTTGCCTACCCCTGGTATAGTAGAACATAGAATAC
Organism: Azemiops feae; assembly: GCA_023970755.1. Lineage (NCBI taxonomy): Eukaryota > Metazoa > Chordata > Lepidosauria > Squamata > Viperidae > Azemiops > Azemiops feae. The sequence continues at coordinate 915,578 of JALGBA010000838.1, forward strand.
AGAGTTGGAAGAGACCTTGGAGATTTTCTAGTCGAACCCCCTGCTTGAGCAGGAGACCCTATACCATTTCAGACAAATGGCTCTTCCAGTCTCTTCTTAAAAGCCGCCAGCAGTCTATGCAGAAGCCTATTAGATTTTCTTCATATACTGTTACAATCTATGCTCATTCTAAACCTTTTGGAAAATGGCTATTATTCTTACTTAAGAAGTGCAGGGACATTTTTGCTCTGCTGTTATATTGGAATCAAGATCAAAGCACTGGGAAAAAATGTTCTTTCCAGTAATAATGCCTGGCTGCAAAAGCTGAACAGTGAGAGAGGAAGATAGATGACTTCAGAATATGAGCTTGGAGACATTAAAGAGTACTATAGACTGCAAAAAAGAATCAATCAATGCTAGACCAAATAAAGACTGATTCGTCCCATGAGCAGCGATAAGCAAATAGAAACTCCTAGATTTTGGATATGTGATGTCAGCAGATAAAAGCCTAAAAAAAATACTTTGCCATACACTTGGCAAATTAAGTAAATAACCAGCATGCAGGAGATTACAGCAGTGTCCTTGGAAGAGCTAAAATATATTACTGCAGTCAAGTCAAGATAAAAAAGCATTTATACATGCTGCGGGCACCTAACTAAAATTTGCTACAGGTAGCCCTCAACTTACAACAGTTCGTTTAATGACCATTCAAAGTTACAACAGCATGGAAAAAAGTGACTTATGACCATTTTTCACTACTAATGACCGTTGCAGCATCCCCATGGTCACGTGATTTACATTCAGATGCTTGACAACTGACTCACATTTTATGACTGTTGCAGTGTCCCGGGGTCATGTGATCCCCTTTTGCAACCTTCTGATAAGCAAAGTCAATGGGGAAGCCAGATTCACTTAACAACCGTGTTACTAATTTAACAGCCGCAATGATTCACTTAACAAATGTGGCAAGGAAAGTCGTATAATGGGGCACAACTCACTTAACAAACTTCTCACTTAGCCACATAAATTTTGGGCACAATTGTGGCCGTAAGTTGAGGACTACCCGTGTTTGATTTTTAAACTCTGCATTTGACCAAGCTTTGCTAACTTATCATTACATCAGTACAGTATGATTAGATACTTGTGTTATATTTTGCTCATTAGCAGAATGAGCTAGATGGGAGTCACATGCTCATCTAGCACAAAATGACAGTCCATGAGGTTCATATCTTCTCCTCCAACTTGGAGGAATCCCTGAAGTGGCCCAAGATTCAATACCACTGATAGGAAGAGTTGGTTTCTATTAAAACAACCAGTCAGAGGAGAGAATCTGAGGGCTGTGTGAAACCATTGTCTGGCTCTATCTAGGGCAATACTCTCCGAACGAAACCTGTTCATAAGTAGGGTAATGTCTGTACTGCTCCTAATCAAAAGTGCTTATGAAGATAGAAAAGGATTAGCTGTGAGGCAAGAATTAGTCGGTCTAATGGTGTTAAATATGTTCCGTCTCTGGAAATACAACTCTTATACAGATTATGTTACTCTTTATGCTTCCTAGATCAAATAGAAAGATCACACAGAGATCTAGCTATCACTTTTTCTGGATAGACTCTATCTGACTGCAAATCTCTAAATTGCAATTATCTGGATCGTGGATGATATGCTTCAACAAGCCAGTATCTGCTCTCTGTGGTTTATGTGCATTTATACAGTAGATGCTGCTGTTGCCAAACGAAGGGAGAGAATGCCGCAGCTCTGCTGAATAAAAGTAGGATGAGCCCTTCCTTTGCATAGGCACTCAACTTTGCTCAGATAGTCAACACATCAAGTAAAGAACCTATTCAAAATCTGCCCAAGTCTACTAAATTGTGAAGCAAGATTCAGAGTCAGTTACTGTATATCCAAATTTCTGAATATTTCCAAATCAATCTGACTTGGTGCTGGATATGGGATTTGGCTTACTTGGATGTACACCCCTACTTAAAATGATCACTTAATCCCTGTCCAGTCTAATGAAATTTCAGTCCAATGAAAAAGTTTTTGAAGCTTTAAAAACCCAAAGATGCTTTTTCATGAGGCAACTGGACTTTCTTGTTTTTCTCTGAAGACATTTCGCTTCTCACCCAAGAAGCTTCTTCAGCTCTGACTGGATGGTGGGGAATGGAAGGATTTATACTCCTCGCAGACAGCTAGTCATTTTTTAAGGAATATAAATCCTTCCATTCTCCACCATCCAGTCAGAGCTGAAGAAGCTTCTTGGGTGAGAAGCGAAATGTCTTCAGAGAAAAACAAGAAAGTCCTGTTGCCTCTTGAAAAAGCATCTTTGGGATAACTATGACCTGAATGACTGAGAATCACTATAGACATCACGTTTTGAAAACCTTCCTCCAAATGAATATTAAACATTAGATTTCAGTTCTCCTAATTGCTTCTCATATTTATTGGAATGGTCAATAAATAATTATTATGAGCCTGAACTATTATGACAGCAATAAAAATGCCATTTTCTGATGTTGCAGCACCATCTATTGGAAACTCTGACATTGTAATGACACCAGTAATGCAGTTTTCAAATCAATTCTAATTCTATAAAATCTCAAGTTAAACTCCCTTTTATATACTGTATTTAAAAAGTCCTAAAAAGAACTTTTCTTCATTCTATAAAGTCAACAGAAGCATATACTTGCAGAAACATGAGAAACTAATGGTGGGCGGAATATTAATCCGCAATTCTGTATATATATTTTCCCAGGACCTTTGGTGGAAGGAAGCATTTGGTGCCTTTCCAGAGTTGCACTGAAACAACTCGGAAGTGGTAGAGAAAAGTGAAATAAGGCAGGTTGAAAAAGGTCGGGTTTGAATGGGTGAGCTCTGATTCCCTTCGAAATATATGAATAGTAATCTCTGTTCTTGCCTGGGCTCAGCCTTTAAGGCCAAGAGCTAAACAAAACTGACTTCTGTAAAAAAAAAATGGGAGGGGAGCCATCAAGCAAAATTCAGGATATGCTTACCAGAAATAACTCCCTTTTTGTTTTTAACATGTAAAAAAAAAAAAAACACCAAGGAAGAGGGTGTGATTTTCCATAAATGAGTAAAATAATTCATTTATGGAAACAACTGAAGTAGAACCTGGCTGCTAATTCCTTGCTGCCATCACATTCCAAATTTGATAGTGCTAGAGGAAAGGTATAAAATATCAGGGTATCTTAGTTTAAGAGGCTGATGCTGGCTTAGTGATTTGACAGTTTGTGAATGGAAAAAAAAAAATCTAACCCACAACCTTGTGTTCCAAAATATAACAAATGGCTTTTTCAAGGACCTTGATTACACCCAAAAAGCTTCCCCACTGATTTGTGGGTTAATTTAGATGCAGGTCCTCCTGTATGTAATTGTCCCTTAGGAAGACATAGTGGCTGCAGTGTAGGCTAGTGCAGCTCCCAACAGTGTTCTCTGTTACGTGCTAATGACAACTGAGTTGAGGTCAGATCTGTATAATGGATTATTCTACCCAGGCAAATATGTACGCCAGCCTTACTGTGTGTCAAAACAGCCCTCTGTTTTTACACTGCAACACAGGCAGCAAAATTAGGAGGCTTATTAAGCTCCATGTGGAGGACATAAAGGGAACCAGTCATGATAGATGTAATAGGTCACATATTAGTTAGGACTTATCTTTATGGCTCAGGGCTGTTCAGTGGTATGGCATGCTGGAGGTGTCAGGCATAAATTGACACTGACTCTTTTTTTTGTCCCAGATTGCTCTTTTTGTAGGAACCAATTCGGATCCCTGTTAGTTTTCCTGCTGTAGCCAGAGAGACAAAATTAAACTCCAGTAGCATTTCAAGATAATAACATATTGACAGTAACTTTACACTCTCGATTTTGTACATTGGTTTAATCAGAACTCAAAAACAATGCCAGATTGAATCTTGCTGCCTTGTCTCTGCAAGGTTCTTTACTCCCTATGGAAGGAATCTTTTTTTCCTACTTCTTTTGTGAGGAGGGAAGAACTTAAAAAAAAAATGTTTCAGGGAGAGGAAGGTTGCCTCCCTGTTAGCTTTAAAAAATATATATATATATTAAAAGAGGCCCTGTGCTTGTTCACTCACAGCAGAGGATAGACGCAATCTTCACTTTCCATTTTTTGTTTCCTCCAAATCATCTGAGTAGAATTGTATTAAGACTTGACCACCATATGATCAGATGATGATTCCTGCAAATAGGACTGGCCTACAGCATTCTGGCACCTGAGATAGGGAGCTGAAACTATACTCCCATGCCCTCTTATTTCAACAAAACCTTGACAGATCTCAATTCTGCGTTCTTCCTATTCTAGTCCATTCCACTCATGGTACTACTTGGCTACCTATCTCAATGTGCTAGAGAAAACTAACCATTTAAAATGCCATGTTCAATAATGTTCAATGATTCAAACACCTGAACAGCCAACGTAACTTTTCCTGCCTGCGCAGCCAACGCTACCATTTTTATCTGTTTAAATAATTAAAATGCTTTCCGTGCCTTCCTCTTTGCAAAGATTTCCTGAAGCTCACGCTCTCCTGAGAAGGCTGCAAACCCAACTAGCCTCTCCTGCGTTATTGTTGAGTATGGATGCATTTTTAAATTCACTTCAGCTTGCAGAAGCTGTGTTCCGCATTGGCAAATCTTATATGAAAAGACTGAAAAGTATCGAGAAGAAAAGAATTACGTAGTTCAGGTTAGAATTATTGAGTTCTTGGTCTTCTTTGAGAGTGGTTGTTTTCTTGCAGACATTTCAAATTACCAGCCAGCATCAGCATCAGCATTATCAATAATCAAGCTGTCTTCTTCTTGATCAAATGTTTATTTATCTATATATTATGTTGAATGAGTAGGAAAAGCAGTTTCAGTATTAAGTTCCTTAGCCAATCTTTATGCACTCTTTGGAACAATTTTTAATCTCTTATCTAACTGGTAAGATTGCAAGACTAACTTTACTTTGATTTCTCGATTTAATTCCATTGTTCCATATATATCCAATTCAAGACTTTGGGCTTTCTTGTTTTGATCATTTATTTCAAGCAGTGATATATATCACAACTCTAAGCCTTACAAAAAATTGAGGATAACTATGTTTCCGGTTATTCCATTTTCTCCTGCCACTGTTCCCCTATGAATAGTTCCTGTCAAGACATTATCCTCCCTAATAGCAACTGTAGCATGACCTACCTTCCCAAATTGTTATTGGATAGGCTCTACTCAGCTTTCTCATCATGTAGCTCTCAGTCATTTCAGGGTCAAGGGAGACGATTTCCTTGCTATCACTTTATAGAATAGAGCTGGAAGGGACCCTGAAGGTCTTCTAGTCCAGCCCGCTGCTCAAGCAGGAGAACCTACACCATCTCAGACAGGTGATTGTCTCGTCTCATCTTAAAAATCTCCAGTGATGGAGTGCCCATGATTTCTGGGGGTAAGCTGTTTCACTGGTTGATTGTCCTCACTGTCAGAAAGTTTCTCCTTAATTCCAGGTTGCTTCTCTCCTTGATCAGTTTCCAACTCGTCCTTCCCTCTGGTGTTCTGGTGAACAACCTGCCCCCTTCTGTCCCCTCAGATATTGGAACACTGCTATCATGTCTTCCCTATATGTAATGCCACTGAAATACAAAGTTCAATAAATAGGGTAAAAAAATTCCTGTTTCTTCTCTTCATATTGGTATTATCACCATACCACTCATGCAAACTATTGCAATTCCCATTATCTTCTAGATTGTTTAGTGTCCAGCAGAAAGCTCCCACTGAAAGGTGATGTTCATCTGTCCAGACTCTTGAAGAGGCAGGGACGTGCACCAAAGGCTCTCTCTTCTCTCCCTGAAGTTCCTGCTGTCTTCCTTCCTCTTCTCACCTCTTCTGCTTTCCCTTGCATGCCCCTTCCTCCAGAACTTCACTCTATCATCTCTGTACCCTTACAGCAGAAGGAATACTAATGCCAGCACGAAAGGCGATCTTCAACATTCTAGGTTCTCCATCCCACATACTGGCTTTGGCCAAATGCGACGTGGCCTCCTCTTGGTGCTGCAATGAATTTAAAAATGCATTTGTACCTCCCTTCCCATCCCTCCCTCCCAGCTTTGCAAAGAGAGTGGATGAAAGGGAACTGACAAGTTTGGCACAAATGAAGTTAGAATGCGATTTTAACAAAGCACCCAATTTGCACTGCAGCTAATTAAATTACAGCTTGATAGTCACAGGGCGGCAGAAAAGACAAAAGATCTATGGGAGTCAGTGAACTTCACTTATCTTCCATATCCTCCACTTTAGCTGCTACAGCATTACATGTTTATGGCATTTTTTTTAAAGAACTGGAGTTATATAGACATAACATACAACTGGTGTTTTACAGCTTCTTAATGCCTGACACTAACAGAACTCTTGTACCTCTCTATTGTCCACCAAGATAGAACAGAAGAGGAATGTCTATGGAGATTCTCAGTCATCTAGCTCCTGCTTGTCCCAAAGATGCTTTTCCCCCCCCTCAAAAGGCAACTGGGCTTTCTTTGTTTTTCCTTGAAGACATTTCACTTCTCATCCAAGAAGCTTCTTTAGTTCCTGAACTGAAGAAGCTTCTTGGATGAGAAGCGAAATGTCTTCAAGGAAAAACAAAGAAAGCCCAGTTGCCTTTTGGGGGAAAAAAAAAAAAAGCACCTTTGGGACAACAGAAGAGGAAAAGTGGAACGCAGAAGGGATAACATGTGGAGCAAAGTTTGCAGCAAACAATTGTTTATTCAAAAACGGAGTCCATGAAAATTACTTTCCTACATTGACAATTGAAAAATACCACCCAGAATATATGCTATATAAAATGGAGGATTCCCTCCCCTGCTAGGAGAGTAGAAGTCATACACGGGGACATGACATAACACAGTGATGGCGAACCTTTTAGAGACCGAGTGCCCAAACTGCAACCCAAAACCCATTTATGCATCGTCGGGTGCCGGGTGGGTGTGGCCAATTGGGTGGGTGTGGTCCATTGGGTAGGCGTGGCTGCGGTGGTAACAGCAGACTGGGTGGGACTAAAAAGTTCAATCAATCAATTCCAACTTTGCAAGATCTTTTTTTTCCCCGCAAGAAGTTGAAATTGACTGACTGAACCTTTTTTTTTTTTTGCACACGGCGGCAGAGGCCTAAAGCGAAAAAGTTTTATAAACCCAGCTGAAGGCCTAGGACTGGGGTGACGGCGCGCGTGCCCACAGAGAGGGCTCTGAGTGCCGCCTCTGGCACCCGTGCCATAGGTTCGCCACCACTGACATAATATGATACCTGTAGCTCTCTGTTCTGAGAGTTTAAAAGAAGGTAAACTGAACGTACGATTTTCAGAGCTTCTTTCCTATGCAAACCTTTCCATGCAAATCCAACATGGTTCACATTCCATTTGGAACAAGGCTTTTCAGAGCAGAGAGAAAGTGGCCAGATTTAAGAGGAATGAAAGTCCTAGGACGAGGGACTGGTGCTTCTTCATTATTTCAGAATTTCCGTGCCGTTTAATGTTCAGTTGAAAGGCGCACTTGGGTGCAAGTCCTAGGTCTTAACTATAATAAATAATAAATTATTTAATAAACTATAATAATGCCCAGATAATATTTTCCGGTAACTTCCCATATCACACAGAAATTATTACATCAAGTAGTCATAATCATCTCTCCCCCAAAAAAATCTGGATTTGATTGAGTAAGAGGAACAATTAAAATAATCTTAAAGAGTTTCGTTTTCAGAGAGAAATGAAATGAAATATTCATTCTAGACCAGCGTTTTGATACCACAGTGGTCAACCATATACCTCAGGGATGCACTTGAGGGCAGTATTTCTTCAAAAACATGAATCCCCTCAGCTGTGTTTTATTTTATAGAAAAAGGCTAGGCAGTAGGGAGGCTGAGAGAGAAAGAGATAAGGCCTGGACAAAGATTTAACTATTTTATCAAGCTGCTTCTTGATTTAGCCATTTGTGATCAGCTGTCTAAAAGGGCTCTGTTAATACTGTGTTCGGTATCTGAAAATTGTTCAGAAGGTTTTTAGACTAAGTTTGTTGACCATCTTAAATAATTCAAGTTGGGAGTGATAGTTTGAGTTATAAATATTTTAATCGACAAAGTACCCAGAAAGGACATATCATCTCAGTACATGCAGATGGGTAACTTTCCATATTTTTCTGCCCTTTTCCTCCCCACTAACAATTCAATTTATTTTCCAGCAGGTTTCAAAAGAGGGAAATATTTCTGCATGTTAACTGTAGGCCAAGCTAGAGAGAGATGTTCAGGACAACAATGCCCAAGGATGTTTTAGCACCTAGACAGACTACATTTCCCTGGAGCCCCCACCTTGGTTAGAAAACTCCATGTGTTCCCAAGACTATAGGTTGTGGGAGAGAGATCTCTGGTAGGACTCCCCACCTTGTTGCTATCACTGCTATGACTAAAAAATAGAAGAATACAGAATACAGAATAAAAAAGTTGGAAAGGACCTTTGAGGTCTACTAGTCCAACCCCCTGCTCAAGCAGGAGAGCTTATACCATTTCAGACAAATGGTTGTCCAGTCTCTTCTTAAAAGCCTCCAGTATTGAAGCACCCACAACTTCTAAAGGCAAGGTTAATTGTTCTCACTGTTAGGAAGTTTCTCCTTAGCTTCTCTCCTTGATTAGTTTCCAACCATTGTTTCTTGTCTTGCCTTCTGGTGCTTTGGTAATAGGTTGACACCCCCCCCCTCTTCTTTGTAACAACCCCTCAAATATTGGAACACTGCTATCATGTCACCCCTAGTCCTTCTTTTCACTAGACTAGACATACCCAATTCCTACAACCGTTCATGTTTTCATCTCCAGACTCTTAATCATCTTAGTTGCTCTTCTCTACACTCAAAAGAAGTCTCAACATCTTTTTTTTATAATATGGTGACCAAACCTGGATGCAGTATTCCAGATGTGGTCTTACTAAGGTTTTGTATAGTGGTACTAATACTTCACATGATCTTGACTCTGTCTCTCTGTTTATGCAATCAAAGATTGCATTAGCTTTTTTGGCTGCTGGCTCATATTTAACTGATTGTCTATTAGGACTCCAAGATCAACTTAAGATCTATTTAGGAGAACTTAAGGGATGGCATTCAACATTTCCACTGTATTTCATAAAGAAACAAATAGGAAAAAATTGACAGGGCATATTGTAAGATAGTCTTCTAAAAAAGTTCTGAGAATAAAGATAAGTCCAGAGATAGGTCCAATATGATATATCTAAATTCATAAAACAGATTAAAGACACAGCAAGAATTGCTTAATGAAGGTAGGAACTTACCATGGTTAATGTACCTACAGATTACTGGAAGAATAAAAAGCGATTTCAAGAAAAAATGAGCCACCAATGACAGAATTTGAAACACTTATATGAAATCAAGGTCATATATTGGGTCACATCTATACATTGTTATTAAAATATAATACAAAGACAGAACAAATTAAAAACTGCATGACAAAAATAGATGCAAAACGTTAAAGAACTAACTACAGGGGAAAAACAGGAGGAAAAGTTATGGAAACAAATCAACAAAGTTCACTCTAAATTGCAATTTGAGAGAAATTTGTACAAAATATTTTATAGATAGCATATACCCCGTCAATGATTAATAAGATGAACAGCTCATACAATGACAAATGCTGCACATGTCATAATAAAGAAGAAACATTTTACCACACATGGTGCTTATGTGAAAAGGAAACCCAAAAGTATTTAAAGGAAATTCAGAATTTAAAAAAAATAAAATTTGAATTAAAATAACAATTATTTTTATAAGGAGTAATTCCAGAGGATATAAATGACAATATCACAATCTGCTATGATACATCTTGATAGCAGTAGTAATTAATTTGATGCAATATTGCAAATGTGATACACTGCCAACCATAATAAAAATGGGAGATCAGAATCAGAAACCACACAATAAAGTGAAAATGATTCCTATATATATTTATAACAGAAATTTAACTAAATTCAAGCAAGAATGGTTCACTTACATGCAATCTATCACAGAGGAAGACGGATTTAGACATTTGGAATGTAGTTTTTAAGAAAAAGAGTGAAGGCATCGATTTAAAAATATCAAATGAAAATGATTTAAATAAATATAAGCAATAATCTCCAATGTTTCAAGAACAGTACAAATGCTTGAGTAGTGACTAATGACTAGTGACTTGGAACAAGGGAACAATGAGCTATCAAAAATTCTTCTATATGATATTGTTTGTATTTTACTTTTTTTTTTTTTTACTTTTGTTTCAGTACTTCCCTTTCTATATCTATACACTTTACTGTTTATTACCAGCTTGGAGAATGCAAAGTGACTATATGTTTATAATCAAGTTTCATATTAAAAAACAAAACAAAACAAAAAACTCAACCACCACCTCACCCCAAAAAACCAATTCCGTGGATTTCCACGAATGGGTTTTCAAAGACCCCATAACACAAAATGTGATTTGCAATGCAAACTGGGTTTCTTAGTACAATGCATCACAACATGGCACGCAGATATATAAAAGGCAAAGATTGCATTATGATATCATTTTGCATGTTTTACTATTCTAACAAAATTGTAGCCTGCTCTGGATAGGTTGTTACAGGCTGAGGGCTGACCTTTCCAATCTATGGAAAGATTATGTTCTCCAGCTTTGAGAGGAAATGACATCGTGCTAAACTTCATCTAAGCCAAGGGTCTTCAAACTTGGCCCTTTTATGACTTGTGGACTTCAACTCCCAGAATTCCTCAGCCAGGCATGCTGGCTGAGGAATTCTGGGAGTTGAAGTCCACAAGTCGTAAAAGGGCCAAGTTTGAAGACCCCTGACCTAAGCTGAGGGGGATGCCTTAAAATTAAGAAAACAAACAAGTATAACAAGCAACAGAGGCAGCGACTGAATGTGGCTTCAGGATCAATTATTGGATGTATCCAGCTAAAATTCTGAACATATCCTGTATAATTGTTTTACAGATTGAACTGCACAGCCCTAAATTAATTACATCAATAATCTATATTAATTTGTTGTAAATTCATTTAATCATCAAACTGAGAAGCAAGCTCCGTTGACCTCATTCAATCACTCAGAAGTAGATCACTTGTTTCCATAGAGATTGCTCCCAAATAAATATTTGCATAACTGACGCAGGAGCTCCTCAATCTATATAAACAAATAGTGACAGTTCTGTACGGTCCTCTCCTGTAAAAGAGCACATCAATTGTACACACTCTTCATCTTTGAACAAGCCAATTGAACTCTGAGTCTTCTTAACTTTGAATAGAGTGTTTAGGAGATTGTTACTCTCCAGTAAAGTTTTGCATGGTGTTTGCAGGGCATCCAAAGAATGCTATGAAAGGGTATACCATTGTTTTATTTCAGAAGCAGATTCTCTTGCGTTACTTGACTGGCCTTTTCAGAACAGCAGTGCAAGTAATTTTTGCTGAAGCAACATTTAGTCATGTACGTGAAGTATTAATACCACTTTACAGATCACGTGAAATGTTAGTACCACTTTACAATGCCTTGGTAAGGCCACACTTGGAATACTGCATCCAGTTTTGGTCACCACGATGTAAAAAAGATGTTGAGACTCTAGAAAGAGTACAGAGAAGAGCAACAAAGATGATTAGGGGACTGGAGGCTAAAGCATATAAGGAACGGCTGCTGGAATTGGGTATGTCTAGTTTAATGAAGAGAAGGATGAGGGGTGACATGATAGCAGTATTCCAATATCTCCAGGGGTTGCCACAAAGAAGAGGGAGTCAAGCTATTCTCCAAGGCGCCTGAGGGCAGGACAAGAAGCAATGCATGGAAACTAACCAAAGAGAGAAGCAACCTAGAACTAAGGAGAAATTTTCTGACAGTTAGAACAATTAATCAGTGGAACAACTTGCTTCCAGAAGCGGTGAATGCTCCAACACTGGAAGTTTTTAAGAAGAGACTGGACAGCCATTTGTCTGAAATGGTATAGGGTTTCCTGCCTGAGCAGGGGGTTGGACTAGATGACCTCCAAGGTACCTTCCAACTTTATTATTATTATTACTGTTATTATTATTGTTGTTGTTGTTGTTGTTATTATTATTATTATTATTATTATTATTATTATTATTATTATTATTATTATTATTATTATTATTATTATTATTATTATTATTATTATTATTATTATTATTATTATTATTATTTACTGAAGGACAGAAGTGGAGGTCTAGCTGAGTAAAATAGCTTTTCTCTGGGGGCTGAGGCAAGATTAATACTTTCATATTAAAAATATTTCACACATAACAATATGTGCAAATCGAGATCTTATTTTGTCTCAAACACCTTCCGGCATTCATTAGCTAGTTATAGTTCTCGACTTCAAAGTTACAACGGACCTCCCCAGAGCTGCTTACAATCCATTTTCAAAATTACAACAGCTGCACTGCCATCACCACCACGGTTATGTTATCACATTTTGGGCACTTGGCTCATCTTTATGGCTATTATGACTGCAACTTGTGACAATTTCTTGCCAGTTTCCAGCATTTACTTCTGGTTTCCTGCACAAAAAAAACACCTATTGGGGAAAATGGGTTTGCTTTGCCACCACCATGTTCACTTAGTAACCGCTTAACTACTCGCTTAACTACTGTGGTGTTTGTTTCACAAGTAACTGCAAAAAATGTGGGGGGGAAATGTGGGTCCGGTCACATGATGTCTTGACTTACAACTGCGAAGACTTACAATTGTAATTCTGGGCTCAATTACTGTCATAACTCAAAGACTACCTGGAGTTCCCGATTGAAAGACTAATAGATGCTAAGACTAATACCAGAAAATGAAATTATTTGGAGATATTTTTGACCTTAAGAATGAAACAAAAGCTTTAATACCTCTTTCCCTTACACCCCCTAAAAGAAAGCCTCAATGAAAGAAGAGCCAAAAATATTAGCCTTGCCAATTTGCCATGTCACTTTCTAACTCTCTGTGGACTTCTGAACATTTAAAAAAACAAAACACTGTGATCTGGAGAAAAAATACCTGCTTGTTCCTTCCCAATAGGCATGTCATGCCCTAGATTTGCTTTTGTTCAACATTTAGCCTTGCATTCAAGACAGAAAGGCTCCCTGATATTATTAAGCTGCTCTTTAAGCAGGATAAAAAATGCCGGAAAAGAAGACTGCCCTTGCCTTAACCTAGTTTTCTCTGCTGAATCATCATCTCCAGCCTTGCCCTTAGAAATAAAAGGGAACCCAAGACATAAAACGGATTTATTTCTCATTCAGTTTTGTTTAGAACTTTTGCCAAAGGCTGATTTGGAACATCCCTTCTCCATGCAAAAAAAAAGTAAACAGTAATTTTGTACCTTTCACGGGGATAATAAAAGTTCTGTGCAAATTTTCTAAAAAAATATATTTGGAGAACTGCACACAGATTCCACTAGGAAAAATATTTGTTTTTCAAATTGGTAATGGCTCGTGAATGGAGCAATAAACTAGAATGAGTTCTGGCAAGGTTTCCCTTCTACACACTCACATGGGAAGGAGTTCAAATAGTCAGTCGTACTTACTCTCAAGTAAACATACATATGCTTTATTATAAATTATATTTTTGACATTTCTACCCAGTTGTGTGATAAAGCATTTTAACAAAATTGAGATTCATCATAAACTTTTGTAAAATAGTGCAGGATCATGAGAATCAATTATTTCATTTTAAATATTGGCATCTCAGGGTATGTGTGCTGGCAAGCATTGGCACAGAGAGACACATACTGTAAGTCATTCCCAAATATTCTCTCACAAAGATATTACATTGAAATATTATAACATTAGTTCTAAACACAGTACAATATAGCATTAGCACAACCATGGATTTTTTTATTTTTTTTTACATCCTCAGCCTGGTTTTTGATGCATTTTCTTCTTAAAATGTTGAACAGGCTTTTAAATATAAAAGAGCACTGTAGAATCTATAAGAGATTAGGACAGTGTGCATCTGATTCTGTAAAAATGATCAAATTTAACTTGCATTCCTTTAGTCTGACTAAGCAACATTTATGGGGGGCAGAATCAAATAGCAATAGCACTTATATATCGCTTCACAGTGCTTTCAGCCCTCTCTACATGGCTTACAGAATCAGAAGTTCTGCCTCCAACAATCTGGGTCCTCATTTTACTAACCTCGGAAGGACGGAAGGCTGAGTCAACCTGGAGCCAGTCAAGATCAAACTGCTAGCAGTCAGCAGAATTAGCCTGCAGTACTGCATTCTAACCACTGCACCACCATGGCATAGAATCAAAGCCGATACAATGACTGTAGTTCTGCAATGTAAACCTCATACCTTTAGAACATATGACATCAACAACCATACAAAAAGCCCAGGGCTTCAGGTAAAACAAATAATTGTTTGCAGTGTCCAAATTCACACTAGCCTCCACACGTTTATTCTTTTTGACTGCTCTACTTGTTAGCATAAAATTGCAAGTTTTGACCAGTAAAACTAAGCATTTTTTTAACTTTACACAACTGTTTCCTTTTGTTCATTGTGGTTTGATTGGAAATAGACTTTCTTCAATAAAAGGCAGATCCAACCTGGAAGCTTGGGCTGAAAATCCCCCAGAGGCAGTAAAAATAGAATAGAAGTTCTAACAAAATAAACATGATCAAGAAGACTAATTATATCCATTAGCTTTGCAGACTGGGGATTCTAGGAGCTGCTGTCTAAAAATCTTTGGAGCGTAACAAATCTGTATGGAAATCATATATATCGTTGAAATGCCTAGTCCCTTTCCACCCTCTCTTATTATTGACTGCCAATACAAATTGGAAGTCATTTACTGGTCTTTGCACATACAGTATGCAGTTTATGCAACAGAATTGAACAGAGGGTGTACGTGTTCCAAATAATAGCACTAGCATTTAGACTTATACACTGCCCCATAACTCTACAGCACTCTCTGGGAGGTTTACAATATCAGATTGCACCCAAAAATCTGAGTTCTCATTTACCAACCTCAGAAGGATAGAAGGCTGAGTCAACCTTGAGTCCCCTCAGGTTCAAACTCCAGATTGTGGGCAGAGTTTGCCTTGCAATACTGCACTTTAACCACTGCACCACCAGAGCTCTTATTAAAGTTTAACTCTACCACTCCTACCTAAAATTATTTTAGTCATCTGATATAGACATTTGGAAGAATGGGGGCAAGGGGAGCTTTCTCAGTGCATTATTTGAATCTAAAAATCCCTGTTCATCATCAGTGCAGACCATTGCTTTTGACTACTTTTATATCCTATCTTTCATCCAAAGGAGTTCTAAGGGGAAACTGTATCTCTGAAATGACTCTTAAGTTAAATGGAGAAACCATTGTTAAGCCCGTGGGAATTTACCACATCTAAATCCACTCTGTAGCGCACCATATTCACCTTCCAGCCATCTCCCAAAATGACATGTGAAGTCTTCCGACTCTTTTCAACTTAATACAGTACAGGTAGTCCTCAGCTGATGACTATGACGGAGCCCAGCAATTTTTTTATCATAAGTCATGATGGATGTAAGTTGAGGGACTTACTGATTTTATGACTTTTTTTTTTGCAGCGGTTGTTAAATGAACGCTGTGGTTGTAAAACAAACACTGCAGTCATTAAGCGAGTCATAGTCTTTCTATGGGCGGTTTTTGTCAAAAACCAGCCAAAAAAGCTGGTTTCTGGCAAAAAAAAAAAAGTCGTACATCACACCACCTGAATGCAGAATGCTGCAACTGGCCATAAAGGCAAGCCAATTGCCAAGCACCGGAAATGGGGTAGATCTGCCACCATTGGAATTCTGGGATTGGGTCATAAGTACCTCTTGGGGGGGATCTTACCTAACTTCAAATGGTCACTAAGTGACTGGTCATTAAGCAAGGACTACTTGTATCCTGTCTTTGGCTAATGCAAAGCCAAATACTGTAACTGAAAATCAGTAATCACTTAGTTCCGGAAGAAGACATATATGTGCTAGAAGAAACTATATCTGAAATTTCCCCTAGCAAAGGAAATTTTCTCTCTCTCCCTTCCTTACATGACACTGGAGAAGCATCAGTACTGTATAACAGCACAATCACTTAAGATCCTTACTGAGAGCTAATCTCATCTAACAAATAGGCTAAACTAAATTTGCACACAAGCCTGATGCAGAATTATTGATATCTGCTTATTCATTTACAGTCTTTACAACGTTCTTTGCAATCGCCCTAAGGCAAAATATTTTCCCTTCCAAATTTGCAGAGCTAGGACTTCCCTGAATGTCAGCCAACCCAATGCAATTTTAAAATGGCACAAGTGTACACTTTTTCTTTTTTAAAAATGCACAAGTCAATTCTACCTTTAATTAAGGCAAGGGTAGAGGAACCCTTGAATGAAGTTTGACTCCCAGTGATGAGTTTTCTTTGCAGTGTTACCAAAAGTGCTTGAGAATGCCTTTTCTGGAATTTGGTTCCACATAACTGGAGGGGAGACCCTCTTTTGAAATGCAGCAGAACAATCCTGTATAAGATTGGTAGCAAACAGAAATACAGATAGTCCTCAACTTACAACAGTTCATTTAATGACTGTTCAAAGTTACAACGGCACTGAAAAAAGTGACATATGACCATTTTTCACACCTACGACCTCTGCAGCATCCCCAGGGTCACGTAATCAAAATTCGGACACTTGGCAACTGGTTCATATTTATGACGGTTGCAGTGTCCCAGGGAGATGTGATCAGCTTTTGCCACCTTCTGACAAGCAAAGTCAATGGGGAAGCCAGATTCACTTAACAACCATGTTGCCAACAACAGCAATGATTCATTTAACAACTGGGGCAAGAAAGGTCGTAAAATGGGGCAAAATTCACTTAACAAATGTTTCACTTAGCAACATAAATTTGGGGCTTGATTGTGATCGTAAGTCGAACACTACCTGTACTGGGGTGACTCAACAAAATGAAGAAAATAAAATGATTTAATTCCTGATTCAAAATTATGGTATTAGCCATCTCACCACCATCCAATCCATAAGAGTGATCTAATAGTCCATCAAGGACAAGAAAGACATTTTGTTTCATTCCCAATTTATTTTTTAAAAACTGCTGAGATGTAATGTAGCAGCAACACCATTTATTTTCTCTTAACAGAAAGCTACTGGGCTTTTAATCTGTTCCAAAAACACTGAGCTTTGCTGAAGAACTAAATGTCCTCTCATCTTTCTTAACTCAGTAACTGGTGATAATGCCAAACATAAAGTAATACAGCATGCTTTAAATAGGTTATTTCAGCAAACTTGGCAAATTCTATGTTGAGGCATTTTTAATATTCTCTTTCCGCAAAGAGCAGAGCCATCAGAGATCAAAGCCATTTTTAAGTATCAAAATTAAGCAGTATTGCACCTGAGGATGCCAAGCACATATAGGTGTGGGAGGACAGCACCCCCCCCCAGAGAAAGAAATATTTTCGGAATATTTAAAAGGTATATTATATTTCCCCAAAGGAATAATGGAAAATCTTAGGCAGAAACCAACCCCCCCCCCAAGTCTCTCTGCCCAAACAGAAACCAGGTCTGTCTGTAGAAATGCAGATGTGATAATCTTGTCAGAAAGATTGGAGCCAGGAAGCTCGGAGCTGATGGGATTAGAAAGACAAAGATCCCTAGAATCAACAATCCCTCACACCAAAAAATCCAACACAGGACATAGTCATCAGCCACACCCCCAGGGAAACAGGATATGACCTTTGGGACATAGGATTAACCCACCACCATCAGAATACCAGAAAGGCACACTCAGACTCAGGTCAAAGTTCATGCCACAGGAACAACTCCAAACAAAAACTCAAGAAGGTATAAAAAGCCACCACTCCCTACTACATGTGGTCTGCTTTCCCAGTCACCTTTCTGTCTGGCTCTGCTCTTCAATAAAGTACAACCTTCTTTCTAAAGCAGTCTCCATTTTGTTTATTCCGAGCTTGGACTGGACCCTGATGAAGATTTTTCTTTCAACATGGGTAACCCATGTGGAGCTTTCTATCACTTTTGAATCAGCTCACCCAGAAGCACTTTTTATTTTCCTAGCTTCCAAGTTGTTGGGAAATAGCCATCCTCATTTGCACCCGCAAAAAGGGCTGAGGTGAAGTCCACCCTTTCCCAGCAGTCTTAATCAAGATACTCTTCCCTTTGCTGTTACTTAACATCAGTCTTGCTGCAAAAGGAATTGCTTGCTGAGGAGAGATTAAGATGGGGGTCCCAAGGGGTGGGAACAGTCTAAAGTAATTCCCAATAAAGGTTCATCATCAGGATAAATGTCAGCCCTACTAGGTGAATCAGACCAAGAAATCAGCTCCACAGTAAGGCTAAAACAACTTATATAGAAACTGATTGTAATAACAAAATTTTGCAAATCTGATTGTGCAGTACCTCCTCCTCCTTACACTTCAGTGGATTAACGAGGCATCTGTTTGATCATGTAGTTCTGGACTTAAATAATGTCTAGGCAAAGATTCCTGCATATGTCCATCAAGGTCCTCTTCCTTACTCCCTAATTTAAATTTCAGACAATCCTGAATTTGATTGCTGTGTGAGTTTGTGTGTGTGTTTATGTCTCTCTCTCTCTCTCTGTGATATTTCTCCTGCTTCAGCAATCATTATCAGGTAAAATAGCTTTCTTCCCTGCAGTGATCTCTGTGTGTAGGCGAGACAACATATGTGCATTATGGACTTCTGCTTACAATTCACAGTTATTTATTTTACCCTAAGAACAACACTGCCATTATACCTGGCAAGATCAAGAGTGACATGGTTGGCAGGGAACAACAGTCTTTCCTTTTTGCCCTCTTCCTTTGAGCAGCAGGTGGAGAGGAAAAGAAGATGACAAATTTGGCTAGAAAGTACTTGAGGCCAAGAGTGACATCCACAGGGTGGAAGAAGCATAAGCATCTATCAGCAATATAAGCTCTGTTATATAAAGAGCAACAGTCAATTAGCAGACAAGTTAGCAAGATGTAATAAGAAGAACAAGTCTGACTAAAGGGAAATAGGATAGTGATGTGACTTGGCAAGCAATGGACTCAGGGAATGCCACAGATAAAGGGCAGCTGCTCCACTAGTGGCAACTGGAAGTGGAACTCTGAAGGGAGGGGGAAGAGGAAATACATTTATATAGAAATGATATCGTCAATGGCTGAGAACAAGTATCTAATGGCCCTCAAGAGATCTCAGATGGTCAGTAGATGCAATAAATTTCTAGGTCAGCTTGAAGATTGCAATCTGGCATGTTGCAACCTTATAGGAAACCGGAAAGCTTGTAAAACTATACCAGGACAGACCAACCCGGTCTGATTTTGTAAGGCAGGCAGAAATATTAGGAGATGGGTGGTCCTTCAAACATCCAGATCCTGTGCTACATTTAGCTTTAAAGGGAGTCACATTTACACAATGCCTTATCTGGCCACACATTTATATAACAACAACATGGCCATTTTCATGAAACAGCAAAAAATACTGATTTATTTGCAAAATATTCCTGCTGCCACAGATGACATTTTGCAAAGAAATCTTTCTGCTTTCTCATTTGTTTCGATCTGTATTTCCAAAGGTTTTTCTATACTTCAGCATTTTTGATCTTGGCTTTCAAACATAAAATGCAAGGAACAGGCTTCTTCTGATAAAAGAGCCAACTGCTTCATCATCAAAATTTATTATAGATACAGCATCCAAGGAGATAAGTGCTATATTGCCTGCTATGAGCTAGGTGTTACAACAATTAGGGCTTGCCTATGACTACTGAACTGTGACAATTTCATCAACATCTCACTGAGTTCACATGAAAATGCTAATTAGCAACACAGGATATTCACTAGACAAAAGATGTCTGAAAAAAAGCTCTTGTAATATAGAGACTTGTTACTTTATTGTCCTCCTCTTATTTACCTGCTGCTTTTATATGCATTTCAGAGAAGATTCATCATTTTAAGCTGTTTTCTCTAGTATTTTGATCGTAAAATGAAAGACAAGCTTTTAGTCTTTGAAAAAAATATAAAGACAAAAAATAAGTCTGACATCCCCAAATTTCCATAGTCTAGCATGGACCTACTAGTATTTACCAGTTTCACATAACAAGACAAATTACTTTCATTTCAATCATGGAAACTAAGAAACTACTGAACTAAAGCTGTAATCCTTTATAGCTTAAAAGAGAATTAGGCTCTGCTGAAGACAATGGAATTCACCATTCTAGACTCAGTGAGCTCCCAGTTACTTAGAAATTAGTCCTCTTGATATGACCATTACTATCAAGGCCCATGTTAATCATAATTTTTTTTCTCAAACATTCAACATCTCATAAATCAAATATTTACTAGATTCAAAAAACTATCATAACCAGATCCATTTTGGGAAAACTGCAAAATCCATAGCTTGAAATCCCTTAAGGACTGGCCAAAATTTCATAAATGACTGTTCCAGGCTTGGAAATCTGTGAAATTCTACATTAGGCAACATATAACAAAGT
Organism: Azemiops feae; assembly: GCA_023970755.1. Taxonomy (NCBI): domain Eukaryota; kingdom Metazoa; phylum Chordata; class Lepidosauria; order Squamata; family Viperidae; genus Azemiops; species Azemiops feae. The sequence continues at coordinate 936,100 of JALGBA010000838.1, forward strand.
GTTGTAGTATCTTTCCTGATCTCAAATGCGAGTGTACTTTTTGGGATTTTCTACGAATTTTGGATTATTGAAAACAGCTCAGTATTTTGGTCACCCTTAAACTTTGAGCCAACCATTCCTTTTCTTTTGTCAGAAATATACGAAAAATGGACTATTCTATCCACCTACCATAATATATATGTGTTAAATTCGATATTTCACGTTGGTTATAATTTCTAGCCGATGCAAAAATATACACAAGGCGGCAGAAATTCAACAAGTGAACCGTTGCTTCTTCTCTCTCTTTGGTAGTAAAAACTGTATCAAATGTCTGCCTGCATTATACACTTATTAAGAAAACCTATGTTTCTGGCAGGGAGGAAAGGAAAGTGAGAGGGGTAGGAAGGAAAAAATAACTTATTCCGAATTTCTATAGGCTCCAGGTACTTCTATTTCAAATTCATCATAAAAATTCTCCGAAAACTCTTTGCCACTCTTTGACAGCAGTAGACACTCTCTAAAAGTATCGAACATAAGGAACGCTGGGAAACGTAGTCAATCCGTGCTTGATAGCCTAGAACGCCGGAAGCTGCTGTTAGGTAAGCGAGAACCCGCTCTTTGGGCGAGATTTCTCTTAACCCTTTCCTTCCCAATGTTGACTGCTTGGACTTAACATAAGCAATAATTCAAGGAGGGGAAAAAAGGAAGTCCCGCCTTTAATCTTGCCTCTAATTGGTGGGCAAGTAAGCGGAAGTGGCGTCATTCCTGCAAGCGGGCATATCCTATGGTGGAAGTTGGTGTGGGTCTGGTAAGTTTATGAGGCCGCGGGGAGCGGGCTTTCTGACGTCGTCTCCTCGCAGCCGGAGCTCTGGCTTCTCCTTCGATCGCCGGGGTGGGAGGAGGGCGGGGTGGGGGGAAGCGATGGGGTCACGAGCGTGGCGTGGACGAAGCTTGTGCTTCGGGACGATCCGAGGGAGCTTCCCCACCACCCGCAGCTCTTCAGAAGCGGTGCTTGTAGGAAGCGACTCAGTATTTGTTTCACACGTGTAGGCGTGTGCATGTCTGAACGTGACCTTACGCGATCTCCCTTTCCCCGCCTGAAATCGGGCTGCGTGGGGAAGTACCATGAGTTGCCTACCATGCTGCCCCAGCGCCTCTGCTTCCCTAGAAGGAGATCCGATAAAAAGCCTTGCCAGTTCGTAGAAACTTTTCTTTTTGGCTGTTCTCCACAACTGTTTATCCTAGCGGTGTTTGGGGCTTTTGTCATGAGACTTAAGAGACAACATGAAGGCGACTTCAAGATTTCTGTTAAACGGAGAGCTGTCTGGGTTTTCTTGATGTATAAAGGCTGCTATGATTTCTCATTTTCATTTGCTGAATGTTGACACCGATGGCATAGCGGTTTTTTGTGAAATGTGGGGTGTTTTTTTTAAAAAACAGAGAAGCAGATAGGACTAAAATTACTATAGTCACATTCTTATATCCCTTTCATCTTTGTTTCACAAGTAGATACTGACCACCCTTATCAAACAGCCCAACCACATTGTCAATACAATTCAGATACTAATGCTAAGTTTATTGTAATGCTACATTAACAGAAGCTTACAAATCTGAAATTACAGAGCTCACACTGAGTTTTAACTGCCTCATCCATTTAGGACAGGTCTCTCCTAAGTTTCTTTCTCTCACCTTTTAAGTGGCTGTGGGTCCCCCCCCCCCCCACGTCTCCTTTCCTAGTTAGGATTACATTCAGCATACAAGTTAATGACAGTAATTGGCACCAGGAATTTTTTTTGCTAACCAATGTGATCATAAAGCACAACCTCACCTGACGTTGCCAACTTATTACAATTCCAGTTGTAGTATTTGGACAAATCCTCCATGATCATTAGGTGCAACATTACATGATTAACGTTTTTTGTGACCTCTTGCTGGTTTCTCTATTGACTTTGCTTGTCAGAAGCCAGCAGTTAATGTACCAAATGGCAATCATGTGGCCACAGGTTACTGTAGCCATTGTAATTGTGATTACATAACTGCAAGACACTGCGACTATCATAACTTCATACAGTTGCTGAACAAATGGTCATTTACTGAGTACTAGAATTAAATTTTATTTACATTTTGAACATCAGCAGCAACTGAGAAGAGGATGTAGGGGTTGCATAAGAATAGACTGTAGGTTTTGTATCTATGTTCAAAGTGTATGCTTTCCTGTGCCATCTTTGGGATGATCTATAAATGAATCAGATAAGTATAATTTTGGTTCCCATAAGGAAGTAGTATCCGGAGTATGGCTTGATCTTTTTAAAAAATACCATATCCACATTATCATGAAATGAAAGATAGATGATTTTGTGACCCATCCTGCCAAGGTGCCAAGAGAAAAAGGTGCAGGAATCCAGATGGACAATTTACAGGTTGCATTCAGTCTTCAGCCATTCTCTGTGTAACCCATGAGAGCTTCCTCTGTCACTATTAACAAAAGAAAAAAAACAGTTTTTATTAATGAAAGGAGGGGAGTTAAAGCCTCTCCTTTCCCCTCTGAGCGTTCATATCTGTGGATACATGAGATGTAGCAATATAGAAAATGGATGTGTCCTGCATCTAGACAGCCCTGCCCATCATTACCCTTTGTAAAAGCCTACAGTACAGTATAGTCCCTCCAAATATTTAAAAAACAATGTTCATCTCCATCATAGAATCTGCTGACAAGCCTATTTGGGAAAAAATGCAGTCTTAAGACATTGTCCTACAAAGTAACTGGAGATGATGACTGATCATATATATATATATATCAATAAAGCAATAAATGATCCTAATAAAGTACTTACACAGTTTGAAAAAAAGCATGTTAAATTCATAATTTAGTAATGCAGAACTAGTGACTTACCTTGAAAAAAAGTCATGACAGTTAGAAGCCTAAGGCATGGAAGGGAGCGAGGCTGCAGAGAGGGGTCTTCAAACTTGGCCCTTCTATGACTTGTGGACTTCAACTCGCCCGGCTGAGGAATTCTGGGAGTTGAAGTCCACAAGTCATAAAAGGGCCAAGTTTGAAGACCCCTGCTGTAGAGCAATGGAGACAAATGATGGAAAATGACGACAATTACTAAGTGAAGGAGATGTGGATGCAAGCTTTGTATGAAATATGATCATACCAGATCTGCAGGGTCTTGGTACATCTTCTGTCTTTTTCTTGGGTCTTTGCTTAACAACGTCTATTGTTTTTGCCATCTTTCTTTCAAAAAGAAATTTATTTGACTATTTTATTAAATTTATATGCTGCCCATCTCACTATCCAAAGTTGCCTATATGACTCCAAATAAAAATTGAACTTCAGAGACTACTATTCTGTTCCTTTCTGCATTACAATTGTTATCTTCTAGCCGTTTCAATTTTTTGTAAAATTTTCTCAGAACTGAACATTTTGAAGGTGTTTTTTTTTTATTATTATTATTTTTTAAAGATTTTATACTGGCTTGCTGGACTTTTCTTCTTCACCTTCCACTTGGCCCTCAGCAGCAAGTGTTGCAGCTCTTTTATTGAAAGTTCTCTGCACATGGGACTGAAACAACTTATCTAAGTAAGTCGTCTTCCTCTACTTCAGGGGTGTCAAACTGCCGGCCAGCGGGCCAGATGTGTCATGGTGAAACCGCGCCCACCCCATTGCCAGCAATGGAAAAAAAGTTGTGACGCGTCACGTGACGTTGCGAGTTTGACACCCCTGCTCTACTTTGTTGAACCCAGCCTGCTTTGTGAGAGCAATACAATTTTATTTTATTTTGGGAAGCTCTTTTATAGCATCAAAGCCTTTCGAATCACAGATGAAATTAGGTCGAAGCCACCAAACACCATGGTTAATGGCTTCTCAGGTCCTGTGGGAAAATTGGCCCCCAATATCTTCATTATCTGATCTTCAACCAGAACATTTAACAGGTGTTCTATCTCTTCAAATTCTTTGTCTTTGTCTTGTTCTAATAGACTTTCTACACTTGTTCTTGCTTAAAAAAAACAACCCTGGCTTTTATATTATTAACATTTCTTCTGATTGCCCATGATGTCTCTTCATTTAAGCAGAAACGTGCACAGTGTTTTGTTTCAATAAAGCATTTCTTTCTCCGCTTGAAATGTTATCACCAGCATGCTTCATTTGCACATTCTTTTCAGTATACAGAATTATTAGGGAGGGGAAAATACCCCTTAGCAGTAATAATTACAAAGTAAAAAAAGAGAGATGCAAAAGACACTAACCAAATAGTGCACGTATGACACACATACTGGCTTGAGTAGGCAGTAAAAACAAAGCAGCAAGCCATTGCATTCAGCTGGATAGTGCTTGCTATGTTCACATGCCACTTCTCATTACTGCAGAATTGAAACTTAAGAAACCTGATGCAAAAATGAAGATTGTTTGTGTTGTACAGACATAGTTCTCTTGTTTATCAGTCCAGTATGAGCAAATTCTCATATTAACATATGCTATATGAGAACTACTCTGTAAAAGCTCCGATAAGTATAGATTAAAGTAGTCAAATTGATTAACTGAAAAGCAGATAATTTTATTGTTGACAGCAATACTAGTTTATGACTGCTTTGATTTTGTCTTAGCAATACCAGCAAATCTCATTTGTTTTCTCTGTAGATGAATTATTTTTGCTGTAAGAATAACAGTAACATTCCACATTGATTTTGAAACGCTTACATTGGAAATTCAGTTTAAAGTGGAAGACTAAGAGGGAATGAAGAGAAGCAAAAATGAATGTAAGTTTTTTTTAAAAAAAAATAATATTAAATGACTAAAGTTTTGATATTTAGGGAAACACTCATTTCTTAATGCAGAAGCTAAGAGTTGCTTGTCAGAGTTATGGCATAGATGACAGATCCTTCCTGCTATAGAAAATTTCATGAATTCAGCAAATCCACACTGGTATTTCAAGTGCCCCAAAAGCTGCAGCTTTTTGCTCAGTCTTTTGGTGAGGAAGATTGACATCCTTTATCTTTCTTTTTTATTTATTTATTTTTTTGTTCCCATCTACAAGAATTATTTTCTCTGCCAGCTTTGTGTCTTTGCTTTGTGTCTTTGCTTATTCTTATTGTTTTAAGATGCTTTTTACAATTTGTAAACTGTCCAGAGTCACTGGGAGTCAGGTGGCATGTACATTTAATATATTCTGGTTGGTCACACAGTCAAGCAGTTGTTCGGATTGGATTCGGCTTTTTTTATCCACCTATCAAGTCCTTCCCAAGGACCTGAGATAGGCAGTTGTTCAATGGTGTTAAAAGTATTGCTACAGGATGTATGCTATTCCAAGTAAAGCTGCTTTTTGCAATGGACCAATTGTTTCGTTTTGCCACAGCCATTCTAATTCTATTACTATTATTTTCATTATTATATCATGAAAATGTAAATTTAAAGAGGGAGCTTATGAGTAAATATTGCTGGTACTCTTTCTTTATTGACACAAATAATAACCTGTGAGTAGCTTATTAGAGGAGGACTATGCTAGGTCAAACCATTTCAGCCAGCATTATCTAGGACAGGGGTAGGCAACCTTGGCTCTTTTATGACTGGTGGACTTCAACTCCCAGAATTCCTGAGCCAGCATGGCTCAGCTTGGAAACCTCTCCCTTTCCCCTCAGCATGGCTGGCTCAGGAATTCTGGGAGTTGAAGTCCACCAGTCATAAAAGAGCCAAGGTTGCCTACCCCTGATCTAGGATGATTGCCAGGGGTTTCAAATAACATTTTTTTCAATCATATCTGACAGTTATATAGGGTCTCCCACTTGAGCAGGGGGTTGGACTAGAAGACCTCCAAGGTCCCTTCCAACTATTCTGATTGATTGATTGACTTTTTGCACGAAAAGCACATATTTGCAACTGTACATGTAGCAAAAGGTTCCTTTCATGCCTAAAGAGGACTAGAATTCCCAGTTTCTAGTCTATCCCCTTAATTCTGACACCAATTCTCTCAATGTTTATGGATGTTTCTGAGGTACAAGTCTTATGTGGAAAGCAGTTTGAGTTTATGGAAGTATGATTGAAGCCCAAATAGTAAACTTTATCTGAGAAGAAATCTATACTTATTTGTATAATGCGATTAATAATTACGATCAAGTTGTAGTGTCTACTATCTAATCAATATTTTATTGAGAACAGTTATGTAGTTGTTACTACTTGGTAGTTGGCTAACTGCAATTTTTACTGATGTTTTATGTCAAATGCTGTATTTTTTTGATTAAAATGTTTGTAGCCTGGATATTACCTTCAGGAATCAGAGTTGGTTACAATCCATACAATCGATAAACTAGAATAATAAAATGAAGTAAAAAGAAACAGTATAAAATTTAACACAGTAATATTGATTACATTATAATGCTATTTCCTATTTAATGTAATACAGTAGTAGAAAAACATAGTTTTTTTTCCAAAAGAGGGCGAAGCTGGTTTAAAATAGCTAGTTTCTCAGTGCAACATTAACACAGTTTGTAAGGGTCGCCGGTACAGTATGGGGCTGCAGATACAAGTGAAAAATAGTCACATTAGTTCTTTGTGAGTATACATTTTTTGCATTTAAGTTCTCTAATAGTTATTATATAAAATGTAAATGCTTCTATGTTTTAAAGTCTGGATCTAGATGTGAAAGGAAGGAAGCTTACCATACTCGCCACAGAAGTGCCTCCCCAGAAGACAGGTAAAATGTCTTTTTATAAGGAATGCAGTGAAAACTCACTATAAATAATAATGGATTATAATGGGGGGATGGGAGGGGAGAGAATTTCTTTAATATTTTTAAAAAGTAGCCCCCAATCCTTTGGGCACCGGGGACCAGTTCCGTGGTGGGCGGTTTTTCCACAAACCAGGGGTTGTGTGGTTTCATATGCTGCCTGGGTCCTGCATGTGCATGGATGGGGCTTCACTTGCTTGCGCGGGCCAGTTCTTGTGGGCCACGTGCCGGTCGCGGACCGGGGGTTGGGGACCCCTATTTTAAAATTTAAAATAGATTTAAACTATTTTAAGATTTGAGAATCCCTCTACAAGTTAAAAGGCATTTCTGTAGTGGATTTTAGGCAGTTGTAAATATGAGAAATTGTTAGCTGAAGTGGTAAATACTCTGTTAACCTGCAAGGATTAGTCATTTTAGATTAGCTGAGAAACTGGTAGTGGAAATACATCATCTTTTCATTCTAATACTGTTTTGGGATATGAATCATTTTAAACCTAGATTTGCCTTCCTTTCAGACAGTTTTGATATTTGATGGAAAAGAAGTAAATAAAGGGGGACATTTCTTTCACTCTGATCTAAAGAACCAAGACAAGTTCATAAATTGACAGCATCAGCTTTGTGTCTTCTGATCAAAGGAAGATGCAGACAACAGTGCTATGTGTGCCTTGATGGATATGTGTGTCTTTCTCTTACACACACATGTATTATACACCTACCACTTTACCTGTTATATGCTTTATTGGATATTTGATCAATAGGTGTTTTTGCAGAAAGTTCTGTCTCTGGCTTAGTTTCTTATGTTGCTGTTAATAAGTTGACATCTTCAGTCCAAGATGTATACCTTTTAAAGGTGTGCTAACAGTTTTCCCAGTGTCCCCATGGATATTGGTTACTCTTGGTCTTCTCAGCAGAAAATTCTGCTGTTCTAAGTATATTCCAGCTGTAGAGAAATGCTAAGTGAATGTAGCTGAATTCACTGAGAATCTCTCTTCAGACTTAACACAATTAGTAGTGGAGTCAGTGGAAAGGATGGAAATGAATTCATCATGTGTAAATGCATTCCTTTCTCTGCCAATTCTGATCTGATGCCTCATGAGGATTCTTCTCCCATCAAGTCCCATTTCCAAATATTTTTATAGAAACCATAGAAGTGTGCTATGTGTATGAATATCAGATATACTGGATATGAATATCCATTTATGAATGTTCTTTGTCCCTTTGCTTCTTTCCCTGTCATAATCAAGATGATACCTGTTTTGAAAGGATTGGGGTAGCAGTAGAAAGTATGAGAAGGGATGGGATTAGATGCAAGATTTATGATATAAATCTTGTAAAATTGTTGAACCAAGGAGTGATTCAAGGATAGGCATAAACACAGAGAGTTCAGTGTTTAATTACTAAAAATAATATCAACCTTTTTTCTTATTATTTTTGCATACAAAGTAAAGTTCTGTGCAATACAAAGTTGATAGTTGTGGAACACACTATTTGCTTTCCGAAGTTACACAATCCATTATATATTTATTTCATCATCATCATATCATCATCATCATTTTAGCCATTGTCTACCCACTGCAGGATGAAGGCCTCTTCCACATGTTTCCAACTAATATGGTCCTGAGCTTTCTTTTGCCAATTGGGCCCATAATACTCGCTGCTGTCATCGATCCATCGTGTTTTAGATCTCTTCCGTGGACGCTTTTTATCAAGTGGGATCCATTCTATGACTGCCTTGGTCCACCTGCCATCAGTTCTTCTTGCTATGTGACCAGCCCATTTCCATTTCAATTCTTTTACTCTCTTGATGATATTGTATACTTTCATTTGTTCTCTAATGATCCATGTGCTGGTCTTTCTATCTTGTCTTGTAATGCCGAGCACGTGTCTTTCCATAGCTCTTTGCACCATTCGTAACTTTTGTATTGATTGTGAGGTTTGTGTCCACGTTTCACTGGCATATGTTGGAGCAGGTAGCACACACTGATCGAAAACTTTTCAGGCATAGGGGGAGGTTGTTCTTGAAAATTATGCTTGAAAATTATGGAGAAGAATTAGACATAGTAGACCACTTCATACATACCTTGGCCAATGGATCTCAATGGAAAGTGATACAATAAAGGAAATTGAACGGCGTGTTAAATGTGGTTGGCAGGCACATACTTACATACATTTACTTACTTACTTACTTACACCTTCAGGTCAGCGTTGACTGTAACTGCCTACAATTTTCATGGCAGCATTTTTTGGAAGTAGCCTTGCCAGTTCCTTCTTCCTTGGGCTGAAAAAAGGGACTGGCCAGCTGGCTTTGTGCCTAAGGCAGGACTATATTCGCTGTTTCCTAGTTTGTAGCCTGGTACCTTAACCACTACACCAAATGGGCTGTCCACACAATCTGTGATGTGTTTAAAAGTAATAGCTAACCAAGTTTTGCCCTTAATCCAGGGATACGTTCATGGAGCGTAAGAGGTCTCAATCACCCCAAAGCAAAGGCCATTTGGAACACAGAAGATATGACAGAGAACATTCGGGAAGGGGGTATTACGATGACAGATACCCAGAACCAAGGTGAATGTCAAATGCTTCTAAAAATTCTGAACTTTGTGTTGTTTAACTGCTGGGGTTTTTGTAAGCTTTTGTAGGGGGTGTTGATTTGGATTTTGCTTAAAATAAGTCTTAGAACAATTGGCATCATATTTAAATTTTGTTTTTTTCCCCTTTTTTTTGTACTTTGAACATGTAACATGCAGATTTCTTTTTTTATTATTGTTTATTTCAGAGGGAGAGAAAGACAGGAGAGGGAGAGAGAATCTGATTGGAAGAAGCACAGGAAGTCCCGGTCACCTGATAGGAAAAATGATATGGAGAAGTCCGGAGTACAGAGCTCTCTTTCACGTGAGGAACCCCCTCCAAAGAAAAAGAAAGAGGAGGTGGATCCAATCCTTACCCGTACTGGCGGGGCATACATTCCTCCAGCAAAGCTCAGGATGATGCAGGCACAAATCACTGATAAAAATAGGTATACCAATTTTTTAAAAAAATTATATTTTATATGAATTAAATTAAAATTTTATATTTTAAATTCTGAAAGTCTGTTAAGAAAAAAATGATTTTTAATGCTATGTGCCCAAATAACAGAGCAGTATAGAAACAGGAATAGAGAAAGGTGCAGATTGTCATGCCTGAGGTCAGAAAAATCCTAATTATGTGGAAGTAGCAGAGCCCTTTTTAGCTTTTCTTATCAGAAAAATGAAAGCAAGACTGCTATAGCTTTATTTAGAAAAAATCTTCAAAGATTGGGGTTTGGTCTCAATTTGTCATGCTCAGATAGCTGAGTAATCATTATTGTGACAGTCTCATGTAGGAATAAATATAGTTTCTTAATGAGAAGGCCAAATTTTTCTGCTGGGTGAGATAAAATCTGAAGCTAGCATTGTCCTTCCTGATTTTGTCTGTTTTTTCCCCAAAACATAAATCACTGTATAGTGTTCATAATAATATTGCTTGGTGTAGTAACTCTTCTTCACGTATTTTGCTTTTGCAAAACAGAAGTGAGAGTGGACTGATGTGTCATTGCTGAACGCTCCGTCTGATACACCTTTTGCTCTAGTTCAGGGGTAGGCAACCTTGGCTCTTTTATGACTCGTGGACTTCAATTCCCAGAATTCCTGAGCTAGCACTGCTGCCCCTGCTCTAGTTCTTTCCTTTTTGTCCATTAGTAAATCTGTATATTTTGAAAAAACAGCTTAGCCTATCAGAGAATGAGTTGGGAAGCCCTGAAGAAGTCCATCAACGGTCTCATCAACAAAGTGAACGTTTCAAACATTGGAAATATTATAAGTGAACTTCTTCAAGAAAACATTGTGAGAGGCAGGTAAGCATGAAATATGTGAAGAGCAACCCTTTCTGCCCAGTTTAAATATGTGAATATTGATGGATGTATACGAAATAATCTTAGGGGTAGGGAAAATGTGGGACATGCCACATTGGGACCTGGGTAGTGGCAAGTAGGTAGAGAGGGAAAGGGCAATGGGAAGACGAGGACTGCCTCTTTCACCCTGTAAAATTCCTCTTAAGATATCCCTGCAGATGTAATTTAAATATGTTCCAGCTCTTCAGTGTCACTGCAGAATTCCTGTTAACTTAGTGGATTTGCTTGGAGTTTGAAGAAAACATGTTTTTATGTTGCTTGCACAAGCCCTAGATATGGGCTTCTTGTTAAAAATAGTCTATAATGTTTTTATAGGGGGTTCTGCTTGAGTCAAGCTGGTGTGTTCGTTTTAAAGTAAGAATGGTTTGGTAAAAGCTTATGCAAGTGTGCAGATGAATTGAAGATTAGTCCTTAGCAAATTCTATTGAAGTCAAGATGTTTTATACATTCAGAGATCACATTAACTTGAAGCTTTTAAAGCATGCAACACGACTTCTGTAAAAAAAATCAGGTCTTAAAAAAACAGATATCAACTGGAGTTCTGTTATATTACAATGGATATTTTCTGATCCATGACCATGAACTAGTTTGAGTGGAGATGGAAGAATTGTGAATGCCTTCTAAGTGTAGTGCTCAAAAATCAAACAGTTTTTGGATTTGGTTTTTGTAATTCTAAGTGTTCTTTTGTGCACTGGATTTCCATTTTGCAATCTTACAGTGTTCAAATACTGTAAAAAGTGATGAAGTCTGTCCAATTAGCTCCTTGAGCTCTTCAATTTACAGGTAGTCCTCGACTTAACAACTGTTCGTTTAATGACTGTTCAAAGTTACAACGGCACTGAAAAATGTGACTTATGACCGTTTTTCACACTTGTATCCGTTGCGGCATCCCCGTGGTCATGTGATCAAAATTCAGATGTTTGGCAACCGGCTCATATTTACGACCTTTGCTGTGCCCCAGAGTCACGTGATCCCCTTTTGCGACCTTCTAACAAGCAAAGACAATGGGGAAGCCAGATTCGCTTAACAACCGGGTTACTGACTTATCAACTGCAGTGGTTCACTTAACGTCTGTGGCAAGAAAATGTTGTAAAATGGGGCAAAACTCACTTAGCAAAGGTCTCACTTAACCACAGAAATTTTGGGTTCAGTCGTGGTCGTAAGTCGAGGACTACCTGTATTGCATTAGCAGTGTGACTGAATAAAAATAAGGCTTGTGTTTTTCATGGCAATTTGTTCATGTTACATAATAACCATTTACCCTCTTGCTGGTTTTTCAGTCATGATAAGCTGTTGGGGATAAGCTGTTGAGTTTTCTGTCAGTGTTCTGCTTTGAGACAGGAGTAAGCAGAAGCCTCTGATGAAGTCCGAATCCACAAATATCCTATTCTGACCTGCTTCTTCTAAGTGCTTAATTAAAACACAAATGATCAGGAAATATCTGTATATCTGAATTAGGGGGCAAAATATACTCGTTGAACTTAATTTACTTTTGTATCTTAGTACAAAGTACATTAATGACTTTTGGCTTGCACTGATAAGCTTTCTCCATATGGGCTGTAGTTATGCTATTTTTCCTAATGGATTTAGGTAGCTGAGTTATTATTCTGACAAGTACAAGGATGTCATTTGTTACTTTAGTTATATACAGGTAGTCCTCAACATATGACTATGATTGAGCCCATCATTTCTGTGGCTGAGTGAAACATTTGTTAAGTGAATTCTGCCCCGTTTTACGACCTTTCTTGCCACAGTTGTTAAGCGAAGCACTTCAGTTGTTAAGTTAGTACCATGGTTATTAAGTGAATCTGGCTTCTGCGTTGACTTTGTTGGTCAGAAGGTTACAAAAAGCTGATCACATGACCCCGGGAAACTGCAGCCATCATAAGTCTGAGTCAGTTTCCAAGCATCTGAATTTTGATCGCATGACCATGGGGATGCTGCAATGGTCATAAGTGTGAAAAATGGTCATGAGTGACTTTTCACTGCAGTGAAAACGGTCACTAAGTGAACTGCTGTAAGTCGAGCACTGCTTGTAGATATGAGCTTGTTTCAAGAGACATGTTATGTTGTGCCTAATGCAAAATCTTGAGGCCTGGTTCAGCTAAAATATCTGACAAAATAATGTTAATAAAACATAACTACCTTTTTGAAAATATATATATCCCCAAAGCAGGATTTGTTAGTAACATAGTTGGTAAGTGGATCTGGCTTCCCCATTGACTTTGCTTGTCAGAAGGTCGCAAAAGGGGGTCGCATGAACCCGGGACACTGCAGGCAACTCCTAAAGACTTGCCAGTTGCCAAGCATCCAAATTTTGATCGCATGATCGTGGGGATGCTGCAACGGTCATAACTGTAAAAAAAAAAAAAAAAGGTCACAAGTCCCTTTTTTCAGTGCCATTGTAACTCTGAATGGTCACTAAAAGAACTGTTGTAAGTCAAGGGCTACCTGTATTTAATTTGAAATGTTTTGAATTTATTTTCTTCAGCGGAATGGCATTGCTTTTTTCCAAGAGTGTAGCTCCATCTGGTATTCACTAGAACCGTGGTGGCGAACCGATGGCACGCGCGCCACAGGTGGCACATAGAGCCCTCTCTGTGGGCACGCGTGCCGTCGCCCCAGTCCTAGGCCTTCAGCTGGATTCTATAAAACCTTTTCGCTTTAGGCCTCCGCCGCCGTGTGCAAAAAATAAAAAGGTTCAATCAATCAATTTCAACTTCTCGCGGGGGAAAAAAAGATCTCGCAAAGTTGGAATTGATTGATTGAACTTTTTAGTCCCACCCAGTCTGCCGTTACCACCGCAGCCACGCCTACCCAATGGGCCACACCCACTCAATGGGCCATGCCCACTCAATGGGCCACGCCCACCTGGCACCAGATGATACATAAGTGGGTTTTGGGGTTGCAGTTTGGGCACTTGGTCTCTAAAAGGTTCGCCATCACTGCACTAGAACTATAAAACCCCAAAATGTAATAGGTTTGATAAAGACCTGGGCTGCTCAATGGAGACATGAATGCCAACCTGACATATGAGACATCAGGATTTGGGAGTTATTTGTAATAAAAGTTTCTTTATCATTTGGCCTAGAATTAAGCATTAACTATTCCTTTCTGAAACACTATTGGAAATTACTATATAATATCACAATATAAACTTACAGCACCAAGCACAGTAGATCAGATGAAAAATCTAAAAATGTCTAGTGAATATCACGTTAGCCGACATGATAGTTTAGTGATAATACAGTGCAATGGAGAAAAGCCAATGATTTTATCTTCAAGCTATCATGTCATATAATTTACGGGAGCCTAGTAAAAGATTAAGTCTGAATTTAGATACATTAAGTTGTATTAGTAGAAGAGGATTTCTCAACCTACTTCCTCCCAGTGTATCCCTTTCTGATTCTCTCTCCCCCAGATAAATATATTTCAAAGGGTCAGGGGAACTGCTGATTGGGTAGACTGTTGGGGTGGGTGGAATATCCGTACAGGAAAGTCTACTCCGTCAGGTGAGACTTAAATCTCTTTGAAAAGTTTAAGGAGTTGGAGACACTTTAAGGAAGTTCATTTGCATGTGCCTTGTCGCCTGCGTTTAAACTTAAATTCTGTTTTTTTAAAAGGGTCTTTGTGTCTCTCTTTTCATTTATAGGGGATTACTAGCAAGATCAATTTTGCAGGCCCAAAGTGCTTCCCCCATCTTCACTCATGTATACGCGGCAGTTGTAGCAATTATCAATTCCAAGTTTCCAAATATTGGGGAACTGATTCTAAAGAGGCTCATTTTAAATTTTCGCAAAGGATACCGAAGAAATGATAAGGTATGGAAGCAGCTATTGAACAGGCTAATTGAATAAGGTTGAGTCTATTAGGTTTTGAGCTGCCATAGTAAAATATGCTCAAGTCAGATTTATTTCCTCATTAGTGTATAGGTATATCATCATGAAAGAATCACAGAGAATAAAAGGCCATATAAGATTAATTTTTACAGGAATAAATATAAATTAAAACTCTTATGCTTTAGTATAAGAAAAACAAAATGCTTTGTGTACAACAGAATTGAAAACAGTATTGATTTAATACATTAATCTATCAAATGGTTGCAAACATATGCAAGACTGCAGATGAAGAAGCAAAGTATTGATCTTTTTGTGTCCAAATATATTGTATTTTGTTTTTTGCCATTGTAAAGACTAAGAACAAAAAAATCAGATCATCCAGACACCCAGAACAGATCCCTATTAAACAGAAGCAAATACTTGCAATTCCATAGTGTTAACAGTGAAGTGACAGTTGCATAAGAACTGGCTTATAAAAATGCTTCATTTTTTACATTGTTGTACACTATATTATGCGAAAAGCAGACAAACCATATTATAGCTTATTGAAGTTTCTGAGTCAAGCCATAATACTGTGTAATTATGTAATTGCGCAATACAATTTCTAAACTGATTGTAGATTTAATCATAGTTCAAATAGGCCCACAGACTTAATCCCACTGTTTTAGTTTGACCTGAAGATGGTAAATATTTCTTGTCCCTTTTCCAGTAAAACTAGTAAGGGACAGGCAATTTCTCTTTTTTTAAATTGTAAAACGTTAAGTACTTCTGTGAGCCACTCGAATCCTCTCAAGATAGCATGGACAACTTGTAGCCCATAACCCCCCTGTGTCCTTTCCAGTCTCCTCTGTCTTGCTCAAGAATGACAGTATGATTTCTCATCATTTTGAAATATTAAATACATGAAAATAGATATAAGACTTGAAGTGACAATTAAAAAAACAAGACAATTCCTCAAAATATGTCCCAAACAAGCTACTCCTATATGTATATAATGTGTCTTTTCTCGCTTCCTGGCATTGCAGCATCGCCAAACATTATGTGTGGTGTAATGCTTCTCATGCTTCTGTAGGTTGTTCATCCTGGCATAAGAGTAGAAAAATAAAAAAAAAATTAGAATAATGTGTATCTTCGTGTTTTGTTTTGCAGCAACTATGCCTGACAGCTTCCAAATTTGTGGCACATCTTATGAATCAGAATGTGGTAAGCTATTTGTAACAGGGACATGATAGTTTAGCTTTCGATGTTTACAATGTAATCTTCCCACAAGAACCAAAAAAAAATGAGGAGTTGTGATTATCTATGGAGGTTTTATAGCTGATTGTCTATCTAGATTACTTCTTGTCACCATTTGTGATACGCTAAACTCACCTGAATCTTGTCAGAATCAGCATTATGCTTTTGCATTCAGTCACCATACATATTTCGACAGTTTTCCCAATGAAGTGATTGATGAACCAGTCATACGTTCTAATATTTATATCTGAGATGGCAATCTCATTTTTTTAAAGATAGTAAATTCAATTTATTTTTATCTACTAATATCATAGAATTAGGACTTTCTCAGAAATGGATAGTATCTGATTATTATACGTGGGAGTTTTCCCTAAGCGATGCAGTCGTTAAGTGGGACATCATGTGACCTGGATAGGCTCCCAACCTCCCTTCCTCCATGGTCGTTAAGAGGCACATCATGTGACTACAACTTGGCGATTTTACTGCTGGCTTCTCCATTAATTCTCTTTGTCAGAAGCTGGTAGTAAAGCTTGCAAATAGTGATGATGTGACCATGGAAACTGTGATGATCATAAACAGCTGCTGATTGTGAAGCAGCCAAATCTCAATCACTGACTGGGGATATATCAATTATTACAATATGAGGATTGGTCATAAAGTTACAGGAAGTTCTCAGCTTGCAACCATTTATTCAGTGAATGTGTGAAATTGCAAAGGTCCTGAATGAATAGTGCTTATGACTGGTCCTCGGAGTTCTTGCTATCCCAGCAGCTTTGTGATCGTGTGATTGCAATCTGGGCACTTGGCAGCTGGCTCACCCTTACAACCAGTTTTGGTGCCATGTGATCGTGTGATTTGCCATTTGTAAACTTTCCTTCCAGCTTCCCCAGAAAGTCAGTGGGAAAACTCGAAGGAAAGGTTGCAAGTTGCTGGGGTAAAATCTCCTTCATCTACACACCCTTTCCCAATCCCTCTGCACTTCTGCCAGGCTGGACACACACACATAGACACACACACAAAACCTTCATTGCAACTCCCTCACACCTCACTCCCTCACAAGTTTTCCCATGCCTTCTTTGCACCCTTTGTACCCTCCCACATTTGATAGCAGCCATTTGCCTGCCTGCCAACCTGCTTGCAAGCTGCCTGGGACTTGCCACAGGAAGTTGCCTCGCTTAACAACAATGAAATTCGGTTAACAACAGCATCCAGGACTGCAGGAATTGCCATCGCTAAACAATGCAGTGCGCTTTATAACTGAATCATTTAGCAGTGGAAATGTTGGTCACAATTGCTATTGTAAGTCAAGGACTGCTTGTACTTTTTTCAGCACCATCGTAACTTTAAACAATTGCTAAAAAGGATGATTAAGCCAGGACTACATATATAGCTTTCCTTTTTTACAAGCAAATAGATGCAATTTTCAGCAGCTTGGGCAGGTGGAGACATGTTGCTTAAGTCTGTCTTGAGATTTCCTAATCAGGCATCCTTATGATCCATTCAGGAAGAGGTTTACCCTTCCTAGACTAAGGTGTGAGCCCCCGTATTTTAGAGTGAACCCAGAAAGGTTTGCCACCATTCTCCCATTATATTTCCCATCTGTCTGCAAACAGTTATGCAAAGGCAAAATGCATAGCAGAAGGTCTGTTGATTTGGAATGAATCTCTCCAGCTGACCTTTTCATGTTTTGTTTTAAACAATACTCCTTGCTAATTGCCATTTCCTGATCTAGAGCAGAGGTCCCCAAACCTTTGAGCACCAGGGACCGGTTCTGCGGAGAAAGTTTTTTCCGCGGACCGGAGAGTGCGTGGTTTTGTGTGCTGCCTGCATCTCATGGATGGGGCTTTGCTTGTTTGTGTGGACCGGTTGCCGGCATGCCGTGGCCCAGTACCGGTCCACAGACCAGGCGTTGGGGACCCCCGATTTAGAGAATTGCTATAGGCATATCCAGTTGGATCTGACTTTGAACTTTGAATACTTCAGACTGCTCTGCCGTGGATGGGATGAGTCAGCATGTGTTGCCCTGAGCTCGTTGCACTTCTTGCAGTAGTGTTGTATTTTATCAGCTATTTTAAGTGTCTGATTTTTTTTAACTAACATTTTATGTTGTTTTCCTATCAGGCTCACGAGGTTTTATGTCTGGAAATGCTCACGTTGCTCCTGGAAAGACCTACAGATGATAGCATTGAAGTATCAATTGGATTTCTAAAGGATTGTGGCCTCAAGTTAACAGAAGTGTCCCCTAGAGGTATTAACGGTAAGTAGGCAATCCTGCTACGCTCCTCCTCGATTCCCGAATTGGCAGCCCCCATCTGAACTGTTTTTACACCACAGCCATCTTTGACCGCCTTCGCCACGTCCTTCATGAATCTGAAACTGACAAGCGTGTCCAATACATGATTGAAGTCATGTTTGCCGTGCGCAAAGATGGATTCAAAGATCACCCAGTAATTCCAGAGGGACTGGATCTTGTGGAGGAGGAGGATCAATTTACCCACATGTTACCTTTGGAAGATGAATATAATCCAGATGACATTCTCAGTAAGTACGATTTTTGAGGTCAAATGTATGCTTGTATGCTTTAGAATTACGTTAAGAGCATCATTTCAATGTTTTCTTTTCTCCTTTTGGGCAGATGTCTTCAAAATGGACCCTGAATTTATGGACAACGAAGAGAAATACAAAACTCTGAAAAAAGGTATGTGGGTTCAAGTTCTCCGTTGTGCATGGTTGTTTGTTTCTAAGGCACTTCTCTGTCCTAAGTGCTGCTGACTCAGTCAAATTTATTAATTTGAATTTATTTTTTTGGGTAATGTAGAAATCCTTGATGAAGGTGACAGTGACTCAGAAGCTGATCAGGATGCTGGTAGTAGTGAAGAGGAGGATGAGGAAGAAAGAGAGGAGGAAGAGGAGGATGAAGAAGGTAAGAGAGTTTCGTTTAAACTAAGCAGGGTAAATTATTCCGAGCTGTGGGTAATACACTATAGCAGGACAATAAATCTAAGTTTGATTTATATTAAAATACGCTTTCTCTTTAATTAATCACATTTGGAAACTGCCCATCTCCCTTACAGAGCAACTCTGGGCAGCGTGCAAAGAAGGCTTAAAAACAGAAAAAACTATATGAATATTATAACATAAATCAAGGTTAATACAAGAATAAAATATTTAAAATTCAGAATTACAAAGCAGGGGAGGGCCTTTAAGGCACTTACCAGCCCCATGGTCATATGCACCTTGGTCTGCCCCAAGTAAGTAGGCAGAGCCAGGTCATTGGACATTTCCAAAAGGCCACGAGAGTGGGAGCCCCCGTCGCCTCTGGGAGAATAATTTTTCCAGGGGCAGGAACAGAGAACGCTCTCTTCCTGGACCCCTCCAAACAAAAATTCTATGGGTCTGCAGCATACCCTCTCTGCCTGACTGGGTGGGGCAGGCTGATGTAATGGGTCAAAAAGAGCTCCGCAGGTACCCTGACCCCATGCCATGTAGGGCTTTAAAGATCATAACCAACACCTTGAATTGAACATGGAAGCAAACCAGGTGTTTTCAATGTGTTATCATTGGGTGTAATGTATATGAACATCGTAGGCCTTCTGTGTCATACTCAGGAAAGTGTACTGACTTAGTTAGCAAATGTGAATCTATGTAGATAAAGGGTGATTTAGTTGTACTTAACTACCCTTAAATAAGAGCATTTCCATAACCGTGTATTGTAAAGTCTACTCACTAGGAGGTAAAAACATTTTTTTTAAAATTAGCCCCTGTACCTATTTAATCTATTTTTGAAAATCTTGACTTCGTGTTTCCGCTGGACAAGCAGTACTGATGTTGAAGAAACGGAAGGCCAGTGTTGTCTTGATCACAACTGGAACTAGCATACGCACATCTTATTTCATTTTTGCCTTTAACTTTCGATTTCTTTCAAGTGTAAACATTAACTTTTTTTCTTCTCGCTTGCTTCCGTCATTGCCAAAAATACTTACTCTATTTATTTATTTATTTAGAAAATTTATACAGCCGGCTACTCGCTCACAGCAACTCTAGGCGGCTTACAAGCAATAAAAGCACAGTATAGAACAAAAAATTAAAAATAAAAACAATAACCCACCCGCCCACCTGTCCGTTGACAACACACAGTCAAACGAGCCATTTGATGGGCTCCATCCCACTCTGGGTTCTCCAGGCCCACTGACAAAAACCAAGCCTTCGGGTACTTGCGAAAGAGAGTCAAAGTAGGGGCCAGTCTGATTTCTGAAGGGATGATATTCCAAGGGGAAAGAATCACCAGGAGAAGTGGTACTTTTGTCTTAAATTTCTTTTCCTGTTCTACATTAATTTTCGTTACAATTCTAAATACAGTTTTATAGAGAAGTATGGCATTTTTGTTGGGTTTTTAACGGTGTGGCTGGGCCAAATGTTAAGTATAATAGCATTCAGCCAGTCTTTAAAACCCACATAAGATCCACAAAATTTACTGTAGGGATTAAGGTTTGCTTAAAATTATTTCCTTTGAAATCAAGTTTTTTAAAACTTTTATCTCGACTGAATCTTGCCCAATACTAACACTTAACTGTTTACAAAAGTAGGAGGGTGAGGGTTGTTTTGCATTGATCACCCCTTTAGGGTTCACAAATAAAGCAGCTTAGCATATTTTGACAGTCGGCAGTTAACATCTATACAAATATTTATACAGTAGAAAATGGTTCTAGAGAAATACATACAGAAATACAAGAACACATTGAGGGGGATGCTGAATCTGAAAAATACTGTTTTTTTAAACAGTATTGTAGAAAAGCATTGTTTGTCACAGGCCAAAAAATGTATAAAAAAAGAAGATGGTAATTACTCCAGACTGTCATCATGAACAGTGCTTATTTAAACGCTCTGGGTATTTATTTACATTCAGACAGTTTGTTTAGCTATGCATCGGACCACGAATAAAATCTTACCTCCTGTTCTGTTGCAATTGTTATATGTTGTTATGCATAGTACTCTTAGAGGCATAGGAGAACCCCACCCCACCCCTCTTTGAAATTTGACTGAAATTCCCTTGATCATTTTAGCGTCATGCCAGACTTGAAAACTCACGGTTTCTCTATTAAATATAAATGCCCCAAAACTGTACACTGAATTGGTATGACTGTGAAACAAGCTATTTTTTTTTCTCACGTAATTTTTTTTAAGGCAAAGATAATTCCTTTCATCTGAGGTTGCTTCCCTTCAGAATGTTTTTAAACTTCGATGTCTAGCCTTTTTTGCTGGGCTTCCCGGATAGTTTCCTATCACATATTAACCAGGCCCCATCCTTGCTTAGCTTCCAAGTTCAGTTATTTTTTCATGAAGAAGTCATTTATTTTGAACAATCCTATCTGAAATAATGTGTTGGCAGTGCTATGTAATTTTTTCCCCTGAATGATTTATCCTAATCTTTTGTTTATTTCCTTTTATTGATCAAGGACAAAAAGTTACCATCCACGACAAAACGGAAATTAACTTGGTTTCTTTCCGGCGAACTATTTACCTTGCAATTCAGTCAAGGTAAAATGAAATATAACTCTCCATTGAAATTTGACACCGTTGTAGCATAAATCGCAGGCACTTTTGCAAACTAGCATCCTAGATGACAGCCTGCAAAATGTTAGCTTCAATCTAGAGCACTTGTACATTTTTCTTTATATTTAGGAATGCACTTCAAAATTATCTCTTACCAAACTGATTCCTTTCAAATTTGTTGGACTGCAACTCTTCAGATTCCTGTCATTGACGATTTGCAGTCATATATACCTGTAAAACCATAAATTGTGGAAGGTTCTCAATTGGAATCTATTGAAATTAGAAGATTCATACATTTCAAATGGACAAATCTGCACTTGTAGAATAAAAGAAAATTGGCATAGAACTAAAAATATTTGCAAATGTTTTTATTGCCTTCTTTACGTCGAACAGTTATTCTATGAAATTACATTGTGGAAAAAGCCAGTGTTTTAATTTGTTTACTAGAATTGGTACATTTCTGTTTAATATGATGTTACAGTAATAATGACTCATAAAAGAGAATCATCTTGTTTTAGTCTGTCTGAAAATCTATTGGTTTTGGCTGGAGCTCATGGAAAAAAACATTAATTGCTAAAATAGAATTATTTTTCAACAGAAATGTACATGGTTATAAAATACATTGGGCTTCTTAATGAGGAGGAAAATGGAATTTTCATATATTGATGTATGCATTGTTTTCTTTCTTTAATGAACTTCTTGCATGTGTTTATACTTGTGTGTATACTTTTGAGTCAGTGTTGACTCCTGGCAGTTGCCTGGATGAGTCCCAGCAGTTCTTTTGGCAAGATTTTTGAAAGTGGGCTTTCTATGGTTTTCTTCCTATGGTTGAGAGTGACTGACTCAAGTTGACTCAGCTGGTTTCATGCCAAAGGCAAGACTAGAACTCGCTGTCTCCTGGTTTCTACTCTGGGACCTTACCGCTACAGCAAACTGGTTGTCATGTAAACTTACTTCAACAGATTTGAGGCTCAGAGACCAGTGATGTTCTGATTTAATCAAGTGACAATGAGTGTCTGACTTTAGTAAGCGAGGTCTTGGCGTATGGGAAGTTCTAAAGGTTCTTTTACAGTTAAACAGAATTCTTACATTATAAACTTTGGAATGCAGATGTCTTAAGATGTCTTTGTCTGAACAGTAGTTGAAACCAGCATGGTTTTGGTGTTACACCAAAGTCACTTTGAGGTTTCGTGAGAAGCTTTTACCATGTTAGGGATGAAAATCAGTTATGTACAGATAAATGTATATTTTCCCTTTCTCTGTCTTTCTCTAGTTTAGATTTTGAGGAATGTGCCCATAAATTGCTGAAGATGGATTTTCCTGACAGCCAAACAGTAAGTCTTAATAAGGTTTTTTTTTTGCTTTCCCATTCCTTAAAGGGCATTAAAAAAACAATTACTGACACAATCATATTTTATATAGTATAAAGCAGCTGATGATGCCTAGTACAGAGGTTCTCCTGGGGTGTATCAGCAAATCTGAGGGGGATTGCAAAAAAAAAAAATTGTTATGAGATGGAAAAACATTCTAACTCCAAATATTAAGGATGGGATTTTGGAGATGCGTGATCTAGCCATTTTTGAGAAAATTATACAATTCTGTTGATTAGAAAATGTCATGCTATCTCTTCCTTTGGAAGAAGTTCTTGGATGGGCTTGGTGAAACAATTGAAAGCTTATTTTCCTCTTTTAAAAGTCCCATCCCCAAGGGAGAAGATGGATGTTTCAAAAATGTGAAAAATAAAATAAAATAATAATAAAAAAATCAGGTGATTTGGAAATATAGTTGTCATTACAGGTTTTTTGATGTTTTATTTGTCGTGCTATGTTTTTCCCTTTTTTCTTAGGTAATGAATTGGTCAATTCTTATGTATGCTTGTTTGAAAAAGGATTATTTAAAAAAAAAAAAAGTTTAAAACCCACCACAAGCACATCCTGTTAAAACGTGCTTGTAGTTCCCCATACTGGGAGCTTAACAGTGCAGGGATATGCAGATTATCTTTCTCTGCTGCAGTGCTTATGCTATGGACAGCCTTTCCTTTGGGGCCAGGTTAGTCACTTCCCTTACGGTCTTCCAGAAATTCATGGAAACAACTTTTTCTGGAAGGCATTAGGGGAACAGTGAGTGGGTGATCTCCGAGTATTTGCGCACTACTGTTGATTTTGTTTTCGTTTTCTGTTGCTTCATTGGTGAAAACCATGGGAGTCTATGTAGATTACAGCAATGAATCAAAAGGTGCTGTGATGCGGGATGAGTCCCCTTTGGAAGCTCTTGGAAGTAGGTTGAGAGAAGCTCCCCAGAAGAAGGTTCTGACAGAAATCCAGCTTTGGGTGCACTAGTTCCCTTAAAGCGCAGTGTGACAATTTTATTCGTGGGATGGTCGGGTGTCATGGTTCCGATAGATGAAACCCATCAAAAGAACTTCAAGGCAAATTGTTTACAGTGTTGACATCGGGTTTATTAATTTACTGTGTCCTGGTACCATAAATTTTGAACACAGCACCCCCATTAGTTTTACAATTCATCAGTTAGGATTAACGACATGTCTTTTTCATTTTTATGGTGGGTCACATTTTTAGGCTGGATATGGATTTTTAACCATCTATCAAGTCCTTCCGAAGGACCTGAAATAGGCAGATGTTGTTACTTGATGGCGTTAAAGGTATCATTGCAGAATATAATCTGAGCCTTTTGCAATTGACTGGTGATGAGTTTGTCAATGCCAGTGGGGTTCAAGTGGGGCTCCACTTGTTTTGTCATTTCTTTTCTGCTGTCCCTTGGTACTACAATTATTATTATTAGAATCAGTTTCATGTAGTGGTTAAGACGATGGCTTATAAACCAGGAGGCTGTGAGTTCTAGGTTTCCCTTAGGTATGAAAGCCAACTAGGCAACGTTGGGCTAGGCGCAGGGGTGGGGAACCTTGGCTCTTTTATGACTTGTGGACTTCAACTCCCAGAATTCCTGAGTCAGCATGGCTGGTTCAGGAATTCTGGGTATTGAAGTCCACAAGTCATAAAAGAGCCAAGGTTCCCCACCCCGGGCTAGGCACTCGTTCTCAGCCCAACCACCTCATAGGGCTGTTGTTGTGGGGAAATAGGAGGCAGGGATATTAGGTATATTTGCCATTTTGACTTACATATAAAAAAGGAGGGGTAAAATAACAATAAGTCGAGTACAGGTAATCCTCGACTTACAGCCATTCGTTTAGTGATCATTCTAAGTTACAACAACACTGAAAAAACGACTGTTTTTTACACTTAGGACCGTTGCAGCATCCCTGTGGTCCTGCAATGCTTGACAACTAGCATGTGTTTGCAGAGTCCCAAGGTCGTGTGATCACCTTTTATGACCTTCTGACAAGCAAAGTCAATGGGGAAGCCAGATTCACTGGACACTTAACAGTGTGGCTTACTTAACAAGTGCAGCAATTCACTTGTTAAATGGGGCAAAATTCACTTAACAACTGTCTTGCTTAGCAGTGGAAATTTTGGGCTCAACTTTGGTCGTAAGTCGAGAAGTACCTGTACTTACTCTCAAGAGAGCCACTTTGGTGTAATGGTAAAGGTATTGGCTAGAAACCGGGAGATGGGGGGGGGGGCTTCTAGTCCCAACTTCGGCACGAAGCCAACTGGGTGATCTTGGAGCAGTCGTTCTCTTTCTGCCCTAGGAAGCAGACAAGGGCAAATCACTTCAAAAGTTTTGCCAAGAAAATGGCAGGAGCTAGTTCAGGCAGTTGCCAGGAATCAATCAACATTGACTTGAAGGCGCACATGCACCATTTAGACACAAAGTCATGTGTAAAACAGTAAAGTTGTTAATTTTCCATTTTTTCCCAGGAAGTTGCTCTCCGGATAGAATGTATGTAAATAATTGCTTTGCGCAGGTTTTTCCCAACACGTGAAAAAACACTGAACGCTGAAGTTGAACCATTTTACTTAAGGTTGGCAAGAGATCGGCGAAAACATTTAATAACAGTGTCAGCAAAATACGAGCACAGGTATAGATTTACATAATATACATTTCTAAAAATATATTCTCCTTAAGTAAAATGGTTCAAAGTCATGCCGATACGTTGTTTCTTGAATAAAAGATTCTTTAAGGCAAACAATGCCTCGAAGTTCTTTTAAAGAGTTTCATCTGTCGGAACCACGACACTGAAATGATCAGCTTCCTGTTCCTGGGGTTACACATTTCCTTCTGACAAGAAGAGGCTGAAAGGCCTAGCTTTCTTCATGACTCTTTTGGATACATTCCACTGAAATTTCTCAAAAGCCAATATTTTTAACTGACAGAAGGAGAAAACTATTAAACAGAAGAGTGGAGAATGATTAAGAATACAGATCTGTTAAGATTAAGTATAATGAAATGAAATGAAACGAAACGTATTTGCAGTCCTAGCCCCAGCCACTATTTCTGGGAAATAGTATCGGCACTCATAGTTAAAGCCAAAAACTGAATCCCCCCCACACACACACACAAAGTAGCAAAGCACAATTCCCTCCTCCAATTAACAGTCATAAATCACATTCCCCAATTAGCTTGAAGCGCGGGCTTTCTCCCCAGCTCGCCAAATCTTTATCAGCTCTGGGCGCAATAACCTTGATTCCCACGGCTAAGTTGTTGTTGTTATGACTAACTGGACTCTCATCCACATCCCCCCTCCCAGCATCATCTAACTCTAAAAGCGAAAGAAAAAAGAGGGCTACATTTCCATCTGTTGTCAAAGCAAGAACATCCGATGTTAGCAGCGTTGACATTCAGCCTCGCTGTTTTATCGGAGGAAGGAATTTATGATCTCTTTGTTCACATAGCATTGAAATCATAGTTCAGTATTCCATCCAGAGGCAAGCCACTTCATGTGATTATATGCTAATTCGAAATACACTGTATATCATGATACTTTTCGCTATTCCATTTCTGCCTAAACAACTCTAATCACCTCCCTTAGTTCAAGATAAACTTGATCTTGTCTCCCACAAAGTAGTTACTGTCATTTACAGTGGAATATATACCTAGCAAAAGGGCACCTTCTTTGCTGATGGGAAGGGGGTGTATCCTCAAGAAGAACCCGCCTTGACTCTAGCCATTGATGTTGTGTTTTCCTGACTAGATGTAGGCAGAAGAGACGTATTTATTTTTTTTCAACATATTTGTGCAGTCTACTAAGTCAGTGCTCCCCATCCTGGGTGCCCTCCGGAGCTTTCAGCAATGACCCTGTTTGCTCAGAATTCTGGGGCTTGAAATCCACACATCTGGAAGGTGTCAGGTCAGAGAAAACTGCCTTTTATGCTTGTGCTAAAGCTCGTCAACCAAACCAGGAAATAGTTCCGTTTCTGTTTAACCTGGATATTCTTAAGTGCAGTCTAAACCCACGGTTATTTAACACTGTCTCTGTTTATAGAAGAGTTCATTCTCACTTCGAACTTCTGGGCATAAAACTGGCTGCTAACACCAGCTATAGAACTGAGTCTTTTCGGCAGAATTTATCGCTCTTTACTGAGCTGAACTTTTTCACCTCTACGTGCATAAAGGGGTTTGGGATATTATTTTTTTTAAAAGCTTGGGGAGTATTACTGTTCCCACTGCACATGGTAGCTCCTGACCCAATTAACTTATTATGCATCTGTTTGTGTTTGTATGTGAGTGAGTGAAAAACAGGGCAATCAGGTACCTATCAAAGTGGTTTAGAAAGAGGAAAGTGTGTGTGCTGCTGTGGTTTCATATTTGAGCACTTGAGTTTAAACCTTTTATCCATTATTAATATTAATAATATTATAAGCCAGACTTAGTGTGTGTGCCAACACACCCTCTGTATCTTGCAGTGATAGAATTAGAAGGGTGTGAAGAAGTCTGGATAGGCTAAGTCTAAAGGCTTTACTTATATTAAGACCAGGTTTTATTGCATAACAAAGCTGTGCTAAGGCAGTATGAAAAGGAGATCTGTTGATTTACAGGTAGCTCTCAACTTATGACCATTTAGTTAACAGTGGTTCAAAGCCTTGCAGTTACTGTATGTGATTGCAATTTGGGCGCTTGCCAACCTGCTCCTATTTATGACCTGTTGTAGCATCCTGCAATCACATAATTGCAATTGTTACCTTTTTTTGCCGATTTCTGACAAAAAGACAGCCATTGGGGAAGCTGGATTCATTTTAACAACCATGGTGATTCACTTAACAACCACTGTTGAAAATTGCCATCAAATTGGGTCCGACTTGACTCGTGATCGCGACAACGTATCGCAACCAATTCTGGTCATAAGTTGAGGACTACCTCAAATTGATTGATTCATTTATTCATCAATTTGATTTACATCCAGCCTTTCGTTCAGGAGATCAAGGTGGCTTACACAGCACAGCCTCTTCCCATTTTCCCCACACCAAGTCTGTAAGGTAAGCTAGCCTGAGATTTTGTGACTGGCCCAAAGGCACCCAGGGTACTTTCAAATAGATGAAGGAAGCTTCATGATTATATCCTAAAAATTCGGTGTGTGTGTTTGGATGCATATTTTTTGTATCAGCTAAATCTATAGTACATTGCAAATAATGGAATGGCGTCAGAATTCAATTAGTTATCTAAATGAATAGGGACCAAAAAATAACTTTATGTATGAACAAGGCACTCAATACATTTTGGGGGCTGATAGATTGTACAGAAAGTGGGCCTTTTGCTAATTTATCACTCACCCTGGGCCAACATTTTAAAAGCCTTATTGCATTATTCATGCTTGTAATTTATGTCTGCTTCAGTTTGTTCCTTTCAGAGGCTGCAAACTTTCATATATTGTTTCATTAGAACTTTTAGTGTTTATTGAATAAAGTGATACAGAAAAAAAGTTTACAAAATTACGAAAAGGGTTACTTTTGGTCATTTATACGCCCCAATATGCCAAATTTGGAAAATAGTAGATATAAAAACAGTTGGATCCTGCTATTTAAATCCATGTATGTCTGCATACAAACTATAGCCTGGTATACTATAATATGAGAATCTTTTATGACTCCAAAAATAAAGGTTGTCTTTAACTAATGGGGGGGGGGCGAACATTTTTGGCTAATTATCCTTTTTTCACTCTTAAAAAAAAGTTGCACAAAACATTCTGCTTTCAATTCTACAACATTTATTTACTAATAGTACTTTTTTATTGAATTAATAAAACTATGGGCCTAAATTGCAGTTGTAGGGAAAGGGCCGGTAGCTCGTGTCTTCATTAAATTAATTAATCTAGAATAAGCATCAAACTAGGAAATAACATATTGATTCAAAGTCAGCAAATTTATTGCCTTGAAGTCAAATAGAATAACCAAAGAAAATGGTCAGCAAAAATAAGCAGATGACAGTCCCAGAGGTAGCAGAATAGCAATGCCATCAAAATGACATTTTCCCACTTTTAATCTGAGGCATATCCTTGATGGTTATAGAAAGAAAAAGAGAAAGGGGGGAATCTGATGATAACATTCTTTGGATTAACTAAAAGAAAGTTATGGTTAAATCCTGAAGAAGGAGGTTTTGAAATGGCAAAGAAACTGCAGCATGAAATCTATGCTTTTCTGTCTTTGTTCTTCATATGAAATTTCATTAGCTGTTTCTTCATCAACTGCTTGAAAGTGATGTATTTGTATTACTGATAGAGTCTCACTGGAGCAACATCCTTTGCCCAAAGGACGTTAAGTTTGCTTTTGGGGAATTAATTCTATGAACCCCTTCCCCCTAGTTATGAATAAAGGGGAGTTGGGGTGTCTTTAAGGGAACTGCCTGTGGCCCAGTATAGATGCATTGCTCCTTATATTTGATTCTGGAAAAATATTTACCATCATTCAACAGGTTTGCACGTTTGCCTGACCAGAGTTAACTACGGAGAAAGATTATCAGTTTCTTTCTTCATCAATCTTGAATTAAACAAAACCAGCATTGCAGGATTTCCTTTAAAGGCTCAGAATAGAATGACCTAGTTAGCATTAACCATAGCGAAGCAGTGGAATCAGTGATTTCATTTTGGTCTTGCCAACTTAACAGCACTTTGCTTTCCTTGTCAGATAGCTCGGTTGTACACTCAACACTTACCAAAGCCTTTGTTGCCTCTTTCTCTAACTTTGCAACATACAGTTTTCCTGGCAGTGCTAATAGAAAAGTTAAGTCCATCTTGCATCTAAGCAACTAAATTACCTTACAACAGTGGTGGGTATTCAGTGGAAACTGTGTTGTCTTTCACTGGTGGTATGTTTGGAAAAGGCAGGAGAAAATGGAAGTAATGTCTCCTCTTGTTTCTGATGTCTTGGAAACCTCCCTGGAAGGGGAGGTAAAAACCCACCTCGCAGAAAGAAGTAAAGTTATTAAGAACATTATGAAGAATATTAGAGAAAAAAGTATCTTCTGCAGTGCAAGTGAGAACTTTTGGGGAGCTTACCAGCATTGACCCGGCTAAGTGAAATTATTGTTGCCTAGACCTTGGTCTGCAATCTGTGCTTTCTTCGTTTGCATCACAAAATGTTCCATGCTTTTGAACGCAGCATCTTTAAAAAAAATATCTATTTTTCCTGTTTTGTGTTTAATTTTAAAGAAATCTCAGACTCGACTATACATTTTCAATAGCTATAAAAAGGGTATTTGGCTACTTAGCTTCCAGTACATTGATCAGTAATGTCTGAATAAATCATTCAGTGTAACTATATTCAGATTTGCATCATCGTATATGCTGACTTTTAACAATTGATATATAGATGTTTTGTTTTCTTCTGTTTGATGTAAACGGCCAGCAAGTCCCCATAGTATATGTAGCATTCAATTGTAAGAGTTGAACAAGTGGATCAGTCGTTGCAATTAATCTCTGAAACTGCAGTGCATTGCTAAATGCTGCTCAATGACTCCTATCACATCGTGTGTACAAAATAATGGCGAACGATTAGATCGCAGCCTGCTTATTTTGAATAAGCCAGTGAGAATGACTTTATAAGCAAATCTGTTTTCCTGAACATGATTGCTCAAGATATTCTGGTAGAAATCACGGGTAATAGTTAAATTTTTAAAATGTTGTGATATTTAATTACTTTAACCTCTGGGGAATATTATAGCGTGGTAACTGCTGTTCAGGGAGCAAAAAGTAATTTGTTCTTCAAGTCATGCTGACTTCATTAGCAACAGCCTCAGCACTTTGCCCTGCTTTATTGCATAAAATCTGATTGACTGCAGTATTATTCCAGTGGAGCAATATACAAGTAAATATAAGTGCTTTAATATATTAAATTGGTGTAAAAATGCAACAAGGAATTTTTAAGATTATGATAGTTAGCCGTTTCTTATCATTTAAAGAAACAGAAAACCTTGAATATTTATTTATGTGTACTTAGACTGATCAGGATGGCTGATCAATCAATCACACATTGTGCTAGGCAGAAAATTTTAACAAAAGCATTTGTCTTATGGTTTCATCTTTCCGCCAGTAACTTTTCACATTGAAAGTTAAGTGTATTCAGAGGGTTTCATGTTGACTTATTTGTCAAATTTATTTATATTTTAATGTAACGCATGTTTTTTAATTTCTGCATTATTGCCATGATATCGCTGTAGTAATTTTTAATTGAAAGCATGTTATTTCATATATACCATTATCTTTTTTTGTGACAGAAAGAACTATGCAACATGATACTTGATTGTTGTGCTCAGCAAAGAACATATGAAAAATTCTTTGGTTTACTAGCTGGGGTGAGTTGCCACTTTTCACATCTATATCCCTTGCCATTCCATACCCCTCGCTATGTCTTTCATAAAGAGGGCTCATTTACAAAATGTTTTTCAATATCAATATCAATTGGTAACTTTTCATTAATGACTTGTAGTTGAAAAGATGAAGCAGATAATGGCATCTTGAATTGCACAGTTTATTAACATTACAAAATAGTACCAAATACGTTGAGAAAAACTAGCATCTTCCCAGATATTTTTTTTTTCATATGGAACTTTGTGGATGTGATTTCAGTAAAAAAGATGTGAGTTTTGCTTCTGTATATGTCACTTCCAAGGGGATTCCTATTTTTCAATACGATTCCCACGTTGTAGGCCTAGTAGCTACAATAAGCATCAGAGCAATGCTGTATTTGTGGCAAGGTGATCTTTGGCAGTGAGGTCAAAAGGGAGAAGTAAAGCTAAAAGTAATCCTTAAGAGCAGGGGTCTTCAAACTTGGCCCTTTTATGACTTGTGGACTTCAACTCCCAGAATTCCTCAGCCAGGCACACTGGCTGAGGAATTCTGGGAATTGAAGTCCACAAGTCATAAAAGGGCCAAGTTTGAAGACCCCTGCTTAAGAGGGTCTGTGCTGATGTAAGGGAAGCCAGCCTATCTTAAGAGAAGTGATTCCACTGATGGTCTTTCCAGTGGTAATATATAACTGTGAAAGCTGAACACTGAGGTAGAGCGAGAGAAAGAACATAGACACCATCTAATGGTCTGTTTGAAGAGAGTGAAAAAAAAATCAGTCCTAAACCAAATAATGATTGTTTCCTTGGGGTGACTGTCAGCAAGATGATACTCAGATATTTGGGCATGTGCACAGATGATGGCCTAGAAAAGTTCCTTTGCCTGGCAATGTTGCCTGGCAAAAGATGGCTGGATGGAACAAGATCACTGGAATGTCCTCTCTGCTCTCCAAAATTCTCCAGCTATCTATTAGTTAAATTGTCTTCTTTTTATGTTTAGTTGTCTTTAGAACCAAACTAGTATTGGAAAAGAAACCAGTATGGTAGTCCTCGACTAATGACTGGTCACTTAATGACTGTTCAAAGTTATGAGGGACCCGCCCCCCAAAATACTTACGACTCTGTTCCAATGTTCTGATTGCCAGCCCTCCCGTCCTGCGCACAGTCATATGACCGCTTTTTGGGCACTCAGCAACTTGCCCACAACTGTTTGCATCATCCCACAGTTACGTGACAGCGATTTACAACCTAGCCCCGGTGGCCCACTGGTTAGAATGCCATATTGCATGCTAACTCTGCCTATAGCCAGAAGTTTGATCCTGACCGGCTCAACGTTGACCCAGCCTTCCATCCTTCCGAGATTGGTAAAACAAGGACCCAAAGGGCTGGGAGCAATATGCGGACTCTGCAAACCGCTCAGAGAGTGCTGTAAAGCACTGAGAAGTGGAATATAAGTGCTATTGCTATTGCTATTTTTCCCGAAAACCAGCATTTTCTTCTGTTTTTTGGCAAAAAGGCCCATAGCAAACAATGAGTTTGCTTAATGATTGTGGTGTTTGTTAAGACCACAGACTCACTTAACTGCAGTGATTCGCTTAACGCCTGCAGCAAAAAAAAAAAAAAAGGTCATAAAATCAGGATGATCATGTGGGTGACCCGCTTTACGACTCTCATGACTGAGGACCGTAATAGGCAGGCTCCATTACAGTCATAAGTCAAGGACTACCGGTGGTTTTCCTTTTTAATTTTCTTTAGTCTATTTAGTCCTAGCACAGTGCTGAAATCAGTTTTTTTTTTTCATGCATTTTTCTTTGCTTTGTTTTTATTTTATATTTAGCGCTTCTGTATGTTGAAAAAAGAATACATGGAGTCCTTTGAAGCCATTTTCAAAGAGCAGTATGATACTATACATCGGTTGGAAACAAACAAGTTGAGGAACGTTGCCAAGATGTTTGCTCATCTTTTATACACAGATTCGCTTCCATGGAGTGTATGTAGCCAACATTTGTAGCCTTGCACTATCCATTGAGTTTTTGATAACTTTTTTTTTTTTTTTGGGAAACTCCTACAGATGTAAGTGGAATTAGTTCCAATACATATTGAGAGTGAAGAATCACATTGACTTTCAAGTCTGGCAAGGGACACGAGTGCTTTGAAAGAGAGGATTTCTTGAATTTAGGAAAAATTGAGATAGTTTGTTTGCTTGGAATCCAGACTTGGCTTAACTGATAATGTGATTTATTTATTTTATTTTATTTTATTATTTTATTTTATTTATTTTATTTATTTTATTTATTTTGTTTATTTTATTTATTTTATTTATTTTATTTATTAGATTATATTAACAAATATTTATCACAAGGAATATGCTACCATTCAAGGGAAATCAAAATGCATTAGGGAAGAAAGGAAAATTAGTTTATTTTAAAGAGGAAAATAATATTTGGCATTTAGTTATCCCTTCTGTTTGTAGGTCCTTGAATGCATATCTCTAAGTGAAGAAACTACAACATCATCCAGTAGAATCTTTGTTAAAATATTCTTCCAAGAGCTTAGTGAATATATGGGACTTCCTAATCTGAATGCAAGGTTGAAAGATGAGTAAGTAACCAATCATATTATAAATTACTTTTCTAATACCTTGTTTATGACTGTTTATAATTTTATCAGATTGTTAAACATTAAAGTTGATAAGTAACACGCAGTTCTCAGAGGGATTTAATATATTTTAATAAAAGGTAAAATCTCCCTTAAAGTCCTAATAACGTACATGGATATATCCATGTTGTTTTCTTTGATAACAAAGTGGAAAGAGTTTGACATTGCCTTCTTGTGGGATTTGGTTTTCAACTTCCAGTTTGTAACACTTTTGAAATTTCTTAATGTTCTCCCATCCAAGTGTTAAACCTGCTTATTTTTATTGAGACCAGCAAAGGCAATGTTTCCCAACTTTTAACAGCTTTAAGATATATGGACTTCAATTCCCAGGATTCCTCCAGCCAGCATGCTGGCTGGGGGAATTCTGGGAGTTGAAGTCCACGCATCTTAAATGTTGCTGAAGTTGAGAAACACCAAGTTAAGGTAAAAGTAAAAGATGTCACCTGCTGTGATGTATTGTAATGCTGCGGTAGTAAGAGTAACTCTTCCTGTGTAATATAGAATCCAGTAAAAAGATGTGACTTTTGCTTCTCTCCCAGTTCTTTTCCCAGTCATATACCGAAGGGGGAAGGGTTGTCCCTTTTCCCCTCATCTCTCATATTCTCTTTCAGGCACCATCTGCCATCTCCATTCATCATCACTACGAATCCTTTTGTTTCCTTATTGGGTGGCAGTTGCAATTCTTGCATGGCACCACACGGGGGCAGGTGGCAGCATCACCCAGTAACTTGATTAGACGCCCCTTGTGGCTGCCGATCTGAAACAAAAGTAGGAGAGATGACTGTTGGTAAAGATCCTTTCTTTGTGTGCTTTAGAGATTTTTTTTAATTATTTGTTTGGGGTTGCAAGGAGCAACGGGTCCATTTGAATGCTATTAATATTATTGCGCTTGGCTCATTTTGAAGAAGATAAGGCGAACAGTTATATAAGTGAGCCCAGAATTACAGTCGTAAGTCATGCCAGTCGTTAAAGCGGGTTGCCATGTGACCACACCCAATTTTACCAGCTTTTTTCCAGCGGTTGTTAAGCAAACACTGTAGTTATTAAATGAAGCCATTTTTTGCCAGAAACTGAAAGTAAATGCCAGTTTCCAGTAAAAAAAACAACAAAACCTTGTAAATTGTCGTTACATGACTGCAGGATGCTGCCCAACAACCATAAATGTGGGCCAGTTGCCAAATGCCCCAAATACAATTATATGATGGGGGGGCGAGGGGGGCATCAGTATTTTGAAACTAGGTTGTAAGTAGTTCTGAGGAGATCTGTTGTAACTTCAAACGGTTATATGTTGAGGACTTTCTGTAAATTATGTTTCTTTAAAGCAAAGGGGCAAAGTAAAACCTAACACAGGGTAAAAGTTTGCCCTCCCTCTCCAAACACAACCTTCATCTTGCCTGCCATTGTGATTTCAATATGGTCCAGATTTCTGGGTTATAAAGTGAATTAACCCTGACCTAGCAGGACTTTATAGTAGCATCAATTTTAATTAATTAATTAATGAGGTTTACCACTGATCTGGTATTGAATAATGAGCAGCAGATCAACCAGATCAACTCATACCTTCTTCTACCATCAGAAGACCTTATATGGGATGAGTTAGTCTAATGTTGTTTAAATGGCATTTTGTATTACGTGTCTAAAATATTTTTAGAGAAAAATAACACTAATTTTGTTGAGCATAATACCGTGGGGGGGGGAATTAAACATTTAATATAGTTTTTTTCTCAAAGTAGTTGTCAAAAGACTTTAAACACTTGTTTCAGTAAGAAGTAAATTGAAGAACAGTCTAATTCTAGAGCAATTGCTTTTTCGCAAACATGTATTCATTACTTTAGATGGATAGCAGCCTTGCCATAAAACCTCTCTTGATAAAGCTGATATATTGGTTAATCTAACAACACCAGCCTCTGTAAAGAAAAAGCTTCTTAACTCATTGATCCTGTGCAAGGACTAAAGAATGTTGTTGTTGTTTTTTGCTTTATGCAAAAATATATATTGTATGTCCGTTTTACTTTGAAATTAGCAAAATTGATACATGTGGATCATTCTGAGTGAAACAGAGACAGGCCAAAGTAAAACCCAGATTGTTTAGGTTGATTTGGTTCTCTTCTCTGTGACATATACAGAAGGCGACATATACAGACATATGTTCTGTAAGCAGCCCAGAGTCACCCTATCGAGATCAGCAACATATAAATTTAATAAATAAATGTAAACTCTTCCCCATGCCTTTTTCTGTTTCCTCCCCTTAGCCACTGCTGATTTTCAAGCACTGCATTTCCTCCCAGCTCTCCTCATCCAATCTTTCACATACTTTTCTTCCCTGCTTACACCTACACAATGGACACAATTACAGACACCTCTGCTTCCTAGGGCCATACTTTCCTGTCACAAGTTTTCTTACAACTTCATATAATGAATTTTTAAAAATTCTTTGTATTGTACTCCTTCAGAATGTATGCTCCCGGTAAACTGTGTACTTATTGAAAAAATTACTTTCCCATCCCATCTGCCAGTGAAAGGATTTTTAATTTAGTAAGGTACAGATTTCTATAGTAGCAAATCTTGTGTAAATTGAGCTGATTGTTTTAAATATTTCTAAACTGGGATCAAAATACGTTTGTGTGGAGCATTTGATATTCTCAGTCTTAGAAAGGATTGTTATGTTTATTTTTTAACAGAACCCTGCTACCGTTCTTTGAAGGATTATTACCACGAGATAACCCAAGAAATACTAGATTTGCAATCAATTTCTTCACTTCAATTGGCCTTGGAGGACTGACGTAAGAATTTTTTTTTAAATTTATATATGTACATATATATTTAAGAAGTTCCTGTACATTTTGTCACATAATATAAATTTTGGATCTGACCATATGTATATTAGCGAGTGAAAATATATTCAAACTTTGCTTCTGATGTCCCTCAAGATATCTATGGGAGACAAATGCACAAGCAAGGCCTATAATTTGAAACCCAATACATCTGTGCACAACTCCGTGAGATCAGTATTGCGACAAATCTGACAATTCAACATTTTATGTTGGCTTTCATGTGCTGGTTCTGCTTAAGCACTCTTAACTAATGCAGGCAACTTTTTCATCATTGGAGGCTGCTTTTGTTTATCTTGTGTTTTTTTCAGAAGTTAGACGTCCTCAAAGACGAAAATACGGGGGGGGGGGGAAATCCACACTGTTGATCCTAAGTTGTGTTATCAGTATTAGGTAGAGATGCGTTCCCACCAGACATGAGTCTGAGGAGAAGGTATCACCCAAGCCAATTTACATGTTGGCATTGACTCTACAATCTCAACAAGAAATTTAATTCTGGATGGAGTTGGGTTGATAGCAATTAGTAAAGTAACTTTTATCAATTCAGTAAGATTTAAAAAATTTAGAAATACAAGACAGGGTACAACTCAACAACCACTTAAGTTATTTTTATATATTTTTATATATTTTATGCTTTGTTAAATTTGTTTCAATAGTGATGAACTACGGGAACACCTGAAAAATGCACCAAAAATAATAATGACGCAGAAGCAGGATGTGGAGTCATCTGACTCCTCTTCAGAATCAGATACAGTCGATTCGGAGGATGATTCCAGCAGCAGTGAGAGCTCAGGATCCTCTAGTGGGAATGAATCCAATTCTGACAATATAGACAGCAGTGGCTCAGGTAAAGTTCTGTCTTCAGTCCATCAGTTTCCTTTAGTGATGAGCCATTTGTTCAAGCAGGCTGCCTTTTTTTGCTTGAAGGTAATTTTAGATGTCTAAAGTCTGCAAACATTGCAGAGTAATAAATCGCCTGGCTAAAAATGTAATGGGTGGTTCATATAAAAGAAACATTGGGATAGGCTTTAGATAGAAATGTTATGCCATACAACAATTTAATACTCTGGAACTATGGAATTAGATTAACCAGACTACCTCTTTGAAGCCTTTTCTATCACCCTCACCTCAGTTAGAGGATTATGAGTTTTCACGTGTCAGGTTATTTAATTTCGAAGTATGAAATGCATATGGAAGCAAGAAGTCTTGAAAAAACATTCCTGTTCTTTAAAAAGCAAAATCCACAAGGGTGGGGAAGGGAAAGTGAAGACTGATGTGACAGAGACAACAAGGACACAAGTAACTAATTTCCCCATGTAACAGAGTCTACACATATGTACAGTAAGTCTTCGAGTCAATTCATTTGGGTTTATCCCCAACCAAAAATACTAGTGTCCTCGGGTTACAACCACTTGTTCAGCAACTTTTTAAACAATGGTGCTAAACAAGTGGTACTTACAACTGATTCTCTGAGTTCCAGCCATTTTTGTGTCTCCCCAATGATCATGATTTCCAATATTCCTGTTGGCTTCCCAAGAGCAAAGTCAGTAGGGGAAGCCATTTGGAAATTGCATTCACGAGATCCTTGCCTAACAAACCTGTGAAGTCCCCTGTTAATGACAGCAACTGGGACTGCCATCACTAAGCAATGCAATCATGTGACATTGTGCTTTATGACCACATTGCTTAATGAGGCAATTCTGGTCCCAATTGCCATTTTAATCTGAGGACTATCTTGTAAACATTTTGAAATTGCAACTTTACTATAGTTTTTTAATATAGTTAGCTGGAGAAAATTCTGCTATGATCCATTCTCTTGATTGATTCCCACAGTTGCAGATTTATTGCCGTCTGAAATTCACTTCTTTTTCATCATCTTTAGAAACACTCTCTCACACGCAAAAAAGTAATAACGTACACCAATAACATACTTGGGAATTATTCAAAAGAAATACATTCAACATGCACAATGAAAACGCCATGGTGAATGCCCCTCAGGCATTGCTAAAATAGAAGAGCTTTATTTTGTTTGCCTCTCTTATTAATTAAAGATATGATGCAGTTCTTTTTGGCATATGTATGTGGCTCTGTAGAAAATATTAATAGTTATTCTTAGATTAATGTAATTAATTAGTGCAACACATCTGATTTTACATTTTATTACATATTATCCTGCTTTGCTAAGATTTATTACCATGTAGATAGATAGATAGATAGATAGATAGATAGATAGATAGATAGATAGATAGATAGATAGATAGATAGATAGATAGATAGATAGATAGATAGAGATAGAGATAGATAGATAGATATAGATATATATTATAATGAATTTGTTACTTTACTTGTAGACTATGTCAGAGTGTCGGTTTTCCCTGGTAAACCAGATAGAATCACAACTAGATCAGCTAGTTCTACTTTATTGTAAAGCTACATTGATAGAATCTTGCAAGTTTAAAAATACTATTCTCTCCCCATCTCCTTTATTGCCCAAGAAACTAGGGAAGGTCACTTCTGAGCCTCTTGTCTTGCCCACTATGCAACTGCAGGCTATGCTGTCTCTTACCTGATCGTTCTCTAGGCAGCATTTCTTTGCTTTGTCTCTCAAGGTCTTTTATCACATTCTATTACATGGATCATATCTGCAGTTCATTGTTGGGGCAGCTGATAGCCCAGCATGAGTTTCTGCACTGAAAAAGCCTTTCAAGTAAATTAACTATATGGATGAGGTGAAAGGCAAAAATACAAATAATCCTCAATTTACAATGGCAGTCCCCGTTCCCGTTGTTAAATCCCAGTTTTAAAACTAGGCAACTTCCTGCTAGTTTCCAATGACCAAACGCTGTGGGGAGGCCGGCTGGCAGTTGAAAGTCCCAGGTCAGCAGGCAAGTAAGTGCGGTCAGTGCTTGATGGTACAAGGAGATGCATGAGGATTGCGGATTAGGGTGTGTGTGTGCGTGTATGGAGGGTGCGTGAGAGACATTTGTGTCAGAGAGAAGCGATGGGATACATGAGAGGTGTGGCACTGGTCAGGGAAGGTATGGGGGATGCACAAGAGGTGCAGTGCAGGTCAGGGAGGATATGCAAAAGGGCATGGGTTGTGAAGGGTGTGAGGGAATGCAAGAGGCATGACAGGGACATTGAAGATGTATGCGAGGGATGGCCAAGGTCAAGCAGTGTACATAATATGAGCAGTTGTGCAAGCAGCACAGGTCAGGGAGAGTGTGTGTAAGGGAGGACACAGTGCAGGTTGGAGAGAGTGTATGAGGGGGGTTGTAAGTGGCACACATCGGGGAGGGTTGCATAAGCAGGTGCACAAGGGTGCAGGGTTGGAAGGGTGCACAAGGGACGGTGTGCAAGGGTGCAGCACGAGTTAGAAAGTGCAAAGAGGTGTACAAAGAAGTTGTGGCAAGGATTCAGGGAGGGTGCATGAGGGAAGAGTAAGTGGCTGGCACAGCATGAGTGCAGGAGGGAGGTGTACAAGTATGGGAGACTTACCCCCAGAAACTTGCAACCTTCCCTGCCAAATGAAGGTTGCCAAGCAACCAGATCATGTTCATACGGCTGAAGACGTTCTGGGATGTCTGAACCTCCAAGAATTGGTTGTAACCACCATTCATTTAATGCTGTTTTAACTTTGAACAGTTACTGAACGAACGGTTGTAGGTCAAGAATGACTGGTATTTTAATTCACCTGGCGTCCTTTGCTTGCCCAAGCTGCTCCCTACTTCCCCAGCCTCTCTACACTCAGGCAGCACCATTGCCTGCTTCCCTCAATCTCCCTTGGCTCCCATGCCTCCCCTGGCTGTCCTCTACTTACATGGTCGGTCCCATGCTTCTCCAATCTCCCTTCAGTAGTTCGGCTTGGCACCTTCTTTCCCCCAGCCTCCCTTCATTCTAGCATGACCTTTCCCAGCTCCTCCACCCCGTGCCCCCCCCCCCAGGGCACTCTGCCCTCCTTACCTGGGACTCCTGCTATTTCCAGTTAACAAGTCACGCATCTTGGGACTATGATGGCAACCGGGACTGCTGGGATCTTTGGTGCTGAGACAGGTACATGAAGTTCTAGCATCACTTAGCGATGGCAGTCCGGGTCCCAGTTGCCATCGTATAGCTCATTTTTTAAACGCAGTTTAGAACTTACATATCCTTATTATTCGTTATTCCTTTGATATATAAACGTGCTTTTCTCACTGAATGGGAATGTCAAATTGCCTGGTAGGGTTTCTAGCTTTCGTATAAAACATTGTTTATAGTGTTAAACAGTGTTAATCAGTGTTAAACAGCACCCTAAGCATAGAAATGTTTTATGTGTAAATTTTTCTGGGTAAAAGGCCATTTCCATTAAATAGTTGTCTTAAGCCATGGATGTGAAGCCATGTAGTTGTGCCGGAGATTGCAAACAACAAAATTTTGAAGGTGTG
Organism: Azemiops feae; assembly: GCA_023970755.1. Taxonomy (NCBI): domain Eukaryota; kingdom Metazoa; phylum Chordata; class Lepidosauria; order Squamata; family Viperidae; genus Azemiops; species Azemiops feae. Next base: position 976,969 of record JALGBA010000838.1, read on the forward strand.
ACAGGATTATTTTTTGTTCGTGTTAAATAAGGGTGTTTTTTAAAAAATATCTGCACCTTAGAAGAAAATCAAAACACAGATGGTACTAAAATGGCAAGATTTTAATTGAATTGAACGATGTTATAGTTGTTGGGGTCCATTGGTCATATTTCCTAATCTGTGAATTTTACACACACAAATGTCAAAATTCAGAATCAGTAATAAAGAAATGAAAGTTGGCATTTTCGAGAGAAATGCAGATGGTGTGCGTTTCCTGGGAAATAAACAGAAAAGCTTCTGATAATAATTCTCGCCATGAAATGGCTGATATGGCCTCCCTGGGTGAGCAGAAACATTTCAGGTTATCTCGATGAGATATCGCATCTCTTTCCTTGGTATTATTCTCCATTTCTTGTGAGTAATTAATCAGACTTTTCTTACCTATCCCATCTTGGGAATTTTGAATACAAGCAACATGGTTTGACAAATTAAAATTTTAATCTTAGAGTGAAAGCCCTGGTGTTTTTTTTTTCTCTTTTCTTTCAGATAAGAAAAAGTCTCAAAAGAAGAAAAATCCGGATAAAGGTACCCAGAGAAAACAAGAGAAGAATAAGAAGAAACTCGAAAAGGAGAAAGAAGGGAGGCGGCCCGAGAGGGAAAACGGTGCCGCAAGAAACTCAGAGAGGAATGCTGACAAAAGCTCTAGTAGAAAAGACGAAACATATTACGATAGAGATTATTCCAGCGATAGAAATAATTCCCGGAGTGGAAAGGAGAGGAATCGAGAAAAAAATGTACTTTTAGACAGCAAAACCGGCCATTCTAAAAAGAGAAAAGAAAGAAGACCTTCTTTTTCTGAGGATGAAGAGAGGGACGGGCACCATAGAGGGGACAGCAAGCTCCACAGAGGGAAGAAGGACAGATCTAAGTCCAGAGAGAGGCCTCACCATTATCCCAGTCCCGGAGAGTCTGAGGAAAACAGCCAATATTCAAACCAGTATAAAGATATAAGGAAAGACGAAAGCAGGAGAAGGCATAGAAATGCCTCCCCATCCAGGCACAAATGAATCAAGAAGAGTTTTCAATATCGCCTTGCCATTTGAACTGTCTTTTTACAACTTGCCACACATTTTTTTTTTAAAGAGAAACCCTTTGTACAAAATACTTCCAAACAGTAATGACTCTTCGAATCACCGTTAATTGTTGGAGCTTTCCGCTAAAGCTGCTGCTTAAAAGACTTTGAATCCCAGAGGAATCAAAGCCCTGTTATTTTGCCAGTAAAACAGTTAAAAGTTGCTTTTCACTGGGATAGTAGTATGCTGTAAATATTTCTTCTTTAAATTTTATTTGTGTTCTCTGGAAATGCTAAACATTCCTTCCTTTTCAGTTTTGAATGTTAGATTTCAGTATATATTAAAGTATCATTTCAGAAATAACATTTGTGGGTTTGTTTTTTGTGTGTGAATTGCAGACTAAAAGGGCAGTCTTTTAAATCTGACAATGAAAAATAGATCAGTGTTTGGAAACGAAAGCTTTACCAATATCTATCATGGTATATTGGCCACATCCAATGCCACATATACCTGAGATAAGCCCATCCCTGGATAAGCATGATCCTTGTCTTTTTAACCAAAATGACATTATGACTTGCTGTGTGCGGATAAGTCAATTGTGAAAGTATAAATGAAAAATTTGAGGTCGGCTTATCTTCAGGTGGCACCTTTTCATAGTATTTTGGTTAAAAATTCAAGGATTGGCTTATCTACAAATGGACTTTGACACAAATATATGTGAGATTACACACCCACACACCCACACACACACACACATTCATTCATTCATACATACAGTATAAATTGGAAGGGATCAAGTTTAAAAAATGGAATTTTTTTATCAGAATTTGGAGAAAAAAACACACAAATTGGTGTAAAGAACAAGGCTGATTAATTATATATTCTAGATGGAAAGCAGTTGTGAATACACAACAGTAATAAGTTGATCCTTATGGCTGTAAATTTAGTTGTAAATTCTAAATCTACAAAATTTAGTTGTAAATTTTAAACAAGTTATGCTTCTGTTTAGAATTTTAAAATCTAAAGCTCAAAGAATATGTTAAAATTCCCTGTTGTTAACTGAAAAAGTCATTATAAAAGCTGAAGTTGAATAAATGCATGTAGCAGGATGGCTGGATGTTGCTTTGATGATTTAATCATAAAAGATTATTTCTTTAAAAACCTAGTCAGAGTATGAGTATTTTTTCACTTCTGAAAAATATATAATTCTGGCAAGAACTATATTTGGTATTTTTAAAATTATTGCCATTCAGGGTCTGATGCGAACAGTACTTTCATCAAATCTTTGTATCACCAATTGTTTTAAGATGCTTATGAGAGTTATCTATTGAATCAAAATCAAAATATATAAAAGCAATGCAAAACCTGCTTTCAATTAGCCATGAAAATAATACCACTGTTTAATAATTTCCATGAATAATGAATAATAAAGGAACATATCAGAGGAATGCTGTGGATATAATTTACTTTGACTTCAGTAAGGCATATGATAAAGTAGATCACAACCTACTACTTGATAAGATAGAAAAATGTGGGTTAGACAGCATCACCACCAGATGGATCCATAGCTGGCTGACCGGCCGTACTCAGCGTGTGGTCCTCAATGGAACCGCATCTACATGGAGGGAAGTGTGTAGTGGGGTGCCCCAGGGCTCTGTTCTGGGCCCAGTGCTCTTCAACATCTTCATCAACGATTTGGACGAGGGGATAGATGGGGAACTCATCAAATTTGCAGATGACACCAAGCTGGCAGGAATAGCCAACACTCCAGAAGACAGGCTTAAGATACAGGAGGATCTGGACAGACTTGAACACTGGGCACTATCTTAACAAAATGAAATTCAATGGTGAAAAAAGTAAGGTTCTACATTTAGGCAAGAAAAACCAAATGTACAGGTATAGTATAGGGAGTACCTTGCTCAATAGCAGTAACTGTGAGAGGGACCTCGGAGTCCTAGTGGACAATCACTTAAATATGAGCCAGCAGTGTGCTGCAGCTGCCAAAAAAGCCAACACAGTGCTAGGCTGCATTACAGGGGATAGAATCAAGATCACAGTGAAGTATTAATACCACTTTACAATGCCTTGGTAAGGCCACACTTGGAATACTGCATCCAGTTTTGGTCACCACGATGTAAAAAAAGACGTTGAGACTCTAGAAAGAGTACAGAGAAGAGCAACAAAGATGATTAGGGGACTGGAGGCTAAAGCATATAAGGAAACGGCTGCTGGAATTGGGTATGTCTAGTTTAATGAAGAGAAGGACGAGGGGGACATGATAGCAGTGTTCCAATATCTCAGGGGCTGCCAGAAAGAAGAGGGAGTCAAGCTATTTTCCAAGGCGCCTGAAGGCAGGACAAGAAGCAACGGATGGAAACTAATCAAGGAGAGAAGCAACCTAGAACTAAGGAGAAACTTCCTGACAGAACAATTAACCAGTGGAACAACCTGCCTCCAGAAGCGGTGAATGCTCCAACACTGGAAGTTTTTAAGAAGAGACTGGACAGCCATTTGTCTGAAATGGTATAGGGTTTCCTGCCTGAGCAGGGGGTTGGACTAGATGACCTCTAAGGTCCCTTCCAACTTTATTATTATTATTATATGGGTGAATTGTATAATTTAAAGCAATGTAGGAATAGAGTCTGGTTAGTCTATGGTAGGAAAAAATAGGAATTTGGTAGCATCTCTTCCTCTCTTTTTTTAATTACAAGATACGTTTGTGAGTTGCAGATCACTTTATTAGACTCATAGAATGCCATCTGCATCCAATGAAGTGAGCTGCAGCTCATAAAAACTTATGCCAAATGGGAAAGGGTACTATCAGTCTCTTTCTATGTAATTTAAGTATCATTGAGGATAACACAACAAAAAGCTTTAAAACAGATAGGCTGTTGGTTTGATCTCGGAACTTGGCGACTTGGCTGCAAATGTTTTGTCTCCATTTGGGTGGATATCTTCAGTGCGCTTTGAATTGTGCTCATCTGTCAGAGCACTGGCCTTTAAATGCCTTTTTGTGTGATGTAAATTGATGTGGGTGTTATTTGTCCGGATGTTTCTGAGTCATGGTCTGGTTTTGGGTTGTTTGGTTGGCTGGCTGTTGTCGAGACATGGTCTGGTTTCTTGGGGGGGGGTTGTGATTTTTGCTGTGTGGTGGGGTGCCTGTTTGTTCGTTTTAAATGCTGCCTTCGGGATTGCAATTGAAGTAGTTCCTTCGTTCTCAGCAGTTGGTAGATTGGGTCGATGTCAATGTGTCTGTTTATTGACACATTGGTGGAGAACCAGGTTTCGAAGAATTCTCTTTCTCCCTGTGATTTCACTTGGGTTACAACTGTGGTCCCGGTTAGATCAAACTTGTGTCCTTCTGAGTCTTCGTGGACGGACATGAGGGATAGTGGGTCATGTCTTTTGATAGCCAGGAAGTGTTCATGCAGTCCGGTAGTTTTCTTCCTGTTTGGCCCACATAGTTTTTTTCACAGTTGCTCCACTGGATTCGGTATTTGATGCCTGATCTTTGGTTTGTTTCTGTCTGCTCCTTAGGTTTTGACAGGGTCCATCTGAGAGTTGAGGCAGGTTTTTGGGTTACTACGAGGTCACGTTGGCCTAGTAGTCTTGCTGTCATGTCTGAAACATTCTGTATGTAGGGAATTGTGATTCGTCTGGCCGTTGTGTTCCTGTTGTAGTTGTTGTGTTGCCTTGGGTGTTTGTATTGTTTGTGTGTAATGATCTCCGGATGAAGTTCCGTGGGTATCCATTTCTCTCGAAGACTTTGTATAAGTGTTCTTGTTCTGCTGATCTGGCTTCCGTGGTGTTGCAATGAGATTCCACTCTCCCGATGCAGCTTTGTTTGTGGCCTTTGGGGTGGTTGCTGTGGAAGTTGAGGATTTGATCTGTATGTGTTGTCTTCTTGTACACGGATGTTAGTAGTTGGCCATTGGTGGTTCTGGTTACAAGGACGTCCAGGAATGGCAGTTCGTTGTTATTCTTGGTTTCTATTGTAAATCGGATATCTGCGAAGACGTTGATTCTTTGGTAGGTTTGGTCGATTCTTTGGTAGGTTTAAAATAGATGTCTATAAAAATATTTTATTAAATCAACTGTCAATACAATTTGTACTCAATTTTTTTGTTCCCTTTTCTTTCTTAGCTTTTGAATTGTTTTCATTCTTTTAAAGCCACTGAATTGTGTCATGAACAAAAATCTGTATGGTAAAAGAGATGGGAATTTTGCCCTTCCTCCTTTCCTCTATTCCTGAGTAGGATACTTGCAGATTTACTTTCCAGATGTGAAATCCGCCCATGATCAGGCCAACATCATGTATTGAAAGCATGTACAGAGCTGGAAAAAGCTCTGAAAAGAATAATAAAGATGATTGAGGAAATGGGTAAACATGGTTTCTTCTGCCTACCCTTTCACAATAGGAATTTCTCTCATATCTCACTCCGTATGGAAGTTTGTTTGTTTGTTTGTTTGTTTGTTTCTTTTTGTTGTGCAAAGGTTCAGAACATAAATATTAATATTTTAGTTTTGTCAGATCACAGAACAATCCAACCCTTTTGAATTTGGCAGAAATAACATTTTTGAATAGGCTCAAATCAAAACACATTTTGGGTTTCCCACACAGTCACAACAAAGAAACACATTTGGGTTCCAGCCATTTGTCTTCGCACTATTTCAGAGCTTCTTGATTTTGCCGCCACAAACTGACTCAGCTGTCTTTGTGAAACTGGAATAAATGTCAACAAATCAATTCAAGATAGAGACCAAGACCCAAGGTTTCACAACTTTAGCAGCCTCTATGCTGTTCAACCTGCCCAGGTTTTTGTCTTAAATTCACATACATATCACATCTATTTTGGACACTATTTTATTGTTTAGATATTTTGCAGGAGTCTCTTGAAGAAGAAATCCAAACATAGTGTGTTTGTCACTGCATTAAAAATATTTCTTATTTCCTCTGCTCCGTATTTATTTTAGATTTTTTTTAAAAATTGGATTTTCTCTCTTAATTTTTTTTAATTGGAAATGAATAGGCTTATTATTCCTTTAATATTTATTAAAATTAAATGTCAATTTTAAAATATCTTTTCTGTACTTTATGAATGACTAATGAGGGATTTTAATCCCTGCTGTCCATGAGCTAATGGAGTTGCAACTCAGTGGAACAAATTTTTTTCTGGTTTGCAACTTGCGCATCTCCCAACTTCTCTCTGGAACCTTGACAATCCACATTAAGGAAAACACTATTCTTCTGGAACTACTTACTTTCCCATTTGAAATGCAGAACTTTCTTGCCGCTGAAGACCTCCAAAGCAAAATATTTCTATGAACTTTTCAGACTAAAAAAGTCCTTTAAACAACTGCTGGTTTCTGCTTGAGAATTTCCAATATTCAGTCTCCGTTATATTTAACTTCTTTTGCAAAGCCATATTTTATATGGTTTGTTAAAAAAAATTAAAAATAGAAGTTTATCAGTATATTGAGTATTCTAGTGTTCTTCTTTTCTGAATCTAATTATATTAATTTAATTAAAAGGATGGTAGGATTTATACCTTAGGTAAGCTTTTGTTAGTTTAATGCAGTGATTTGTCACTGCGTTTCCTTTTTACCTCTGCAGATCTGTACATTTCAGATTTTTGCTCTGCTCCACTCCAATAGAATAGAATAGAATAGAATAGAATAGAATAGAATAGAATAGAATAATAACTTTATTGTCACTTTGAATGTACACTAATCGGCATACATTAAAATGAAATTTCGTTGCATACAGCTCTCAAAGGGTCACCACCTCCGATATACACTACATAAATATGACAAAAATAAATAAATAAATAAATAAATACAAAATTATGCATATACCCACATATATTATATGACACAGAGAAAGAACCGTCTAATTCGGGTTTTGTATACATGTGAATAGCGAGAAAAACGCACCTTGCGAGTTTACCAGACGGATGGCATAGGGAACAAAGCTATTACAGAATTGGGTAGTCCTGCTAGAAGTACTTCGAAACCTCCTCCCAATACAGTAGCAATTGTCATTATCCATGTCTGTTAACCATGACAGATTAAAGCATTTCTTGTCTATTGTCAGACAAGAACCCAGTCACAGCTTTGATGCCAGAATAGATAAGTGGCTACTATCTTCATATACTTGATTGAATGGATGTATGCCTGCCACAAATTGAGAAAACTCTCAGCAGGACCATATTTCCTACTAAGCATAGTTTGTTTAACAAATTACAGTTGGCTGGGCTTTTATAACATGCCGTATCAAAAGATTTTGGGTTACAAAGCTCAATCAAATAGAATTCAAACGCAAAGAGAGTACATTATATCTTAACATACAGTGTGTGTTCTTTCAAATGGCTGCAATGAATATAGGAGAAACAAACTTTCTTGTTTTTCTTTGAAGACATTTCGCTTCTCATCCAAGAAGCTTCTTCAACTCTGAGAGAAGCTTAGAGCTGAAGAAGCTTCTTGGTTGAGAAGCGAAACGTCTTCAAAGAAAAACAAGAAAGTCCAGTCTCCCCCCTCCCCGAAAAGGCACATTTGGGACAACCGTGACCTGGATGACTGAGAATCTCCATAGACATTTAGGAGAAACAAAATTTATCCACAAAAAGATTTTAGTACTGTATTGATATTTTGTAACCCTTTGGGGTCCGTTTATGGCTCAGTATGTTTAATCTTTTAAAAATGAATATGGAAACAAACTTTCCATGACAGAATTAAAAACTGGCCAGATTCTCATTCATCGGACTAATTTCCATCTAGCTTTTTCTTACTTAGCAAAGGTTGAATTACCTTGCCTCCCACCAATTATTTCAATATGAGTGACTACGCCCAAATGCCATGAATCAGCCATGTTCAACTGTGCGTCAGCTGCGGTTAATATAAATACCCTAAATAGGATGCCTGGAAGTGGGTTTAGTCTGGCCAAGTGAATATAACCTTGCACCTGACTGTAAACCATCTACTTACTGTAAACTGTTACTTAGACTGATGTCCCTTTGTTCTCCGTGGTTTTCTTTTTCTCCAATGAAATATTCAAATGGAATTTAAACATTTCTTCATATCCTCATCTAAACACAGCTCTAAAAAGGCCCAACTATGGATTTTGATTATTTTGCCTCATGGATTAGTATGGTTATTTTTGTTTCTGAATGACTTGATGTAAGCAAAAGAACTGAACCTGAGAAAAAAAAATTTAGATTTTGTATTAAGTGTGTTTATTCTTATATTGCACAAATGTATACATACACATGTATATAGGTAAAAACAAATAGTGGACATTTATAGGATGCTGGGTCCCCCAACTTCATTTATAACTCGAAAGAGTTGGAGTATTATGTAGATGCCTTCATATTTAAGAATGTAGGATATTTATTCTATTTTATATCAAGGAAATCTGATACATACAGATTCCTATAACATGAGAGATTGGATTAACCAAATTAAGGAATTACTAGCAATAGCATTTAGACTGATATACTCTGTAAAGTAAAGCTCATAGTGCTTTACAGCCCTCTCTAAGCGGTTTACAATGTCAGCATATTTCCTCCAACAGTCTGGGCCCTCATTTTACCGACCTTGGAAGGATGGAAGGCTGAGTCAACCTTGTGCTGGTCAGAATCGAACTCCTGGCTGTGGGCAAAGTTAGCCTGCAATATTGCTTTCTAACCACTGTGCCAGCAGAGCTCATCTGTTCGTTTAATGTTCTTTCTGGTCAGAGAACCAAGACGACTTGTGTAAAGGCAAGAATTTTATATATCTTTAGCTTGCATCTAGGGATGAGGATTAAACTCCATGCATATGTGTATAGTTCTGTTTTAATGGTTTATAACATTGACTTTTTGCAATATATATATATATATGACTTTCAGAGACTTTCTCCTACATTACTCTATTTTTATATCTTGTCCAAGAATAAGATTATAGTAAGATAATTGGAGGTGAATGCAAACTTCAAGAAGGGTCTTAGCCTTCAATATACCCGTGGCAGTGTATGCCACATTCTCCAATCTCCCTTTCATGATTATAAATGTGGCAGAGGAAAATTATTGGTTTGCATATAAAGGACAGAAAATTATAACTAGAGGTTACTTCATTCGCTTTCCTGTATAATCTAAATTATTTGGTTGTATACTATTTATAGCAAATCTTATTTCCATAAATGCAATGCTTAGAATACACACACACACACACACACACACACACACACGAAACAGGCACATAGGAAAAGAGAAGTCCTTGAAGTTATGGTACATTCTGGCCTAGCTGAACTGACCATTTTTCAAGGACAGCTGCACAGTCACTGTTAATTTATAAAATTGTTATGAAATTGCCTTTCAGAAGAACAAGATGAATGCCAATTTTAACTCCAGTTGGGACTTTCAAAATCAATTTCTCACTTCTTCAAGACCTAATTTCTAAAATGGGGACTGCTAAGCCCACTGATGCTATGGAAATCTTTATCCATGAATCCCAGATAAATTGAAAGTATGATTGCTACTCAGTGGTTGAAAGAACACATCTGGCTTATGCGCTCACCTTTATTACTTGTCTGGCTTAAAGGCTCAATCAGTTAAATCTGCAAGGTAAAATGGAAAAGGCTACTCATTCTTTTCCCCAATGTCATTTACCATTTGCTAATGTGGACATCATTAAGAGACTTAGTTATCTTGTAAATTGATTGTGCCCAATCTTATATACTGTAGTGGAATTAAAACTACAGCTAGAAATATTCACAATTCTTCCTGTCTATCTAGCCACTAGATACATTCTGAAAACATGAAAATTCTCTGGAGCTGATGAAGGATTTGTGGCATGTTGGCCTAGTGGTGAAGACACTTGGGAAAGTTGAGAGTTCAATAATCCTAGGTAGCAGCAGATGTTTCTCTCTCAGGGCACAAAGAAAACAAAAATCTGCTGCGAACTCCATGTAGGTATCAGGAAGGCAGCAAACCCTCAGTTCTATCCAGTTGCCCCCAACTCTACCCTGAGTTAAAGGGACTACAGGATCATAAAAGAATATATATATATATATGATAGGGGAAGGATGTATGCTGAATTCTGCTATTGTGAGAGCAGCAATCCACTTTTGTAGTTGGATGCACTGATGAGGCCTGTTTGCCTCAGTTCTGGATCTGGTATAGCTTAAGAAAAGATTTAAGAATACTTTCCTCCAGAGCCAAAAGCTATTTTCAGAACAGGGGAAGCACTGCCCAGGATGGCCATTTGGAAAGAGAGATTACATATCAGACTTTGGTACCTAGTGCCTGGCCAGAGCTTTCCAAACTGCTTGTCAAATTTTACACAAGGTCCTTCTAGAAAAAGGTTTTGTACTCTTGGAAAAAAAATGAGTTTTTTCAAACACGGATCCAACACTTTTCTGCAAAAGGGCTAGCTAGACCCATGTTTAAAAATTGGAGAAGCACTCTCTTGAGCATGCTAATCCTGTTCTGCTCCAAAAGTCAATTTAAACCACAAAAGACATCCAGGTTTTGCCAGCTGTGTGTGTTGCTTGTTCTGTCACCCTTGGAAGCATTATTCTTTTTCCTGTTGCTTGTTTCTGATGACCACACAAGCAACTGCGTCCACCATATTGTGTTATAGAGTTACGTTGTGTTACGATGTATTGCAGTGTGCACAACCATGGCTTCTCTTGTTTCTCAAATAAAATTAGCAGAGCTGTGCTCTTTCCTGCTCATTGTTGAAAGCTTGGAGAAGAACCTAATTCAAAAATGGGAAGTGGCTAATATGCTAATATGAAAGGAAATCAGAGATCAGGAGTAAATTAAGAGGGCAAATTGAGAGGAGAAATGGTTGCAAGAGGGGCTGGCCCATGAACAGAGGGAAAGGATTTCCTAATTGCCCAAAACATGTCTAAAACATACTTAACCTCTTCTCCATGGTAATGGATGTCAAAACATTCTAATCGTTACACACCGTGAAACTGTGGTAGGACATGGTTAATTTAGTGTAACTGGAAAATTGCTCTTATTCCAAAACACAAAATGACAACAGAAGGCAATTTAAATCATGGGGTGAGCACAAAATGAGCCCAACTTCATTGGTCAAATTAATAGAATGATATAAACTGTTAGTAGGTAAAGGGCCTAAGTGGTTGTGATTTGGACAAGGCTGTCAAGTGTTCTTTATAACTAAATGCTGTTTTTTCCCCCCTTTTATTTCTGCACTCAGAATATTTAGGTGTAGGGGAAACATGATTGTGATCACTGTGTCTCATTGAGAACAGATCAAAGATCAATCATTTTCACATGAACTGTTAAACAAGAGGACTTTCATGTCTTGTTATTAATGGAACTGTAAACAGCATGTGAATTGTGAAGTGATTGTTCATGCTATTAAGTAAAACTAGTTTTCCAAAAGCACAGATTGAAGTACAATGGAAGTGTTATCCAATCAGTGCTAAAGTGCCTTTCTTTTCTGTTTTAGAATATCAACAAAAAAATAGCATAGTGTTTTTCTGCCACTTAGAAGCACATCTTCTAGACAGCTTAAATGTTTCTCTGGCTAGTTTAATTCCAATTCAACTTGTGATTGTGTTCCACTCTGTGTCTTGTTTAATACAGTTCCAACTTAACTTAAAAGGGTATTTGTAAAAATAATTACTATCCTCAAAGATCTTTGCTCTTTTGTACATATAAAAACAACCGTAGTATTAGAAGTTGGAAAAAAAACTTACTCTAGACAGAAAGCAGATAAATTTTTAATTTCATGGACTTTGAAATATCTTGAATAATTCCTTCAAAGGAAAAAAGTATAAAATCATGTATTTATTTAAAATATTTATATGCTTCTAATATCCAAAGCAGTTATAACAATACTGATAGCAAAACAAACAAATAATTATTGACGTGTGGCAAACTAGCGGTAAGACAAGCCAAAATAACAAAAAGAGAACGGAAAGATTAAGCAACTGTTTATCATCCAGAAAAAAAGGCCTTTGACCATGATAGTTGAACTTGATTAGATAGGTGTGGCAAGGTGAAAAGATCCTGGGTTATATACAGATAGTCCTCGACTTACAACTATTCATTTAGCGACCATTCAAAGTTAACACCACTGAAAAAAAACTGACTTATCACTGATTCTTAAACCATTGCAAAACCACTGGGGCAACCCCACAGTCATGTGATCAAAATTCAGGTGCTTAGCATATTGCATGCATTTAAAAGAGTTGTAGTGTTCCAGGGTTCTGGGATTGCCCTATGCCAGTGATGGCGAACCTTTTAGAGACTGAGTGCCCAAACTGCAACACAAAACCCACTTATGCATCGTCGAGTGCCAGGTGGGTGTGGCCCATTGGGTGGGTGTGGCCCATTGGGTGGGCGTGGCTGCGGTGGTAACGGCAGACCGGGTGGGACTAAAAAGTTCAATCTTGACTGATTGAACCTTTTTTTTTTTTGCACATGGCAGTGGAGGCCTAAAGCGAAAAGGTTTTATAAAACCCAGCTGAAGGCCTAGGACTGGGGCGACGGTGTGCGTGCCCACAGAGAGGGCTCTGAGTGCCGCCTCTGGCACCCGTGCCATAGGTTCGCCACCACTGCCCTATGCAATCTTCCTAGAAAGCTTCTGACAAGCAAAGCCAGATTCACTTAACATCCGAATGGTTCACTTAACTGCAGTGATTCACTTAACAACCATGGCAAAATTGGGATGTGACAATAAAATGAAAATTTGGGGCTCAATTGTGGTCGTAGGTCGAGGACTACTTATATTAAGACTGGTGCTAGAAGCTTATGTAATTCTCATTTTCTCCTCCTGCTCTCCACTGGAGACTAGAAGGCCATAATGAACAGCTTGAGCAATGTGGGCTGTAATTGGAAGAGGAAAATCCAAATCTCACAGAGACAGAGTGAAGCTATGTTTGCATATCATACAGATAATTTGCGTAGCAATGGTTTAGGATCAAATTAGAGTTGTACTATGTCTTAAAAACCAATATTTTCTCTAGTGAAGCCCACCAGATGGTTTGGGACTCCATTGCCAGAGTTGCCAACGAGCACAGACATTAGCAGTTTCACAGAAGCGAGTGCAGTACAACTGATTCCGAGCAAAAATGATCACCACGCTAGTTGGCCATTTAAATACTCGGATTTATAAGAGATTTGTCATTCAATATACTGCACTACACTAATTATGTTTTCCTCTCGGTGTTTATCTGTGCCCTGCTCTTCCGGCTTTCAAGTTTTCAGCATGTGTTGCAGAAAGTATAAACAAAATGCTATATTATGTGATATTTTAAAATGCTTTTATTGTAATATAAATAAAAGTCAAATATTTTCTGAATACTACTAGTAGTACTATTACTACTATGATTTAGAGCAGGGGTCTTCAAACTTGGCCCTTTTATGACTTGTAGACTTCAACTCCCAGAATTCCTCAGCCAGGCATGCTGGCTGAGGAATTCTGGGAGTTGAAGTCCACAAGTCATAAAAGGGCCAAGTTTGAAGACCCCTGATTTAGAGAATTAAGCTGACATAGATTTCACAGAGGTTTTAAGACATTATCTAGTGGTTTCTTGAAAATATGAGAGCTCCACTAAAATAAATGTATTCAGGACTAGGATGCATGTAAAAAAAAATTGTTAGCCTTCTTAAATATTATTTTTCTCAGACATCATTTTGAATCACAGACATTCTTAGAAACACTGGAAAATATTGATGGCAGTTCTATCTTATATCATCTATTTCTGCCAAGAGAAACATTATTGGTGAAAACAGTATATTTTCTTATTCTCCCTTATTCTGAGTAATCCTTGAAATATCTGCTCCATCATTTACCTTAGATATAAACCCTTCTACTGTAAAATCATGTTAAGCTCTCTTCTATTACTGTTAACATTTTGAAATGGTTTTACAGGCTTTCTGCTCATTGAGGATTTCTCTGAAGGATCCTAACATTAGTGAAAGTGATATGAAACAGTGCAAACATAGGGCCCAATCTAATTAAAAATTAACCACACCAGCATTCAATCTTTTTTATTTGGGAGCTCAGTGGCAATTTCTTTGCTCTTTATTTCCTGAAAAACAACTGGCATTGGAGCAGGCCTTTAGTTAAACTGATGGTAATTTTTTTTAGACTTGTCAGTTTCACTTATCATACTTACCCAATAACTTCCTGAGTATTTAGACAAGATGTGTTCAAAATCTGAAGTACTGTACAGTGTATTTCAGTACTGCAGTTCCTTGACTTTACTTATATGAACTGAATACAGAATGTCTCAATATAATGTCTATATTGAGTGGCAATTGCTCTTAGGCATTTTATTTAGTTTTTCCAAGCCATATGTAGCGGTAGTAGGAACAAAATATGTAAAACATGAATGTTACCTCCAGGCCTTTCCAAAATCTTACTGAATATACAAGGGCTTTCCTCAAAGCTGTTCAGTGTTGCTTGATTTAATAAAAGTAGATCACAGATATCAACATACATTTTTGCTGTTGCTTTAATAATTTTTAAATATAATAATCTGAATATAAATCTATTTCCCTGTTGACATGTTAGTGATGTAGATTGAGAAAGGGTTGCTAACTCAGCCTGGGTGTCTTTGCAGAAATAGTAACAACAGCAAAAGTGAAAATGGACTGTGTCCCATTTTCATCTGAAAAACTGATCTTTGATTTTAGATAGATAGATAGATAGATAGATAGATAGATAGATAGATAGATAGATAGATAGATAGATAGATAGATAGATAGATAGATAGATAGATAGATAGATAGATAGATAGATAGATAGATAGATAGATAGATAGATAGATAGATAGATAGATAGATAGATAGATAGATAGATAGATAGATAGATAGATAGATAAACATTTATTGTCATTTTTTTTACTGTGGGCACAATGGCACATACTAAAAATGAAATTTAGTTGCTTGTTCTCAAGTGTACACATACACAACACACATTTAAACATACTATATACAACGTATGTATAGACTTACAGCCTTACATATAGAAGTGCCCAAATCTGAGGAACTGAAGATGTCTGCTTTGGGTTTTCTAATGGGAGGGAAGGAGTTTCTTCCCAAAAGTAAATGCATCCATTCTGCTCACTTAGGCTTGCCGATCGATAGATTTGCAAGACGAGGAATCAATTAATTTTCCATGAGAGGAAACCTGCGAAGATGAGCAGCTTAAAGTCGAAACGTTGAATCCTGATGATAAACCTTGGCGGGTAAGAGCGTGCTTCTTCGAGCTATAAGTGCTTAAGAAAAAGTTACGAGAATGAACTATCCAATTGCAAAACGCCGCCGGGTCATAAACAGAAATTAAAAGGCTAAGAGCGAGCTCGAGGGTTCCCTCCGCCTCGCCATCTATCAAGACTTGTTTCGTGCAGAGTTTTAGCGAGCCAAGAAACTGCAAGCGGCCTCACTCCGCGCGCGCTTCACCTGGCTGCCTAGGGTCGTTTAGGGCCAGGCCGGGCGCATGCGCGCGGCGGGATGTCGCCGGCGCGCCGCTCTGGTCCAGGGTTGAGCTGCTTGGCTGGCGGTTAGGAGAGGTGTCCACGCGCTCCGCCCGTCGACCTGACCGAACAAGCTTCTTGGAAAGGGCGAGTGGGAGAAAGCGCGCGCTCAGCCGAACGCAGAGGCGCCTATGAAGGCGCTTCCTCCGGTCCCGCGCCAAAGTCGCTCGCGTGCCGCGCTTCGGCGAGGTAAGAAGCTTCTCCCGGGACTGTCGCGCGGGCGGGTGTCAAGCAGAAGCCCTTGGAGACCCCTCGGCGCGGCGGGGTGGTGAAGTCTCGGTCGGCTGCGAAGTTTGAGCGGTCCTCTTGCGTCCTTCGGGGACTCTCGGCGTCAAATGCGGCTTTTTGTGCTGGCCTGCCTGCGGAATGGGAGGCACCGCGGACCCGAGGTGAGGCGGCTCTCCGAAAGAGCCGCGTGTCAATTCGAGGCGCTTTATTTGTGTACGTTGGCCTGGCAAAGGGCGTCTTGAGGCTGATGAAACAAGCGTTGAGCCGCTTGAGGCAGCCACGCGAGCCCGAGCAGCAGCATCTCGGAGGCAGCAGCAGCAGCAGCAGGTTTGCTGAAGAGGCGAGCTTTTCGATCCAGGCTGCTGCTGACCGCGCGTTTGGGCGGCGTTGTTCTGGGTACACCGAGATGCGGAGCAGCTTCTTTTGGAAACAAACTGCTGTGTGTGTGTGGGGGGGGGGAGCTGCTTTCCTTAGTTTGCTTGTGTGTAGATGGCCTCGCGTGTTAGACCCAGGCTTGTAACTGGGGGAAAGGAGCGCGGGCTCTCAGCGTGCAAGCACACAACAAGCTTTACCTCCTCTTCCCTCAAGATCTTCAGATATTGCAGACAGATGTGAGATTGTGGAATAGCCGTTTTCTCGATTTCTCTAAATAGGTCACAAGATTCTAGGAGCGCACGGAAAAACTATCGGTGTGCTTGAAAAGTATGCGATAACAAATGACTTTTCTTCATCGGTGAGTTAAATAGCTATCCACCAGTCCTTGAGCTGGGAAACTATACTAGCATAGGTTTGCTCCCCTAACTGATGATCCTGTCACAACAGCCACAATGCCTGCAAGTGATGCTAGCCCTATTTACAGAATACAGGACATGGATTGCTGGCTTCCCTCCCCCTTCCTTTTCTTTCCCTTCCCTGATGCCAACTGTCACTGGTCAGTGGGAAAGTACTACCAGTCACTTTTCTTTAATCTGAGATGGAACTGGAGCACGTGTGGATTTTGACAGATGGCTAGACTGGTTTATTTCTTTATTTTTATTTATCCAATTTCTATAGTGCCCATCACACTTGCATGCCTCTGGACGATTTACAAATTAAAAAACATGCTTATTTTAGACATCTGTAAGAACTTGCTCTGGTTTTAAGAGTTTTACATGGATGCATTCTTCTGGAATAGGGCTATTCTAGAATAATAGTACTATTCTGTAATAGTGTTCTCTTCTGGAATACTGATAAATGTTTCCGAAATGAGCCCTATTACTGATAGGTTTGTGTTGAATGTGGGTGTAGTACTATTCCAGAAGAGTACTAAACCCAGGTTCAGAAAGAATCCCAAATGACAGCTGACAGACTCAGAGATATGTTCTAAAGCAGCAGATGGATCTCACACTGGCTCTTTGTTTTGTACTTCACAAAACAGCAAACCCACTTCTGCTACCTCTGGTCAGTGTTGTGTCCAGATCATTGAGCTGCAGATCAGCTGAGAGACCTGATAAGTATAAAAGAGAGAGCCCAGTTTGAAAGGCCCAAATTCTACTACTGCCCAAAGCAGAATAGGAGAGGAAGGGTCAGGCCTGTCCCAGCTTAAAGGGGTCAGTAGGATGATTTTTATCCCATGGGAATCACTTGATTTCCACATCAATCACATAGCCTGTAAAGATGGTCAGGTTCATCCATGGCAAAATGTTGTGGTTTCTTTGCTTGCTTAAAAGGGAAAATTCTGCTTAAACATCTAACAGCTAAGGATGACTGTAGATATTGGTTTGGAATGAGTTGGAAGTGCTGTAATAACATGAGGATATGTCAGAAGAAAGAGGTTGCTGGGGCATATTTATGCCATGGTTAAGTGCAAATGGTGATGGACCCTTAGATTTTAAACTCCTTACTTAGAAAAGTCCTGTAGGCTTTTGGTCTTCATGTTGAAAGAGATATGGCTTTAATTGCTCTCCTGGCCTTACATTTCTCTGTTGCTTTTTAAAAAACTTTGGTACTTCTTGAAAAGGAGAATTTCTTCAGCAACTTGGGATCAGCCTGCTTGAAGAAATCATCCTTGATTTGGTTACACAACAGAGGAGTTCATATGTATATGTACTGTAGTTCAAAGGTTTTACCTAGATAGGATCTTCAAATCACAGGGCCTGCAATGATACAACATTTTGAATTGTTAAGGATTTTTGTTTAAATATATTTTTTTAAGTTCAATATGACTCTTAAGCTTGAGACATTCTCATTCTGAGCTGAAAAATTCTGTTTCAAATTTAGATGAGAGCAGTATCAAGATTGAAACTGGTAAAAACAATATATTGCAAACGTGAGATATTTTCAGTTTGCAAAAACATTTTGCATATTTTTAACACCCAATCCTTGAAGAAACTTCCTGAAAATTAGTCCAGGTATTTTGATGTTCTAAGCTTTCAAATTTGTAAGACACAATAACAAATAAAAATATGATTCTTAAAATTGAATGCACTATCCAAAATGAGTACTTTTAAAGCCAACAGGAAACCAGAGTAATATGAATGTTTTGAAAATATGTCCCCCAAACTTTTAATTAAGAAACATGAAAATGTGAGTGTTTGTTGAGGCTTATCATCCTGATATGCCTGTGTGAACATGACTGTAAAATAAATGCTTTTAAGTATTCTGAAATCCATTGATTCTTAAATAGTCCCAATGTAAAGCTATTTTCCCACTTGGAACTGTGCTGTTAAGGAAACCCTGAAAGTAATGGAAGATTTGTAACCTCATTATAAATTTAATAAAGTGAACGTGGGCAGCCACCCATTTGTTGACAAAAAGCTCAGGATAAATTTAGAAATGATTTCTGTTGCTGTAACGGATACATGTTCTTTTTGAATTTTATTTGATATACATGATTTATAAATAGGGGAAGGTGAAATAAACTATTTATCAAGATAATTTTATGCAGGTATTTTTAGATGAGTTTACTGGAATCTATCTATCCATCCATTCATCTATTGTGACATAGTTTACTAAATTTAATGTTAATTTATACATTTTGTATGAGTAAACTAAACATTAACCATAGAATTGCAGAGTCAGTAATGCTAGAAACAGTGTAGAATTCTCAGGTTGAATGCTGTGGGGACTGAAAGGGAATGCTCTGGATGAGAAGCACAAATCATAGGATAAAAGGTATTACAGCATGCTGTCCCCGGATCCCTGCCTAGAAAACATCTGGCTAGAAGCAATTATAGCACATGGACTTCCGGACACCATTTTAGTTAATTGCTTAAACAAAAAATAACTATAAATGCTCTTCTTTTTTTTGGTTAATAAAATTCTTTTAAAGTTACAATTATGTAAGAGATGTTCATTAGCATGTTGGGTATTTCCCATTCTTTAGGTAGTATATTTATTCAAATGCTGTATGAACGCTGAGTCCATTATTATGATTAATTTTATTTCTGTTTCAAAGATGCATAATTGATAATTGAAGATACAGGTTTGCAAGAAGACTAGGAGAATTTAAATAGCAATGTGATGGAACTTTATGTTTAAACGGGGGAAAAGGCTAAATAATGATCTGTGTAATGATAACGTCATGTATTTCATATAAAGAAGGTCAGGCAAAAGTTAGTGGGATAGCTTACCAGAATAAAGACTTGAGTAAATTAAGTTGAAAAAGTTTATTGATTCTTCTGTTGCTACTTCATTTACAAAATAGAAGTATCAAATTGACTGCATCTCTTACAATTCTTCAGGTAGATTTGCAAATGAACTGCTACCTTGTTTTAGTAATATTTCATTAAAATAGTATGGGAAAAACTCATAAATTGTTTTAAATGCATTCTAATAGGATGAGAGAAATGAAAATAATGCTGGAATTGTGATACCTTTCTTTTCTTCTGAATAAATAACATTGGGCTGATCTTAGCATCCTAATGGGAATATGTTAGAAATCGTTTTTACTGATCCTTTGTCTTTAGTTAAATGCTAGCATTAGCTAATTTCTCCAGCACACATTTTAAAGTGGTGCTTGCATAATTATGTTACGAAACTGTATGTTCTTAAAAACTGCATATTGTTCAAAACAAATCTGTTTCCTAAAGTAAGGATGGTTTCACTGGTGACAAATACAGTAATTCTAAATTATAAAATATGATAGTATATTATTTTGTCTTCAAACTTTAATTTACGTTATCTAAAACAACATCTGTCTGGCAAGAAAATGGCAAGTGAGCACCTGTCCACCCTAGATGAGTTCAAATCACCAGGACCAGATGGACTACACCCCAAAGTTCTGAAGGAACTGGCAGATGTGATCTCAGAACCACTGAACTATATCTTTCAAAGATCCTGGAGCACTGAGGAACTACCAAAGGACTGGAAAAGAGCTGAACTAGTTCCCATCTTCAAAAAAGGAAAAAAATGGATCCAGGAAACTACAGACTTATCAGCCTGACGTCAATACCTGGGAAGATCTTGGAAAAGATAATCAAGCAACGAATCAGCGAACACCTAGATGCAAACAAAGTCATTACCAAAAGCCAACAAGAGTTTGTCAAAAACAGATCATGCCAGACAAATCTTACTGTATTCTTTGACCAGGTGACAAAATTCCTCCACAGAGGAATGCTGTGGATATAATTTACTTGGACTTCAGTAAGGCATTTGATAAAGTAGACCACAACCTACTACTTGATAAGATAGAAAAATGTGAGTGAGACAGCATCACCACCAGATGGATTCGTAGCTGGCTGACTGGCCGTACTCAGCGTGTGGTCCTCAATGGAACTGCATCTACATGGAGGGAAGTGTGTAATGGGGTGCCCCAGGGCTCTGTTCTAGGCCCAGTGCTCTTCAACATCTTCATCAATGATTTGATAGATGGGGAACTCATCAAATTTGCAGACGACACTAAGCTGGCAGGAATAGCCAACACTCCAGAAGATAGGCTTAAGATACAGAAGGATCTTGACAGACTTGAACATTGGGCGCTATCTAACAAAATGAAATTCAATGGTTCTACATTTAGGCAAGAAAAATCAAATGCACAGGTATAGTATAGGTGATACCTTGCTCAATAGTAGCAACTGTGAGAGGGATCTCAGAGTCCTAGTGGACAATCACTTAAATATGAGCCAGCAGTGTGCTGCAGCTGCCAAAAAAGCCAACACAGTGCTAGGCTGCATTAACAGAGGGATAGAATCAAGATCACGTAAAGTGTTAATACCACTTTACAATGCCTTGGTAAGGCCACACTTGGAATACTGCATCCAGTTTTGGTCACCACGATGTAAAAAAGATGTCAAGACTCTAGAAAGAGTACAGAGAAGAGCAACAAGATGATTAGGGACTGGAGGCTAAAACATATAAGGAACGGTTGCTGGAATTGGGTATGTCTAGTTTAATGAAGAGAAGGACGAGGGGGGACATGATAGCAGTGTTCCAATATCTCAGGGGTTGCCACAAAGAAGAGGGAGTCAAGCTATTCTCCAAAGCGCCTGAAGGCAGGATAAGAAGCAGCAGATGGAAACTAACCAAAGAGAGAAGCAACCTAGAACTAAGGAGAAATTTCCTGACAGTGAGAACAATTAACCAGTGGAATAACTTGCCTCCAGAAGCTGTGAATGTTCCAACACTGGAAGTTTTTAAGAAGAGACTGGACAGCCATTTGTCTGAAATGGTATAGGGTTTCCTGCCTGAACAGGGGGTTGGACTAGATGACCTCCAAGGTTCCTTCCAACATCATCATCATCATCATCATCATCATCATCATCATCATTATTATTATTATTATTATTATTATTATTATTATTATTATTATTATTATTATTATTATTATTATTATTATTTTCTATTTTTGAGTTGAAAAAAGAGGGATCTTATGGAGGCTGTGCGTAAAAATATCTATTAAAGAAAAAGTTCAGAAGTAAATGACACTGTGACTGCGAACTCATGATAATTGTAGTCAGCACACTTAATCTTTAGAGCAGACATGTGAAACTTGCGACGTCACGTTATGTCGTGCAGCATATCGGAACTTTTCCCCCATTGCCGGCAATGGGGTGGACGCAGTTTCCTTGTGACACATCTGGCCCGCGGGCCGGCAGTTTGACACCCCTGCTTTAGAGAGTAACACACATAAGACTAGTCTTACACTTTTTAAAAAATAAAAATGTAAAAGTCAATCTTAGTTCCATTTTTTGGAAAGCATACTTTTTTCATCCATTTTTATTTCTGGATTCCAACCAACATTATCATACAATCTCAAATCACAATGGCACTATTATACCTTCTTCATCACACTGTATACTCCCAAATTTGCTCTATAAGCTCATCCAAATCTTCTGTATAATTTTTGGCACACCTAGAAGGCTTCACAGGAAATTTGTTCTCTCAACAGTTGGCAGATGGACATCCTTGGATTCCAAACATTAAACATAGCTTTGCCAGGAATATGAAGGTAATAAATTCAGTAAATTAATGACAAAAATTTATAAACTGATTTTTCATATAAAGTCACAGTAATTTCAGGTGGCAAAATCAGTAGCATGAAATTAAGCTTAGAAAGGGTAATATCCAAGAAATTCTGGAGACCATCTCACCATATTCAGAAAATTCTGTTTCAAAAAGCACTCATCAATCTTTCTTCCAGTAATAAAGACTTGGAGAAGATTTGTAAACTATATATGCTGAGGCAATTGAGGTCTGATCTAGTTTAATCTAGTGGTTAAGGCATCAGGCTGGAAACCAGGAGACCATGAGTTCTAATCCCACCTTAACCATGGAGGCCAGTCACACTCTCAGCCTACCTCACTTCACAGAGTTGTTGTGAGGCAAGTAGGAGGAGGAAGGAATAATTAGATATGTTAGCCAACTTGAGTTGTTTAGAAAAATAATAAAGGGGAAATATAAATTAAATAGATCAATAAAAAAACCACTTGCACACATTTTCAATTTTTGTGCTCTGTGTATCTTTTTATGCATAAAATACAAGACTTTAATTCTTCATTGGCATGGCCACTCTTAGAGTACCAAAAACAAGAATATTACTGAGTGCTGGCAATATATTGTCCCACTGCAGTTTTGGCATTACATGGGCATTCCATAGGATGTCTCCAATCTTCTAGGAATAACATTGTGAATGAGGTGAGATAAACTACATAGTGGAGGATTTACCAGTGGTATTGTATTTGGACATGAGTGTGCCATTTCAGGGCAGTGTATCAGTGCTTATATTTGAAGAGGCAGTTTGTGTGGTCTGAGTGGCAGAGACGCTTGACTTGTTCTATCTCCCAGCTCTTGAGTTGTTGCCTTAATAAGGAGCTCAAATACAGAATGCATGTCAGTGTTTGGAAGCTTTGGAAATAATGGTTTGTCACCATCGGAAACTCAGAAATGGTAGATATTCATTTTCTTCTCTTTGTGCAGAAAGTGGGGAATGGATGTAGCTGTTGAACATTCAGTTATTAGCGGATTTTCTGGGTCAGCTATTGGCTGGGAAAAGCAAGTGGAGATTCATTAGTGAGGTTGATTGAGACATACATAAATGTGCCCATAGCATAACATCTTGTTGTCTAAATAGATCTGAAAATAGTCAAAAATTTCTGAATCAATCAATCTTGGATGCATTCTGTATTCAGAATCGAAGGGCTACTATCTGGAAGACATTACCATACACATAGACCTGAATCACTGCCTTGTATAATAGTGGTGGAGAATAGGAACTATGCAGAGGGCTGGGTGGTTCTCTACTTCATCTGATGGCAGGTAGAGGATGTCAGTACTTGGAGGAACTTAATGCCAAAGCCAATCTGTTAATGTTATGAAACTCCCTGGAATCTACTGTTTCAGGATCTGGGTTGTTTTAAGTGATTAGGCACTTGAATTCGTTTCCCATCTCCTTCCTTGGGATGTTCTAAGCGCTTGAGTGCTATAATCCTACAGTTCCTAGCTTCTCTTTGCTGATTGCCCTGAAGTCGTGGCATTATGTTGATTTCATTACCTCCTTGTTTTTCTGTTGTGGGAAGGATGAAGACAGAACAAAGCCATGAATTGTAGTGATTGTTCTTCATTTGTAGTGTAGTGTAGTGATATTTGTAGTGATTGTTCTTCATTGAAGGTGAAGTATGAAGAATTTGGGGAAAGATGAAGAAAGGATTCACTTGATGCCCCATGGCAAGATGTGAAGATTTACTACATGGGAGATAACTTTCCTGGCCTAGTTCTATGAAGTACTTAGTTGAAATTAAATTAAATTAAATTAAATGTACTACTCCAATGGTAGCAGTTATATAATTGCCAAATATCTCCACCAATATCAACAACAATGCCTTTTCAAGAGGAGGAATTATGTGTCCAGTTTGATTTCACAACATTTGTTTGCTTGTTTTCAGCCAGATGGACATAGAATAGATGTTTTAGTTATGATACAGAAGCAGGTAGTTCATTATAATATAGAATCATTCATTCTACTTCAGGGTGCTACATGTCAGAATGTAATGATCTTAATATGCAAAAGACAAAAAGAAAATTGAACTGGAACTAATTTTGTCATTTTTTCTGATCTGACTGAGCTTATGACTAATTTTGAAAATGTAACTATATATAATTCATATATATAGGGAATTATATCCATGCTGAACTTTCTCCCAGTGAATTTGTTGAATTTAGAAAGTGCTTTTGCTGCATCGTTCTCCATCTATTTGCAGTTAAATCAAAATTGGAAGAAGTTCCACTGATATACATAATTTTGTTTGCCTAAGCATAATAAAATAACATTTGAACCTAATTCTTTAGATGCATCTCTTTGGCAGTTGTGAAGGAAAGTTTACTTCAAAAAAAATAGAAAAATATATCACTTTTAATTACCCTGTACTTAAAGTAAAAATATAGTAATGAAGATAAGAGGGCAAAATAAATTAACATTAACTAAGCAAAAGAAAAAAAATGAATTTATTATAACACTTCAGCGCTTTTTCCAAAATGTTATATAATATAGGTAAATTTACTGGTTTTTCAAAGAAGTCTCTCTACTTGTGAAACTTAAAATCCTAAACTAATTCATACTTTTGTTGTTTTCCTGTGGGTTTTAATGAGAATTTTTGCCTTGTAGTTGTCTAATCTCAAAAAGGATGCATTTGAAAGAACTTCCATAGCGCACACTTCTTAACATTAAATTAATTTACTAAAAATGCATTAGAGAGACTAAGCTGCTGAGGTTTGTTAGATACATTATCCTTGTAAATCAATCTGAGTATGGCAATTCTAGCAATTAAAATTACTGTTCTTTTTATAATAGTATTGTTATACTGTCAGAATAACTCCTCATAGTGTCAAGTATTTTGTTAATACTTCAGGCACTTCAGATTACTGCTCATCAAAGGT
The DNA here is from genome assembly GCA_023970755.1 of Azemiops feae. Taxonomy (NCBI): domain Eukaryota; kingdom Metazoa; phylum Chordata; class Lepidosauria; order Squamata; family Viperidae; genus Azemiops; species Azemiops feae. The sequence goes on from JALGBA010000838.1 coordinate 1,002,100, forward strand.
GTTTAATATGTTTTGTTGACACAGCCAAACTATAGTAGTTTCTGGACAATAGCACAGCCAGTTGAGCATTCAGTTTGCTATCCCTAATCTCTGCTGCTGTATTACACTTCTATTGTTCAGTGTTTCAGAATATTTCAGAGCAGGATACTATAGTCATATATAGGATAAAGTCTGCTGATATAATGAGACTTTTCTCTGTGCCTATGGCCTCCCATATTTCCCCCTTCCCCCAGTGTACAAATTAACAGTCAATTCTGTGGAGTGGATTTTGAGGGCATATAGAAGGAAAAACTTCGACTTCATCACTCAGCTCATGGACGCAGTTCCATCAGCTAAGGTTTAATTGGATTCCACCTAACATTTATTAAATATCCATACAGAGCAAGACGGGCAATTTTCTTTTAATTGGAGTCCACACTATAATTTTTAGAATATGCAGTTCCATTTCTGAGGAATGCTGGGATCTTAGAATAATACAGTTATGTCAACAGAGTAAATGGAATTAAAATTTCCAGGTCACTATTTTCAAAAGGATTTTTAGAGTATGGACATTATGCCTATCACATATCTATTTTATTTTGAACAAAGAATCAGGTTCCTGAAAATCATTGTTTTGTTGTTGAATTCGGGCAGTTTGATTTTTGGTATGCTTGTTTCCTACTATGCTTTCTTTAAAGTGCCAAGTACAGGTAGTCCTCGTTTAGCATCAACTTGTTCAGCAACTGTTCAAAGTTATCATGGTGCTGAATGAAGAGTACTTATGACTGGTCCTCATAGTTGCAACCATTGCTGTCTCCCTGTCATGCCTAAGCCCAAAGATGACACAATGAAATCAAATTAAGCCTAGTTCAAAATTTGCTTACACCTAATAGATGGAATCTTGACAGACTAAAACTGTAACCTTCTAACCTAATAGATATAGTTTCTAGAGCATGTTTACCATGAACCTTTTCCTCCCTCCACCAATGAATTCAGGAGTGTGTAGTCTCTTATTTTTGCTCCAGAATGTTTTGCCTCCTCCCTGGAAAGCTGCGGTGTAATTGCCAAGATTCCTCCCCTCCATTTCTTCTCCAGCTGCACATTCCATCACACTCCCCATGGTCATCTGATTGTGTTTCGGGTGCTTGGCAACTGGCTAAGGATTGCAACAACATCGCAGTGTGCCACAGTCACGTGGTCACTATTTGTAACCTTCACTTCCAGATTGTAACAAGCGAAGTCTTTTTTAAAATTATTTTTATTCTTGTTTAATTAATAACAAAAACAGTCTTTAACAAGAAAGTAAAAGAAATATGACAAAGAAAAAAACATAATATGGTAAATCATTTTAACACTAAACAGTTACAATTTTATATATGCTTATCTAATACAAATATTATTCAAGTACGTATATATTTTAATACATTTATATAACTATCATATAATTATATTTTTAACCTACACTATGTATGAGTAACATATTTCATATATTTATCCATTTAATTTGTAATTTGTATTTTTATTGCAGTTATATGTGTCTATGGTTTTATTGCTTTTACTGTGGTAAGCCCCTCAGAAATGCTTTACGGCAAGATGGCTGGCAAACAAATTTAATAAATAAATAAATAAATGCAAGGTTTACATCTAGAGTACAGGCAACCTACCCATAGATGCCAAGTACAACCAGGTCTTCAGTCCATTGATTGAAAAGGACACTTAATTTTTCCAATGCCACAATATCAGTCTTTTGGCCATAGTAAGGACACAGAGGATCCATTTACATTGTCCAATTGTTACATTCCAGATACTAAATATGTAGTTCAAGAGAATATTATCCTCTAAAATTTTTAGGTTTTGTTGTGCAATCATATTTATATTATTGACTATTTCCCCCCAAAAGTAGTAAATATGAAATATTGTATTAATAGGTGTTTTAATGAAGCAGTGAAGGTTATCCTTATTACATCTGCAACAAAATGCTGTTTTTATATACAAATGTAATGTAATCCAATAGACTAAATATTATTTTTTGCTTTAAAAGTTGTAATTTGAGGTCCATTGACACTCTTGCTATAGAAGTTGAAACACTCTTTCATTCTCCAGGCAATAAAGGAATCTCTTAATTCTTTATCCCATTCATTTTTTAGCATCTGCATAACAAATTGATTTATTTTTAACAAATATCTACAATATAAATAATAGTAGGTTTTTTTTAGTTTAAAGGATTTCACCAGTTGATTTAACATCTCAGGAGTTTCAGAAACTGAAAATGCTGCTGGTCCAAACATTGTTGTTAACAAATATTGTAGCTGTAAATATTGCCATTGGGTTACATCTGGTAGATGACATTTATCTCTTAACACAGTGCATGTTAAAAAATTATTTTTATCATCTATCAGTTGGTCCAAAGTCAATAGTCCTGCTTCCATCCAGTTTTTCCATATCACATTTTCCCCCAATTTCTAAAATTAGGTTTCTCCATAAAATCAATTTGATAGGGGGGAAAAGTTGAATCTTTTTTATTAGACATTAAACAACTTTCTGACATAATTATTTCCAGAGATATTAGAATTTTAGTACTGTTAGATCCTAATACTGCCCACTCAACCAAAGGTGTTGTGTAAAGTATATTCCAATATTGTCCAGAGCAGAAAATTAACATTAATTGTTGCTTTGCAATGTTTAATACTTGACAGTAGTTGAGCATGATAATGTAATTCCAGATAAGGAAGACCAAATCCTCCCTCATTAATTGTAATTGCTTTTTCTGTAAAGATATTTGTGGAATCGAAGAAATAAATACAGTATTTCCAAATACTGTATATAAACTGGAATTCCTCTCAGAATATAAATTAATCTAAGAATAATATACCGTTTGAGAGATTTCAGATTTCCCCAAAGGTTAAGGTAACTCTTATCTATCGATATCTGAGGTAACCTATATATATATTATTTATATTGCATGTTAGTAACTGAACTCCTTTGGTATACACATACCTCAATATTTAATGGATTCAGTATAAATACAGGATTGATATTCCTTGAATGGATGGGTATCCCAATTTTCACCTATTGGCATCAACTACAATTTGGACCAATTAATTAATTTTGCTATTTTGCTAAAGGTATCTATCTTTTCCATCAACACTGGGATAGTGGTATGAGGTTTAGAAATAATCAAAAGAATGTCATCTGCAAATAAAACTAATTTGTGTTCAACTGAGTTGTGTATTATTACATAGATCTCTCTATATTGTCTAATAGCACAAGCCAAGGGCTTCATTCAGATATTAAAAAGCATGGGTGAAAGTGGAAATCGTCTAGTTCCTCTGAGCAGTAGAAAAATAGGAGAAAACATGCCATTAATCTTGCCTTTAGATGTGGGAAATTCATATAATAGGTAAAAGGTTAGAAATTTGAATCCTACCAGCTTTTTTTTTTTTTTTTTTAAACAAATTGGCCTTTGTGAGTTGTCCCATTCCAAATGAACGGCTGATTTTAGCTTGTAAGCAAGTAAATGCTCCAGCTGAAATGGGTAAGATTGCAACATAAGATGAAACTTTTGCATTCAGACTGTAGCATGAAAATATACTTGAAAATTGAATTTACAATGGAAAGAAAGTGAATAAGGGCTGACATTGTCTGGTTCTGCTCTCTAAAAATGGTTGCTATCCCATACTAGCAACATAGCAATAGATTGCAGATAAATCTTGACATTGAATTATTTATTTAATTTATTTATTAAGTCTAATTTGTTTTAGTCAAAAATGTATTATTTTATTTTAAATTAAAATGCTATTGGAATATTTTTCTCTGTAATAAGTTTGTTCTAGATTCTGATTTCTTTGTGCCCTTTGTTTATTAAAATACTTTGCACTGAAAATAGCCTTCTTGAACTTTCTTTTTACAATATGGATTTTTAAAATAAACCCTGTATATTTTTGGTTATTGTTTTGAAGTAGTGCAAAAAAAAATTATATGCTTAGCTGCCCCTTTAATTAGTTCTCATTCTGTCTTCCATGATTTATAGCTTTACAGTTCCCAGAAAAATGATATATGACTTAATGAATGGTAAACCCAGAATGAATTCTCAACCCCAATTAACTGGAGATGCTGCAGAGAATGAAGTAGAAGGAAGCATCTCCTGTAGAGAGGTTCAGCCTCCAGTGTTTTCTGATTTGTGATTTTTGACTTTTCTAAGCTCTTTCTGAATGCTTTTCTATTTTCAGCTTATATAAATGAAAAAATCAACAACTTCTAAAAGGACAGAAATACCCCTAGGTTCTATAGGAATTCACCTGTTACCCAGAAGATCATAATGATCATACTGGAATCTAGAATTCAAGATTAGACTGAAGTGTAACACTTCACCAACAGAACACCAAATATTCAGCTCTGGAGAGTCACTGCCAATCAGTATGGAGAAAACTAAACTAATCAAGCGAATTATACAGTTCAGTATTTTAGGCAGTTCCTATGTACCCAAATTATCTGATAGCTGATGGAAATTTTAAAGAATTCCTCAGCTGTACAAATGCAGCTTCTATTTAAAAAAAAAGTCTGGGATGATGTGATACTTATGATACATTTTGGCATGAATTGCACTGATGAGATGCTTTTCAACCAATATTCTTTTGTTCTGGCTTAAGTCTTAAGCGCATAAATGACTTCCTGGTGGTTTAGAGAATCTGTATTCCTATTATTCCACCAACAGATTCTGTTACCGCCCTGATTGACTTCTAGATTGAATAAATGGTGTGGGCAAGTAATACAGCGGCACTTAAACGTTTGTGAACATTTCTGAATTTTCAATATTTCTGCATAAATATGACCTAAAGCATTATCTACTCTTCACGTAAGCTCTAAAATTAGATAAAGAGAATCCAATTAAAGAAATGAGTCAAAAACATTATACTTGTTAATTTATTCATTGAGGAAAATGATTCAAAGCTTCATATTTGAGTTGAATTGCGAAATGGGTGGCAAATAAATTTGATAATAATAATTTGATAATATTTGTGCATTTCAAAAGTATGTGAACGTTTGCTTTCAGTGAGTAGTGTGCCCCTTTGAGGAGCAATAACTGTAATTAAACATTTCCAATAACGGTTAATCTGTCTTGCATAGTGGCTTGGAGAAATTTTAGCCCATTCCTCCTTACAGAACAGCTTCTACTCAGAGATGTTGGTGGGCTTCCTCACACCAACTGTCTGTTTCAGATACTTCTACAACATTTTTATAGGATTAATGTCAGGACTTTGACTTGGTTATTCCAAAACATTAATTCTTTGGTCATAGAACATGTGTTTTGGACAATTGTCTTGCTGCATGATCCTTTTCTCCTGAGTTTTAGTTCACAGCAGGTACCTTGACATTTTCCTGTAGGATTTGCTGGTCGATTCAAAATTCACAATTCCATCAGTGATGGAAAGCCATTCTGATCCTGAGGCAGCAAAACAGACCCAAGCCATGATACTGCCACCATTATGTTTGCCAGATGGGAAATTCTTATGCTAGAATACAGTGTTTGCTTTTCACCAAAACATTCTATTTTGTTTATTCTGATTTTTCCACATGGTCTTTCACAAACTGTAGGTGGGCAGCAATGTTTATTTGTGACAGTAGTGGTTTTCATCTTATAGTCTTGTCATGCGCACTATCGTTCAGTGTTCTGATGGTCTCCTGAGCACTGGCATTCATCAATGCTAGAGATGCCTTTAGTTCCTCAGCATGGGTTTCTTTGAAAGCTGCTGGAGTATTATATGCTTTGCTCTTGGTGTGATCTTGATTGGTCAACCACTGCTGGGTAGGTGAACAATGATGTTAAATTGCCTCCATTTGAATACTATCTGCCTAACAATGGACTGATGGAATTCAAACTCTCTAGAAATAGTTTTGTAATAGTTTTTGGATCTGGTAAGCATCACCAACTGTCTTTGAGAGAAATCTGAGAAATTGGAAATCTTGGAAATCTCCTTTGTTCAAGTTGATAAAACTTCTACAAACCTGTGTTGTGAAGATCTACTTTCATAGTGAATACCAAAAATTCCATTTTTAAATAAGGCAGGAGTTCCCACACTCACACCTGATTATCATTCCAGGGATTGAAACACCTCGTTCTTAATTTTCCTTTCAGATGAACTGATAATTCTAGAGATTCACATACTTTTGCCACACATAAATTACAGCTTTAGATCATTTCCCACAATAAATAAATGAACAAGACAATGCTTTTGGCACATTTGTTTATTTGGGTTCTCTTTATCTAATTTTAGGACTTATGTGGAAAATAGATCACATTTTTGGTCATATTTATGCTGAAATATTGAAAATTTAAATGTGTTTACAAACTTTTAACTACTACTGTACAGGTAGTATTCATTTACTGCAATTGGTTCTGATAACTGGCTTGTTAAGCAACATGGTCGTTAAGTGAACACATGTCTGACAGACAGAGAGAGTTGCTACAAAAATCACCAGATAAATTTCTCTTGTAAAGTGTCCTGTGCCTAACCTGTTTCCTCCCTTCCTTTTTGCCCCCTGGCAGGTTAGAGAGATTCTTTAAACAAGCTCTCTCTTCTCTGCTGCAGAGACTTTCCCTAAAAAGTGTTAACAAGCTCAGCTCTGTGACTTTAATTAGTCCATTAGAACTCTCCCATGACTGACAGCTGCTACTTGAAACTGACTAGACCTTGATCAGTTTCACAGTGAAGGTTTTGTTGTTGTAAATCCATGCATTGGTCGGAAAATGAATTTCTTATTAGGGAATGGTTGCTCTCCAGGGCAGTTGCTAAATAAGTACTACCTGCATATGTTTCCTTAGTGCTTCACTTATAGAATAGACCCAAATGAGCACCTAAGTTTTCAAGGGACCTAGTGAAATCATTACTAGGCTGATAGAGCAAAATCATCAGAAAAGTTAGAAAGAGTTCTTGTCTATTTGATGGTCAGGTCCATGGTAATGATATAAAGAAATTACTCTTCTTTACAGTTTTGCCTTTGTACAATCATCCAGTTGAGGTTTTTTCAAGTGGTCAGAGACATTCATGCCACAAGGAAAGAAAATATAAGCTGCCAGAGTACACTGCAGTCAATTAGACCCATGGGTTAATGTTAGCCTCTGGGCAATTATAATTTTTGGTTAATAATGTGTATAGATTGATGCAAAACGCTATTTTTCCATGGCTTGGCACTCTTAAATCTTCTAATCCTCAACTTGATCTGAAAACCCTAAGGCTCAATTTGAATTATGAATAAGAAGAACATGAAAATTATTATAAGAAACACATGTAGTCCAATGACCCAAAGCAATGTACTGGCTTTAAGTTGGTCCTGTCCAAATGCTTATTAATGAAGCAAAGAACAATTCCCAACTATGTTCTGCGTTTCTATTCTTAGTTAAGGTATTGCAATAGGGGATGATGGCTTGGTTCTCAGGATTTCTAGATAATACAGATTATATGGCTTTATCTCAATGTGGCTTCAAACTAAACCTGCATGTGGGACAGAGACTAAACTGGATATTGGATGATCGATAGTGGCACAGAGTTTGTTAATTTTGCTGGATTTCCTGTAGTTTTTAGTACAATTACGCATGGTGGTTTTTAGAATGGTATCTGGTGTATTTTATAATGACTATTTCATGGAAGGGCTGAGTTCAGAAAGTGCTGCATGCCCTGTCGCTCATAATATCTGCCTGCACCTGCTCTCTGGAATAAGGTCTCTCTCCCCCCCCCCAATTCAAATGCCACTCTAGTATTTCAAAGGATCTTTAAGATCTGGCTCTTTGCACAGGCCTTTGGAGATGCCCCCAATATTCCTTCATTTCTTTCTGTTCCCCTCTGGGTTCATTTTCGTGACGTCATTGTTCTTTTGTCTTATGGGTTTTTTTTATTTGCTGTTTTTTGTTTTAAATATTTTAACGATTATAAACCACTCAAAGTTTCTTGGAGTCAGCTGGCATATAAATTTAAAATAGTATTATGATTGGTTGCACAGCCAGCCACATATTTAGACTGCATTTGGCATTTTTGTCTTCCTATTGAGTCCTTCCCAAGGACTTGGGATAGACAGAGGGTCTATGACAATTCACCGTGGCCAACTCTCTGCGGGACAACTCATTGCTGGACAAAAGTTTCACTAATAATAAAGAAATGGTGGAATAGAATCATTAAAGAAAGGATGCAAAAGGAGGGACAGAATGAAATGTAATCAACAAAAATTATTTTTTTTAATTTATTTTAAATAATTAAATAGAATTGTTAAATTGTTCTGCAGTGAGTTGTCCCATGGCAAGTTGGCTGTGGCGAGTTGTCCTGAGGCAAGTTAGCTGTGGTGTGTTGGCCACAGCAAGTTGGCCACAGCAAGTTGGCCACAGCAAGTTGTCCCATAGACAGAAGTTGTTGAATAGGAGTATCTTTAAAGGTATCATCACTGGATGAAAGCTGTTTCAAGTAAAAGTTCTCTGGAATTTTTGGTTGTCAGGAATTTTGGTGAAGTTATTTGGAATTTTTTATCTCTCCAGATCCTCCTAGTTAGTTGAGAGATGGAACAGAGAACAGTTATTGAACTTGTTTGAATGGAGTGCCATTTCCCTTTAAAACTCAGTCATGTGTGAAGCTGGCATTCCAATTTTGCCGATTCCTAAAATTGTAAGTTTTCCATAATAATTTGTTAGTTTCTCTGTCTGAATAAATATAGTATGGTTGGCATAGGCTTTCTTTGAAACACCAGTGAATCTCTATTGTTAATTGGGGCCAATAAGAAGGTGCATATTCCTTTATTAGTACAACTTCACTGGTTTCTTGTCAGCTTCCTTGCAAATTTCTAAATTTTGATTTTAATTAATAAGGTCACATATAAATTCCCAGACTATTGGAAAATTCACATTCTACCATTCGAGGTTGTTCAAATCCTTTTCTTGGTACTGCCTCATTGGAAAAATGTTCACTATGAGTTTGAGGCAGGCCTTTCTGGTGATTGTTCTCAGATTTTTTTAAGATCCTTGCTAAAGGAGATTAGACTATTCTCTTCTTAGTTGTCTTTTCATCAACAGATCAAACTCTAATTATTTAGGAGGCATTTGATCTTAAGCTGATTTGTCTCCTGAGCAGAATTTCAGCTATGTTTTTATTTCTTTTTATTTATTTATGTTTGTGTATCTGTGTATCCATATATTAAAAGCATTTTGAATTCATGCTGTTTTATCCTTATTTTTTACTATATTTATTTACTTTGAGTGCCATTTTTGGCAGAAAGTTGGAGTATATATTCAATAAATAATTAAACGTTGTCTTAATTTTCCAAGATGGATGCAGCACTCTGTATATATGCAGAGCTAAACTATCAGTTTTAAATGTACCAAATGTAAAGTAGACATCAGAGAAGAGGAAAATAATAGTGCTTTTGTTCTTGTATTGCTCCAGCAGTGCACAAATTCTCCTAGAAATTACAGGGCTTTCCTTTTCTTTCAATAAGTAAGCTAAATAAACTGCATGATCAAAGCAGATATTTTGCTTACTGTAGGAGGATAAAAGATGCAGGCACCAATAAACTGAATTAAACAGGCAAAGCTTTATTGAATGTTAGTTAAACAGGTTGTATGGTCAAAGCTACCATTTTGCTTTCTATTTCAATACATTTCAGAAACATTGAATATGATACTGGTCTTTTGCATGAGAAGTAGTGTATCTGAATTGGCACATTTAGTTAGCATAATAATGTCGTAGGTGTTTGCGAAGTTACCATAAGTTTTTAGTTGGTAGCTTGAAACACAGAAAGATGAAGCATGTTTATTTATTTACTGGAAAGAAAAGATAACATATGAAATCTTATGATCTTTGATTTCCTGTTGCATCTGAAGCAGTAGTTTCCTTATCTTTTTCACTAAATGATCAAAGGGAAACCAAGGAAAACTGAAAATGGCTTCACAGTAAGTGTAGCCAATGATCTCAGTTGAATGAGAAGTCTGTGAATCATCTTCATATTTATTACATTCTTCCCCTTTTGGTCTTTCAGAAACATAGCATATGCCTATTTTTATTTCATTTAATTAATCATTTGTTCTCAAACTTTACAATATGAAAATGGTTGGCCATGACATGAATAGACCATCTTCCCTTTTATATATGTTGCATATGAAAAAGTCAAATGATTTTGTGATGTTTGAGATGTGTTTCAATATTAGTAGCTCTGGTTGGTACTTGGGCTGTAGGTTTGATCTCCGAGCTTGACAATTTGGCTGCAAACATTTTGTCTCCATTCGGGGGGACATCTTGAGTGTGCTTTGAATTGTTCTCGTCTGTCAGAGCACTGGCCTTTAAATTGGTGTTGTTTGTCCGGATGTTTCTGAGTCATGGTCTGGTTTCGGACTGTTTGATTGGCTGGTTGGCTGGTTGTTGTTGTTGTTGCTGGGCCATGGTCCTTGGTGTTTAAATATCGTCTGTGTGATGCAAATGGTGTTTGTCTGTGATGTCTGTCTATCTAATTTAATTGTATTAAGATTTATAACAATATAATAAAAAGGGAAAATATTTTTATATAAAGATAATTATAAAAAATATCAGAAAATACTGAAATTTTGCAAGATTTCCACTATTAAAAAAATCTGTTTCTTTTGAAGAGACTGGATGTCATCTGAGTATGTTGTAGTGACATGGTGTTTCATTACCATTTTTGTGCCACTGTACCTGGCATTTGGAAATACAAATCAGTCACATATCTTAAATAATGCCAGACCTCTTGCTGTTCTCTTTTCTGAATCCATCTGTTCAATTAAAATGAAATGATTCTGTGATCCCTTGAAGACTTTTTTTAATGCAAATGCTAGAGAAGGGTAGATTTTTGTTGTTGTTGCTAGTTCCTGACTTGTGAATTAGCAGACAGGACAAAATTCACATTATTTGCTTTATATGCTAGTGCTGTTCTATATATTACACCATAATATACCATCATATTAATAAAGTATTAATAAATAAATGTAATACTTCATTAGTCATGAATGCTCTCTAGTCGAGGCCAATCAGGTGTTTTTCAAAGATGCAGAAAAAGGGAATAAAAGTCTTAACAGACAAGGCAAACTTTTTATTATTTTTTGTCATGTTGCTCATTAATATATCTAAAATAAAGATATCAGAAAAGTTATATTTAAACTAAATCTTTAAAAAGAAAATATGCTGGTTAAGAAGTAGCTTCTAACACATTTCAGAAATTTAACTTTATATAAAGTTAGTCCATTTAAGCAAGTCTTTTTCTTATTATCTGTCTGTTAGTCTGTCTATCTATCTGCTTTTTCCTAACCCTAGCAGAGATTTAAGACTGTTTCTCAGTGGATTGGCTCTAAAATTTTATATCAAATGAAAGCTATATCAAACTTCAGTGGGGCATTGTTGCAACCATTTCAATAGCTTAAGGTTTCATTTATGCTATTAAGTTTCCATTTCCTGAGTTAAGTTAAGGTACCCTTTTAAGTTTCATTTCCTGGCAAAACCCACCCTTTACAACCTCCTGCTGTGACGTAAGTGTACCAATAAAAGAGAGGCACGCAGATCCTTCTGCGCTCTCGCTTGCTGATTCAACCTGAAGAAACATGTTGTCCGTGTGTTTCCTATCTACCAAACGCGAGGTCCATTGGCCTAGGCTAACGTACATCACTGGTCCGTCCAGCAGGCGCTGGACCCCGGGATTCAAACTCCCACAACTGGTGACCCCGACGTGATTTACTCCACGGCGTGTTCTCTGTCTAGGGAAGCGCTGCTCTGGCTCCTGTATTTACGCACCTGGCAAAGGCTTGATCAACGTAAGTAACGGCTCCTCACTTTCCAAGGTTCTGTCCAAGCATGTGGATGAACTTTCCTCTTTAGCCAGAAAGGCAAATTGTTTGCAAAAAGTTAACGGAACAACTGTCTATCCCCAGACCCTTCCTTTTAACCTGTGCCTACTACGGAAGACGTTCCAAAGCCGGCACAGCCAAAAAAAACCCCCTCTTCGCTCTATCCTTCTCTCTCTCCTCCAAAACAGAAACAGGCAACCCTGTATTCTGTTCTGCAGAGTTTTGCAACTGCACTCAATGCTTCCGTTTCATCAAACTACCAAACAATAAATTTTCAGAACAATTTAGAGACATAAATTAACTCAAACTGCACTTCTCTGCAATGCGTTTTGAACAATTGGAATGTTTTGAAACTCTTTTGTAATCTGTTAAGTTTGAACCCTGTCAGACAATGTCTGGTGGTGCTTTGTGTTGATGTGTGTGTTTTGTTTTATATATGTTTAACTCCTAGAACGTTACGTTTGGACTTGGAATGGTGAGAAAAATAGGAGATGGTTAAAGGGCCCTATAAAAACCACATGTTTGGTTGGAATCATCTCATGATTTTCTCGCTTCTTGCAGGACAAGCCATATGTCTAAATAAATGTTGTTTTAATGGTATTTGTGTATATATGTCTGTCTGTGTTGTTTTGTGTTATTTCCAAGACTTGGAAAAGGGTCAAAACCCTCTTTGATAACAACAAACAAAAAGGCCTTAATTAAAAATAAAAAGTTTTGCTTGAAAAACATATGAAATGAAATATTTGTATATGGAATGGTGTAAGTAAACAGAATGGAAGTGAATGAGTTAATTTGTTGGTGTAAATGTGTGTGTTAGCCCTCACCCCTCCACCCATCCCACGCTGTGAAAGGAATAGTAACATTGTAGTTTTTATTGTTGTAACATGGGAACGCAATGGTATGAGTTTGCATGTGCAAAGTTTTATGGAAGAGGTATAAAAGAATTTATACATGTGACTGCATGTGAATTTTTTTGGTGGTGAGATTTTTGCAAAGTTTCATTTTCTTCCCCCCCCTCCTGCCTCTTTCGTTTTTCGCTGGCTGTATTGTTTTAAGAGCAAAGGAAGGGCAGATAGAGGAGGGGGGCAGCTGTCGTTTTAACTACTTTTTTTTTTTTCTTCCTCTGCTTAGAAGTCTGTGTTGAGGTAGGGGGGTGGATGTGAAATTTGATGCCCACTCTTGCAGTTTCAGCTTGCTATTTTTTTTACTTGAAAGAGGAGGCAGTAATTGTTGGGCAATTCTTTTGCAAATTTTTGAGTTTTAAATTGTTTAGTTAGACATATACATCCATCAACCAAAAGAAATGACTGAATTGTTTTGCTTAGATTTGTAAATGTTTTTCCTATTTCATGAAAATTTGTTTCATCTGAATGGAATTTGATTATATTGGAACCCCAAAAATATAATTTAATTGGCTTTTTGAAATATAAAATGATTCAAGTATCTATGGATTGCAAGTTGCCTTGGAAAAGATACAGTTACACTTTATCTTTATTTAGGGCATAAAATGTTGCAATTTTATTCTGTTCCAGTTTTTGTTATAAACAAGAAATCAGGCAAATGGCGTTTCCTCCATGATTTATGTACAGTGAATGCTGTTTTACAACCTATGGGAGCATTGTAATACGGCCTCCCAAACCCAAATTTAATTCCAAAAGATTTTGATTTAATGATAATTGACTTAAAGGATTGTTTTTTGTTTTTGTTTTTTTCATTCTTTTGCATCAACAGGATAAACATTTATTTGTTTTTACAGTGCCTGAGTTGAATAATTTTCAACCAACTCAGCGCTACCAATGGAAGGTTTTACCACAGGGCATGCTAAATAACCCTACAATGTGTCAGTTTTTTGTTTTCCATGTTTTGCAACCATATCGGGACCTTCATCCCTCTTTTTTGGTTTACCATTACATGGATGATATTTTGGTCGCAGCACCAGGCCCAAAGGGTACTGTTTTTGCAACTTTGCCAACCCTCACAACAATTTTGCAAAAAGGAGGTTTGCACATTGCTCCTGACAAGGTCCAAACCTCCCCTCCTTTTCAATATTTGGGCCATAAATTATTGGCCTCCCATGCTGCACCACTTTTTCCCTTATTAAAATTACCACACCAACCAACTTTACTTCAATTACAGCAATATTTAGGTGCTATTAATTGGATTCGACCTTATATAGGTCTCACCACTTTTCAATTATCACCTCTTTTTTCAGCCTTAACCAAAGGCAAACATCCTACAGATGTTATTCCACTGCAGGACAGTCATTTAAAAGTGATTCAATTGGTCAACCAAGCCCTACAAATTCAGTGGGTTGACCGAATGACCCCAAACATTCCCTTTTCTCTTTTATTGTGTAATACTATTTTTTTACCTACATGTGCTATTGTCCAAACTATTCCCTCCTTGCTGATTCTAGAATGGCTTCATCTCCCTCACACTCCTAGAAACACAATTAGCCAAAAACCTTTTCAATTTGCCTCTCTCATCTCTAAGGCTCGCCTTCGAGCAAAAGCCCTTGCAGGAATAGAATCTTCTGTCCTATATGTACCATGTTCTTTCACTACATGGGAAACCATCTATTCTAACTCTGAAGCCTTGCAGCTTGCTCTCACTGAGTGGCCTGGAAAGATATCCTGCCACCCTCCTGCTGATCCTCGCATTCAGCTCCTATAAAATATCCATGTTTCATGGGATACCCAATTACAACGCTTTCCCATCCCACATGCTGTCTTTGCAGATGGCAGTAAACAATTTGGTGCTTGTGCCTGGTATATTCATGACCAATGGCACACAAAAATAACGCCACCCCAACGGTCTGCTCAGCGTGCGGAACTAGCCGCTGCCATTCTAGCTTTGCAAACATTTTCCACTCAACCTATAAATCTCATTCTTGACAGTCTCTATGTCACTCAAATTGTCACCACTATTTTTCAATCATACCTCTCTCCATCCCTGGACCCTGATTTAACTTCTTTATTTTCCACCCTACAAACTGTAATATCCAACAGGAAACATCCTTACTTTGTCACACACATAAGAAGCCACCAACCTTTTCCTGGCTTCTTGCAAAAGGGAAATGATATTGCAGACGCTGCGGCCTCTGCTACCTGCCTCATGTCTCTTTCTCCTGTCTCCCCTTGGGACAGTCATGCTTATTTTCATCAAAATAAAAAAGCACTAATGAAACAATTTGGAATCACTATGGCTGAAGTTACAGCCATAATTTAACAATGCCCAACCTGTAGCCTACAGTCTAAAGGTATCCCACAGGGTGTTAACCCTAGAGGCACTGAAGCCTGTGATACCTGGCAAATGGATGTAACTCAATATCCTCCATTTGCCCCGTGGAAATATCTACATGTTACAGTAGATACGTTCTCCGGATTTATTTTGGCAACCCCACAAAAAGGGGAAGCTGCAAAACAAGTGATTAATCACTGTATTCGTACCTTTACAGTGCTGGGATGTCCAAAAATATTAAAAACAGACAATGGCCCAGCTTATGTCAGCTCACAATTTTCACAGTTTTGTCATCACTGGTCCATTGTCCACAAATTTGGAATTCCTTTCAATAGCCAAGGGCAGGCTATTGTTGAGCGAGCAAATCAAACTTTAAAAAATGCATTAGATCGTTATATGGGGTCCAAGGGCTTATGCCCCCCAAACCTCCCGGCACTGCAAAACGTGTTAAATGTTTGTCTGTATACTCTCAATTTTCTAAATCTCACTGGCACTCCTTCTTTGTCTGCTGCGTCTCGACACTTTACTAAACCTGTTGTCCCAACTTCAAGACCACTTGTATACTACAGGCAGCTCCCGGATCCAACTTGGAAAGGTCCAGCTGAACTCATCACCTGGGGAAGAGGCTACGCTGCAGTTCAACTACCGACAGAGTTTTGTGGGTCCCTGCTCGTTGTATTCGCCCATATTTCATCACTCCACACAACCCACCAACTCCATCGGATGTGCCATCATTGCCTTTGTGAGTGCGGATGTACATGCTGTTATTGGTGTAACAACTGCATATTGCACCACCCATATTGTCCAGGGGTCCAACACTTTTGCATCAATCATGTGGACCCTGCTTTTGATGACACTCTTGACAAGTTCCTTCCCCATGATGTCCACACTGCACCTTCCCATGATGACAAAGCACCTGAGAATTCCTCTAAATTTTCATAAAGGCCTATATTGTGGTCCTGTTTTTTCTTTTCTTGATCTCAATACTACTGCCCTTTTCCATTGTTATGACCGAGGTCAATCCTTTTGTCCCTTTGTGTTTTCTCAGTATCCTAATCGTGGCATTCCTCTTCCACCATCTCCCTCTATTTCCCTCACCTATGCTCATTACCCTTGTCACATAACTCTTGCTATTCTTGTGACCCCTGAGACTACGGGGCGCTATTATGTGTCTGGATTTTCATCCTATGGTACTTATACTATAAATTCTTTTGAACTCGCATCAGTGGCGAGCTATGCAAAACCTCCTTTGTCTCCTCGTTTACTTGCCTATAACTTTGTTCCTCATCCCCGCTCCTTCCTAGACCTGGCCGCCCACACTTTAATCTCACCTCACCTACAACACTTTCATTCCATAAAGCAACCTCACTCACACCAACGCATCATTCATCCTCGACAACGGCGATCTCCTGATCCTAATCCTCATCGACCTCTCAACTACACATGGACTGTTCGTGACTTTGAAAATCAGGTATTATTCCAAATCTCCAAATATACAATATGGCCCTGGTTCCCTATCTTACATTTTGACTTTGCTGAAATGGGTACCGGGGTCAATAAATTTGCTTCAAAATTTCTCCAAACTAACAAATGGGACAAACAAGGTTCGTGCACACCTTCTCCACTAGAAGCAACATGGTGGGACCTGTATTTTTGTCCCGAACCAAAGATACCTGAGGAAAAATATCAATGTGGCACTTTATTGGATAAATACTGTGCCTCATGGTCTTGTGTTTCTACGGGCGCTATATCCTGGACTGCCCCTCACTCAAATGATTATATCGCCATTACCCGTAGTAATGGCAAACCCCCTTCTCCTTCCTGCCCTTTTAATTTGCATTGCTGTGGTGAGCGGAAAAATCCAATGAACATTACCTTCACATCCCAAGGAAAGACTTTGACTACAGAGCAATGGGCTGTCGGATATTCTTGGGGTGGTAGAGAATGGAGCGGTTCTGAAGACGACGGCGGAGTTTTTTCCATTCGCCTCACAATCCAGTCACCACATTCCCCTCCTATAGGTCCTAACAAAAGCATTCAACCTGTTTTTTTTTTACAGTCCGTTGTACATAATATGCCTAATCCCTTGATTAACCTTGTCAATGCTTTTTCCTTTTTGTTAAAAAGTGCTGTTAATTCTTCATCACAAACCGACCACTGTTGGCTCTGTTTATCAGCCACTCCACCCTTTTATGACGCTGTTGGCTCCATCGAACCTATTAAGAATGCTACTAAAGATGACTCTTGCAGATGGAACTCAACATCCATCACTATTACTTCTATTATGGGACATGGTTGTTGCTTGGGAAACATTCCTGCAAATTATTCTCAATATTGTGCTAATACCACCACTGGCAAATACCAATGTGATGTTTGGCTCACCCAGAAAAGATCGGGCAGTGTAAATACGGCAGGTTATAACTCTCTTTTTACCTTGAGTAATGGTAATATTTCTGCCAGCTTAAAGGGCCAATTCTTCATCCCCGGCAACAACTCCATCTGGGCTTGCTCTACAGGTGCCACAGCCTGTGTGTCAGGGGATGTCCTTATACAACAAAAAGCCTTTTGTATTCAGGTACGCTTAGTCCCTAGAATCACTTATTATTCCCCCTCTGATTTTGTTTCCCTTATGGAACCACCGGAATACCACCTACGTGCAAAACGTGAATTTGTTACAGCCCTAACCCTTTCAGTTCTTTTAGGATTAGGTGCTGCAGGAGCAGCTACTGGAGCTGCGACTTTGGTTGTTAATCAACAACAAATACAAAAACTTAGTCTAGAAATAGATAATGATCTTTCCCGCATTGAGACTTCAATTTCTGCCCTTCAAACTTCTTTGTCGTCTCTTGCTGAAGTAGTTTTGTAGAATAGGCGTGCCCTCGACCTTTTATTTTTAAAGGAAGGTGGAACGTGTGTAGCCTTAAAAGAAGAATGTTGTTTTTATTCTGATCAATCTGGCATTGTGCGCGACTCTATGAATGAGTTACGCAAACGATTAAAAGACAGGGAACAAGAAAGGTTCTCCCAACAATCCTGGTATCAAAGCATGTTTAATTTCTCTCCCTGGATTACCACATTGCTTTCTGCTATTTTAGGACCTTGTATAATTTTGCTTATATTATGTATGATTGGCCCATGTGTTTTTTCACGCCTTTTGCAATTTCTCAAGGACCGATTAATTGGTCTGGATTCTAATCTTTCTAAGATTAATGTTATGCTTGCCTCAAACAATATATATGAACCCTTGAAACCCAAATTCCACCCCTTTGAAAAGGTTGCCCTACTGACACTGTCTGACACGGACTCCAACTGTTCCGATACTGAATCAGACTTAGCCATGGAGGCTCTTGCCCCCAAGCAAGAATCTCGTATTCTTATGGAGTTGCCCTCTTCTGTTTCGGAGGATGCAGATGATGGCTACGAGTAGGATAGAGATTGAACTTTAAAAAATAAAAACAGTGGAGATGTTGCAACCATTTCAATAGCTTAAGGTTTCATTTATGCTATTAAGTTTCCATTTCCTGAGTTAAGTTAAGGTACCCTTTTAAGTTTCATTTCCTGGCAAAACCCACCCTTTACAACCTCCTGCTGTGACGTAAGTGTACCAATAAAAGAGAGGCACGCAGATCCTTCTGCGCTCTCGCTTGCTGATTCAACCTGAAGAAACATGTTGTCCGTGTGTTTCCTATCTACCAAACGCGAGGTCCGTTGGCCTAGGCTAACGTACATCACTGGTCCGTCCAGCAGGCGCTGGACCCCGGGATTCAAACTCCCACAGGGCATGGGGCAGATTGCCCCTCCATGTGTCAAGCAGAAGAGGAAAAGAACGAAAATTAGTTCATTTTTAATCTCAAAAAATAGTGCATTCTCTTTCTTGAAGGTCTCAACACTCTTCTATCCAAGAGCATAGACCTTAAGTGGTCTTATTGATTGAAATAATTTAGATAATATTTTCATTTTGCAAAATGCTGTTTCAGTATCTTCTTTTAAATTGCTTGCTTTTTAGCTATGCAGGATCGTCTATATTTTGTGATTGTGCAAATTCATTTTCCTAATAAAACAGGATACAATGTATGATCCTACTAGTTATATTAGATATAGCCCCCTAAAAGTATACCGTTTGGCTATAAACATGCAACCACTCTGGTACTGCAGTACTTCAATATTTTTTACTTCTCATCTTTGGTCTAGAATTACTGAAACTTCTCTGTTGTAAAATAATTTGGCTACTGATAAACATAAAGCTTGAGGGTGTTAATGTGTTTTTATTCTCCAAATACAACTGAGGTACAAATGTGTGTATATTTTGCTTTTAAACCTTCATTTTTGTGAAAGAACATTATACTTATTTTCCTAATGTGAAATAAACATGATTAGAGTCACTATAAAGCAAATGTATTTTTAAAGAAGACTCTACTGCAGTTCATTCTGTAGTGCTTGAAGCATTAGCAAAGGTGCACACTCACCTTTGTGGTTTTGTGCAGAAACATCAAGCTAGGACATTAACTTTAGAATATCATTAGCATGATCATGATGAAAAGTGCATTCCTGTATCTGTCAAAGCACCACAAGATAGGAAATTCTGCTTTAGGACTTGTAAGGATTAGGTTTCTTTGCCCTCATAAAGGCACACATCATCTACATTAGAAGTAATCTGTATTGAGATACAAATTATAGCACAAAATCTGATCAAGTGGGTTTAAATATCCAGGGTTGGTAAACACCATATGACCACTGATTGGTCTGTGAGGGAGTATTAACTGAAAAATAATGATAGACTTTAATCCAAATCCCCAAATCCTAGCAACTGTAGTACTCCCATGGCTTCAGTCTGAAAGAAGACAGGAAACAGGAATTAAATACACTAGGATTCTAAAAACTCAGTCTTAAGAGATTTTAGAATATGATTTATGTATTTTTGTGTTCCCAGTCTCAAATAATTTAAATAATTTTATTTGTACTTTGGGGAGCAATGATTGGGCTTTTTTTTTATTTCCACTGAGGCTCTTCACTATTTAAAGTTGATCACATCTGATAACATAACTCTGAAAATGGAATTTTGTTCTGTTTCCACTTCTCTTTCAATATATATTTAATACATTAATGTTTTGTGTTAAATAATTCCAAGTGCACGAACAATATCTTTGGACCAGTGCAGTAAGTAAAATCATATAGCTACAGTGTATAGGTTTTTTAAAAAAGTGATCTATTACAGCCTGCAATCATGTTTTATTTTGAAATCATAGTTAATTTGGGGTGTTTTTTGTTTTTGTGATTTTGGATAGTGCTTAAAACTGGTCCTAGAAAAAGACAATCTTTTTTTTCTGAATATCGACTAGCTGGTGCTAATTATATCTCTCCTCATTTATCTAACACTAATGCTAAATAAATTAAATGCAGTTATTTTGTAACATAAGTGGAATTAGGAATTTGAATACATATTACTATGAAAAATACTTAAATACTTAAAATAAAATATTTAAATACTTAAAAATAAAATCTACTTACTCTTTCCTAAAAGAGCCAAGGTTGCCTACCCCTGGGCTAGGCTAAAATCCAGTTGACTAGTTTGCAGCCAGATGTTCGGTACAGACCTTGCCAATGTGATTTTAATAGCCCAGGAAGGGACAGGAAAACCCAAGGAAAACTTGGCAATCAATAAACCATGATGGACTACTCTTGTTTTGCCCTATTTTGATTCTCCTCCCCAGCAGCAGCCCATCGATTTTAGAACTACCTCCTTCAGAGCCTTCCTGATCCCAACGGGGCTGGATCCTGCTTCCCCCTCCCCCCTGCAGCTACCTCCTTCAGAGCCTTCCCCCTCCCCCCTGCAGCTGCCTCCTTCAGAGCCTCCCCCCTCCCCCCTGTAGCTACCTCCTTCAGAGCCTTCCCCCTCCCCCCTGTAGCTACCTCCTTTGGAGCCTTTCTGATCCTGCCGTGGCTGCCGGCATGACATCGGCCAAGAGTGCCGGATGAGCCCCACTTTGCAGGACGAAGCAAGCGGACGCAAGCATCAGTCAGCCTGAGTCGTGCACCAATCAGCTGGAGCCCCAAGTTGATCCTGGGCGCTCAGCAGAGCCCCGGCAACACTGCAACTCCAGCTGACTCTCCCACAGACCTACACTTTTACACTTTTTTTACAGTGCTTTTCAACCTGCCGTATGCGTACCACCTGCCAGGTGCCGACGTACCACCAGTGGTACGTGTACCACGGTTTGAAAAGCCCTGGCTTAGGAGAGTTGTCTCTCTCAATTGATTCTTCATTTATTTCCTAATAGTCTTCTCTATCCTTATCAGTCAGGATGTCAGGCAGGCCATTCAACTGAGAATACACTTTCTGAAATTTTGAATGATATTTTGTGTTGTCATTCCCAACACATTTTGGTGGCTAAGTATCACTACATTATATCTTTTGGACCTGACAGCCTTGTTTAATACATTTGACATCCTATATCACCGATACATTTATGAACCCCGGGATATAATTTGATGCGTTCAAATATTTTTTGTTGTCTTGTTACATTGCAGTATTTCATGATGGATAAATTCCTGTGAATTTCCCCTTATTGCTTGTACCCTCACTCCAGAGTTATTTCAGCTACAATAGTCCTAGTGAAACAGTCACACAATCCTGGAAAAAAACATGCAGTTGTTGTAATGACTGATAGAGAGATATTTTGCTATGCTATGCCTATAAAACTTCATTCCAGAAATTTGCAACTATGCCACTTACTTGTCCCCAGCAACTACCTTCAGAAGTATACTTTTTCTAGATATAGATGTTTCATTTAGTCTTTAGACAATTCACCATATGTAGTCTGATCTATTTATTTACCATTATAATTTGTAATTACAAAATATTAAGTAGTGATATATTAGAATCACAATCTTTTATCTCATGAAAAAATAATTGTGGCATTATTTAATAATTGCATTAAGAGTTTACACAGCCCTTGTCTTATAAAAGGCTACTATTGCACTTTACAAAAATAGAAACATGATTATTCACCTTGGAAGTATAATAAAGCAATCAGACAACTGCACAAGGCTATCATTTGTTTTGTACCAAAACTCATGGAGGAATAACCATTTCTGTGCAGAATATACATTCCCCATAGATCCTCTGATTTATGTCCAGGCAAATTACAAGCTCGGCATTCTGTGCCTTGCTTTCCCAATCTGGGAAATCAGTTTGCTTAAAAATGTTATTTTTAGTGCTTTCCAGATCAGTTAGGATTACAGTTCTCAGAAGTTCTAGGGAATCAAAAGCTATTACAGAAGATATACCGTAGTTAGAGAATGAAACTAAGGGAAAACTAGGTACCAGAGTTGTATGGGGAAATCTGGTTCACCAGTGAATGGTTATTATATTATATAAAAACATATTTTAACAGGGAGAAATTAGGTATAGAAATGTTTAATTGTCTTCCATAATCTGCAGCTGTTTCCCTATTAGCTCTGCCAAATTTTTCACACTGTCTTGCAGGTTTTTGTTGTGCGTTGTCAGATCTATTTCTATCACTGAAGATCTAGTTCAGTGATGGCAGACCTATGATAAGTGTGTCAAAGGTGACAACACTTGCCATTTAAAATATCTTTGTTTAAAGTAGATTGGGGAGACTGTTCAATTATTTGTGGGTCACCATTGAAAAAACATAATATCTGCATCTCTATGTGAAGAAGTTGCTATTTCACATGCAGGCACCTAAACTACCCTGGCAAGTTAATATTACAGTTGTCAGTTATCAAATCTTTAAAAGAGATCTTAGGTCATTTCAAGTAAGGGGAATGTATATAGGAGTAAAATATCTCTGTTGATATTCTGAAGCTCAAATGCTCTCT
Organism: Azemiops feae; assembly: GCA_023970755.1. Taxonomy (NCBI): domain Eukaryota; kingdom Metazoa; phylum Chordata; class Lepidosauria; order Squamata; family Viperidae; genus Azemiops; species Azemiops feae. The sequence continues at coordinate 1,024,991 of JALGBA010000838.1, forward strand.
AAGATGAGATTCAAACCCTTTCTACAAACTTACATTGCAGGAGGAAGGTTCTTTCTGTGTATAATGCCTTTTAAGTAAAGAAGTACCACAGAAGTCATAAATTTGCTTCTGAAAAGCAGAGGCAGCCCTTTCAGATTTCAGTATTACAGTCCATTGGAAAAAAGCTGCTTTTATTTTAAAATAAAAGGATATCTGTATTATTGTTTATATAAGCATCAGTTTCATGAACAGTTTCAAAAAAAATTATATTTCTAACTTTCAATCTTTTTCTATCCATGCAGTATTCCTGATGTCTGAAGGCATCTGCTATCTAACAAGGTAAAGAATCATACCCTTTTTATATAACATTAAAAATATTTTCACTACTTCCTTGAGGAAAATAAGCCCTCAAGTGTTGCTCTCAGCATTGTTGGACTTTGTGCACAAAAAGCATTCTGAATATCCTACTCAATGTGCTAACCTGGTGGAACTTGTTACCCCGGATGGTTCAAACCATGTTCTCTATAGATCTGGTTATTTCTCATGAACATAGGCTATCAGGGAAGATGCATAATATTTGTTTAGTGTCAGATAGAGAGTATTAAATTTATAATGTCTTCACAACGGCATGCTAGAAACCTGGTCGCTCGTAACAAGTGAAGCCCCATCCACAGGATGCAGGCAGCATGTGAAACCATGCCCCCTCCAGTCCGCGGAAAAACTTCTCTCCACGCAACCTGTTCCTGGTGCCCAAAAGGTTGGGGGGGGGGCACTGTTCTAGATGATTTCAGCTAATTCATCAAAGTAACATAAAAGAAGACAAAGAGTACATCTGCTGAAGTTTTACAATCTTCCCAATCTGATGTGCTAGACTCCTATATCTCCTGTCCAGCATAGTTGTTACTATATACATAGTTATTCCAAAGCCAATAAGAAATTTAAACTACAAAGTTTGGTGGCACCTATATAGGTCAACAAATGTATTATAATTTTCATCTGCATCTGTGAAGAACTTATGCTGTAATAAATTTATTATTCCTGAAGACTAATTTGTTTTTATTCCAAAAGATTATTGCTGCTAATTATTTGGGAATTCTTGAGAAAATTAAAGAGAGTTCTTAGTACATGGGTGTGTCATCTAACACCCTCCAGATGTTTTAGACTCCTCAGCTCAATTAGCATGGCCATTGGCAAAGTCTTGTCAGAATTGTAATCAAAATATTTTAAGACAGATGAACAGGCAAGAAAGTAGGAAAGATCAGCAGAAGTTGGAGATGAAGTAAGGGAGTGTGTGTAAATGTTGGGGACTGAAGCCTTGCAGTACATCATACCCTATATGTAGTTCACTCCAACAGGCTGCATACAGCTAGTGAAGTTCAGAGAGTTGAAAAGAAATAAAATACTTTATCAAGTGAGAATTAACTAGCCTTTTAATATCTGTAATAGAGAGGAGCAACTATGGTCCCTAGGTACCTAAACTTATAAGTTAATTCCAGTTAGTGTTAGATCTGTCTGAATTGGAATAAAGCATCATAAGTGCATGGTAAATATTTGCTTTCTTAATGGATGAATAGGCAGCCTAGCCTACTTCAAAGAATTTGCACTAAACTTGCACAATTGTGTGGCATTCTTTGTATTGGCTGGGACTAATAGCTATTGAAATTCAAAACATCTGTAGGGCATTCTTGGTTTAGTTTATCAACCATCCTATTAAATTGACATGAATCAGTGTCAACATTGCTCATAGGTTCTTAACTTGACAGTATCTGTGGCTTTCTGTTGTGAAAAAAACAATATACTATAATATCAACCAAAGCAATGAAGCAGTTTTCTGCAGATTTAATACAGGAACAAATCATGATTTTCTTATTGTTATTATCGTTACATAGACAGTTGTGTGTGTGTGCTTGCTTTAAATTATCATATTAAGGCAGAGGATTTACTGTATATAAGCTAACTGTGATCACTGAAAATTTGACTTCAGATCTTTTTATGAGGGTAGATGAGCAAATTTCTGGCACCCTTATCCTTATGAATAAAAAGTTATTGGTAACAGAGATGGGCAAGCACTTAATCTGATTAGCTGAAATATTATATCATGCCTTTGAGGGACTTATAGCATTTAAAGATTCTTAACAGATGGGCTGCTGTCTTGGCAGCACATAACTTCCATTAAAAATGCATGATAAAAGAAGTGGTTGAAACTGATCATTTAAGATTATTATATGCTTGGACTTCCATCCTACATTTCAGCATTCTTAGTATTTCTTGGTGTTATTAACTTTCTGAGTTTGATCTTCTTGATACTCACTACATGGCACTGGACCATGCTTTTCATAGGACTGCCTGTTCTCCAGCATGATAGATGGAGAATCCATGAATTGGTTAGCTCTGTCTTCCTGCCCAATTAGACTGAGTCTGTCAAACTTGCCACGCCTCTCCTGGGCCAGACCTCCCAGTCATGACTCAGTCTGGCCCATGACAGACGTGTTAGTTTTGGCTCCCAGCAAATTAACTTTACCAGAGCATGTAGGATTAATCCTTTCCTTACCCATTCGTGGATTTTTTCCATTTTCCAGACAGTGCTGGGACCAGCGCTGCGCCCGATCATTTTAGGGAGAGACAGACAGGATTGTCTTCCAGGGAGGCCTTAGCCTCCATCTCCCAGTGCGATTGCGCGAAGCCCCTTTAGGGAGAGACAGACAGGATCGTCTTCCAGGCAGGCCTTAGCCTCCATCTCCCAGTGCGATCGCGCGAAGCCCCTTTAGGGACAGACAGACAGGATTGTCTATCAGGGAGGCCCTAGACTCCGTCTCTCAGTGAGATCGGCCAAAGCCTTCAAGCAGAGACAGGATTGTTTCTCAGGGAGGCCTTAGCCTCCGTCTCTCACTGCGATCATCACGATTGTTGCGGGTGCCATTTTGCGCACCGCATGGCGAGCGTCCTCGCCACGACTAGCCAGGCCGCTTCTGACCCTTTCGGCCCTCATTGTAGCCTCTGGCTAACAGCATCCAGCGACTCAAACGCCCCGTTTCTCTTCTGTTTTCTCTGCTTTTTAGCGAGACGAAGAATCCCCTTAGGGGCTTGTCACTGAAGCGGCGGCCATTTTAGGTGCCGCAGTCGCTCCCTCCGGCCAGGGTGGGGAGCAAAGAACGGAACCTTAACAGGCTCATTTTGGCAGCTCCAGAAACCTGCACAGCCATTGCTCCACTAAAGCAGCTTCAGAGGACTCTGAAACTAGAGGCAGGTTTCTGCAATAGCGCTTTTACCTACAGCGCATCGCAACGCAGGCCTGCCCCAGCTGCTTTATTACTCAGTAGCCACTGAAGTGGTCTTGAGTCCCTTACCGGCCTACATTCACAGGAGGCAACAGACTTGCCCTAGACCACAGCCTAGGTGCCACATTCGCCTATGTCAACAGGCGACGTGTGCTGGCCGTGCCATCATTGGCCTTGCCGCCACCAACGAATGCTGGTGAGCTGGCCGTTACCACTCGCTGGTCTGACTGCCACTAAGCGAACTACATGTGAGCTGGCTGTTATCACAACCGTGGTCTTGCCGCCACCGTAGACCAACAGACGAAGTGTGCTGGCCGTGCCATTCTTGGCCTTGCCACCACCAACTAGGGCTAGTGCACTGGCCGTTACCACTTGTTGGTCTGACCGCCACTAAGCGAACTACGTGTGAGCTGGCCGTTATCACTGAGGTGATCTTGCCACCACCGTAGACCTAACCAGTCGCCATCAGGAGTGTTGCAGGTATGCCAGCGTCCATTAAGTTGGTCCGGTAGCCACCATTAACCAAGAGTACTTGACTGATCCCAGGGCCGTGGCACACAGCCACAAACAGTACTCCGCTCCTTGTTATCGAAATCCCTCTCAGCCCACCACTGAGATATCTCATTTTTTTGTGATGGCAGACAACACGGCAACTGGCCAAAAGAAGCATAAGTCCTCCAAGCTGGAGGCTGCTGGAAAAATCAAGGCCAAGGCCATTTCTGGCAAAAGGCCTTCCAAAACGGCAGAAAAAGAGGCCAGCAGGAGACACCAGGCCAGAGGCAACCACACCCTGACGCTTTTGTGCCTTGGAGAATTGTTTCTCTGCAACTATCAATGATTCAGAGGGTCACTAGGCCCTCTTCAATGGCTGCCATTTCAGCTCCTGCACAAGGACTACGACTCACAGCCTTGATTGCCTATGCCTCCTCTGTTTACAATTTTTTACCATCATGCGGGCCGTTACCATTAGGTTGGTCTTACCACCACTAAGTGGATTACATGAGTGCTGCCTTTACCATTAATTTGGCCTTACCACCACTAAGTGGATTACACGTGTACGCCAAGTGGCCTGCATGTGGGCTGGCTGTGACCATTGAGTTGGCCTTGCCGCCCCAAGTGGATTGCATGTGTGATGGTCGTTAACATTTGGTCTTGCCACCACTGTGAGGTTTGCCAGGGCATTGGCCGTGCCATTACTGGTTTTGCTGCCAAGAGCAGTGTAGTGCGCTGACCATACCATTAAGCTGGCCTTGCAGCCACTATTAAACTTAAGTGTGCTGGCTATTTCCATTCGATTGGTTCACAGCCGCTGTCAGGATTGTGAGCGTGCCGGCTATTGCAGCCATCAACACTATCCAGTCCTTGATCTCTTTGGTCGTCCTTGATTCAAATTAAGTCTCTCTGCTCCCTCATTCAGAGCAATTCAGTCTCAAGGGTGACTAGGTCTGCAAGCAGACAAACACCATCAGATTCGGTCTGTCTCTGGGATTCATATCCAACCCCCCGAAACATTTCGTCCCTTGCCCATTGTCCGGCCAAGAAGGCTCTCATGAAGGAGGCCATCTGACATCTCCTGGCTATCCGGGCCATAGAACCGGTACCAGCTGGACAAAAGGGACAGGGGGTTCTATTCCATTCTGTTCGTAGTTCCCAAGACCTCGGGAGGATGGAGGGCAATCCTCGATTTAAAGGGGTTGAATTCGCACTTGGCACACAGGAGGTTCAAGATGCAAATGCTCCAATCCAGATGGGCCGGCATCAGAAAGGGGGACCTCCTGACATCCATCGACCTCACGGAGGCATATCTACGCATTCCCATCCTTCCCGGTCACCGGAAATTCCTCAGGTTCTGCTACGCAGGCCGCCACTTTCAGTGCAGGGCACTACCCTTGGTCTATCATCGGCCCCCAGGGTGTTCACAAAGGTCCTGGCAGCGCTAGCAGCGCATTTGAGACTGGTTCCGGTACGCATTCAGTACGCTACCTGGACAACATTCTCATCCAGTCATCCTCTATTCCGGCCGCCCAGTCGGATCTGGCCTTGTCCATCAAGACCCTTCAAGACCACGGGTTCTCGGTGAACTTCCAAAAGAGCCAGACAGTTCCCTCAACCCGCCTTCTTCACCTGGGCACAATAATAGACACAAGACTTTGCGAGGTCTATTTGTCTCGGGAATGTCGGGAGAGTATCCGAGCCCTGGTCCTCCAGGTCCAAAGGGAGCAAGTAGTCACACTGGCCATGCTTTCCCAATTGCTGGGGAAACTGATTTCATGCATGGCGATAGTGCCGTGGTCCAGACTACATTCCAGAAACCTGCAATGGTTTTTGCTCCCGTTTCAGAGACTGGGCACCAGCACCTCCAACCAAAGGGTACGGGTTCCTTCTCAGACCCTAAAATCCCTTCAGTGGTGGACCTTCCCAGCAGTAGCCAGAGGGTCATTATTCAAAGAACCCATTCGGCTCACCCTGACATCGGCCGCCAGTCTGTTTGGCTGGGGAGCGCACCTACGGTTTCAGTTGGCTCAGGGCCGGTGGTCCCGGTCAGACCTGAAGCACAACATAAACTGGTTGGAGCTCAGAGCCATACACCTGGCCCTACGCCACTTCCGCAAAGTGGTGGCGAGACAACACGTCTTGGTCCTCACGGACAACGTGGCGGCGAAAGCCCATGTGAACCGGCAAGGGGGTACCCGTTCAAGGTCCCTAATGGCCGAGGCCCAGTTGTTGGGATCCTGGGCAGAGACCAACCTCTCCTCCCTCAGAGCCGAGCACATCTCGGGAGAGGCAAATCAGCAGGCAGATTTCTTAAGCAGGTCGACAGTGGATCATTCCGAGTGGCGCCTGCACACAGTTCTCTTCAAGGAGATATCGGAGAGGTTCAGTCATCCGGTACTGGATTTGTTCGCTTCTCCGGCGAATTCCCAGCTTCTGAGGTTTTTCTCCCGGTTCCCCTCTCCAGGGGCAGAGAGAGCAGATGCCCTCCGCAGTCCGTGGCCCGGGGGCCTGCTATATGCATTTCCCCCTCTCCCTCTGATCCCGGCAGTCATCCGGAAAATACTGCAGGAGCGGGCAGAGGTGCTATTCATTGCACCACACTGGCCAAGACGGCCGTGGTTTGCCGACCTTGTGAGCCTTTCAATCTCTCCCCCGTGGAGGATTCCTCCAGGTCGCATTGCACTCAGCCAGGGAGCTCTGCAACATCCAGCGCCCCAGTGGCTCCAGTTAACCGCCTGGCACTTGAGCGGTGGCTCCTGACTCAGGAGTCCTATTCCTCAGGTGTGATTTCCATGATTCAGGCCTCCCGACGGCCTACGACAAACCGGATCTATGACTCCACATGGAAAAATTTCTGCCACTGGAAGTGGCAAAAAACCAGTTGGCTCTCTCGGTTATTACCATTCCGAGAATACTGGACTATTTATTGGAAGGACTCAACAAGGGCTTGGCGCCCAATACTATCCGCAGACAAGTGGCGGCTCTATCCATGGTGCTTACATGTGGCAATTCGGAGCCATTGGCTCAGCATCCCATGGTGCGCTCGTTTGTCAAGGGAGCGAGCAACACCAAACCGCCTGTGGTTCATCGGTATCCCTCTTGGGATTTTCCGCTGTCACTTCGGCTAGATGCATTTCTGAACTGGCAGCTCTCTGTATCAGAGATGACTTATGCGTCTTTCATGAAGACAGAGTGATCCTTCGATTGGATCCATCCTTTATTCCTAAGGTCAATACCTTATTTCAGAGATGGCAGGAGGTAATACTGCCAGACCTTTGTCCTCATCCGTCCCATGACTTGGAACGCCAATGGCACACCCTGGACATTCGCAGGGCATTACGCTACTACATCAAGCGGATGGCGCCTTTTCGCAAGTCGGAAGCCCTCTTCGTTTCCTTTCGGCCTTCTTCTATGGGGCAAAAGGTTTCTGCCTCCACTGTTGGCAGGTGGATCAGGGCTTGCATTGCAGGACCGTATCAGTCGCAGTACCTGTCAGTTCCAAGTCATGTTACTGCTCATTCCACTCGCAGCGCTGCGACTTCCACAGCATGGGCGACACAGGTGTCCATTGAGGACATCTGTAGGGCGGTGACATGGTCCTCGCCTTCCCCTTTCGTGAGGCATTATGAGTTAGATAGGTTTGCCTCTGCGGACGCCTCCTTTGGCCGGAGAGTGCCACAGCACGTAGTGCCACAAGGTGGGACACAGGCCCAGACTGCTTCCCTCCCGTAGGGACAAGAGCGGCTTTGGTATGTCCCATTCATGGATTCTCCATTTATCATGCTGGAGAAGGGGCGTTGTCTTACCTGAACGCCTTTTCTCAGCATGATGATGGAGAATCCACACCCACCCCTCAGTGTCCATCAGGTCCTGTGTCGGGTCTGGGAGCCAACACGTCAAACTGTCGTCAATAGCTTCGCCTTCGTCATGACTAGGAGGTCCGGCCCAGGAGAGGCGTGGCAAGTTTGACAGACTCAGTCTAATTGGGCAGGAAGACAGAGCTAACCCATTCGTGAATTCTCCATCATCATGCTGAGAAAAGGCGTTCAGGTAAGACAACGCCCCTTTCCAATTGTTTCTGCTTGCCTCACAAGAACTAACAGGGAGGACATGCCCTGGATCCTTTCATAAAACAATGTCATCATGCTGGATTCAGGAGTCACACTTTCTCTGTTGCACTGCTTGCTTTTGGAACAGTATGTCTCTGGAAATCCAAATCACCTAACCTGGTTAGCTTTCTTAAGGCTTTAAACTTGACTATTCCCTCAGATATTTGAGTTGGTAGAGTGAATGAGCTCTGCTTCATGTTGGTGTTTATTGTTCTTTTAACTAATTGAAATAATATCTGTGACTTTGGACATTTCTTATTTGGATTGTTGGTTTTTCTTGTTGGTTTTAATCCTTGGACATTGTAATCCTTGTAACCAGAGTCATTGCCATATGAATAAATAATAATAAATAAATTAAAAAACAAAAATAAATATCTCCCCTCCTTCCTGTATATCTATCTATCTATCTATCTATCTATCTATCTATCTATCTATCTATCTATCTATCTATCTATCTATCTATCTATCTATCTATCTATCTATCTATCTATCTATCTATCTATCTATCTATCTATCTATCTATCTATCTATCTATCTATCTATCTATATACATATATACATATATACATATGTTGATAAAATTCTTACAAGAAAAAAGCGAATACCAGGATAAAAATAAACAAGACTGTTTAATATAAACAAGCCTGTAGATAAAAGAGCACTTAGCTTTCGTCGGCCAAACTGCCGACGTCCTCAGAGTTGGAGTGGGAGGCATTCTGGGAGCTGGCCTATATAGCCTCCTGCCTCTGCGCCCGGCTTCTCGAGCGTGTCATCGGCCCATTGGTTGTAATAGTCCACAATGTGCTGAGTTGGTCTACACCTGGCAATGTATCAGTGGCCTTGCTCGTTGCCTTCAGATGCTCCTTCGCTTTCCTTGAGCACGTACATGCACTCGGGGATGGCTGTCCAGCTACCTTTGCTCCTTATCTCCTTCCCCTCCCGTTTTGGAGTGATCTTTCAACCTACAATTAAGACGCCCTGTGAGGCTGTCACCCTCCCCCAAGGCCGCTGTTGTCTCACCCGTAGCTCCCTCGCCCCAATCTTGTGAAGGATGGCCATTCGGGCATTCCTGCTCTCTGTTCCCCCCCCCCTTTACTCTTTCCAAGCCGCTTCTGCACGTTCGTTTCAAACGCCCGATCGTAACCCCTCGTTAGTCCATCATCTCCTCCCATGGCAGTCATCGCCGCTTCACCTATAGCCCTATCTCCCCACTCCTGCAGGGAGCTGTCCAATTGTTGTGACTCCTGAACCCCTCCCCTTTTTTTGCCGGTTCGCTATCCTCTCTGGGGATCGCCACCTCCACGTTTGTAATTCCATCCCCCTGCTTTTGCAAAGGGCGGGCTGGCCGTCTGCTCCGTGGGTCACCACGCTGTCTCTCCCACCTTCTGAGGGTCTGGTAAGCCAGTAGGAGGTCTATATGTCGGTTAATAGAGTTCTCATCAGAGAGCCAGGCTTCTTTAAGAAGGCTGCCACCCTTGGTAGTCTCACGAGATATGGCCTGCGCATTGTCCAGATCGAATGTATGATCAAGGCTGGCCATATGGGCCCACACTTGTGAGCGCTACTTGTCAGCCGGCACCCTAACGACTCTCTAGGCACGTCTGTTTATCGTAAACCCACTCACACTGACAGAACGCTACACTACAGGAACAAACAGTTAAATTTAGAAAAATTAACATTTTGAATGTTCAAAATGTTCTACTGGATGGGTTAAATGCAGTAGAATGTTTCCATCGGCAAAACTAGTAATTGGAAGAAGCCGTTTCCCCCCCTTCAGTATCCCTCATATTGACAGAATCTGCTTTGGAAGTTTCCTGCCTCTTATGAGCTGATTTTGAAGAGAGTAAAAAATATTATTGTGGAAGCAGAAACCTGTTGTCATAATTTTGAGTTGGGTTTTTATGCATACTTAATGTTTTAAGGGAATAGAAGGCGTTGATGCTATTGATTGTTTTTCTTGTTATCTATCTCTTCTTTCAACCTGTAGCCTCCCCAGCTGCCTCTACTTCCTTCATTTTATCACCTCTTGACACTTTAATGCTGTATTAACCGCCAGGAAAGCTGAGAAGCCCTAGAAAAAGGATGTACAAGGAAAGATAGGATTGCTCTATGCATACTCCAGTATGAGATAACTTAGTCTTTGTGCTTTACACATGAGAATGTTATTTCTTCTTCTACTTTTGATAAATAGATGGATAGAAAGACAGACAGATAAACAAATAGATATAAAAATATAAAATCCCTTCTCAACGCTATGGGTAATATGTATGTATATATGTATGGCGCTGTCTGTCTGTCTGTCTGTCTGTCTGTCTGTCTGTCTGTCTCTCTCTCTCTCTCTATATATATATATATATATATATATATATATATATATATATATATATATACACACACACACACACACACACATACACAGAGAGAGAATGTATGTCTCTCTGTGTGTATAATATCAATTATATATATATATAAATACATTGATTATATACATACAGTATATAAACACACACCATTTCTTGTTCCATCACATTGAATGAGAATGGTAAGAAAAAGTACAAAAAAGTTTTTCACCCCAGCATTATTTTGAAATAATTATGTGATATTAAGAAAGATTTAGATTGGAAATCTATCTGCTTTACTTTTATGGTGTTGCTCTTAATAAAATTCAGAGTACAAATCCTATGCTGCATTAAAGTCAAAGGAAACATTTTGACAGTTGGTCATGGATATCTATATAATATATAGGACTTGATCCTGAAATTTAATTGATGCTTGCATAGTTTGCAACAGTGGTAGTAATGTTATAAGCAGTTTTATATGTGTTTATTTCTATAGAGTAATATTTATAAAAAGACAATGAATTAGAAAGAGGGATGAATGTTTCTATCATTTCTCCATTATAGTCAACTATTACATATATCCATATTTAACAGGAAAAAAAAGAAAAAGAGAGAATAAAAGAAATTGGACCATCATATTATATTTTCATATTGATAAAAAAAGAAATTTCCATCTGAAAGATAATTGCTAAAAGAAGATAATGACGACTGTACTTTGCAAAAATGTGAAATAGTTTTTGTTTCCTGGTGAACTATAGCTTATGTCATAAGCCTTTATATTTCTGCATGAACAGCAGTCTCTGCAGAATTGTTAACAGTGAAGCTGTATAATTTTTATTTTTATTATTAGCCAAATTGAATCCTTTAGTGTGCAATATATAATAAAGCAATGTCTTCTGAAAATGCTGACTAAAATGATACTACTTTATTTAGTTTTCAGCCTCAATATTTTCTCTCTTTCTCTCTTCCCCCACCACCCCCTTCATTTTTGTAGACATGAAGCATCCAATATGTCCTGACCACATGGCTGGAGATAAAAGTGTGAATCCATCAGCAGTTCGAAGGGACTTTGATGATAAAGGACAGAGATATGATAGGCCAGACTATCGATTAAGTAAAGAGAAAAAGAAGATGATATTTTCCTTTTGTGATGTGTGCAATATTCAGCTGAACTCAGCAGCACAAGCTCAGCTTCATTACCATGGGAAGTCTCATCTGAAAAGAGTAAAACAGCTGAATAATGGGAAGATACCTACAAATACAAGCAATTTATTTGCAAGTTCCAGCACAGGTGGTACTATTATTGTTGTTTGATACTTACATAAACACCTACCACCCTTTTATGTTTCAAGGATCAGAAATATTGAAAGTTGCAGTGTTTTGCCCAGTCCCAATGCCATTGTTGGAATGTGCTGTTCTTCAATTCTGTAGTTTTCACTATTCCTCTCAGTCCCTGGGTAGTTGATGCACATCTGTTTTCCATGCTAGTTGGTATAATGAAGTTAATACATTATAGCAGAATGGGCAACCTTTTCCAGCTTGGATTTGCACTTTGTCTTTCTCTAGGGAGTTGGGCTGCTGATGCTGTGATGTCGTTGGAGAGGACAGGATTAACATTTTCAGATCTTTTATTACTTGTGGGCTGAGGGAGTTAAATGGCAATAGATTTAAGGCATCTATTGTGCATATCACAACTTCCTTGAAGAGCACTGGTAGTTTCACTCCCTCAATGAGGTATTAACAATCTCCTAGATCCAGGGAATTATTTCCCCGATTGCTGCCTGAAGGAAGTGGAAGGGACAGGGATCCAGCCCATAAGTGACAGAAGATGTCTTAGCACACTATTTATTTAATGGGGGATTTCAGGCTACAAGGAAGCCAGGTAACTAAGTGAACCGATACTTCAAATGTCCTGGATCCTGCTCACGAGATGAGAAGGGAATACAGGTGGCTTTCTCAGCCAAATGCTGTTTAATATCAAGCGTGAGAAATCAGGGAATCCAGACAGTTCAAATGAAATACATAGCATTGTGGTAACACAAACTCTCCCCTTTTTGTAGATATACATTATTGTGATGCAAGCTTTATTCCTTTCATATGTATATAGTATCACAATGCATGTAAAAAGGGGGAAGTGGTTGTGTGAGGATGGTGTAACTCTGCTTTTCTCATTTGTCCCTTCCTGTAAATACCTCTGATTATTGCAATGGGGTAACAGGTCCCAACTTAATTCAGTAAGAAAAGGGGTGATATAGTTGCAGATACTGTATGGTACAGATGTTTTCTGATTCCTACCTTGTTTTTTTTTATGTAAGATAGGAAGTGAAAAGATTCCTTGCAAAGTGTTGGTGCCTATATATATATATATATATATATATATATATATAAACATGGATGACTCTTTTATTTCAGTCTTACCAATATGTTGATGATTTAATTTAGGCAATGAATTAATATACATGTTTGTTTAAATTTTGAAGCCAGCAGGCAGAGCCTTATCCTATTCTGTTTGTATAATAATGTCATGGCATTTCAGATTAGAAGAAGATATTTTCTACTTCATGGACTTATCCATATGGTTCTTTCAGTAAGATGAAAACCATTTGCTCTTGCTTTTTTCCAGAATATTTTTACTTCCCAAACTTTTTATGAAAGGTGATCTCCAAAGGATTATATTTAAAAAGAAAATGAGATATCAGCGCACTCTGCATCTTTTTGAAAGGAAATAAGGCACATTATTCTTCCTCTATTATATGGCCACATTTTTTTAAAAAAGAAATACAGTTTAATTGTTTAATTAAATAAGGTATGGTTATCCATGGTCTGTTCCTGCCTAGCATTTTGAGATTAGTCAAGTCAACTAGCTCAGCAGTAGAAGAGATGGGACTTATTTAGCTAATAAGTCAGCATGAATCAGATTTAAAATTCAGTCTTTCTGTAGCTACTGTATCCATGCACCCTTATAAAGTCTACCTTGGTTTTTAAAAGCTGAACTTTTAATGAGTTGAATTAAAATAAATCTGATAATATTCAGTATCCTATAAGATGAAGGAAAGTAACAAACTAATTTTTTTCTTAATTTAGTTAGTAATTTATCAATGTTACAGTATTGTATGTCTTTCCTGCAAGACCACAACTTGACATACATAGGCTTTTGTCTCCCAAATTTTCTCATAACAAAAACTCCCCAGGTTGAGAGTTGAGAGATATGATTGGCCCAGTGAGCTTTCATGGTTGAGGATGGACTAGAATCTGGACCTGGTCCCCATAATTAAACCATTAAAACATACTTCTTCTTTTTTTTAAAAATGTGATCATATAATAAAGGAAAAATAATGTGCCTCTTTTCCTTTCAAAAAGATGCAGAGTGCGTTGATATCCCATTTTCTTTTTAAATATAATCCTTTAGAGGTCACCTTTTATAAAAATAATATCCATCAACCTTTCTTATATTAAGATAGATGGAAAAATGTCTTTGTCCTTAAGAAATACTATCTAGGGGAGAGAGAGAGGTAGCTGCTTTTGATGACTTTTGCTAGTACAGGAAGGTATTAATGAAATGATAGATTTAAACTCATCTGGGGGGAACTGGTTTGTTTTCATAGATAAAAAAAACATTTGCCCATTTATCCTTTGGAAGTTTCACTTTCTTTATAATTGTTTCTTATAAATGTTTGGCACTTTCTAAAATATTCTCTACTTCCAACTATTTTTGTTTGGTGGCACTGATGAGACATGTAAAGATCATAACCGTAGTCAGTCAAGCTGTCTGAAACAATAAAATTGAAGTAAATAGAAATAGGTGGTCTTGCTTCAAGACTATATTTGATACAGTAAGAAAATGACATGTAATGTTGGCTCCCTGATAATGAATTAAGAGCTAGACTGCACACTTCATTGCCCCTTCCTAGAGCAAATATTCTTCCCCTTTTTAGCCAAGAGTAAATAGCACCAGTATTAAATTTTACATGGATTTGTATCTGACAATATTTTTTATCTCATCTTGCCATAAAAATGTTCAAGATGACCAACAACTTACAAAAGATAAAAGCAGAAACAAAATTATTAAAATTTAAATTAACAACTAGTTCAGAAAAATCTTTATGGTGGTCCATGACCAGGCAATCACAACCAATAGAAACATGACACAAAGATAATAAATTTGGTCTTTAAAAGAAAGTGTTCTTTTAAAGGTATTGTTGAGCATGAATGGCTCATTGTGGCAATCAACAAAGGAGATACAGATCTGTCCTGTATGTTCCAGTTAGTATCCTACCAGTGATCTAAGATTTCCCACAATATAGAAAAAAAATTGTTACAGATCAAATCAGATTTATAAAAATATTAGATAAATACCTTAACTGGTGCTCATAATGAGGCTATAGTTATAGTAAGAGCCATAGCTCAATGGTAAATATTTCATATGTTAAAATCTTCAAGATCAGTTCTTGGCATCTCAAGATAAAACCAAAAAAGATTCCTATTTGAAACTGAGGTGTGCTGCCAGCTAATGGAGGCAATGCTGAAATAAACTGAATATTTGAATAAGCCACCCAGAATAAGCCACACAAAGTTGCCTTATTGGTAAGATGGGCAATGTAAATTTAATAAATGAATAAAACTTAACATATGCTGTAACAGGCTGATACAGTAACTTAGTATCCAGATAATCACATCTAAACTATGCTTCCTTGAATAAACCACACTTTACTGAGTGTATATAGCAAACTAAGACATAAATCACAATTTACCAAACACATTGGCTGGGTTCACCCAGACACTATGCCAGAGACAGTTAAACTATTTTATGGTTTAGGACAATATATGACTTGTCCAGTTAATATAAGGCAACTATTTACTAGGGCTTTGCAGCCTACAGATTTAACTCTAAAAGATGTTTTCAGATGTAGAGGAATACAACTATAGTAACTATGTGCAATTCTTCAATGCAAATAAGTTTTGCCCGCATTCCCTGCAGCTTCAGAGAAGTCAGCCCTTTAAGATAGACCAGGTCAGAAAACACGTCAGCAAATACTATCACTCTCTGTTTTTGATACAAGCTATAATAAAAGATTCTGGAGAGCTTGACAGTATTTTTCCTTTCTTCCCTTCTTCTTATACCAAAGAGTTTGTTTCTCACCCTTCTCTATTTCCCCAGACTAATATGATTGATGCATATTTCCTTCAAGACCATCTCCATACATCTCTTCCAGAAGGGAGCAATGTGATTTTGAGAAATGACAGGGCTGCTTTAAAAAGGTTTACATATGACAGGTTTACATATGCACTTCAGAAAGCAGCTTTCTGAAACCAAATGTAAAGCACTGAAGAAACCTCCTATCTTAATTTCAATTATTTTTTTATTTGGCGAGGAGATCTCATTTTCAGAGTTCTAGGGAATATGTTAATAGGGAGACAAGACAAGAAACATATTTATTTATTTTATGTTTTTTTTAATCCTGCCTTTATTACTTTATAAATAACTCAAGACAGCAAACATACATAATACTTCCTCCTCCTCCTATTTTCCCCACAACAGCAACCCTGTGATATTGATGTATGAATGATATTACATGTAATTAAACTAGTGCTGTTTTACAGTGCATTCTCATCAGCCCTTAACAATTTCCCTTCAGGAGATATGCTAGTTCGGGATTCTGGGAATTGCAATCCCAACAGATCCTGAAAGCACCAGGTTAAGTAAAGATAGTACATAGTTCCATTAGAGCTACACATACACACTGCTTTCTGAATCATGCACATCCATTTAATTAAAACAGTTAATAATAGCATAAACTTTAAGTTCCTGGCTCAGGTTTCAACCCAGCAGCAAACACTCTAAATAGCTTTACTCTGCATCCTAAAAAGATCATTTGAAAATTGGAAAAATGACAAAGAGACTTCGCTATTCAATCAACATAAGCACTTGTCTCTGAATTTGAGACTGACAGATGAACAAATAAATACATGTAATAGACCAGGGGTGTCAAACTCAATTTCATTGAGGGCTACATCAGCATTGTGGTTGCCCTCAGGGGGCCGGGTGGGTATGGCCAGGGTGGGCGTGGCCTACTGGCTGGGCGTGGCTGTGGTGGGTGTGGCCAGCTTGATGTTGCTCGCATCAGGGGCACCTGTGGGCCTGGGCAGGACTGGGGCGGATCCGAGGGTCTATGGCAGTGGGGGATGGGACTGGGGTGAGCACCAGGGCATGGTCCACTGGAGGAGCCTTACCGTCCCTCTCAAGCAATGCGGGAGGGCCCTGGATACGGGCTGCTCCTGCAGCACCGGGACCCTACAGCCCAGCCTAGTGCAGCCCCACTTTCCCCAGCTGCGCTTACCTCCTCCTCAAGGCTGCTGCTACTGTGCTTGCTCTCTTTGGCCAGGTTGTTCATGGTGGGTGCAGAAGGGCAAAGTGTGTGGGTCAGAGGAAGGCCCACTCCCTCTCCATGCAAGGAGACCTGGCTTTGTAACCAAAGCATCCTTAGTGATAGAATGGGAGACCCCCAGGATAGGCCAGGAAGAGAGGGAAAGGGATGGTGAAAGGGCAGCAGGGTTGTTAGTGGCCAAGTGCTAAGGCAGGACTTCCCTCAGACCCTCCCTCCCTCTCATTCCAATCTCCTTCCTTCCTTCATCCCTACCCTCCTTCCTTCCCTGACTCCTTCCTTCTCATTCCTATCTCCTTCCTGTTTCCCTCCTTCCCTTCTTCCCTTCTTCCCTGCCTCCCTCTTTCCCATTCCCATCTCCTTCCTTTCTTCCTTCCTCCCTCCATGCCACTCGGCAGATGGGACCCGGCCTGTGGGACGAAAGACAGGGAGATGGGAGCGCGCAGTGGCACAAGCCGAACATTGGCAGGGGCTGGCTCCCAATCACCCTCTCCGCCATGTGGTAGGGCGGGAGAGGGGAACGCGGCACTCATGCCGCATGCAGAGCCGTAGCCTGGAACTGCCGGCGGCTGGCAACATGTGAGGATAGCTGCACACCGAGCCCTGGGGTGCGAGGCTGACAGAACTCCATGGCCCAAGCGAGGAGAGGAGAGGCCCAGTAAACTGGGGCTGGGATTGGTGAGAGGTGGTCCAGCAAAGCAGAGGCGAACGAGAAGAGGAGCAAAGCGGGGCCTAGTTGGGCCTGATGGGGCAAGGCCAGGAGGAGCGGTGCAGGGTGAGGCAAATGAGCTGCAGCTGCTGCTGTGCACCGCCAGCCCCCAAGCGCTCACCGTTTCCTGTGCGTGCTGGGGGGGCGCCAGCCAGATTGGGGTGGGCCAGGGCCGGAGCAGCAGGGGCCGGTCCCTTGCCATCTCTGGGACAGCCCCGCGGGCCAAATCTGGGCCCTTCATGGGCTGGATCCGGCCCGCAGGCCTTGTGTTTGACATAATAGACCAAAACACTGGGTTGCTATTACTTATCACTTTTATTTTTAAAAGTGATAAGTATTATTTTCAAATGCTTAATTAATGCCTAAGAGAAATGTTTTAGTGTTTAGAAAGCCAGTTTCATATTTACTTTCTTTAATTAAAAAAAATTTCCTCTCCACAAATACATCACAGTCAGGTGGAACAGGGGCTTTGTCTTATATCCAAGAGGACCACTATCAAGTCCCCAAGCATTGCTTACAACTAAGAAAGCTAGAGTCTCATATAGCCTCATTAGACAGATTTGTTGAAAAGAAATGTTTAGGTTTCAAAATCTTGGAAACTAACTATGAGTATCTCATTTATTAAGGACAATAAAGCAGGATCTCTGTGATGCCTTTTGCCCTCTTTCTAATAGCCTCATAACTTTGAGGAAATGGTGTGGCCTGCTTTCCTAAAAAGGAAGGGACATACAGAAATTCTGTCCCTATTTGTTGATGCCTTCAAGCATTGTTGACCCTTGGCAAATGCCTGGGCTAGTCCCTGCAGTTTTCTTGGCAACATTTTGGAACAGACTCACCATTGCCTTCTTCCTAGTGCTGTGAGTGACTGGCCCAAGATCACCCATCTGGCTGGGTGTTTAAGGCAGGTTTAGAACTCACAGTCTTCCTGTTGCTAGCCTGTTGCCTTAACTATTGCACCAAATTGACTCTCCTGCAATATTTAGCAAACTGCCACCTCCCTTCACAGACTCAAAGAAATTCATTATAATTGCACCCTTCCCCTGTCTATTGCAGGACCAATATTAAAGTGGGCGTAATAGCCCTGCTGGATGCTTGTTTGTCTTCCCTTGTCTTTTTCAGAGGAAAACAGGAATATTGCAAGGAAGACACCTTATGGGCCTGTGGACAGTAACAGTCTTCCGATCCCTCAAGAAAGGACACCAGAGATGTCAAGATAGGAACAATACAGTAGTGATAGGGAGAGAGAGGATATGTCCAAGCAGTGGTTCTAATCCTGATGTTACTTAAGTTACTCTGCTGACATCAGTGATTGATGGTGAAAAGCAAGGATATGGTGTTTTTCTACAGGCAACATTTAATTCATAGTGACTTAAGACATTGAACATTATATATATCACACCTTTCATGCTGAGGAAATATTGGAGTAGGATTTTGGTAGTTCCACATGTATTGTCAGAATAAGTAATGATTTATGGCAATGAAGTTTATTGAAGTCTTGGATTTGTCAGTAACATCCATGAGTTCATTTTTAGTTGGTGGTCTTTGCAGCATATTCATATGTTATAAAATCCTAATTCATTCCTGAACAGCCAGTATTCATTTCATATGAGCTAAAAATACACTTTTGGTTAGTCTTTCAATAATAGCACAGGGAAACATTAAATAGTGACAAATAGAGGCTATAATATAAAAAAAAAGAAACAGGAATGAGGAAAAACTTCTTTAAAATGCAGTTCTGAAATTAACCTGCAGCCATTAAAATTAACAAGTGCATCATATAAAATATCTGTATTTTTGTATTGATTATCTTTTATCAATAGGAAAAAAAATCAATCCAGTGATACATTTGGGTCTTTAACTAGTTTATGTTGTGTTTTAAAATATCCACAAGATGTCAGTGCAAGCATTCATACAAAGATTGCTTTTAGCAAACTTAACCGTTTATGGCACAAGTTGGTATATTTCTCTCTCTCTCTTTTCCCTTAATGATTATTTGAAGAAAACAGGTGTTTGCTTAGCTAATCAAGGATAACACATTTATGTAAATGAAACAATAAATAGGGCTGTGTTATTACTACATTTTAAAATCCCCCATTTGTGTTAATCTATATTAATATCAACAGGACAACGTCAGTTATGAAACACAGAAAAGCTATTATCAAGTCCCATTTGATTGGGACTTCTGATAGACAGGTAGTCTTCGAATTACGACCACACTTGATTCCCAAATTTATGTTGCTAAGTGAAACATATAAGTGAGTTTGCCCCATTTTACAACTTTTCTTCTCACAGTTGTTAAGTGAATCATTGCATTAGTTAAGTTAGTAACATGGTTGTTAAGTGAATCTGGATTCCCCATTGACTTTGCTAGTCAGAAGGTCGCAGAAGTGGATCACATGACCCCAGCACACTGCAACCGTCATAAATATGAACTGCTGGCCAAGCATCTCAATTTTGATCATGTGACCATGGAGATGCTGCAGTGGTCGTAAGTGTGAAAAACGGTCATAAGTCACTATTTTCAGTGCCGTTGTAACTTTAAATGGTCACTAAATGAACTTGTAAGTTGAGGACTATGTCAATGGTTAGCTTGGGAGACAGCTATGCCATGTGAACGTACTCAGCATTTTACAGAAATTCAGCTACAGAAAATCAGGAGACAGCATAACTATAAAATTGTTTGATGGCGTAATTGCAGATATCACAACTAAAATGGAAGTATCGAAAGGATTTTCTGCTCGTTTTCTCTAACCCCCAAATTTATCTGTGTATTTATTTAAGTTGTCTATCATTGTTTCGCCCATCTTGCTGGGAGGGAAGGGTGAACAGGGAGACCACCAAGCAAACATCTCTTTGCGTAATACAGTTGCTTATGAGAGTTAGTCTCTCATACTTTGGGCTATTGTGGACTAAAAATTTTAACTCCCCCTCTTTTGATGGTTGGATCTATATGCTTGTCCAATAGGCTTGCCTCACCCAACCCACTTAATATGTTACGCAGATAAGGCCACTGAATTACATAACCATCCACAGCCTACTATGGTATGAAAACACAGCCTTTAATTAGTTTATGGTTCACTGTATCATATGAACCTTGAAAACTGGGTTGAATAAGTCATGATAAAGTTACCCATGGTTAACAGAGTTATGTGATCACAGTGTCTGCTGAAGCATCATTGCCTTAAAGATGTGGTTTTCTTTCCCATAATTTTTTAAAAAATCACTTATCTCTTTCCATTCTCCTTTATATTTGAATGTCATCCTAGTGATTTTTCCTTTTTAAGAAATATGAAAAATCATCCAGTTTGCAATCAACATTATCCAGCAATTTAGAAGCAAATATTAAAATACTCATTTCAGTTGTTTTATTTTATCAGAACAAAAAATGTGTTATTTGTGCCAAAATAATCCGCTTTTTGTGATATTAAATGATTAAAATGATCATTTACTATAATTACCATTTGTAATAAGTTTTAAAACTATGCATTTAATCTTTAAACCAGATGCACTACAAAATATTGTGTAAGTATATTCAGTTATTTGGTACTGGTTTTTTTTTTCTTTTTTCTTTTTGGAATCTCTGACATTCAATAATCTAAGCTTTTCTATAGAATTAGCTGTAATTGCCTTTAATTAAAAAAATAGTATCAAAGTGTTACTAATGCAGTAGCTCTTTTATTTGGTATTCTGAATAGTTTTTATATATAAGGATTTGAATAAGCAAATGGAATATGCCCCATTGATCATAGGCTATAAGGAAAAATATCAAAAAATCTATTGCAGGTTCATTTTTTTGTAGAATTGAATGAAAACAGTAGGGATGAGAGATCCTTTAGACATATGCCAGGAAAGTTTTGGCAGGGTAGCATTAAAGGTTTCATTATGATTATTATTAATGTTCCCATACTTTTAAAATAGAAAAGAAAGAAAGAGCAATACAGTTACCTTCAAAATGTCCTTTAAATAATCTACAAAGATTGTGTGGAACCAATTCAGAAAGTATTATACTTAAAAGTTTCAAAACGCTTCTTAAAAATAAAGCTTATATTTAGGAACAGAGAATCTACTATGCTCTCTGATCATTTGCTTTTCTTGGTTGGAGGACTTCATGGCTTATCAAGATTAGCGTCTTCTATAAATGTTGCATCAGGGCAACAATTAAAAACATTCTTTGTGTTTTTTATCAATATTGCATATGTAATATCTAATATAAAGAAATAGGCTGTATTGTGCATAGTGTTCTAAAACAGTATTTTAGACTCACTCATTATTATTTAGCATATGGCATACAATGTCAGGGAAATCTACACATGCTAGACACACAATACAGTCCTGACAGCCTACAATGCTAGTTCATTCTTCACTCATGCATTGAAGAAGATTCATTCACTGCTAGACTGGGCAAAGTCAACAAGAAAGTAAATGATTTTTTTGTTTTTATTAGGGAATAAAAGGGAGAACTAAAACAATTGAAGAACTGCAAATAGTTTATAGATGTGAATGGCAGGCCAGATAAAAAGACAGAGTTTAGGAAAATGTGCATTTATAGATTTTGGAAAAGATAGAGGATCATATATAAAAAGAGCAAAAGTTAAAAAGGGAATAACAAAATAAATCTGTCTTCTTCCAAGTCAACATAACTAACAAATTCTAAAACAAAACCAAGAGATTAAAAACAGGAAAGCAATATTACTATATATCAAGGACTCCACAGGCTAAGTTTGAATAAATAAAAACTCATATCAATATTAAAAAGCCTGTTGTTCACCATGCAATCTGCTTCAGTTTTGTGCATATGTGGAAGAAAAGCTGCAACCAAGTTTGAGATTGCAAAGCTAGAAAATCCATCTGGTATCTGAATTGCATTTAAATATTTTCAAAGTGTTGAAAAAGGTGATTTGGTTTGACACCTGAAATTGATTTTACTATGAACATTTAATTCAAATGGACCTTCAATCAAATCTCTTTTCAAATGGAATCATTTTGACACTTCACATAGCCCAAGTGTGTTTGATTTATATTCTCCAATTTTGTCCTTGAAAAGTAGGTTACTGAGAGATTGTCCTAAGATTACCAGTGAATGATACAGGAAAGTGACTCTCCCTGTTCCTAATCTTTTGTTCTAATCAATGCACTAGATGCCAGTTGTCCCATTAATTATGCCTTCTAAGTATACATGTTAAGGTTGTACAGGGATAATGTTTTGTATACAACACCAGAGAACTGCCAGTTCCCAACTTAATCCACAAATTTGGGAGTTGCATAGACCTATCTAGTTTTATAATTTAGAATTCTATTCTTTCAACTATCTAAAGTCACAGTTCAAATTGATATTCTAAGTGGAAACTGTATTTGAGAAGAAATATATTTTGATGGGTAGCTTGTACTATGCCTAAATCCTGTTGACTTGAGAAGCATTCAGTATCATTTAGATCAGGGGTGGGGAATGATGGCCCTTTTATGACTTGTGGACTTCAACTCCCAGAATTCCTGAGCCAGCCAGCCAATCCCTGGCTTAACCCTGAAGTACATACTGTATATTCACCTATTGGATTACTGGATATGTGTGATTAAGCAATTGTGTCTTTTCAGGAATCTGTAGTTTTAAAATGCTAAATGGATATAATAAGCTGGATGTATTTATTGTAATGCTTATAATGGAGGCGGGGGTGGGGGGAGGAGAGACATTAAAATTTACAAGGTGCTTTATTCCAGAATAAATAAGATAATGGTATATTTGAACACAGTAGAGGAAAGAGGAAAAAAAGAGGGCTATGATTTATTAAGAATAGATAATAGATAAATCAGATCTATTAATTTAAGGTGGCAAGTTGAGTGATTTAATGGAGACGATTTCATCAATAAATACTGAAAGAGATGAAGTTTGGAGAAAGTAGTAGGAAAGCAAGACAGCTAATTAGTTTTCCTATGGAAGCTAGTAATACATGAAGTAAGAAAGAGGCAGAAAATTAGGACCAAGTACAGAATGAAATGCAGAAAATAATTTCAGAATTAGGCCTATAATACAAGTTAGGAAGATACAATGCAGAGAAGGACAGTTGAAATTTAAATGAATAAGAGCAGTTAGATCAGGCATGTCAAACACGCAGCCCATGGGCCAGATGTGGCCCGCGCAGGTGACACCCACCCCGGCCCCGCAAGGGCAAATCAAGTCCCAATATGGCCTGTGATGTGATTGGATTTGACACGCCTGAGTTAGATAATTTGATTTTTCCTTAGCATACACTTAGCAACTTGGGGATACATACCAAATGGAGTCCTGAAAATACACGTCAAGTTTGCTAGAACAGTGCAGCATTTGCTGAGAAAAGGGATAAAAGTAAAGAAAAAAGCCTAGAAAGAGGTCAGAAGTTGGAGATAAATAATGGAAATAAACTTCAAGAAAGATACTATTAGATTGTAGGTCATAGTACAAGAAAATGTTGAGTGGTGCAAACAGTGAGATGGGGAGGATGTATTAAAAGTGACAGTGTGATGTTCAAACAAGAAAAAAAAAATCCATAAGGGAAAGAGCCAAACAGTATAGTTCTTAAAGATCAATGGAGTGACCATATCAGGAAGTGGTAGAAATGAAAAGTGGGTGTAAATGTAACTTGAAGACGAGAGGTAGCTAGCTTTTTCTTGAAGATTAAAGTCACAAGGGAACAATCTGGATGTGTTATGAAAGAAAGCAAAAGCTAACAACTCAGACAATATGGAAGAAAAAGCCCAGGAGAATGACATAGCAACAAAGCGCTGCTAGAGAGAATACAAAGGGACAGAATGACTGCCAAAGATTTAAGAAGCAATCAAAAGCTGAAAAATACAGGTGGCCTCCAATTTCCCCTTCTGTTTGTTGTTTCTGAAGAGAAAAAAAAAAACCCAAAGAGCTCTGATAAGAGAGCAGCAGTGAGGGCAGTTTCCAAAGAGAGGGCATCTTTTGGTGTCAACAGAAATTTGTTACAGAGTTAGCGTAACTGTTTTGTGCAAAGGCATCATGAGCTGAAGCAGCTGCAGTGAATGAAAGGTGGTGGATGAGTGACTGTAACAATGCTAGAGGCAACAAGGAACAGGCTGAGACAAGGGACTAAGAGGGTGAAATGATTAGAAATCTGAGAGAACAAGAAGTGACCTACATCAAAAGAGAGAAGAGCAATAGGGCAGAAAGTAAACATTTTAAAGGTGTAGGTCTGAAGTGTCAGATGCCTAAATTTACCCAGTCAGTAATCCATAGTGGGACTACAGTTTTCCATGTCCATTTATGTCTTTTGAGGGAGACATGGGGGAGGCTTTCAGGCTATTTTATGCCAACAGGATATAACCAGTGTTTCCTTTCTGAGCATGTGTTGTGCATTTTCATATAAACGGGGGGGGGGGGGACAGTCAACATGTCATTTTTAAATCAAGCCCAATAATACATATTAACATATTGACTATGAATGCTCTGTCTCCCTGTAGAAAATTTAGCTCTAATTTTAACACTCACACACTTTAGGAAGATGATTCTTTATGGTTTGAAGCTATCTCTGTAGAGCCATTTCGTAATAATCTGCCTTGCTTGAATCTGATCACTGCAGTTGATTCCATGCATTGATAATGAAGCTTGAAGATTGTTCATTTCTCAGCATAAATCCACTCCAAAGACCTTCTACTTTAACAGTGCTGTGTGTGTATACTTCAATACAAGTGAATGTGTGGAACTAAAATTGCTGCGATTTCTTTACAAATGACTCAGTATGCTTGTCCTTCCCTAAAATGCTGCCAGCGTGTAAAGGATTTTCAATGAGCAGTGCAAATAAGCCAGCAGTGGAGAAGGTTTGAAGCTGCACTGGTATAACAGTTTCCTGCCACACAGATGATCAAGGCTGGAGATCCAGGTCTCTGTAGTATCCAACCCATCTTCTGTTGCTGGTCACATATTGGAAGTTTTGAATTTCTAGCCTGGTTTCTTTTACAAGCTGGATATTTAGCACTACAGTACCATCATGTGGAGTGGACTTCCTAGCAGAGGTGAGCAATGCTTTTTTAAAAATATAAACATTACAAAATTCTCATTTCAAAAGGAAATGCATCCTTGTAATCTTCACATGTTTGGGAGTAGAATTTTGTTTCTCATCTATGCCAAAAGAGCCCCAAGGCTTAAGAAAAACTGTGTGGAAAAACAGGTTGTTATTTTTCTGATTATAACTAATAATGCATTGCAAATGCAATTCTATGTAATGGGTTGTCTCCTCTATGTTGCTGGTGTAGTATTTATTATCAGAAGAGACTATCCTGGCAAAATAATCCTTATGAATTTCAAATACATTAACACACATCTATTGATACAATATGACAAGCTGATGATTAACTAATGAGGCTAATTAATCATCAGTGTGATTATATACTTGTGGTCAGAAAACAAACTGCAGAGCATAAAATCCTATTTATAAAAAGCTTGACTTGAACTATAAATGGCAAATGTGCCTTTCAGCTAATGAAGTAAAAGCAAAAACAATATACCAGCATGATATGTATCTGATTTTGTCAGTATTAAAAAGATACGATCTGTCAGATATGGGACAACCTCTAGTAATTTTGTTTGCAATGATAACTTGTTTTATAAGAGGCATAAAATTCCTATAACTCCTGCCTAACAACACTTTAATTAAATATGACATTTAAAGGTTGCAAATCTTTCTTTAAGACCTGAATACATTGCTGGTAATAATCTCTGGAATTCACATTATCAGTCCCTTAAGTTTAAAAACATGTCAGAGGATTAAGTTGTGTTTACATGTCTAAAAAGTTCTGGCTAATCATTTTAGTTTGTAAATTATTCACCAAATCTTTTTATTTGCTTGCTTATCATAGTTGAAATGGCTATTCCTCTTTGGATATTTGTTTTAGTAATGGGTGGTAATATCCACCATTCATTCTTGTTACAGAATGAATAGTAACTCTGCAGTCCTTTCATGAGAACCTAAGCCATCTCATACCTTTTGCTGTAAATTTATTCACCAGGCAGTTGTTTTTATAGCTTTCCACCCCAGAGTTATGGAAAAGAATGTATATGTTTGACAGAAGATTCGAGAATTTCTATTTACTAACAGTACATGTAAAGCATGGCTACCCAGCAGAAAACCTATTTCTATTTAGCCGATCTGTCTTTGCAAGTCCCAGGGCCACTATCTTGCTAGAAGCCACTGTGTGCTTTTGAAAGCATGAAATTAGTTTCATATACTGAGCACATGGTTTCTCATTTAGTAGTTCTTTTTATGGAAATGGCCAATTTATGGTTCACTGCCAGAACTTTTGTCTTCTGTCAAAGCTGATAGCTTCTGCTAAGGTGTCCATGAGAGATACTAAAAAATGAGAAGAGTTAAATGGAAAAGGGAGAAAACTCTAATTAGAACTAAGAAAGGTATAATGGATTTGCAGATTTATTTCAGAATATTATTTGGATATGCCTTTTTTTCTCATCAATGCCTGAATTTTATGAACATTAATAAAACTTGCAAGGAATTTTACTGCATGTGAGGAGTGTTTAAAATTGACTTTTAAGCTAATGAAAAACTATTCTGTTATACTTTTCCTTATGTTAATTTTTCAAAGGAAAGATATAAAACTACTGTAATTCTTATTTTATTCTGAATTGGATACAAAATACAATGGAGCTAATATATTTATAACTGAATTCAGTGTTTCTTTTTATCAGACAGTCATTGATAATAGTAATCTAATGCTTCAAGGCTGTCATAATTGTAACATTCTTATTGAGAGTAAGTTGCATATATTAATTTGCATAAAATTATCAATTAAAAAACAAAGTCAATGAATACAAATTTCAAGCAATAAAAATGATATTTTTTGCTCTATTTACACAATATACTGTACTAGTAACTTAATGTGTTATTCATAACTTTCATGTCTTAAAGAGATTTTGTTAGATATTTGTTCCTTCAGACATGCTGGTTTTCTGGGATAGTTAATAGTATATGTACTAGGTGTAGTGGTAGTGGTAATTCCTGAAGAAATTTAACTTGAATTTTTAATTTTTAATCAGTTACATTTCTTTAATGTTGAAATAATGCAACTGTTTCAGCAACTGTTGAATTAATATAGTGTAAGAATGTATACATATGCATATACTGTTCATATTTATATGAACAGTATACAGTATGTATGTACAGGTAGTCCTTAACTTACATAATTGAGCCCAAAACCACAATTGTTAAGTGAATCACTGCAGTTATTAAGTTAGTAACATGGTTGTTAAGTAAATCTGGCTTCCCCATTGGCTTTGCTTGTCAGAAGGTCGGAAAAGATGATCACATAACCCTGGGACATTGCAACTGTCATAAATATGAGTCAGTTGCCAAGGGTCTGAATTTTGATCATGTGATCATGGGGATGCTGCAACAGTCATATGTGTGAAAAACAGTCATAAGTCACTTTTTTCAGTGTCATTGTAACTTTAAACAGTCACTAAATGAACTGTTATAAGTTGAGGACTACCTGTACATATACATACCGTGTTTCCCCAAAAATAAACCCTACTCCATAAGTAAGCCCCAGCTGATTTTCAGGGGGTGGACCTATTATAAGCCCTACCCTGAAAGTAAGCCCTAGTGTGGGGCGTGGCGAGTCGGCCCAGATCTTTCGTGTGACAGCCGGAGCACCCACCCCCCTCCGCCGGGCTGCCAGGGCCCTTTGCCAGCGGCCGCCAGTGAAACCTGCTACCGCTGGCCCCGCCCTCTCCATCCCACCATCTGCTTGCCTGCGGCTGCAACGAACCAAACCCTCGGTGAGCACCGGCCTCTGCCCACCCTTCCTGCTGGCCCTACTGCTGCTGGAACATTTCTCGGCCGCATTGGGTGCCATGTGGCAAAAGAAAATGCGGGGCTCTTTGCCCTCCTGGCCGCGCTGCTCTAGGCTGCCCTGCTGGGATGCTCCTGCCTGGCACAGGGCGAGTGGCCCAGATCCGGAGTGCCACCCCGCCGCCTGCCTGCCAGGGCCCTTTGACAGTGGCCGGTGGAACTGCGCTGGCCACACCTCCGCCTTTGGGCTGCTTAAGTGCCAGCCTGCATGCCTACTCGGTGCTGCAGGTGCCTGGCTAAGGCTGAACCTGGCGCTTTTCGGGTCCTGGTGAGCGCTGCAGCTCTCATGCCGGCTGGGTGCTTTTGGCCTCTACTGGCTGCTCCCACTGGATCGCTTTCCGTCCGTCCGGCAGGCTGCTGCTTCCGCCGCTGCTGCCGCCATGAGGTGAGGAGGTGAGGCAGGTGGCAGGGGGGTGGAGTTGCTTCCCTCTGCCTGCCAGACACCTGCCGAAGCCACGCAGGGTAAGCTTGCCATGTCCGCCCCCACCCAGATGCCCTCGCCACCCCCAAGCATTTTTTTACCATACTAACCTGCCTTTCAGCTACATTGCGTTTCTCCGTTTGCTTCTCAGCCTTCACCGCGTGTTTGTGGGACAAAAAAAAAAGTTCAATCAGACTTTCTAACTTCTCGCGAGATCTCGCGGCCGATCCAGTGGGAGCAGCCGGTAGAAGCCAAAAGCGCCCAGCCGACATGAGAGCTGCAGCACCCGCCAGGGCCTGAAGAGCGTCAGGTTCGGCCCTTAGCTTGGTGCCTGCAGCACTGAGTAGGCATGCAGGCTGGTGCTCAAGCAGCCCAAAGGTGGAGGCGTGGCCGGCGCGGTTCTACCGGCGGCCACTGGCGAAGGGCCTTGGCAGGCCGGCAGTGGGGCGGCATTCCGGATCTGGGCCAACTTGCCCCGCGCCAGGCTCGGCAGCCTTTCTGCCGCAACCCACCTTGCTGCCGCGTTGCTTCTCCACCCCATGCACAGGCCCCACCCCTGCACGCTCATGGCCTACTGGTACTGGTACAGGCAAAAAGTAAGCCCTCCCCGAAAGTAAAACCTAGTGCTTACTTCAGAGCCCAAAAGAAAGTAAGACAGGGTCTTACTTTCAGGGAAACACGGTATGCATCCACCCACCATCCAACCAAAATTCTGGACAAGCTGCGTCGATGACGCCTTCATCATCATCAAATGCTCCCAAATTGAAGAAACCCACCACCAACTCAATAACATATTCACTGGGATCAAATGCACACGCGAAGAGGAAACAGACAACAGACTCCCATTCCTCGACATCAACATAAAGAGACTAGACAATGGAGAATTGGAAGCCCACGTCTACTGCAAACCCCCACACACGGCCAGATCCTTAGTTTTGCAAGCAACCATTCCACTGCACACAAAAGAAGCTGTGTCCAGACTCTCTTCAGAAGGGCCAGGACACACTGCAGCACCACAACGCTAAGAAAAGCAGAAATAAATGGCTGCTGGACATCTTTAACGGCTATCCAGATAACTTCATATTCCAACACATAGCTTCCAAACCACAACACACCACACAGCCAACCACCACATAAAAACTAACCCTACCATACGTAAAATGACAGCCAGAATTCTCCAACCCCTAGGAACAGCAATAGCCCACAAACCCACAGCCACACTCTGCCAGAAATTATCTAGAATCAAAGACAAGATAAAGAAGGATGAAAGAAACAAAGTAATCTACAAAACCAACTGTAACCATTACAACCAGTTCCATGTGGGGCAAACATCACGTCAATTAAAAAACAGGATCCACGAATACCGGCTGGCAGTCAAATGCCACGATCCCAAATCCTTAATCTCTACCATACCGACACCAAACAGCACCAGTTTGATTGGAGCAACACAAAAATCATCAGCCACACTACCACCCTCCACGAGCATGAGTTCATCGAAGCCTGGCACTCCATAAGCAATTCCTTCAACAGACACATCAACCTACAACCAGTTTATGAACCCCTCAGAATCCAAATCAACCGCACAGCCAACCAGAGACAGCACCAACCCTCAACCAACCCACGCAAGCCCCCTTCCCACCAGCAATTCACCTCCCAACGACCCTGACCTGATGTAACCTCCTCATCACAAGACCCATCACAAGTCTCTCACTGATGACTCACACCTGACCCATCACAGACTCTCACTTGACACGCCCACACCTGAAGCCCTTATAAACTGAAGAACACTGACACTGACATCCCCTAAAGTCTGCTGCAGATGTTACCTAGCCTGGTAATGAAACATTCAGAAACCAACCCACAAGCTCGGAGAACAAACCTTCACCCTCATATATACATATACATATATACATACATATCAAGAGATACTTAGTTGGATAATAGAGCTGCAAACAGCCTTCCTTCTTTCCACCATTAAAGAAAGTGTAAAATGGCCTTAGCATAATATTGAAAAATTCATTTTACACTATACCCTTCTTTCTATGGGCAAATAATATAAGTATGCATAAAGCTTATTCAGGTCCATATGCTTTCAAATAAACCTCATAAGAGCAGTTACACCTTACACTGAATTCTACCAGATTGATTTAAACAATTGGCCTAGTACAAATTTTAAATAAGCCAAAATATGAATTGTTTGATTTTGACTTAACATGTGAATCTGATAGTGGTGGTTTGTAAAATATGATTAAATGGCTTAGTGCAGTGGTGGCGAACCTATGGCATGTGTGCCAGAGGCGGCACTCAGAGCCCTCTCTGTGGGCACACGTGCTGTTGCCCCAGCTTCGCCTCCCCCCACGACCCCATCAGCAGCCCCTCTGGAGGAGTCGCCCCCGAGCGTGGCCCACGTGGAGCAGGGCAGCCAAGGACATGGCAGCCAGGCATCGTGGACAAGACTCATCGCGCCCCATCGCGCACAGTTGATGCTGCGGGGTGCAGGCAGAGGGCGTGGCCGCCATGGCGCTGCTGGGCTGCTTGGGCAATCTGCGGTGGGCCCTGGAGGCGGTGAGTGGCCCTGCGGGCAGGCAGGGTGGGGGACAGGGTGGGGGTGGAGCAGGGGCGGGGCCAATTTTTGGGGTCTCGGTCTCTAAAAGGTTCGCCATCACTGGCTTAGTGTGATGTTCAAACCCAGCTCATTCTGTTTAGTTTGGAAACCATGAGCATAGCGAAGCTCAGTCATTTTGTTATGTGTAAACAAAGACTGCTTTCCCTTTGAGTTGCTATAATATTAAGCAAATATTATTGCTATTATGTTGAGTTTGAATCTATATGGCATCAGATTGGAGCAATGGTTTTACTTGTGTTGAAATTTAACAGACAATGCAGTGAGATGAAGACCTCCCTGTAGATAGTCATTTCCACATAGTCACTTGTAATATTTCTTATATTTGGGGGATCTTATTTCCTGAAAATTAGTTCAGGAATAGATCAAGTAAGATTGTTTTTCTATCATTTACTCTAGATATGTGGAAATAAAAAAACCTCAATAATGAATTAAATATATGTATGAGAATTTTTCCATCCCACCACTACATCAGTCTTCTATGTTTGATCATAGCCTCTCTAGGTTGCAAATGATGTATAGTTTATCCTTAAATGGTTTTGTTTGAGGAATAACGTGCTTCAGAACAGGAATATCTTGTATAGTGCAAAGGAAAACAAAGATAGCTCTTTTTGTTTTACATATAAAAATTAATTATCTAAAATATACAATATGAGAACATTCGGTTCTGCCTAACATGTCTGTATCTTCCAAATTATTGTCAATCATTTATAATCCAACTAAGTGAATGCTTATTGGGACATACATTTCACTGATCAGATAAAGACTTAGTCTTCATCTCAAAACTTTGCATAAGATTACAATTTCAGTCAACATTTAATTCAGTGTTTCTCTTTGGTCTTTCCCAGTGTTTGCCAATGCATGTTTTGAAAATAAGTATCATTAGAATTTTGGATTGCTGGCAATTCAGATTTCAGAAAGACATTTTAATATTTACTTTCTCACACATGATCACCAGATTTTTTTTTAATACTGTATTAATCTCTTTCTGATAGAGCACAGGCTTTTTCCAAATGTAAGATGCAAATGATACTAAAAAGATAATACCCAGAGAAATTTAATTGCAGTTAGGATGGATAGTACTTGACCAGTTGGATTAATATGTGACTTCATAAAAGAAAATCAGTCTCTCTCTCTCTCTCTCTGTCTCTCTCTCTCTCACACACACACACACACAGTTCTAGCATATTTTTGTGATACTAATATTACATTATTTATTTATTTAAATTTATTATAGCTGCCCACTCCACTTGGCTCTCCAGTGACTTACCAATACATTTTTTAAAAACAACAACATACAACATGACGAATAGCCCAGACTACAACACTAATAACAATAAGAAACTAGGACAGGACCCTGCCACAAACAGGCTTGAGACAACAATTGCATTTTAAGAGCTTTTCAGAACTCCAGGAAAAGATGCTGTCTGTGTTTCTGAGGAGATACTATTCTGGAGGGTGAGGGCTGTTTTGTAAGATGACAGTGTTTGATAGAAAGCAACCTGGTGCATGCCTAATCTGCTAGAATGTACTGGGAAAGTAGAAACAATTGGTGATAGTTGATTCTGCAGATATTCAGGCTTTATGCCATAAAGCTTTATAGGTAATGACCAACACCGTGAATTGCACCTGGAAATGGATTGGCAACCAATGCAGCTTGTCTAGCAGTTGTAACACATGGGCCTACCAAGAAGCGCATTACTGTCAGCCCTTCAAGGTAGATGAGGCTAGGAATCCAATGTTATGTGCATCAGTATTATTTTTATTGTAAAGCTATGGTGGTAGAATCTTGCCAGTTTGAATGCACTTTCCCCTCTCTCCCTGTATATTCGTGATTGTCTTGTTTGAGACATTTACTTTTATCTGATTATTGTCTTGATAGTGGCTTTTCCTCCTACCTCCTCCCCTCAAGGCCATTCCCTCCACAATTACTTCTTGGGATGCTGCATTTTGAACCAGCTGTAGCTTCTGGATGGTCTTCAAAGGCAGCCCCACATAGAGCATATTGCACTAATCTAGTGGTGGGATGACCAGGGCACGACTGACTCCTTGAAGGACCTACTAGTTAAGGAAGGGGTGCCTCTGGTACATAAAATGAACCTGTATAAAAGTCCTTCTGGCCACAAGTGCCATTTAATAGCTGTAAGTCCAGAAGCATTCTCAGGTTGCTTACCAGTCTAGAATGGGGAAGTGCTATCCTAGCTGAGACCAATGATGGAAAGACCCTTGACTCTAGGGCAGGGCTTTTCAATCTTTTTACCGATTGTACCACTTTTAGGATATGGCAATATTCGAGTACCACCTAGCAAGGTGTCAAAAACTTGGTGACAAAAAAAAAACCTGTTCAAAGTTGCAATTGCACTGAAATGACTTATGACCATTTTTCACACTTATGACCATTGCAGCAACAGGGTCATGTGATTTATATTTGGATGCTTGGCAACTGATTCATATTTATGATGGTCACAGTGTCCCAGGGTCATGTGATCCCCTTCTGCAACCTTTTGACAAGCAAAGTCAATGGCAGAGCTGCTGGTGGCCAAGTGCTAAGGTGGGACTTCCTTCCTTCCCTCCCTTCCCTGCCTCCCTTTTTCTCATTCCCATCTCCTTCTGAAGGAAGAATTTGAACCCCCCCATATTTTCCCTCTTCCATATATTGATCAAACAAGGAAAGGCCTCCAGAGACAGAAAAGACAAGCTGCTGAGTGAACTAGCTTAAAAAGGCACTTCCCCTTTAAGAATTAGCTACTGGCTAGAAAGGAAAGTAAGGAGCCCAGCCGGCACTTACAGAAGAAAAAAAAAATGTAAGTACTGGCTGCCGGCTAAGGCAGCCTCCCCAAATGGTTCCATTCATAAGTAAAATCTGCAGCTCCAGAGGACTCTCTCACTGTAAGTCTTTGCCTCTGCTGGCTCTTTCCCTTCCCCACTACACTTGGTTAGGCAGGGCTGTGTACCACCTGCCACTCATTAATGTACCACAAGTGGTTTGCGTACCACAGGTTGAAAAGCCCTGCTCTAGGGGACCAAACAGCCACAGTCACTCGGGCTCACCAGGATTGAGCTGAAGTCTGTTCCTTCCTATCCAGACCTGAAGAGCCTCACTGGTTATTGTCATGGCTGTGTATCTTCTTTACACATGCAAAACATCACAAGTAAAATCATAGAAGGAAATGATGACAAATAAGTAAAATTAATTTCAGCAAAGATAAATTAATACTTAATTTTGATTTTTTTATTACATTTAAAGTAAACTGGAATATAATGTTAAAAATCACTTTAAAATGGAGAGGATGGTAAGCTATACACAAATGCAACTATAATTGTTACTTTATTTGCTAGTTTGGTATTTTAATGATTCATACTAATACCTTAATTTCTACAGAACTTTCAGTAGTTTAATGAATGACCCCTGAACTTTGTACTTATTAGCAGCTTTCTTGCTTATGTGCCATCCAACCAATGTCTACTCTTAAAGACGCATAGGTAGATTTTCTCTAGGACAATTTGTCTCCAACCCGATCTTTCAGGTGATTTTCCTGGTAAAATACAGAGATGATTTACCATTGTCATCTCCCATGTATTATGAAATGATGCCTTTGTCATTGTCACTAAAGTACTCATCTGCCTTTAACATCTTCCTATATTGCTACTGTCCAATATAAGTATCCCTTCGGAGGAACCAAGATATGACCAGCTTCAAATTTGAAGTACATTTTATTTCCTTTCTTGCCATAGCCATTCAGAAAGGAAATCTATCATTTGGTATTCACTGAAATCAAGAGAAATGTAGTTAACTTTAGCTGCATGAAAAAGGAGATCCAGAGCTGTCCACCCTCAACTTAAAATATTTATATTTTAAATATTTTCTTCTGGAAAAATCTAATTCAGTGGGGTCCTTGGTATTCTGAGTTGTTTTCTTGCAGATCCTTTCATTACCAAAACTAGGTAACATTATCAGTGCACCCCACAGTTCAAACCTGAGCTGCAAATATTCTCTTCTGTCAAATTTAATTCAGTTACTTTATTTTACTTTTTATTTTATTCATTTAGTTAAGTAATTCAGGGTGGTTTTTTTTTTCTTGACTACTAAGCAGTCCCATTAAAGGTTTTTGAAGTTTCTCTGATGCTTTCCCCATATAAATTGTCTCGTCGTCATAATTCACTGTCATTTGGGCTTTTCACTGTTTTGCTCTCAAAACGACAACAGTGTATATCTCATTTATACCATTATTCTGTTAAACAAGGAACATCTTACCCCTTTAATCATTGTATATGCCATTAACAAGTTACCAAGAAATATCATTTTCCTAATCATTGCTTCTGAACATTCATTGCAGTATATTCCTTCACTCTGTATGTGAATTGATGAAAATTTAATAGTCTAATGCATTGTCCCCCAACCTCTTGAGTTGGTGAATGTATCTGGGATTTTGAAAGCATCTTACAGTAATTCTCATAAAACGATTGCCATGGTTGATATACCCAGTCTCAAAACACTCAATTACTAGGATACAACTGGTGAAGTGATTGTTGTACATGTGTAATATGCATGGCAGAAGCAGGAGATAAGCAACAATATTCTCTCTTGTTTTCCATCATTTCTACAAGTAACTTCTGATATAGTGTAGTAGTAATTATTTCTGTTATTATGTTACTTGTCCTTCAGTAAACTGTTTAATTAATTACCTCACGCTTCACCTGTGTTACCTAAATTTATCAAGTAAACGTATAAAATTCATTGTAAAAAAAACCACAGCTGGACTACACAGATTGTTGCTCAACACCCATTGTAGCTTTCCAAAGTGTCCCTGCCACTTCCACAGATGCCAAACCTAGCCCTGGACTTTAGCCACTTGCCATTTTATTTTCTAAAAATGCTTCCAGGAGCTAAATTATATCCTATTTTTTTATGGTGGTGCTGTTCTGTAAAGCATACTAACTTCCCATTTATTACCATTTATTAAATTTTAAATAAAAACATCTTTAAAGAAATCCTGAGGATTAGAAAGCCTGGTGCCAAGGCAGATGTCACCAATCACATTGGTGCCCTTAGGCATTGTGTTGGAGAGAACCTGAGTTTACTGTAAGTTTCCAATTTGGGTTACTATTCAGCTTTCACTGCCTTTAGAGAAATTATAATGTTATAACTTCAACTATCACAGTGAGAGTTGGCAGCCTAATTTGGCTTGAAAGGTAAATTGATTTCAGGCAAATGCATCAGAGGCTATAGCAAAAATTGAGGAAGGGCAAAATATGGACACATACCCTCTCAGACGAGTTTTTCTAGATTAGTCATGCAGTTTCTCATGCATGCATGCATGCATTTCATTCTTACATGCTTATACACAGATTTCCAGAAATACCTAGCTGCAATTATTAGACTTTAAAATATATAACCCTTGAAACAATAGCTTCTATTTTGAATCCTGTCAGAAGTTGTAATGGCTTTGATGGGAGAGGATTGCAGTATTTGGGAGAGATTAAGCTTGAGGGAAAAACCAATAAAGTAGATGAGAAACTCACAGGATTTAACAGTGAATGTTATAGGATTATATGTTCAGAAGTCTTCCTGCTCACAAGTCTGCTCTAAAATGTGAGTGAGCTATTTTGTTTTGTTTTGTTTTATGTCCATCCATTTACCATGAGATTTTGGGGACTAACAACCAGCTAAAAACATCAGTAATATTAACAAAACAGCAATTAATATCTCATTAAAGGCAGTTTATATATATATATACATAAATCATAAACCCTATGACATAATGCTTTTAAAACAGGCTCACCTAAATTCTTGGTCTTTTTGCAATTAAGAATCTCGGGTCAGAAGTAATTTCTGATTTTGAGGATGGTCCCTGCATGTGGGCAGCCCCTATATTGATTGGCCTTTCTTTATTTTAATAATAGTGAATACATTTCAGTTACACTAGGGTTATAGAATGTTGACTTCAGAATGATAGAAGGTGCATACATGCCAATAAGAACCTGTACCTGTCCATCTCATGTATATAGTTTGTCACCAGCAAATGTTAAAATGCTAACTGTTCATAGTTCTAGTGTAAATAGCTCAATGTTTCTATGGGCAAAACCAATATTTTATAGAGAAGCAGCCTTCTATATCCTATACTGCTGATGTTTTTATGACAATATGTGACCCATTGGGTCATTGTTTCAGAGATATTTACTACCACTCATGTAGCCCCACACAGTCTCCTTGCCTCTTGTTCACCTCCTCACATCCCTGCAGACTTTCCCTGATCTGCGTTGCACCCTGATAAATCCTCCCTGATCCTTTCCACACCTCTCAGGCACCCTCACCAACCAGCACCCTCATATACTCTCCTTTACCTGCTCTGTGCCTCTTACACACCTCTGCACACCCTTCTCCACTCTTGCTGCATCTCTCACACACACATCTTGCTCCCTCCCCCACCCAACAGCAGTCACTTACTTGTCTGCTGCCCTTGGACTTGCAACTTACTGCCAGCTTCCCAACTGACTTGTGGGAAACAGGCAGGGAGCATTGGAAACGATCATCACGTGACCAGGGCACTGCAGCAGTACAGCAGCATTGATGGGCCCATAATTATCCAAAATTTCAATCCCACAGGAGTCATTGCTCCTGGATTTTGGATGCATTCACTAAGTTAGCCTATTGGAAGTACCTTGGTTCAAAAATTGTTGCCTGTGATAGTTTTTCCCAGCTGAAGGTTATAAACAGACAAGAGACTTTTAGTAGCATACAGATTTACTGTATTTCATATTTTAGATGCTCAGCATTTGTGAACAAATAGTCAATTTCAATTTTGTGATTGAGGCATCATCCTCAAAATTGCAGTCCTATGAATATTTACTGCAAAATAAATCTCAGAGCAGAGATCACTCCCAAATAAGTGTGCATAGGACTACAGCCCAAGTGAAAACATTATAGTCACCTCTCATTAAAACAGATTTTCATCATTCCCTCTGAGCACATAATAAATTTCTCTGGCCAATGATATATATGTACAGGAAATAGTTTTAAGACACTATAAATTGATTGAAGGTCAGCACCCCTGTAAAAATAATTGACTTGCCTGAAGTTTAACTTTATAGATTTCAGCTGCAGTTAATCTAATAGCACAAGAATAGATCACGGTTTTTCCGCACTTGTTCATTGGCTAATGATTCAATCTGATGCACTTTATTTTTGTATATGTCTTTTCTAGCAGAGAAAGATCTTGCATACAGAAAAAAACACTCTAGTATTTTTAAACTCTGAAAAGGTGTAGGAATGATACCACATCCATGATGCCCTACTGCAGTTGCATATTCAGAAGAAATTGTTAATAGCAACAATGACTATATTTTATGAAACTTAGCGGTTGTGAGGAAAAGGAAATCCTTCAGAATTTCTTGGAGCTCTATATTGTATGATCTAGTATTAAACAGAATTCTGTTACAATGCCATAATTACTATCTCTGCTACAACTTAGGTTAGCTGCACCTCTGCAGCTGGATCAGATTCTATCTTTTTAGCCTTTGTTCCAAGGATTCAGTTTTTCCCCCTTATTCTTAAATGTTTTCGTTTGATTGATTTACATTTGCACAAGAATGTAGAGAGTGTTATGGAATATGTATAAAGGTGGCCTGTTGTTTCCATCTCTCAAGAGAGTGTCAATGATTTTTGAGTAGTATAGCTGTATAAAGGAAAGTCAAGGATAAATAACTTAGTTATCTAAGTATATATGATTCTTCCTTTGTTAACAGCATCTGTGGCTTAGGTAAATACATCATGTATTCTTTTTCCAGCTGTACTCCTGTAATAGTTTGAAGCTGCTTGTTCTCTCTACACTGCATGTCATAGCAGCCTACCCAAGAACTTAGACCAACTTAAACCTTTACCATATGCTCATAAAGTGGAATAGTTATTATGCTATAACCATTATTTATGTCTTGACACCCAAAACATTGATAAGTACAGTATAACAAAGTTTGCCAATACAAGTTATGTAGCCTAATTTATATTTAAGACTGATAAATATGTCAGATAATGGGAAATCTTATTTTTTGAAATTATAGATTAGCTTTTCTACTGTTGCCATTTCCTACCCAGAAGATCCAAATATTCACACTTGTTTAAGTAAGATTAAGAACATTCAAGGTAGAAAATCTGTGATTGTCCAGATGTCCCATCCATACACCCGGTTTAATAGGCTGTCCTCGTCTAGTCCACAAAGCAGCACAAAAATGGGTTTGCAGAATTTGCTGTGCCCTAAAAGCTGATTAGTATTCTGTCTTGTAATGAGACTGAGTGGTGCAGTCCTGAAAAAGTATTAAAGGATAAGTGAGTTGTAGATTTCTGGCTAGTAGGAAAAACATCCCTCTCCTGGGGCTGGAGGCAGAGGAGAATTTAGACTGGAGGATTTAATCGTCTGTCAGAACCTGGAAAAGATGGTAAGTAGTCTCAATCTGTCTCACACTCATGTGCTTCTTCAGCCTTTTTCTCTCATTCATTTTTCCTACTTTCTCTAGCTTTTTTCTCTGTTTCTTGCTCTTTTGCCATCTTACACATCTTTCTGTCACTTGTTCCATCACTCTTATTGGCTTTGTCACCTTCACCTGATTCATCACCACCTTAATGGTTGCTCCATAGCCCTCTCACTTTCCATTACCATTCCTTTTTTTCCATAACCATATTACTACCATAATGCAAATTGTATTGGACCAGATAAGGACAAAGGTATATGGCCTCAGGCAAAGGCTAGACTATGAGGACTTGTTAAATAATGAGGCTTATTCAGTATGCAATTAAGGGGGTATGTGAATGAACTCTCCTAGGCTCCAACTAGTATTAACTGCACAGTATGAACAGTATGTTCCTGCAGTCACATGAGTGCCATTTATGACCATTGCAGGATTCCCACAGTTACGTGATCATCATTTATGAGTTTACAGCTGACTTTCAACAGGCCAAGTCGCTGAAGAACTGGCAATAAAATTGCAAATCATGATCCTATAAAGTCTCAATAACCCTGGGTGATTTGCTTAATGACCATAGCAGAACTGATGTTAAGTCCAGCACAGTCACATGATGTTTTGTTTAACAACCACATCACTTAATAAGAGAGTTGTCGGTCCCAGTTGTGGTAGTTAAATGAGGGGTATCTGTAGTGGGGAATGATGGGAGTTGTAATTTAAGAACAACTGAAAGTGCAGATTCTCTTCCTCTGATTTAAGCAATAAAAAGTTAAGTTAGAAAATTAAAATAATTTATTTTTTCTTTGGATTCACCTGTTCAAAGTGCCTTTGCAAATGGTAGTATATAGAACTATTTGCTATCATTTATTAAGCTGCTTTAGCTGAACTTTTGTTTAGCATTTGTTTTCTTGGAATATCTCTTCTTTTGTCTGTTTTGGAATTATCTAAATTAAACCAAATGTCTGGTTTCAGAAAATTTGCCTTAAAATAAACCACAGGCTAAAAGACAATTATATTCATCACAGTTATTAGCAGTATGAGGTGTGTGTCCTTAGGCTTCATACTGAAAGCAGTTCTGTAATTGGTGGCTGCAGTGTTCCAGCTGTACTAGGCAATCTTCCAAATCCAGAAATTGAAAGTGAGCACTTATTACAGAGGAATGTTCTCTCCCTCTATTAATTTGGAATTGCAATAATTTCATCTGGTTCCATACAAATCAATAATTGAGTAGTAAAATCAATTATATTAAATCATAGACAGTATGTAATTCATTCATCTTCTTATATAAAATATAGTCATGATGTATGACTTGGATGGCTTCTCTTTTGTTCCCCTAAAAGTTTCACATGGATATTGAAATACTACTCATCAGTATAATTATTTACTGTGAGTTTATTTATGTCCCCAGTATACCAAAAAGCACAAACACTGAACTATATTTTCTCATGACGGTGAACAGTAAGAAAAGAACTGCGGCTTTCTATAATCTGTGGTAGGTGAACAGCTAATGTTCCATCTCAAGGACGTTGTTCAACCTTGCATAGCTGCAATTCTTCACAAACCCAGTTTTATAATGACATAGATGGAAATTTTGTGTATATTTTTTTCAATTTTCTGTTCCAAATTGAGTAAGCATTAGGTAGTTTTAAAAAAAGTTTTCTCTAAATAGGTTCAATGTGTGGAATGCTAGGAGTTATACTCAGTTTTTAAAATCATTTTACTTAGAAATTGTCCTCAAGATTAGAATCATCGTGGGGTCTCTCAGATACCGATACCACTTGTCCCTTGAGCACATTCTTTTCAAATCCCTGTTATTCAAGCATTTTCCATATCTGCAAATTTAACCCTGTTTTTCTCCTTGGCAGCTGAAGTATGTGCCTCCCCCTCAAAAAAAATCTCCCAAATCATGTATGCAATAAATTAATAACTCAGAAAGTTAAATTTTAACATAATTGTGTTGATAGAGAACATGGGGGATTCTCTGTGCAATATTTAGAGGCAGTTTTTGTATAATAGAAGAACATTTTTAATTCCTGTCTCCTTCATAGACGCTGATGTGAGCCCTGAGAAGTAGTCCAGACAAGAAGCAGACCCAGGAGTACTAGCTCTATCTTTGTTGTAAGATTGCATTAATAGAATCTTGCAAGATTGAATTAAAAGTATTTCTTCTCTCTTGCAGAAAACTAGGGAGGTCCCCTTGTGATAGGTTTCCCACACCATCCCCTTTTGTGGGCTGAAACATATTTTAGAATCTGGTTGTCCAGTCTGCAGCTCCCAGTTTCCCAAAATCATTCCCACATATCATTATACAAACGTGATTTGGAATTTAGCCATTTTGGTCAGTGTTTAACTTGAATCTGAAAGATTTAAGACATCTAAGAACTTTTAGATTAAATGTATGCTGCCACTCACTCCAGGGAGTGGCCATATCCCGTTTCTTTGGTGACCAAAAGAAAGAACTGCATAGCAACAAGAACATTGTCCACAAAGCTGCACATCTTTCCAGGGGTTAAGTACTCTTTTGTAGCAGAAAAGTATATTGTAAAAGTAAAAATAATAAGATTAGCATTCATAGTTATTAACAGGCAGAGCTTTCTTACTGTAAAATGCTATCTTTTTTTAAAGCAGAAAGAGAAAGTTCATGTCATGGTAGGGATTGATAACTGTTTTGCTGCTTTCTGTTTGCTCTGCCACTCTCTAATCATTTGTATGGGACTCTGGCCTTCAACTCTGTGTAATATGTGAACAGATTCGCAGTGTATCTAATTTGAATATGCCACAATTTTGGTATGAATATTTTAAATGAAAAATAAACTTTCTTCCTTCTACCAGGTCAAGTACAGGGAGACCTTGATAGGCCACAATGTGGTTCAGTTGTTTTTGGTTCATGGGGCCTTACATATGTATTTAGTAACCTGCATCCTGTTCCATTTTCTTTAATGCTCCTCATACTCCTAACACTACTAACAAAAAAGGAATCCATACGTAAGTGAAAAGAACTACAGGTTGATTTTCACATAGGTAGCTGAAAAATGTGCTGTGGGAAAGAGTAGATATTTATTTCAGATTTTTCAGATTCGTTTATGTAATATTATTATTGGTTGATATCAGATATTTGTTGACCAAATGAGCCATAGGAATATTTTAGATGGTTAACAACTAGATAGAATTATTTCATATTAATAGTAATATTGGAAACTGAACAATTCCATACTATCCATTTCCGTGAAAGAAGTATCAGCAGGTCGAAGAAAAAAAAACAGTGTTTGCAGAACCAGGGCTTTTTTTCTCATAGAACGCCCAGAACGGAGTTCCGGCACCTTTTTTGGATGGAACCTTGTAGGATAGGCAAGGCGGGTTGTATGACATGTGTGAGTTCCAGCACCTTTTTTTTTTTTTTTTACAAAAAAAGCACTGTGCAGAACTACTTCTCCAATAAAACCTTAAGGAAAAATAACCAGGGAAGATCACAGTACAGCTCAATGGTGATTAAGCAACAAGCATTAAACAATTCCCAACTGCTCTGCAGTCAGGTGGAATAAAAAAATTGAAAGGTAATGGAAATATTATTTGACTAAATCCCTGAATATGAACAATCTGCACTGCTGATTTATAGGTCCCAATTGTTTAAATTCATATTTTTTCCCCATCCGGTAATCCATTGTAGGGTGCTAGGTAGGAATTATCTGTTGGAAGATCATTCACTTTTTCAAAGCAACAATCATGTAGTTAGAAGTGTGAAAAATATCTTCAGCTCAAAAGTTTTAAGCCTGAAACACTCAGTTCCAACCAGATCCTGGTTCATATCTTCATTTGAATCTCATAGATGCCCACAAAGTTTTTTGGTTTTGAGAAAAGGCGGAAATCATCCAACAATATGTATGGATTGTACGGGTAGATGGGGTAAGACATGGCGATTAAACTTTTCGATTGATTCTTGGTGGCTCATGAAGATTAGGGCCTGATGTCATGTTGCGTTAATTTTTTTTTTCATGTGCTTCTGAACTCTGCTTAATATTGTTTCAAAGTGTTACAAGGTAGTATTCTGAAGTGATACATTAGTGGTACCAGATTCAAGTAAATTCATGTAAATAACATCATTTAACTCCCAGAAAACTATCAATGAGTTTTCTTACCGAAGCATGGGTTTTGAATTCTTTTTTCTTAGTTAAAGCTTTGCAACGATAGTCCATGGACTAATGCTTTGTTCTGGATCATAATGATAAGCCCCTGTTTCTTTGACTGTTATGAAATTCCTCATCTTCTCATAGTACAACAACAACTGTTGGCAAGTTTCAACTCTTGAAGCTTTTATATCTGCCATCAGCATGCAAGGAATCCATATTCTACAAACTCTGATATTGAAGAACAAAAGTAATATAACATATTCCTGTGAAATACCAAGCTTGATAGAAATTTTCTTTTGAATGATTCACCAATTGTTCTTAATCAGTTAATCAACATTTTTCATGTGAAATTTGTCAGTTGCTATCACAGGTAATCGACTTTATTCTTGATCACACAAATCAGTTCTTCCCAGATTACCATATTTCCTTTTTTTTTTGCCCAGTGATGCCCAGTATTCACATCAACACAGTCATTATAAACAACTTGCATTCAGTGGTGAATTTCAATCATAGGGACTCCTTTTAAAGTTAATCACAGAGCATTGCTTAAAGCATACTAACAAGAATTTATCGCAAACCTCAGTTTCACAAATAATAGCAATACAGTATTTTCTCAGCAACTTCCCAATGCTAAAAAACACATCGGAGCTTTTAGTGCATCATTGCTGCTATCTGATTATTTACAACATTGAGCCATTACTTTTCATTTAATCCCCCTATTTTTTAAAAAAACTGAATATTATATTGATGATAATTAATGATTACTTCCCTTCAATGTGATACTATCTTAATGATAAATATGCTGGTCTGATCATTGATTC
Organism: Azemiops feae; assembly: GCA_023970755.1. NCBI lineage: Eukaryota > Metazoa > Chordata > Lepidosauria > Squamata > Viperidae > Azemiops > Azemiops feae. Next base: position 1,069,591 of record JALGBA010000838.1, read on the forward strand.
ATATAGTATGTGTTATTACAGTTAAGAGAATATTTTTGTCTCTGCAACTCTCACTGAAATATAACTCATAAGATCATCAGGGTGATTGTGTTTGAGCAGACTTTTGAAAACTAATTTGTATTAGTTATCTGATTATTGCTATTATCTTTTTCATTTTTTTTTTAATTAATGGTGGGCTGTTGAGTTTTACTTTTTAACCTTATTTTTCTTTAAAAATATTTTATTGTAATACATTATGCCATTATATTAGGTTGTAAGGATAAAGTTCATAGTGAGACCTAATGTTATGGTGTTTGTAAATCAAAAATTTTTTGGACTTGTGTAATAGGTTTAATAAAATAATTATAATCATTTTAAGCCTATAAGGCTGCAGGAGCTATTGTCTATAGTACAGTATATATTCTTGCCTGAGAACAAACCCACTTAAAATCAGGAAGCCTTGTTTCTGAATACTCATTATTAAGATGAGTTTATATCTTCATTTTTAGACCTGGCTAGTTGTGAGATTCAGTTCTTATGCATCTTTCTCTGGCAACATAAATTTTAAACAATACATATTTAATTATTAATACTAAAACTCAGCAATATCACCAAAATAAAGCAAAACAGGATTTTATTTTAGAAACAGAAACAAGAAGAATCTTTCTTAGTATTTCTTATCCATTAAAACGCTTCAAATTTTCTCTAAAAGGCTTTATGTACGTCATGTAGAAAAACTTAAATATATCTCAAGGGTCTATTTTGATGCTCTAACAAAGGCTAGTAATGCAAAAATGCTATTTGAGTGTAGACTACTCATGTGAACAATATAAGGTGGATAATTGTCACATGTTTGTTTAGTAATGATGGAACCACAATTTTGTATGAGTTTGTGGCTGCAGTGGCATTACTCTCCGTTTAGATTGTGCTTAAATGGACTATCAGCAGTGTAGGTGTGAATTTATTATATATGTGCTAATCATTTACAATAATAATTTATTAAAATTGTACACCACCTGACTGCCAGTGACTCTGGGTAATTTAAACAATCAAAGAAAAAAAAAAGAAAAAAAGCAATAGAAAATGGCAAGAATAATAATAATAATAATAATAATAATAATAATAATAATAATAATAATAATAATAATAATAAAGTTGGAAGGGACCTTGGAGGTCATCGAGTCCAACCCCCTGCTCAGGCAGGAAACCTTATACAATTTCGGACAAATGGCTGTCCAGTCTCTTCTTAAAACTTCCAGTGTTGGAGCATTCACCGCTTCTGGAGGCAGGTTGTTCCACTGGTTAATTGTTCTAACTGTCAGGAAGTTTCTCCTCAGTTCCAGGTTGCTTCTCTCCTTGACTAGTTTCCATCCATTACTTCTTGTCCTGCCTCAGGCGCCTTGGAGAATAGCTTGACTCCCTCTTCTTTGTGGCAACCCCTGAGATATTGGAACAATGCTATCATGTCCCCCCCTCGTCCTTCTTTTCATTAAACTAGACATACCCAATTCCAGCAAACGTTCCTGATATGCTTTAGCCTCCAGTCCCCTAATCATCTTTGTTGCCCTTCTCTGCACTCTTTCTAGAGTCTCAACATCTTTTTTACATCGTGGTGACCAAAACTGGATGCAGTATTCCAAGTGTGGCCTTACCAAGGCATTGTAAAGTGATATTAATACTTCACGTGATCTTGATTCTATCCCTCTGTTAATGTAGCCCAGCACTGTGTTGGCTTTTTTGGCAGCTGCAGCACACTGCTGGCTCATATTTAAGTGATTGTCCACTAGGACTCCGAGATCCCTCAGACTAGATTGAATGAAACAAGAGGTCTAGCTCTCCTTTACCAAAGGCCTTTTAAACCAATATGTAATATTTCAAAGATCAGTGAATGAAGTGGGCTTTTAGCATTCAGATAATTTGCCTTGGTAGCAATTAAGTATCATCTTTATGTTTACCCCAATTCTTACATTTTCTCCTTCTGAAAAAATGCATTTGATGTGGAAAATTCTAATGTAATCCATTTTCATTTTTTTTAAAAAAAAAAATGCAGGCTTTTTGCTGAGTGCTAAGTTGTGCTAATTTTTAATTAGTTCATATATTTTTGGGATATTTTTCAACTTATCTTTCCTTCTTTGTTCTCCCCATATAGGGGAAGAGAATTTAAATTGGCCATGTTAATAGTGGAGATTATATTTATGAACGTGTATTGGTCAGTACATTGTTTTCATTTTCACACTGACCAGTATAAAGCTTAAAGTTAAACATAATACACATAAAGCATGATGAAATACAAAAAAATGATTCACTTGACCATATTTTATTTATGCCATTTTATTTCTTGGGAGGGGGTGAATAGTATAACTCAGGAAAGAGTTGATTTTAATATGTACACTATACAAATAATGGCTAGATCTCTTATTTTCCTCCAGTGGGAACTCCCTCCCTCTTTGTCAGCCTTTCAAGGTCGGCTAAGTCAGGAATTAGACACCACAAGGACTGTTGGAATTCTATTGTTGTTGAGTATAAAAATAGCATTTCAAATGCCTGGCAGAGTTTCTTTCTATCCCTTCTTTTAGCACCGAGAATCAAGATGGAGTTGTTTTGAGTCCCTTCCATATACTTAATTCTTTCCCAGAGCTCAGATTTTCTTTACTCTCTTATTTGTTAACTGATTCTGCATTCCTTTACTGCTTCCAACAGATTTTCTTCTTGTGTCTAAAAATGTAAAACATCATTTCAGATTTCCTGAAAACCAAAGATTGCAAGGAGCACATTTTTTATTAAGTCTTCCTGTAAATGAGATGGGATTAGCATGATGCACTTTGCTGTCAGTTTTTCTGCACAGAGTACCCGTGTATATTATTTTATGCTTTAGGGACTGTAGGGAAAGCTAGATCCTGGAAAATAAGTGTATTTGGAGAAGAAAAACAATTAACAGGTTGGCTTAGAATAATTAAACCAATTAATTACTGGTTTATTTGTTGATTTCTAACAGCTGATTTTATATAATCCCCTTTATTTTATTTGTTGGGAATATATCTGCTTTATAGCTCTTTAATCCCATCATCTGTCAGAAAAGATCTTATCTTTTAATTCCTTAGCAATGCGTTCCTTGAGCTAAAATTGAGTCTTGCTAAGACTGCCATCAAGAGTACTTCTCTGCCTTAAATATAAAACCTTGACTGTAGAAGAAAAAAATGGAGCTACAGCTCACTAAAAGATGATCTGAACACCTGTGCTTTAGACATTTGCCCATTGGAGTCATTTGCCCATTGGAGTCATTTGCCCATTGCTAAAAACAGACAAGTTAGTATTGTTGATTGTATGCTGGCTGAGGAGCTCATGAGGCAGGTAGGAGTTCGGTAATGCTACCTCAGAGAGTATTTGGTGAAATCCTAATGCTGCAGATATATGGAAGATAGCAGCTTGTGTCCTTCAAATTGTTTCTCAGCTAATTAAGATTTGCAATAGTTTCCTCTTTTTTTTTTATCTGTTTCTTTGATCGTTCTCAGCTTGCCAAAGCTCTGGTATGTAATGTTTTGTTTATTATATTTGCAATGTGAAACTTGTGCCATTTGCCTTTCTTCTTCCTTGACTGAGCAAATAGGATTCTAGTGAAAAAAAAATTGCAGGCAGATGGATTCTTACAGGTCAAAGATTGAAAATGATACTGAAGAACTTACCACAGCTGTTACATCAATAGGTAGTGGCATTATTTGCATACTGTTCTTTGTTAGTTGCAAAACCTATGAGTCTAAAACCTCCAGAAGAACAATAGAGCAGTCATTCCTTACAATGTGTCCTTCCTTCCTTCCTTCCTTCCTTCCTTCCTTCCTTCCTTCCTTCCTTCCTTCCTTCCTTCCTTCCTTCCTTCCTTCCTTCCTTCCTTCCACAGTAGGATCCAGCCATATAAAACTCCAGTAGCAATCATATGGAGTAAATATTTTACATATATAAGGAGGGGGAGAGGGAGAATCCAATATCGTACACAGGTACTCCTTGATTTATCATTAATTGAGCTGAGAATTATAGTCATATAAGTTGTAAATTGAGGCACCCATGTGACCAGTAGTAATTTTGTGATTTTTTTAAAGGTGGTCATTAAGCAAATGTGGTTGTTAAGTGAGTGCTATGATTATTAAGCAAACACATTCATTTGAATGGCCTTTTTTGCTGGAAAAGGTCAAAATGAAAGCCAGCTGGTGATTTTGGGCCAGTCACACTCTCTCAGCCCAACTCACCTGACAGGATTGTTGTGGGGAAAACAGGAGGAGGAAGTAGTACTTAGATATATTTACCACAATGAATTATTTATAAAATTAACAAAGGAGGGATAAAAGTGTAAAAATGGGTTGTTAACTAATAAGATTTAGCTTCTGAACTATTCATCTTTTCACATATTTCACTGTGGGTCTGATTTATACTTGTTAAACATAGAGATAAATTTGACAAAACAAGCATTTGAGAAAGGTTCGTGTCTGCTAAAATTACCTATTAGAAAAAAATGTTTCAGGCAATAGATAATGTGGTACTGAGGTTCTGTTTGTGTTTTTCAGTTAAAACACTTATTTTTTTTTATAGAGATCATAAATAAAAATGCCTGTTACGACCCTGTGTTATAAACAATCATCCAAAGTTAAATTGGATATTTTTACTGATGATGAAACAATTTTTCTTGTATATGTTAAAACTTCGTTTCAATTGTTTGGGGGTTGTTCATTTTGTTATTTTTACTCAACAGTAACAATAAACTTATGAAGGATAGTTCTTAGAGATTTTTTCTCAAGATGTAGAAATAGAGTAATAATATGTAAATAATACATTTATTTTTGTCATAATGGGATACTTTTCTAGGCACATTATAGATATCTTTAAATTTGCTTAAGTGCACTGTTTGGATTCAGACATTTATTTTCTTTATTTTCAATGGAATTGTGAACCACTTAGTCAGTTTAGATTGCAATATTTTAAATAGTAGCTTGACACTAAATGTAGGAGCGTACTGTTGCTTATCTGTTAATAGTCAAGTAATTGCCCCAAAGATGCTTTTCAAAAATGCAGTGCTGTATACAGTCAATATAACTTTAATAGAGGGTAGAGGAGCTTATACTGTAGTCTATGGTGCTATAGTTTTATATATGTATACTCAAATATAAATCTTAATTACTTTAGCGATGAATTCTCTGAGATAAGTATTTACTTATTTATATTATGAGGTTCTCCAGGATTCAGAAAATCAGTACCTAGCTACTGAACTCCCCAACTACTAAGCACATATAGCAAATCAAATTGCTTCTCTTCCAAGATATGTCTATCAGTTTGCACCCAAAATATATATTCTACCAAAATCTCAATATGGGTATATTTTAAAAAAACCACTGAACAGGAAAAATAATTTAAGAAATAAAAATTGCCATACTGTTAGGTGGAAAGATTATTTTAGTATTATTTTATATTCATTGTAAAAGAATGTAATATAGTATTATATTGATTATAAGAGAAAAACTCTACCTTTCAGAACATACACGCACATGCAGAGAAGCCTATTGCCTTAATTATTTTTTGTTTTTATTGACATTTTCTTTGTTAATTTGTCCATGCTGGTTACTCAATTCTTTGAAATTTTATGTTCTATTTTCACTCATTTGAAACAGCTTCCTTAAGGAAGACGGAGGAAGAGAATTGTACTTCGGGCCAAGATCATTCTTTTAAGAATCAATTGCAAATGTTCAGGTGGCCCCATCTTTTTCAATTATAACCCAAATAATTGAGAGAGGGATAAATTTCTGGTACAACTGAAGTTGCATTTATGAGTTGGAAAAAAAATCAACCTTGCTTAAAGCAGTAACAATCCTAATAAGAAGAAGCCAAATGCAGTAAGTTAGGATGTGTTGTCACTATCAGGTCCCTGGGAAGGCCAGGATCTCTCCATGGGGCATATTGCCAATCTTTGGACCTTTCTATATTGACTGTTCCTTCTCCTTAATGCCACAAACTGTTTAGCTGGCCTCTCTGACTGGTAAGCAGAATTGGGAAGAGCAAGTTGTAGCATCCACTTGTCTTTCCTGCACATGTATTGCAGAGAAAAAGAGGTAGGCTGCCTCAGGAAGTGAAGACATGTCACTCAATGACAACCAAGGACTTCTAAAAAACTGGCACTGAGACTAGACATTAGCAATTATGTTATACTTAATCTGAATTAAATTAGTACTGCAGAGGTTCTTGTATGCCATTAAGGATTTGAGAGAATCTGTTAGTTGAAACAACGGATACTATCCCAAATATCATTGAGTTTTCCCAGAACTACCCCTCATCCCATCACAGAGTTGGTTGTGGTCTTTGAAAAACTGTACTCGGACCTTATTGTGATCTGAAACCCTGCACATTTTAGCAGCATGTATGCATGTTTTTCTTGCTCAGACATTTGTGCCTATTACATGGACGCACCAGACAAAGGTCAACAGTATTGTGTCTCTGCACCGTTCAACAGATGGAATCTCTCTCTCTCTGTATGGTGCTTCAGCAAGATCAATGAATCTCAGGAATTGGAAAGTAATGATCTCTTTCTCACATTTTCTTATTTCTGTTCAGCTAAATAAGCCTTGAGCCAGGGAGGACACGGTGTAGGCAGACCAAATAAACTTTCTAAAATTGCCATGACTATGGCAACGATTAGTTAAGAGTCATAGAACCAGGCCTATCATTAGATGATCATTGGAGGCAATAGTAACAACTAGGTCTCTTGTATTGGAGAAGCAGTGTTATGTTTGCCCACGGCCATCAAAATAAATTGTGCTGGAAGACATTATCCCATCCTCGTCACTGAATGAAGATCCCATGTACAAGAGACAGTGGAATTAAGCCAATGCATCATCATTGCCAAAGGAAGGAAAATATTATGGTTCAGCCTGCAGTTTTATCTTGCCACTGTCAGTTCTCAGATGACCTCTTTGTATATAGAGTGAAAAAGGCAAGGAATATGGAATACGAAACATGGCATTCTTTTCCTTCTTACATTGGTGCAATGAGTTATTTCAGGTGACAAAACCCTATAGAGATATTAATCCTGAAGAAAATACCCCAGTACTTGGAGACCAGCTTTCTTCCCTGGTAAATTAAGGAAGAATAGTTATTTTTGCCGGGTTTTTTTTTTATTATTGCTAGATAGATGATTCAGAAAGTAATTTTTAGTAACTAAATCTGCTCTAGTCTTATGAGGGAAATAGTTACTGGTTCAGTTTCTGATGAAAGAAACATTTGTGCATTCATCTGTCTTGTGTGTTTGTACTTGCCACAGGATACAACCCTTTTTGGAACATTACATAAACTTCCTTGTTTTAATCCATGTTTTAGTTTGGAATATGCAAACAGCACTGAAACAGACCTTGCAGCCAGACCTGCGTCAACAGGAAACCCAATATTTGCACAATAATCAATAGAGCAGCAAGTAGGACAGCAGTGACTTTTCTAAGGCTTAGCTTTAAAGTGGTAGAAATTGGGATCTTTTCTTAAATTTCTTACATTTGGAGATTAATAAAATCCAGGATAATTTTGGAACAGGAGCTAAATTGATTTAAATTCTGTCAGTTCTGTTCAGAGCCACAACAGAATGCCAATTGCCTTTAGGATGAATCTGATGGGTGATCTCTAGGTTTTATTTTACTATCAATCAAAAAGCAGGCATTTAAAATATTTCCATAACTGTTGATGCTTAGCCTTTTATAAACATTTTACAATAATAATAATAAAGTTGGAAGGGACCTTGGAGGTCATCTAGGGATAACCACGTGAGAAACTGAACTAACTGGACTTCTGGTTTGCCATCGCAGCCGCCGCGGCCGCTGGAAGGCAAGCTCCGTTTTCCGCGTTCGGTTTCGCTCTGCTGGGGGACCCTGGAAAGGGTCAAAAGTTGCCCTGTAGTGGTGCGAGCAAGGAGGGGACCCCTGCTTGATCACGGGAGGGCGGCAGCCCTTCCGCTCAATCCGGGGCAGCCCTCCAAACCAGCGGAGGAAAGACCGGCCATAGTAATATGGCCCGTCACTAGGCTGCAGACAGCCGAAGTCAAACTTACCACCAAGCACTTCGAAAGCAACGCAGATGAAACTGGGTGAGATCCGATCTTCTCTTTACCCTAAGTACTTTCTTTTCCTTTAAGTATCTTTCCCCCTGTGAGGAGAGAGGGAAGGGAATTTCTATCCCACCCTCTAAGAATAGCAGCCACTGACTACCCAAGGGAATTAAAGCATTAAAAGAACAACTTTAATTTAATTGGATTTATATGTTCCTGAAACTTGGAGACCAAAATTTTTCCAATTTTTATTGGAGACTTTTGCTTTTATCTATAAAAAAAGAAATAAAATTGGAAAAAGGATTATAAAAATTTTGGACTTAAAAAATCTTAAACGCCATTGGTGACATCTTGTGGTGAGGTTTGGTATTACAACTTGTTATTTCCTAACAGAGACTTGGCTCGAAGCCCAGACCTTAGATAAGACTCTTCTGACCTTGGCACCACCTGTGAGAAACTCAGCTGTAAGAGAACAGCTGGGCGGCATAACTGGCCTACTTGAACTGTGAATGTAAACCCTTACTGACTTTCAGAGTTATATGTGGGGAATTGCCTTCCTATCTCTTTATTTGAGGAATATTGGTTACTATATGAGATGATGAAATACCTTGGACTATAAAATCTTGCTTGACAAACGACTTCTACTATAAAGACTGTTTATAAACACGTGAAAGAGATGGATGAAGACCAGGAAAAGATCCTTTCCATGTTGGAAGCAATATATCAGCTTGTGATAAAATAAGACCTAACATAACAATTCAAGACACCAGCTTAGATACACAAACCCAAACTTTGACTACAACCAAAGAACTAACAACGCAGAAGATAACAGAAGAAGTAGAACAATCAAGTATTAAGACAGAGGATTCAATTGACCAACAAATACAGTTAATGGAAAATCCAGAAAAGGGAGTGACAACATTGAAAACGGAAAAGACTTTCTATATAAATCAGAAGAAATTTGAGAAAGAAGAAGAACAGATTGAATGGAAGATAAACATATCAGGGCAATTATGGGGAATTGGAATAATAGGGAGACAACTTTATGAATACAAATGGGCTAGTCCTTCCAAAAAAATGGCAATTCAATGGTCTCCTTTATTTCAAATAACATATATAATAATAGAAGGAGATCTATTTGACGATTTAAAAGCACTGATATGGAAGCCTAGTTGGCAAAGGAAGAAAGCCAGAATAAGGCTGAAGAAAATTGGGGTTTTGATTTATTAGAGGAGATTTCATATTATTAATTAGAGGGTTAAAGGGAGAAGTTGAGATAAGGGGAATTCTGGTCATTAGATTTAAAATATTTGGAAATTAGTTGAAAATAAGTACTTTATCTGTTTAATATTTAAAAATTAGACCTAAAAGAAAAAAAAATAATTATTATGAATATGTTTGATTTATTGATTAACCCAGGTAATATATACAATGGTTTTGATTTATTAAAGGGGATATTGTATTATTAAGTAGATGATTTAATATGGTGGAAAATAGACAACTTTTAGGAAATAGAACAAGATTATATTCAAATAGATAAAATGTGTATTTTGGATATTAGCTTCTGTTATGAATTGAGATAAGGGAAATCTTGGTTACCTAAAACCTGAAAATTATAAATATCAAAGATTAAATTGGAATATTGATGGGAAACTAAAAATTGGGAAAAATTAATAACAGGATATGGATTGTTTATGAAGATTGAATGTAAAAAATAAGATACATATAAGCTAAAAAATTATTGATAAATGTAATAATGATGTTTTTACTGAGTTGATATAATAAGAACTGTATTAGCTTAAACACGAGACATTAACTGTTAAGGGAAAAAGAGAGGAAATATTTGATGTTGTAACTTGAGCTTTGTACTAAAGATTTTGTTATTGAACTATTGATTAACCCAGCCACCACATTGCTTTTTAAATACTTAAATGTAAAATTGGAAAATTAATAAAATATTATAAAAAAAGAAAAAGAAACTGAACTAACTGTTGCAACTCAGATATAATGATATGCGATTTTAAAGGAAATATATTGATTTGAACGGTGAATTCTTAAAAATTAATGCTTCCCTTCTAAGAGTTTGGGGTCTACATTTGTTAGTCAAAGAATAAGGCACAAAAACTGAGCTTCAGGCTCCAGAAGATATGTTGGCAGTTAGTAGAGCTGGCAGCCTCCCCTGGGGATGAGGTTTGCTACTGGTGAGTGATCCCACTGTGCTGAGCCAGTATTACCTAAAGTGCTGTCTATTTAAAATATTTTCCACTTGTGCTGAGTTAACAGTAAGAAAGAGAAGGCAATGTAGGAGAAGTATCTTGGTGAAATCTTAGGGACTACTCAGTTGGCACTTTATTTATTTATATTTTGTATTTCTTAACTGCCCATCTTCCTCAGAGTTGTAGTTATAAATCTGTAGAAGAAGAATTCTCTCCTAACATCTACTGTGTATTGACCCTGTCCCCTACAGCCAAGAATACTTCTACTGTAAATCAGCTCTGTATTTTTAAAAACATTACAGGTAGTCCTCAATGTACGACCACAATTGAGCACAACATTTCTGTTGCTAAGTGAAACATTTGCTAAGTGAATTTTGCCCCATTTTACAAACTTTCTTGCCCCAGTTGTTAAGTTAGTACCCTGGTTATTAACTGAATCTGGCTTCCTTGTTGACTTTGTTTGGTCCGAAGGTTACAAAAACTGATCACATGACCCCGGGAAACTGCAGCCATCATAAGTCTGAGTCAGTTTCCAAGCATCTGAATTCTGATCACATGACTATGGGGATGCTGCAATGGTCATAAGTGTGAAAAATGGTCATGTCACTTTTCAAGGCAGTGAAAAAGGTCACTAAATGAACTGTTGTAAGTCGAGGACTGCTTGTAGATATAAGCTTGTTTCAAGAGACATGTTATGTTGTGCCTAATGCAAAATCTTGAGGCCTGGTTCAGCTAAAATATCTGGCAAAATAATGTTAATGAAACATAGTTACCTTTTTGAAAATATACATCCCCAAAGCAGGATTTTCTTTATATTTGTTCTATTGTAAAGGATATTTTAAAAATTGTGGTTTTTGCAAGCATGAAATGCAGCCTTACAAATTTCCATTCCTCTGCATGCTGACTTAGAACAATTTCAGGTGCTACATGCTGAAGCAGCCTTCTCAGTGCAAATTCAAGTAGAATGTGAATATGAAAAAGTACTGCTACCACTGATGTTGCTAGTGGAGGATTCTTTACCCAGGTTCTCCTGGATTCTCTTCTGACTATCTCCCCTAATCTTTTTGTCTTCATTTTCTCTGTGGCTTGCCCAAGCAAGACACTGACATATTTTCTCTTGTCCCTCTTATGTGTTCTGTGAAGCACTAAGGAAAGAGTCTTTCCTCTTAGTTTCTTCTGCAATGGTTTACTTTGTTTTCAGAACACTCACAAGTCAGCAAACAACTCACAGAATAGGAAAGGAGAATTGGAATATAGGTGTTGGGAACAAAATCTGTTCAATTTTTGAAGACCAAAGAGTTGCTGAGAGATTTAATAGACTTCTACCTTTCAGACATCAGCAATCTCACTATAGTAGCAAAGAAGAAAAAGGTGACTGGGGACCCAGACAAGCAGCTTTCCTCTTCTAAATCATTCTTGCCCACAATCTTTTCTTTCTGCTTGTAATTGCTAACCCATTCCCTCCCTCCTCGTATTTCTTTATTCTTTGATGCTCTGTTAAGAGGCTGCTAGAAGCTGGGAAAGCAGATGGCAAGAAGCCCGCTTTGGGGAGTGTTGCAGCAGAAGCTTCCCTGATGTGGGCATATTCTTGTTGAGGTTGGTAGCCTTTATTGGGTTATTGTACTTCATTTACTGGGGGGGGGGGGTTGCAAGGCTTCTTTGTTTGCGAAGGGTAGTGGATCCATTTAATTGGAAAAGTAGGGAAAGATATACAGTATATTTAAAAAATCAGTCTGATAGCAAAATGCATGCAATCTCAGGAAAAGTTAACTTTTTATTTCTATCATAATGGCACTCAAGTTCATTAATAAAGTGATTGGTAGGAACATAAATTACCCAAAATTGTTACGCTCTGTTTCATACTACTTTGAACCAACCAGTTCCAATTGGCACTGGTCTCTGACTCCCATCAAATCACACCAGCATGACCAAAGACAAATTGCTCAACACTGATACGAGTTGTGGGTCAGCATATCTGAAGAAGCAAAAAAGTATAGTATAGGAACTGGACTTCAGCCAGACTGATCCATGTTCAAATCCATTCTCCACTTAGATAGATCCTGTTCAGTCTCAAATTAGGAGATCATGATTTATGTGCATTGGGTAGCTCATACTGTATCCTTTCTACAGCTCAGGCAAATAATATTGAATCAGGGAAGAGAACTGCATGCAGTAGCCCAAATAGAAATGAGTTATTCCTTCTCTTTCTCCTCCTCCTCTTCCTTCTGGACTTTTAGGTTAAGGAGAAGTCTTCCTGGAAAGCTTGGCCACCACAAAGTGCACCTTGAAAATAACATTGCAACAAACAGTTACAGTAATTGTAATAGGGTATGACTGCAGTTGTCAACATCCATGAATAGATTGGTCACTACTAGCATTTTCTTGAATATAATGCATTCATAAGTAGGTTAGAAGTGCAATTTATGTTCATGTGTTATTCCCGATAGATGCTGATATTTCATCTTTATGGTTGCATTTATCAGAGCCTATTACCATAGAAGAAATGTAAACATGCCTTAAGAAAAACAAAACCTATTTTTAAAACATCAGACTTACATCTTTTGTTTTTTACATATGCGTAGCTGGTATGGCATAGAGGACAATTACAATGCTAAAACATGGCTTTTGCCAGACAAACAATTATATCTCTTGATGGTCTCTTTTTAGACTTGAATGTTACCTCCTTTAAGCTTGTTCAACAGTCATAAAATATTTGCTCACTGTTTTACTTATGTTTTATATTCCATTAAGTATACAGCTTATTGGATACTTATATGAACTATGTTATAGAATAAATATTCAAATATTTCATAGCTTTCTTGTTTGAGCAAGTAGCAAAATTTAAAGCACCAGTCACGGGGAGAGAATTTAAGGCGCTAACTCCTTAGGAAGTAATTTTGAAAGTCTTTGTTTGTAGTCATGGTTCACTGCTAAACATATAAATAGAGGATTGATGTTTCAGGATAAAAAGCGTAACCTATTGTATAGTTATTACTGAGTTAACTGAGACTTTGAAAATTTAATTATTTTCTACTGGCCAAAGGAACAGAAGGAAATATTCTATCTGTATGACTAATTTCTTGATTCTCTAATTCTGTTGTAAGTTTAGACATCCATTGTGGATGGCTGTAATAACCTTAGGCTATAAAGACTACTGAATTTCTTTGAGCAAAACTGATGAAGCCTAAAAATTATAGGTATCGATTTTTTAAGAAACAAGAAAAACTGTGTCCGATAGCAACAGGACAAAGTCTCAGGACAAAAAAATACCTCTGGTTTTAAACAATACTTCTGGTGTATCTTCAATGGTCCTAGTAGCAATGTGGAATTTTAAAAATGATATTAGAAAAGACCCAAGGCCAACTCTTCCAAATTGCAGTACCATAACAGAGACATCTCCCTGAACTCTTATTTACATTGCACAATTTTTTTTTCCAAACTGAGAGTATAATTTAGAAGGAGAGGCAGCAAATTATGTAACAATTCCCCCCCCCCAACCTCACCAGTAAGGACCCTGGTTATTTCCTGATTCACAACATTAAATCACAGAAAGTCATGCTTTATAGCAAGAGTCCCCAAGCCCCAGACCATGAACCAGTATCACTATATGGTCTGTTAGAAACCAGACCATGTAAGCGGCAGGCATACAAGCAAAGCTTTATCTGCACATGCGCAGGCTCTAGGTTGCACGTGAAATCATCCCCCTTCCCCCCGAGTCTGTGGAAGACATTTTACTTCCAAAACTGGCCCCTGGTACCAAAAATGTTGGGGACCGCTGCTTTATAGAATACCTCAAATTTTAAACTGCCTTGTGGATCCATCAGTAAACAATGTCACATCTAAAATAACATTAAAAAAATCAAAAGGACTACAATAGTATACAACATTGAATGAGAAAATACTATTAGCACTGTTGCTCCCATCCAAATAAACACTCCCACCATGCAGCATGGTAACTATTATTTGTTTAGTCTTTAGCCTCTAAGACAGCAGTTTGTCTAAAATTCAAAGGTCTTCTCTGGATGTGGCACAAAAATATGCTCTGTAACTAAGCATGGAGGTAAGGAAGTAGTAGGAATAAAGAGACATCTATTTGTAAGAACAGGAGCCGGTTGTTGAGGAATCAGACCACTGAATATGACAGCTAAGGACAAATTCTCCAATTTGTTCGTGGCAATTCCACTGCTGAAGCTTTGTGACAGGAGGTACCTTTTTCCCAGGGGGCATAATTGGGCCATAGCATATTTATTTTCAACTTTCTAACAGCTTCTTATTCTGTTTCTTTTTTACATTCTTCTTACAATCAAGTGATTACAATTTTCTTCCTATTCAATGACATTTTTAACAGTTTTCCACTACCTCTCGGGCCACAACACATGATTCATATATACTTGTATCTCATGCTCTACTTGCTGCAACTTGTCATTCAGAACCAGGGCCAGGTCACTTAGAATATGGGACATGAGGCACTGTCAAATGCCATCCCGCCTCCTCAGCGCCTATCTGCCTCATCCATCCTGTTTTTCACAGCTGAAATTCCTCCAAAGCTTTATTTCCCTGTTTAGGAGTAACCTTCTCCAGTTCTGAGAGCAGGCAACAGAATTTCATTTTAATGTGAGCTAGTGTGCTCACAGTAAAAAAAAAAAAAAAGTGGCAATAAAGGTTATCTTATCTTCTGGTCATGTGGGTTGAGCTGTGGGTGATCATGTCCTGGTTTCTCGCTACCCCAGAATGCATTCTTTTCTCCCCAAATAAAAGCACGCTGCAGCTCTTTGATTGCTGCTCACAGTGCCAGCAACAACAAGCAATGAAAAGAAAGCCATCATAGACAACATGAGCAAAAGTTAATTGCATAGAATGTCCCCTAAATGCCTCTCTTGCTCTCTGTAGCATGCTTAACAAAGAGAATTCAGAAAGCATTGGGCTGCAAAAGAAGATTCCACAAATCACTATCCTGTTATATTTGGTCCATTCACTCCATTTTTGCATATATTCTAGCATCCAGTTCCCCCTTAATAGATAGCATCTCTTCCTCTAGGCAACCATGGGGTTTAAGACTGAGTTTTCCTGTCCCATTTTTTAAAAATGCCTTTTTAACACACCAGAGTCCTCTTAACTTTTATTCTTCTATTTGCAGCCTGTTAGGAAATTCACTGCCATCCATCTCCCTTGCTTTTCATCAGAAGTACAGTGACGTAACTGGGGGCAGCTTGACTGTTGACGGAAGCCTTGGTCAACAGCAGAAAGTGAAGACAGGGAACGCACACACACACATTCAGTGGTTATACAAGTGGAGAATAAAAATTCTGCCCCCACCCCAGCCCAGTGTTCTTTGGTTCTGTCTTGGATAGTCAGTGAAAGATGTTATGTACATTTCAGTAACAATGGTGATTCTTATACAGAGGCATCTAATAGAAGAGACTATATGTAGCTTGGGGTTGAACTGTGGAGTCCTTTTTGCTTTCTGAACTTGGTTCTTTGCTTGCAGATGTTTCATCACCTGACTAGGTTACATCATTAGTGCTAGTGAGTATGCGGTTTGCTCCCTGTTTATATACAATAGCCCTACTAGTGCATGTTGGTCTATGACCGAATTTGATGTTAATGATGGCCCTGCCAGTGTTGGTGGTAGTGTAGTTTTCTCCTTGGTAGTACGCATGTCTAAGGACTGTATGTATTCTACAGTATAAGGACAATATAAGGATGGAACAGCCGTTACTACCAAGGAGAAAACCCACATACCTACCAACACTGGCATGGTAAGCTGCTGCATAAACTCAAGGAAAAAACTCCCCACTCACACACACTAATGATATTATCTAGTTGGGTAGTGAAATGCCTGCAAGCAAGCAAGTACCAAAGGCTCCACAGTGGCTTCTTGTACACCAACCCTAACTCAAATCTCAGAGTCCCAAAATGTCACACCAGTGCACAGCTTGCAGTTAGCTTGCTGAGTTTGCAACACTTGTACATCAGGATCACATATGGATAAACAAACTCTCCAGTTTTGAAAGTTGGGTAACTAAGTCATTGGGTCAAAACAGAGCCATTCCAGGAGCCCGGTTCTTCTAGAGTGTAGGGAGTAAAGTGCTGACACAAAAAAGGGACAGTGGGTGACTACCCCAGAACAAACTTTCAATATCAGGTCTTCCTGTCCTACTAACAATGATATGAACTGTGAAAAATTCACCAAATAAACACCAACAGCTAGAGATGACTCAAATAGTTGATTTATTTTCCAAAGGTAGCAGATTGCAATGTGTCACTGATCTCATGAACCTAGATAAGCCATGAGCAAGAGCGCCAAAGCTTCATCTGTCTTATATAGAATACTGATCAAAGACAACTTGAGCATGTGTATAAATAGGATGCCTCAGTATATAAAAATAACTGTTTTACAGCTGATAAGGCTACAAGTTAACTCTAAAGAAAACACAGGTATAATTCATGGTGTGAACACATGACAGATACATTCTTTGGAATACAACATAGCAGTTTTGATACATGAGAGATATCAAAGCTCTAATTATTCTAACAAGCTCATCCTGTACTTTACTGTATAAGAAAGGAGAGAAATAAGAAAGCACATCAGTACGAATCCTTGAATATGCTGCCTCCTCAAAGTATAAATTTTATAGACATTTAATCATAAATAGGCAATAAATGGGCATCGTAATAAAAAAATCCAGAAAGAGCTACCAGAGAAATACAATTTAAAATATATTTGCAATACCGTATCTATATTTAAAGAAGTTGTTATAAAGTATTATAATTAAGTCAAATTAAATTCATATTCCAATTCACCATACTTCCAAGTTTGATTCTAGATGAAGCTTTCGCATATACTGTAAGTATCTTGCATGAAATATAGAACTTTACAAGGAGAGCTCAAGATGTCATCTTCTATTAACTCACAGGTTTTCCAACCACTTTCTCTCTCTTCTCTCTGAACATCTGCACTTTTGTAGGGAAAAGTAGAATTGCTACTCAATATGTCATGATTTCAGAGCTCTCCAAATTTACATTCTTTATGTGATGAACTTGCATGAATACATAATCATTTTCCATCTACATTTGAAATATTTAAAGTAGCTTCAGTCAGGATACAGCATGGAGAGTACATTATTGCATTTGCAGATGACTTTTGGAGAGCCTTAAAACAGGGGAGTGCAATTTTGGTTTTCATTGTTTTTTGGTACCATTGACCATGGATTCTCTCTTTCATCCTGGAGGATTGGTTTCAGCTGGTGGTAATTAGAGAGGAGAGATCCCCCTAGAAACCTCTACTTGTGGAGTGCGTCAAGGATCTCTCCTCTTTCCATTTTTTTAAGACTTAGAGTCTGCAGACACTGGGAGGTGATCCATTAGTATGGGGTTAGTCAGCCAGTCAGTCAGTCAGTCAATGACCAGCAACACTGTCATTCACTGAAGTCCAGCACTTTAAAATAAACAATGTTCTTAAAAATTATGATACAGTATATGTTCAACATCATATTATAGAAACTGGTTGGTTTTATTATGCTTTAATTAACTTAGAACTTGCACATGAGTAGTTCATGATCTGTTCCACAGTTAGCCTTTGTCCACTTCTTTACTATTATAATTAGCTCTTCTGCCACCTTTTACCAATAATGTAGTTAACTTGATTTCTGTGTTATCCCATCTGGTCATGTCTGTGTATGTAGGGATTATTTTTGATGTTTGAAGAATGGCTTGCCAATGAAGAAACAATTCGAATGGCAGATATTAATAGATAATTCTTTGATTTCATTTCAGTTTCCTAGTCCATAAATCCAGCTACATTTTCCTCCTTACTTTTTCCAACTTTGGCATAGCAGTCTTCATCCACAAGCAGCACATCTTACTTGCATGTTGATTTCAGACTGAACTTGATAATAAAACTCATTTAATTCTTCTTTTCTGCATCAGTGGTTGGAATAATAGTCATATTAAAGGATTATCTTCAAAGCCTGATATTACAAATAATCCTCCCTCAATAACCACGATAGGGAACAGCCAACTGCATTGCTAAATGATGCAGTCATTGAGACATCACATGACTGTGACGGACTTACAACCTCACTTCCACTGCTATTGTTAAATAAATCTCACACAGAGGTTTAAAAAGACATCACGTGATCCGTGACTTGCAATTCTATTGCTGGTTTCTCTATTGTCTCTGTTGGAAGCTACTTGCGAAGCATGCAAATGGCAATCCCACAATTGTGGGACACTGTGATAGTTGTAAATGCCTGCTGGTTGCAAAATGCCTGAATGTTAATCATGTGGCCTCAGAGTTGCTGCGAAGGTTGTGTGAGAAATCATAAAGTTACTTTTTCAGCAATGTCATAATATTGAACACTCACTAAGAGCGTAGTTAAGCGGTGACTATCTGTATTTGATTATCTATTGTATTCTATCTAAGAACTATTCTTGGATATACTCTTCCTAAATATAAAAGCAACATTGTTCCTTATTTTTCATATCCTCAATAGTAAACTGGGTTTTCCTGTCCAATGCCAGTCCATCTCAATTTGCTGATGCCTAAAATGTCAACGTCTAGTCAGTTCATCTTTCATTACGTTAAGTTTTCTTCTGTTCATGCTTCTTACTGTATTGCTGTCTTCCTATATCACTGCTGCCAATACAGGTGCTGGCTTATTTTAGCTCAGCAGTTGGGATGACCTTCAGGCCTTGCATGACCCTGCTGGGATTATACATTCTTTGTATTCTTTACTCATCCCTGCCAGGAACATCCCCTTCCCAATGAGTCAGTATAGCAAGACTTGCTGAGGAAATAAATAGTTATATCAAATTCAAAAATAATAACAGCTCAATGGTATCTCCCATAAATCAGAACTTACCGGGGCATGAATTGTGTTATCTGGAACCTACTAATACACTAGTATCAAAATAGTGAAATATTTTATAACATTTGTCATAAGATAGTGTTTTGTTGCTTGTTATTCCATATACAGAGTCTTAAATTTGTTCTCATATAGATCATTGTAAGTTGTGATTTATACCATGAAATGTTTGAGTGACAGACTTGTGTAGAGTTTATAAAGAGATGCTCTTTAGCAGTGTGAAAAAAATCTGTGTACTGAATGTACTGAAATACAACTACATTCATAAATTTCATATATTTTCCATACTATAATATAAACCTACAGTATATATTGTCCTTATGTATTAATATTTGGAATTCCAGGGTGCCTAACAGATTTGTACAGTGTCATGAAGACAGATTATTTCCATTTGTGGAAGGTTTATGAATATGAATCAATCCTTTCAAAGAAGTGGATGGAGTGAGTCCCTGGGTTGCATTTTTGGTTATGTTTTGTATATATTTTTCTGAATTGTTTGGCCAGCTGCCCCATCTTATTCATCATTTGTTGTCTGCTATATTTTTAAACTTTGTTTTATTATATTTTGAGCTTCCTAGAATCAGTCTAGAGTTGGGCAGTGTCTAAATAAAATAAATAAAGCATAGTTTACATATAGATAAACTTGAAAGCAAGACCCCCATTTTGAAACAAGCTTAAATGGATGTTTTCCTCTTCAACTGAGATATTCTTTATCATTAATTAAGTCAAATGGTATTTTCATTTTAGAGAATGATGCTTTGCAATGCATTTTCAGAATCGAAGTGTGAATCTATTTTTGGAACTAGATGTGATTGATGAAATAACCATCCTATCATACCTAATGCACCAGTCTTATTTTTAGCTTCTGAGAACGTTGTCAGTATATTCCTTGGCACGTTCACTCATAACACTATATTTTCCTGCTGTCTCCGCTACCCTTCAAAAATTAAAACATATTTGCACAGGAGTCAATATAGGATCACATGGGAAATATTTCCCCCTTTTTCCCATCTTTTTTTCTGTTTCTGTTTTTTCTTTCTCTTATAGGTGTTTTTTTTTCATTCATAACACATTACATATAATATTTGAATTTTTCATCGAAAAGGAAGCAAAATTTATATTTTTAAAGTTACTGAACACAAAGATCAACCCTTGGAGAACTAGCAGAAGATGGCGAAGCAGAGTTTTTTTTATATACAAAGTTACTGTGTAATTTCCAGTTGCATGGAAACAGGAATGTCTTTTCTCTTTTTTTAGAGGAATATTTATAGGTTTGTATAAGGTCTGTAGCGGGTTGTTTAGTAAACCAATACAATAAATACAATATAACATTAGAATGTGGCTACAGGTTTTTTCTCTCCCACAAAATAAAATTAAGTTGAGTTGTTTTTGAAAGCTGTATTCCATGATGCTGCACTAAAGTTACTCAGTCTTCCTACTGGGCTCATAGTTTCTAGGATGAAGTTCACTTCCTGAACACTACTATAGGGAGGAGATTGTTGTGTGGAGCAACTGGGTGAAAAAGTGCTTTTTCCAATTTGATCCCCTATATTATCTTATTTAAAATAATAGTTTTATATTGCCTTAGTTCAGTGATGGCGAACCTTTTAGAGACCGAATGCCCAAACTGCAACCCAAAACCTACCTATGTATCGTCGGGTGTCAGGTGGGCGTGGCCCATTGGATGGGTGTGGCCAATTGGGAGGGCGGGGCCCATTGGGTGGGCGTGGCTGCCGTGGTAACGGCAGACTGGGTGGGACTAAAAAGTTCAATCAATCAATTCCAACTTTGCAAGATTTTTTTTTCCCGCGAGAAGTTGAAATTGACTGATTGATTGAACCTTTTTTTTTTTTGCACATGGCGGCGGAGGCCTAAAGCGAAAAGGTTTTATAAAACCCAGCTGAAGGCCTAGGACTGGGGCGACGGCGCGCGTGCCCACAGAGAGGGCTCTGAGTGCCGCCTCTGGCACCCGTGCCATAAGTTCGCCACCACTGCCTTAGTTTGTTGTCTTGGGCCATTCAAATGCTTACTGCAGAAAAGGAATGCTTTTTTTAAAAAAAAAAAATGCAATTGAGCTATAGCCTTAGCCAGTTACCAATGTAGCAATAGTGGACGTTTGTCTTTGTTTATGTATTCATGGAGGTTGCCTAATGTCTCAGTCTAAGTGGACTTTGGGCAGTTTCATGTGAATAATAAATATGCGAAGAGAAATATGAAAAATGTTGGGAGACCATAAAAATGTTGAAGAGGAGGTACGGCTTCACACAAGGAAAATCTCACTACCTTGACATGGTTGCTTTTCCTTTTTTTTGAGAAGAGAGGCTGTTTTGCTCTCATTGCTTCCGTGGGATTTGAGAAAAAAAAACCGATTTAGGATAGATTTTGGAGGGTGAAAATATTGTAATTAATTATTCTGCAGTAAGAATTTTAAATCGTAAAATTTTATTCAGACATGTGATCTCTGTGAAATTCTGAATACTCTTTTAACTATTTGAGTTGTTGCTTATTTTCCATCTTTAAATTATTCGTATGTTGCTTTATAGAAATTATGATTGAATCCCAGCTACAGTCCTCATTCACTGACAGTTTGTTCAGTGGTTATTTGAAGTTTGTGCTGCAAAGTTGCAACCGTCGTAGTGTCCCCCGCTGTCAAGTGATTGCAATTCAGGGACTTGGCAACTGGTGTGTATATATGATGGTCGTAGTGTCCTGCAGTTATGTGATCACCATTTGTGACCTTCATAATTGGTCTCTGACAAGTAAAGTCAATTAGGGAAGCTGGCAGGAATTCACAATTGCCGTCATGTGATATTGTCCTTAATGGTTGCAGTGACTCACTTAACAACTGCAGGCAGAACAGTCACGTGACATTTCACTTTACCATCAAGTCATTTATCAACATAATTTCCATTTCCAATTGCAGTCAGTAAGTAAGGACTAGCTGCCACCTGTAACAGGTCGTCCTTGACTCACAACTGTTCATTTAATGACGGTTCAAACTTATAACAGCCTCAGAAAAAACAATTTACAGCCCATCCTTATTATTATTATTATGGTTCATTGCACAGTCAACTAGCTAAATGAATTGGACAAGTCAGATTCACTTAATGACCACATGATTCGCTTAATGACCATGGTAAAAAACTTTTTTTTTTGTGAAATTGGGTCCAGTCACATGATGACTCACTTTAACAATTGCATCAAAGTCTCAACTGTGACTGTAAATTGAGGATTACCTGTACAGTATATGCAATCCCTTTAGTGCTGGAATGGCTGTTATGAAGTTCTGTAACTGTAAATGTATTAATTAGGCTGTACAGTTCATGGCAAAACAGACTTCTATGATGCTTTTCTTTTCTGCCTATCAAGTATAACTATAAAAACTGTAACTATAAAAAGTGATTCAAAATGATATTAACCAGGGCTGGACAACTATGGCCCCTTTATGACCTATGGATTTCAACTCCAGAATTCCTAAGCCAGCATGGTTTATAGATCATAAAGGGGCCATAGTTGCCCCCCCTGACATTAACTATACTTTTTCAAAATATCGTATTTACATAGAAATATTTTCTATCTTCAGAGAGAAAATAATTTATTTTCCTCTCTCTCACGCTCATGTACTGATACGTACATACAGACAGGCCAAGTTAGGTACTAAAGCTGGAAGTTTCCTTGCTGAATGTGGTTTTTACCTCCCGATATAGTTTGTAGGTCTCGGGGTTTAGAAAGAACTAAAGGCAGATCCTAATCAATCTCCCAGCGCAGATAGTGAATAAAATGCATTATCTGTGTTATACAGAGAAACAGAGAGAAGTGTTAGATCTCCTGTTTTAGACTGGAAAGATTCACTTTATGTAGTTTTCATACAGTGGACAAATGCATTCGTTGCAAAAAATCTATTTTTTTTGTTTGACCGATGGTCTGCTAACTCACATAGCATTGATAATACCGCCTTTAAAAAAAAAAAAAGTCAAACCGAAGGGATTTTCTGTCAGAATTGTATTAAAGAGTATTGGTTTTGTTGAACAAATGCATCAGACATGCCATGTCTGAGAAATAGATAAGAAGTAGCTTGAACAGCTTTTTGTTGCTGGTTAGAGACCATACCTGAATCATTCATTTTAGCAATAGGGTTTCCTATTGAACAGAAACTCTCCCTCCTACATTTCACCTTGAGCTCTAGTTCTCTTTTACAAAACAGAACATTGTTTAAGAGTGGCTTACAATAGCCTGGACTCTTCTGTTGTGTATGGTGGTGGTATCTATTTCATACTTTGTGTTGGTTGTGCTGTGATGGCTTGAGCGATCAGATACTTTTTGATAAAGTTGTGTAGCTATTCCTTTTGTCGGAAAATATTGTATATAGGTGATCTGTTTCTTTTTTTTCTGGTGTTCTGGGTTGCTGCAAGCCCATAGAAAACTGCTCTCCTACGGTTTCCTCATGAGGAACATCCGTCCAGAGCACATGTGGGTGATCTCTCATCTTCTCCTCATCTATCAAAAACATCTCAGAATCAACCAGGGCCAGTTGGTCTAGTGATGAAACCACCATGCCAGAAAGTGGGAGATCATGAGTTCTAGTCCTGCCTTAGCCATGAAAGCCAGCTGGGTCACTTTGGGCCAATCACTCTCTTTCAGCCAAACTCACCTCACAAGGTTGTTGCTGTGGGGAAAATAGGAGGAGGAAGATGTGTTGAATATGTTTGTCACCTTGAGATATTTGTAAAACTAATGAACATGGCATACAAATAAAAACCAAAAGACTGTTACAGTCACATAGTATTACTGTAGCATACAAATCAATTAAAGTTCTCCTAGACATATTAAGTAAACCAAAAGACTCAATAGTCCAACAATAAAAAACAGGCGTCATCTACAACATATATTGTAAGGATTCTAATGGCCACTATGTAGGACAGACAGGCATAAGACTAGCAGAGCAGGTCCATGAATACCAACTAATAGTAAAAAAACATAATGAAAACTCCTTAATCTCACAAACTGTGGACAGTTTCAATGATAGCTTCAACTGGGAAAATGTCAGAATTCTGGACCAAGCTAACTCCAAAAATATTAGGAAATTCCTGGAAGCTTGGCATTCGGACAATTCATCCATAAATACAGGTAGTCCTCAATTTACAACAGTTCGTTTAATGACCATTCAAAGTCACAACGGCACTAAAAAAAGGGACTTAGGGCTGTTTTCCACACTGCCAACCATTGCAGCATCCCCATGGTCATATGATCAAAGTTTAGATGCTTGGCAATTAACTCATATTTATGATGGTTGCAGTGTCCTGAGGTCATGTGATCACCTTTTGCAACCTTTGACAAGCAAAGTCATTAGGGAAGCCAGATTTCCTTAACAACATGTTGTTACTAACTTAACAACTGCAGTGGTTCACTTAACAACTGTGGCAAGAAAGGTCATAAAATGGAGCAAAATTCACTTAACAAAATGTCTTGCTTAGCAACAGAAATTTTGGGCTAAATTGTGGTCAAGAACTACCTGTAGAAATCATAGAGACAATGCAAAATAGGCAGTAAAAAGCCTAAGAAGGAAACAAAAAGACCAGAATAAATCATTTACAACACCCAGATAAGCAGGGATTAACACCAGAAGCAGAAAACAATACCCTAATCGAGGAACTACCAAGGAACTATCACATCCTCACCAACATTGGCAGGGCAAGCTATTGTATATTAACAAGGAGCAAACTCAACACTCATTTACACCATGATGTTAAAGAAATATCTGCAAGCAAATAACCCAGCTTAGAGAGTATCAAGGCCTTCACCTACATGTATTCTATTTTGTTGATACAGTACCTAAAAGACAAACTCTTTGGGCCTAAAATATCAAACCATAGGATCTCTGACTGGTGTTTATCACATATCTCTACTTCTCCAAATAATGTGCTACTCTCTTCAGTGTTTTAGCCTTGCTGTTTTGTTTCACAGAGTAACCCTGAGATCATTTAGATCAAAGGTCCCCAACCTTTTGGGCACCAGGGACCGGTTAAGTGGAGAGACATTTTTCCATGGACCGGAGGGGGAGTGGTTTTGTGTGCTGCCTGCATCCTGTGTGGATGGGGCTTTCCTTGTTTGTGCGGATCGGTTGCTGGCATGCCGCGGCCCGGTCCTGGTCCACGGCCCGGGGGTTGGGGACCCCTGCTTTAGATGTACAATTTTCTCCATTTAAAATGAAACTAGGCAACCTATTACTTGTTGAGTCAAGAGTTTATCAAGATTTACTTACCTAAAGGAAATGACCATCTGTGGGCAAAAAAAGCAGGGGGAGAGGGAGCAACTTCCAATTTCCTGCCAGTTTGAAACTAGCAGGGAGTGATGGAAATCATAATCTCATGTCTGAAGCAGTGGTGCTACAGCAGCCACAAATTTGTTAATACAACTGGTCTGAAGATCCTTGAAACTTCAATTCCATGAGAGTCATAGGTCTCAGATTTTGTACACATTCTTTAAATTAGCATATTTGAGGCACCTCGATTCCAAAATTGCTGCCTATGATACATTGATGCCAGATTCCTCAATGCCTTCAACTATTACAAAGCTTCTAATGTACTTGAAAGGTGCTGTGCAGCTAGACTGCTGCTGTAGTTACGTGATTTCATTTTTAAAGTTCCATAACAGTTTTCCATCAGTCTCATAATCCCTTGTTCCTGCCTCCATCCAGCAGCAGCCATTTAGTTGCTGGAAAGGGAAAAGAAGGGAAGGGAGGATGTCCAATTAGCCCTGTCAGATTTCCACAGGGAAAACTGGCAGGAAGTCGGAAGTCGCTTTTACTCCTACTGCTTTTTTGCCAAACCTTGGCTATTCTGTTTTGCTCTTTAGGTAAGGAAATATCTCTGAAATGATCCAACAGGACACGGGTTGTCTAATGTAGTTTTAGAATTAGAGAAGTCCAGTCAGCTGCAAATCTCACTGGTGTCCATTCCCAGGTGTATACCAGATGATAATAGGAGTGTGATGGCTTGAGTGGTTGGGATGCTGGGTAGGAGGTTAGCCTGTGTTCGAGACCTGAGAGTTGCTGTGGGATGGAGTTGAGTCCCCAAATGGGCGTTCCCAGCGCAACGGTGATGTCACCGGCTAATCCTTTCAACCCAGAAGCGCCTCTGTGCTTCTGACACGAGTGCAAAAAAACCCCCAGATGATAATGCAATATAGTTGGTATTGGAATATTGCATTGTGTAAATCCTGCAGTTGTGGTTTGTAACTATATAGTTTAAAATATTTTGTAAACCCAAGCAATTATTAATAAAGCATGATGTCAAATCTATGACTTAATAAGTGGTGGCTTGTTATATGAGGCCAGTCATTCTAATCTACTTGACAGGGTTATTGTGACAATAAAATGGATGAAGGAAACATTCTGGAGAAAAAGTAGGATAAAAGTAGTTAATTATGTTTGAATGACCCGTGAATTTCTATAAGGTTGACCAGGATGTGTTTGAAAATACCCATAATTTGAAAATACCCATAATGAATGGCTTTTCAGTTAACCATCTGATTCATCAGCCAGATTACATGATAGCCTTTTCTATGTAATAGTAATCTGTGATGCAGGAAAATCAATCTTTGTCTGTTGTCTCCATAACAACAGAGAGCTTTTACAACAAAAGAATAGCCTCTGAGGTTGTTACCCAAAAATCTCATGTTCAAGTTATTGTTGATAGCAACGCAACAAATGCCAGGACAAGGCTTACAAGGGGACAATAATAGGCACTGCACAGGTGTGTGAGTTATTTCATGCAATGCTTTTATAGTAGAAAACATACCAGAGAATAAAGGCATATGCCCCTGATATTAATGCAAATTATATATGAAAATGAGTTTTAGGTACAATAAGAAGTTATATAACTTCTATAATAGAATAAATTAAACAGCTGTTGCTGTAAGCACTGTATTCCCCTTTAGAGCAAGTTCTCAGACTATGTGGATAGAAGTCATCAAGTATACATGTTCTGAAAGAGATAATGAATCTTGATGTGGCTTTATTAATGTAAAAATTGTTGCTCATTTTTCATGTAACTTTGATAAGTATACAAAATATTGTATAAACCAATCAACCAGCTGTTTCTTACAAACCTAAATCATCTTACACCCAAATTTCATATTACATGAATTTTTCTTCTTTTGCTCCTTTATAAGATATAATACATATTTAATAGCCTGATACCTAAGCACCTTTAAGGGTTTTTTTTCTAGAACAGAATTCCAAATTTCTCTCTCTCTTCAACTTAATTTATAAACATTATTCCTAGTTCTGTTTGCAACCATTCGGCAAGTCGAAAGGGAATAGTGTTCTGTTTCGGTTTTTGTTTCCCTTGATTAATTTTTGTGTTTTAAGATTTTCTTTCACAATAGATTAAAAGGGATGCACTTTTGATTTTCCTTTAAACATCAGCCTCTAACTATAAACAATGACAATAACCTGGCTGGATGGTAGTATTATTGCACCAGGTTTGGGAAACACCTGACCACATGGCTGGCTTTAGCAAACAAATATACATAGATGTCGATATAGAAGTAAATAAAAATAATATAGAAATACGGATGTAATCTCCAAGAAGTGTGTCTATTTTTTTTAAAGACCAAACCTCTCCAGATCTTCAGTTATCTGTGCATCTGCTTGCCATGCAACCTCCAATTAACCCTGACGTAATATATAAAGCATGTTGCTTGTTCGTGTGATGAAGGGAAGCTATTATTTGGCAAGTCTCACCAAAGGCTTATTTTCCAGTGCAGCCTAGTACATAATGCAGCCAAATGCAGAACACCTTATTTTCAACTGCCTCCATGCAATGTTCATCTTGATTTTGTGGATGATTACAGCAATAGCGCTTGCAAGGTATTTCTAAACAAAAGGTGTATCTAACACTTCATACGTTTTAATTCTTATTGCTCAATTCCACTTTGTCTTACATAAAGATATAAAAAAATGGAAAGTAGTACTAGAGGTGAGTCTGTTTCTTGAAGACTTGTTTTAGCCACATGAGGTGTCTGTTTTTTCTTAAAAACTGTAAATAGTTTATATATTGTATGTAAATTGGAAAAATGTTTGTACTCCACAAAGTTAATAGATTTGCAGGAGTTTTTGGTATGGCATAGTTGGTTCATCAAATCGATGATTAAAATTTCTCCATAGAGGAAAAAAATGAATAACCAGCGCTAGAAAAAATTCTAATTTCTAATAAACAGTGTTAATATGTATTGCTGGTCCAGTTTTGTTACAATTGAGTATGAACATCATTCATTTTATGTGGATGAATATATACTATATTGCCACTATATATGTGAAGTGTGTGCGTGTGTGTCATTTTGTAACATATAAAATAATCCTCTACTAAATCATCTCTGACAAAATTAACTCTAGTTTTTATGAGGATTATTTTGTTAAGTAAAAAAAATCCTCACCTAAATTATGGTACAGCTGCTCTTTAATCATAATATTAATATTGCTGTTATTTATTAAATTGTATACCCCCAACTGCCAATGACTTTCATGTTCCATATCAGTACAAAATTAAATTTTATCCACCTCAATAGTTTTTTTTTTTTTAATTCCTTTATGTCAGAATCATCAGCATTGTTATGGACAGCAAAGAGAATTATTTCTTGATAGATATGCTCCAGAGTAAAAGGAAACTTTAAAATATAATTTTATTAAGAAGTTCAATTACAATAATAATAACTCATACAAAAATAACTTAGAGAAGAAGAGAATGGAAGGAAAAAATAAAACATTCAAGAAAAGAAAAAAAGAAAAAAGATAATAAATGAAATATATAAAAAGTGACTTCTAGCCTTCATCACAAGTGTAAACAAATTCAATAACTCTTCATCCCATATAAAGTTAAAAAGATATCTCTTTATCCCATATCCCATCCTTTATCTATAAGCAAATTTCTAAAGCATCAACTTTTCACTCCTGATGTCAGCAAAAAGTCCATAAAAGGTTGTCAGAACATTGCAAAAAACAAGACTTATTATAAATTTGCTCAACTAAACCAACTTTTACTTCTAACAGTCTTAATCTTTAATTCAATCAAATCTTGTATGATTTGATTTCTCTTCAATAACTTTTTATCCTATTGCACAGATTTCAAGGCTTAAACAAGCCTCTTTTGTAGATCCAACAAGAAAACATTTTTTCAAGTCATTTTTTGTTTACCATTTGTATTTCTCTTTTAATTTTTAAAACCTCAACCAGTTTCTTTTGTATATCTAGTAAATTTTTTAATTTTAATTTACTAGTATTTTTTTTCAAATTATTCTCTTGGCCTGTCATTTGTGGTTCCACATTCTGTACTTTATCTTATCAGTTAAAATTTGTTCCACATCTATCCTATATTAACATCTTTTAAACACAGCCTATTCCTTGAAGCAAACATCATTACTGACAACACTGATATTGTAGTTATTAACCTCTGGATCCATTCTTCAAAGATGTCCTTTAATATTTTCAATGTCATAACATTTTGTATCATTCTAAAAGTCAGTATTAACTGAAGATTTTTCTTTCTTTCTTTCTGCTTAAAATCTTTAGTTCATTCTAGGGTCCAGTTTCTAAATTCATCACTTATCTTTTGTTATGACTTGTAATTGCCAGGATAATTAAATAACTATGTTTCCCATGATAAGTTGTTTATTTTTCATAGTTAATTCCACAAACTTATAAAAGTCAACATTCCAATTTTATCTGGTCCCTTGATCTGGTTATAACTTTCTTAGATCAAAAACTTATTTAGCTTTTTGCTATTTATTTCAAATTCTTTAAGTTCTTACGGTTGTAATTAATGTTCACTTTGTTCTTAAGGTTGTAATTAATGTTTATTTTGTTTGGAGTTGAAAAACTCATTTGATGAAGACTTTTCAAACCTGTTGTTCCAGAGGTTTTTAATAGCTCAGAATACTTAACAGTCAAATTTTGAAACTGATTATAAAGTGAGGTTTGACAACTTACCGTCCTTTAAAAAGCTCAGCTATCATTGTGAATAAGATGGCTGATGCTGTCATCTCCCAGTGCCCTCTCTTTTTTCAGAGAGGTTTAAGAATTCAGTCTATTCACTGGTTCTATGATCTATACCATGGTTGTTTAGTTCAGGGATTTTCAACCGGTGGTACGTGTACCACCAGTGGTACGCGAGCACCTGGCTGGTGGTACGTGAGCCCTAGCTAATTGGAGTGGGGGAGGGAACCAGTTAAAATGGAGCCGCACAGATCTGGAGGAGATCAGCTGGAGCTGCAGAGCTTGCCAGAATCCCCAGGATCTGTGGCAACATACTAATTGGAGCTTCCGGTGCACCCGGAAGAGAAAAGGAGGAGGGCGGAGAGAAGAAAAGGTATAAAACGGGCAGACTGGCCTGTTTTCGGAGGAACAGCGAGCGGAGTGGCCTGTTTTCGGAGGAACAGCGAGCAAGGAAGGGTGAGTGAGCAAGTGGCGTGTTATGGGGAGAAGGGCTAGCAAGTGAACGGCTCCTGCCCAGCTCACTTGCTTGTGGAAAACATGCTGCTTGCTAAGTAAAGCCCCAAGATCAGCGGGCTACGGCTGATCCGCGCTTCGGCTGTATCAGCTGCAGCCCGTTGATCCTGGGGCTTCACTTAGCAAGCAGCATGTTTTCCGCAAGCAAGTGAGCTGGGCAAGAGCCCGGGATCGGCGTGTGCAGCTACAGCTGAGCTGCGCTTCTGCGCCCAGAGCGCAACTTCTGAGCATGGGCGGGGCGGCTTCTGAGCGCCGAGCGGGAGCGGCTTCTGAGCGCGGGCAGCTTCTGAGCGCAGCTCAGCTGTAGCTGCACACACCGCCCAGACCCCAGCCTGGTTTTGGCAAGCAGCGGCGCATTCTCACCACACGGAGTGGCTGGCGAGGTAAACCAGCGACATCCTGGCCCTGCCTGTGTGCACGCAGAGGCGCATGCGCTCTCTTCTGCCTCTGCGCACGCACAGCAGGGCCGTGATGTCGCCAGTTCACCTCGCTGGCCGTTCCGTGTGGTGAGAATGCACCGCTGCTTGCCAAAACCAGGCTGGGGTCTGGGCGGTGTAGCGCAGGACAATGAAGGGAGGGAGGGAAGGAAGGAAGGGACAAAGAGGGAAGGAAGGAAGGAAGGAAGGAAGGAAGGAAGGAAGGAAGGAAGGAAGGAAGGAAGGAAGGAAGGAGGACAATGAGAGGGAGGGACAATGGAAGGGAGGGAGGGAGGGAAGGAGGAAGGGACAAAGAGGGAAGGAAGGAAGGAGGGGAAGGACAATGAGAGGGAGGGAGGGACAGTGGAAGGAAGGGAGGGAAGGAGGAAGGGACAAAGGGAAGGAAGAAAGGAAGGAAGGAGGGGAAGGACAATGAGAGGGAGGGAGGGAAGGAGGAAGGGACAAAGGGAAGGAAGGAAGGAAGGAAGGAAGGAAGGAAGGAAGGAAGGACAATGAGAGGGAGGGCGGGAAGGAGGAAGGGACAAAGGGAAGGAAGGAAGGGAAGGACAATGAGAGGGAGGGAAGGAGGAAGGGACAAAGAGGGAGGGAAGGAAAGGAAGGAAAGAAGGAAGGGACAATGGGAGAGAGGGAGGGAAGGAAGGCACCCAGCCCAGTCCCACCCCCCTCCACCAGAGATCCATGGATTCCCCCCCACAGATACCCCGCAACCTGAGTGATGAGCTGGCCATGCCCCCCCGGCCATTGATCACATGACCCTGGGACACTGTGAACGTCATAAGTATGAATCAGTTGGCAAGCATCCGAATGTAAATCACATGACCCTGGGGATACTGCAACAGTCATAAGTGTGAAAAATGGTCATAAGTCACTTTTTTCAGTGCCGTTGTAACTTCGAACGGTCACTAAGCGAATTGTTGTAAGTCGAGGACTACCTGTACTTTATCATTTCCCCCCCCCTTTTTTTGATCAAGTTTTTGACACCTTGCTAGGCGACTGGTGGTACTCGGATATTGCCTTATCCTAAAAGTGGTACAATGGGTGAAAAGGTTGAAAAGCCCTGGTTTAGTTCACCATACTGCCCCGGAAGTCAAAGTTAAAAGGAAAATTTAAAATTTAAAAAGTATTTTATCTTTGGAAATCACTCTATTAACAATGGAGACAGAATTTAACTCATCTCCAGCTAATTAAGCACTAAACAAGTTTCACTAAACACAGAAGCAGATTTCCAAAAAGATGAATCCAGATTGGCTAACCATTAATTGCGATGATCACATCAAGACCAAGGCTTAGCCACAGAAATGGAGTATGTATACATTTAGATGTCAGTATGTCAGGACATTTCCTATGTTGACCTTATTCATCATCCCCTGTCCTACTTACAAGCATTAACTACATAGAACAAGAGAGACTGATTTACAAGGCATGGTAGGATAGTCCTGCTATGGAATCAGCAAGGATCACCTGCATTTTAGCTCCACTTCTTACCTATTGGCAAATTGGATACCATATTGAATTGCATCAGCGTTGAGGTTCTCATTTGCAATTGCCTAATATCAGATTTATGTCCATGCAAAGCATATAGCTTTTCATTAGTTTAAAAAATATAGTTCATAAATCACACGAATACTAGTGGCAGCATACCAATCACTACGGCATTACTACGAAGTCAAACTTTCCATAACAAGAATCAAAGGGAGTTAAATGTTCATACTCTTTTTCATGTGAATCATATTTAAGCCTCTCGGTGGTCTAGTTCGGTAAAAATGTATACTTTCTGCAGCCCTTTCAGAAGTTCAGAAATGAAGGAAAGAACGTAGTAATCCCCACTAATAACAATTTGGGAGCTAGGAATCACAGGTTGCAGATAGGCAACTATCCTTCTTCTCAGCAAAAAAAAAAGGGGGGGAGGGGGTAGAAACACTAATGGTAGTTAAAGCTGTTCTGTAAATTGTTAATTCCATCCTTCAGGCAGATTAACACTATATTTGACATTGCACAGTGGCATTTTGCAAGAATCTGAACTCCAGGGGTAGTAGGACTGTGCTCCAACAAAATTGCTGAGAGCCGATCTATGCTTCCTCTTTTCCAAACGGATCATCATAGTCTGCATTTTTAGCAGACAAGATTAAAAGGTCCACTTACTGAAGGGTGGTAAATAATTCTCTGAAGTCTGGGAACTGTTCTTGTCCATCTAACTTCATTATTAACTTAAGCAGCAATTTTGTCTAAAAATTGAGTTGCCAGACGTTTTTGTAATATGCTATGAGAGAACAATGCTGGTCACAGCATCAGGGATCATTTCTGGCATGAAGGCTCCCCTCCGCTGATACACTGTGTGAGGTATAAGTAGGAATAAGTGTTCATTCTTAAATATTACAATTTGCTGTTTCATTATGCAGTGATATATGTCATCGGAAGATTCAGTTTAAATAATTGTTATTTGCCAGGAGGGTCAAGTTGATACTGTGGTTATAGATTCATATCACGAATGTGTCCTTAAATACTGCTTTATTCTATTGACCTTTTAATAATTCTTGCAGTTAAAAAAATCGTGTTTGCCTAATGCAACAATAGATTGGGGTAGCAGATTAAAAAAATTTTTTTTTTAAATTAAGATTTGCTGTATAGGTTAAATGAATGTTTTGAGGTGTTTATGAATATCAGAAATTATCATTTAATTTCGTACCTACGACATATCAGTGTCAGAAACAAGGACATAATTATTTTAATTTCCTGCCTGTTGCACAGCATGCAAAAGCATTTTGTGCCTTTCCCATTTCTCCCACTGCCATTCTGTCTGTCAAACCCCGGGGCAATGTTTCCCAACCACAGCAACTTTTAAGATGTGTGGACTCGCATGATAGCTAGTAATAAGTGCACACACCTTAAAGTTGCTGAGATTAGGAAACACTGCCTCAGAGCGACAGGCCTCATGAAAACAGTCATTAATAAGTGAGGCTGAAGTTGCGTTTCATGCTATAAAAGGAGGCTTCTCCAGGTCCAAATCACAAATAAGTCCTGCCATCTAGAAGTCTCTCTCACAATGATTTTATTCTTTTCCCTTCAGTTGCTGTTGAGTATTAATTCCTGATATGATATGTTTGCTTTTATTGTTCTTCAATTTATTTTTATCATATGTGGATTTTTGTGATTGCTTATGATATTATAATGTTTTATGATACTCTTTTTATTCTGGGTGCTTTTATTCTTGTTACTGATTTTTATTTATTGGATTCAACCATTGATTGCATGAAGCAACCTTGTAAACTAGAAACATGTGATATATAAATAAAGTAAAAAAGTAAAACGAACATATTACTTTGCTATTTAGTGCAGCTGAATTCTTCTGCATTTGCTTTTTTCTTTGCTTGATATCTGAGGGAGGGTGGGTGCCCAGGTGGGTGCTGTGCTTCTTTATTCCTCTGCTTTGAGAGTGAACCTGAGTGAGTGAGTGAGTATATATGTGTGTGTGTGTGTATGTATATGCTGAATTGCATAATAAAAGTATTGCGCCTAATGCAAACAGTTGAATTTGCTTAAAACTAAATAGAGTGGCATATCTCTTACATAATCTTTAATAAATAAATTGGGCTTCTTTGATTCAAATTATTGTTGTTATACACATAGGCAAATTTAAAGAATGATTTATGAAAATTGGATTTCGGGCACCAAGACATAAAGCTCACCAATGCATAAAAGGAGGAAAACTCAAGTAAGAGTTCTTCCCTTCAAATGACAGCCATAATGAAAAATTTAAAAAAAAATTAAAAACCACAACAAAGTTTATGGGAGATAAAAGCTGACAATTATGGGAACAAAATAAATAAACAATCCCTTATCCCCCTTGATTGCTAGAGGAATATAAGATGAAAGAAAATGTTCCAAATAGGTTAAAGGAGATCCTCCTGAGATTGCTGGAAGAAATGGGGGGGGGGGAAAACCCACCATAGTTCCATTGCATTTTTATCATTGATGTCCTCTGGCCATGTCTTCCTCCTAGGACTCAAAGCTGGCCCAACACTGGACAATTGAGCTAGACTTGCTGCTTTTGCCAAAGAATCTCAGCTTTCCTTAGCTCCACTAATAGATGAATAGCCCCACTAATTAATGGTAACTTAAATAGTGGCTCCCAGTAAAATGATTCCCCTCCCCCTCCCGAGAAGTTAGTTTTTGGTTTTCTCCTGAAGAAAAGGCATATTGATTTTCTTGGAACTTCTAAAATCTTATTTCCAATTTATCTGTACTGATAGTTTATTTGCAACTTTCTAAAATAAAAGTATTAATCACCCTTTTGCTGTTTATTCCAAAGCAATTTTTTTAAATAATGATTAAACTTATAGTTAAAATGTTCTCATGCTAAGGATTGAAGGAAACTCACCTGGTGCTGTCAAACTTGTCAATCCAAAGATTTCTAATAGCTGATTAAAAAGAAAACATGTGAACTTAGTATCCTTTCAAAAGGTCTTGAGTGTGATTTGAGCAAAATGGTTATTCCGTTGTCTCCCAGAGCTCTAAATCAGTCAGAGACTACTACTGTCTTGAAATCTTTTCACAAGAAGCAGCTGTCAGGAGCATTGTGGGTGATCTCAAGTCATCTTCCTATTCCCTTGGAAGTTCAATCATCATTTCTTGTTCTAATTTAGAATTTTAAAAGCAAGCTTGCAATAGTTAGTAAATTAAGCATGTTTACTCTTTGTGTTTTGTTTGATTACAAATGAATTATGGATTTCATTTTGCAGGAAATGCCATCAATATTTCTCAACTGTAAATGGAGGAGTATTTTGGCAAAGTTATAGTATTATTATTATTATTATTATTATTATTATTATTATTATTATTATTATTATTATTATTATTATTATTATTATTATTATTATTATTATTATTGTATTATTGTGCCATTAAAGCTTCAACATTATTCGCTGATTACATTTATTATTTTGAGCCATGACAGGTAGTCCTCAACTTACAATGGTTTGTTTAATGACCGTTTAAAGTTATAATGGCACTGAAAAATGTGACTCATGACCGTTTCTCAAAGTTATGACCTTTGCAGCATCTCCATGGTCAAGTGATCAAAATTCAGATGCTTGGCCACTGACTCATATTTATGACTAACCAAAGTCAATGAGGAAGCCAGATTCACTTAACAACCGGGTTACTAACTTATCAATTGCAGTGATTCACTTAACAACTAGGGCAAGAAAGGTTGTAAAATGGGGCAAAATTCACTTAACATATATCTCACTTAACAGAAATGTTGGGCTCAGTTGTGATCGTAAGTCGAGGACTATTTATATTTTTTATGGTTTTGGACGTCCCAAAAATCAGAACATTAGCAAAATAAGTGTCTAACATGTATTCAGTAGTAATGTATTCTGTCAGAATATGAAGCAAATTGTAGCTGGTGATAATTTTGTGTTGGATATATTTCCCTGTACAGCAGTTCTTCATTTGTTCAGTCTCTCCTAGAATTGTTTTGGGGCCTCTTGGTGATGGTTCAGAACTAAATAATTCCCTGGCAATTTTAGTTTTGGCCTTTGCTTACTACAAGTAAGTGAAGGAAATCACATTGATTTCATAATCTCTGACAATTCTCTGTATCAGCTCATGCAACTAGGAGAGGATGAGTAAAGATTGTGCAGAATTCATGGGAGAATTACGTCATGTTTTGTAAAATTTGGCTACATGGGGAATATGGCAGGCTTTTCAAGCAATTTTTTCCAGAATGGATCATGGCCAGGAAAAAGGGTGGGTAGGCTAAATACAATAATCAGGCAATTATTTGGAAGACTTCTTAATATACACCTGTCTTTATTTTAGAGTATTTCTTCCAAGAAGTGAGGCTTGTGCATGTTGGATTGCCCCTCCCTTTATTCTCCCAGCAGCAACCTTGTGAAACAGATTAAACTGAGAGAGACTGGCCCAGTGTCATATGCCTTAGCACTCTTGATGAGTGGGAACTTGGACCTGCTGCTTTCATTTATTCATAACCCAGAGACTAAGACTGCACCAAATGTTTTCTGAAATCAGCTTCAAAGTGAGATCACTATGTCGCAAATAATACTTGCTTCAACAGACATTTACATTGTTTTGATGCTGTGAGGCAGCCTCTTGTTTCTCTTCATTGCATCTTCGCAGATAATTTTTCTCTCCATTGTCCTGACTTCAGACTCATTTGTTCTCTCTGATAATGTAGCAATTGGATTGACTCTAATGAATTCTTTGCAATTTTACAGCTATAGTAATGTGTTTTTTTTTAATATGGGTACTCTTAATATTAAGCCCTCTAAAAAAATAGTGAAATGGAAGGAAAGTTAAAAAAAACCATTTTCCTTTATTCTACTGTGCATAAAATTCCAGACTGGATTAGGCTGTTTTATTATAGTTTCTACACCATTATGAATCCTTCTGATTCAGCATTCACATTATTCTTCTTGCCTTTGGGTAAGGTTCTCCATTCTGCCTGCACAGAATGAGTGTGGATAAAAAAATAAGAAAAAAAACACCTGATGAGCCATTTAACTTATACAGTTGCTCTCTTTCTCTATTAACAGGACTTATGTCTTATCTACAGGTGCTGATGGGTGTTGGTCAACCTGGCTGTCTCAAAATGTTAAGTAGGTTCAGACTGAGTTAATAGTTGGAAGGGAGATCAGCAAAAAATGCTAGATCTGTAGCCTAGATCAACGGTCCCCAACCTTTGTGGCTTGGTGGCTTGGCTGGGGGGGAAGAGGAGAACTGGGCTGTCCAAGCAGCAGGTCGGCATGCATTCACGCGATTGTCCACTGGCCTGCTACTCATGCAAGTTGAGCTGTGCACATATGGTCCAGCCAGCCATTTCCGCAGCCAAATTCCGAATAGGCCACAACCCGGTAGTGGGCTGCAGCCCAGGGGTTGGGGACCCCTGGCCTGGATGGAGAACTTAAAAAAGAAGGCATTAGCAAATCTTTTCCATATAGTTCCCAGGAAAATTATATGGATGTATCTACGAAGTCACTAGATCTCTTTTAGGGAGACCTTATTCATGCCTTCATAATGTATATAATGATGGTGATGCAGGACTGTATAAATAAATGGGCAGAATAGTACAGATAAGGGTAACCTAGATTTTATTAGGTTCCCTTGAATTGTTGGTCAAAATAAATAATTTGGAGACTGGGCCAGTAACCTAGTCTTGTCTTCTTAAATTAAGAACCACAATGCTTCAAGTACAAGCAGTGTTCTCATACTCATTACATACACGCACACACCCAAATAGGCATCATCAAAATGGAATACAGGTAGTCCTCAGCCTATGATCACAATTGAGCCCAAAACATATGTTGCTAAATGAGATATTTGTTAAGTGCAAGTTGCCCAATTTTACAACCTTTCTTGCCTCCGATGTTAAGTTAGTAACATTGCACTTGTTAAGTTAGTAACATGGTTGTAAAGTGAACCTGACTTCCCCATTGACTTTGCTTGCCAGAAGGTGATCACATTATTGCGGGACTTTGCAAACGTCATAAATATGAACCAGTTGACAAGGACCCTAATTTTGATCTCATGACAATGGGGATGCCACAATGGTTGTAAATGTGAAAAACAGTCATAAATCACTTTTTCAGGGCTGTTGTAACTTTGAACAGTCACTAAATGAACTGTTGTAAGTTGAGGACTACTTGTACAAAACCCTGAGAAGAAGCTGTTCTCTGGCCTAGCCCTTGAGTTATGATTCAACCTCCATTCTGAATATTCAAGAAATATTGTATTTCCATTGTTGGGAATGTAGAATTGCCAAATGCCAATATAAACTGAATTGGTTGGTGTTCCTATATAGAGATGTTCACCCAACAGCTGTAATTTCAGTGCTTGTTTGAAGTCTTTAAAATAATTCCAGAGTTAAAACCTGCAACTTACACCCTTCCAAAAGCATTGCCATCACTTTTACCAAGAAGGTGCTTGCTTACTAGTGTTGAAAGAAAAATCTTCATCAAGGTCCAGTCCAAGCTGGGAATAAACAAAATGGAGATTGCTTTAGAAAGAAGGTTGTAGTTTACTGAAGAAGAGAGTCAGACAGAAAGATGGCTCTGAGAAAACTGACCCCATGTAGTAGGGAGTGGTGGGTTTTTATACCTTCTTGAGCTTTTGTTTGGAATTGTTCCTGTGGCATGAACTTTGAAAGAAGTCTGAGTGTGCCTTTCTGGTATTCTGATGGTGGTGGGTTAATCCTATTATGTCCCAAAGGTCATATCCTGTTTCCTTGCGGCTGGGGCTGATGACTATGTCCTGTGGTTGGATTTTTTTTTGGTGGGAGGGATTGATTCTAGGGATCTTTGTCTTTCTAATCCCAGCTTCCTGACAAGATTACGATATCTGCATTTCTACAGAGCTGGTTTCTGCTTGGGGGAAGGATACTTGGGGCTATTAAGAAAAACTGGGCGTGCTTTTCTGCCTTTTTAAGATCATTTGAGGAAATATAATATTCTGCCTTTTTAATATTTCCTTCTCTGGGGGAGGGCTGACTTCCCACACTAGTAAAGCAAAGGGTGGGAGGAGTAGATGTTCTAGCTGCTTTGATCTTTTTTAGAAACAATATTAAAATGTTCAACTGTGCAGCCTTTAGGTTATATTTGGTCTCGTGATGTCATCAGGTAGGCTGTTCCCTTTCTCGAATCAAATTGCAAACTGTCTCCTCAACTGTAATTAGAGCTGAGCAGTGGTGTGAGGGAGTAGGATTTGTTCAGGCTTATCGCTTGTCTGCTGCCTCTTAGCACCAAACCTCACAAAAGCACAGTGGTGAAATGAAGACATTATTTATGTTAGATATGTAGTTCCACATCTAATGCCTAATTGCTTATCATGGTCCGTAATCTTATAATCTTATAACTAAGGTAAGCTTTCGAACACAGAGTTGAGCTTTTCTTCCTTTTGTTTCTGCTTTGTTTTATCATTTTTATAAGATTGCAAACAAACAAACAACAACAACCAAATCTGTCACAGAAGTTACTTGGCTAAAGGAAAATAAAAAACAGGATTAGGGTAATTTTATAGAACATGCTTTCTTTTTGAAAAGATTACACTAATTTATGAAGCAATACCATGAAAAGCAATCAACTTATAGGGAAGATCTGTACTTACCAAGATCAGCAATTCCGCCTTATTTTCAAGATTATTTCAAACAAAATTATTGACCCTAATATTGTAAAGCAATGCAATACAATACAGATCAGATTGTTATCATTGTCATTTCACAAGTACTTGTCACTTACAAGTATTAAATTCCTTTGTTTAAACAATGTATGAATTTGAGGGGAAAACCTGACCATTTGTGATTGATTCAATTTGTTAGGAATTTGGGGGACTGATAGGGATAATTCTGTAACTATTAAAATATGGTGGCATTCTTTTATTGAGTTTAGTAGTGACAGATGTTTTTATTGACTGTAACTTTATTTTTCACTTGCCAAATCCGGAATGAACATGTAAATTTCTTTGCAGTAAATGCATTTTCAGACAGGTACCTAAAGCCAGAGACAGTTCTAATATGTTCTGTCCTTGA
The DNA here is from genome assembly GCA_023970755.1 of Azemiops feae. Taxonomy (NCBI): domain Eukaryota; kingdom Metazoa; phylum Chordata; class Lepidosauria; order Squamata; family Viperidae; genus Azemiops; species Azemiops feae. Next base: position 1,110,208 of record JALGBA010000838.1, read on the forward strand.
GAAGAAATATGGTAAAACTGCCTTCTTGCACACAGATCTAATCCATCCATTTACCATCATAAAGTATATTGTGATTCGAGCAGGGTTATGGGAATTAAGTTGTAAATCAGCTAAATTTTGCATGGCCATTCTTATGAATTTTAAAATAGCAAGGTATCTGGTGAAATATGTTGACAAAGTCTCTTGCATTTGTATGGAAATAAAAAAAAATCCCCCCCTAAACGTTTGTATATCATAGTTACAGTTAACAGGGCTAATAAAAGCGGTTAGAAAAGCTAAGCTTTGTAGAGGCAGAAAAAATTCCACTTAAAAGTAGACACTATCTTGGTTTCATCAACCCAGTGTGCAGTGAAACTCTCTGGGGAGGGCATCAGATGTTTTTAAATAAGCAAACAATCATATTACACTTTTAATTAGGAGGAAAAATTCCATCCCCCACAGGTAGGTACTCTAATTTGAATCTGTTTTGTAGATCCCAAGACCCCCATTTAGGTAATCATAGAAGTTACAGTTCGGTTTGCATATTGTGCTTAGTCATGTTGTGATTTGCCTGCGGTGTTATATAGGAAGTTTGCCAAGTGTGATTGATTCAACAAACCATAATCTGATTTATGAAACCAGCCTGATGCTCTTCATCCTTACTCAGCATGTAATCTAGTACATTTTAAGAATACCCAATGGGGAAAGTCTATTCTGCAGTGCCTTTTCTGCTTCTTGGACACAAGACTTTCCCAGTTCTGCTGCTTAGTTTTTTTTAACGAGTGGTGCTAGAAATTAACCTTTGATATTTATGTGCAAGTTTAGTGATGTTAGCAGAGGTGCTAGTAATTACAGATGTGTGTGCGCATTTTAAGGAATTGAACTATTCAAGCTTGCTGCCTAGTTGAACAAATTGACTTGTCTGTTTAAAGTCTGAGAAATCAGATTTACAACTAAAGAGATGTGTTCATGCAACTTCCTGATAGGAAATTGCACTTATACAACACCACCATATATCTTCTAAATGTAATGAAGACTGTTCTTAAATTTATGAAATTGCTTATACTTCAAAAAAGTCAATTATATCTATATTGTTAATGTTTTGCAGTTAAGGGGAATTTCTTTCCCTTGCGAAATAAATATTAAAAAGAGAATGATTGCAAAACCCTTAGATGTCAAAATAACAGATGTCAAAACAGCACATTTAAAATGAAATATAAAGTGGGGCTGTACAGAGCTTCAGATTTTATCTTGGAAAGATGCTTTAGAGTTCACAGAAATATGAATGTATTATCTGCAGTATCTTAAAACAACCACATCTTTTCCTATAATTACCCTTTGGAGCTGCCGTGTGATCAAGAGAAAAGGTTTGGTCACTTGAAGGTGTGGTAACTGTATTTTGTTCTTGAACACCTTTTAGAGATTGAGTCCAAAGTATTACACAGTCTTAATAATAATATTAGAAATATTAAAATACCACAAGCATCATCTTATCCAAAAATCCCATTAAAAAAGTGGTAGTCAGTTTTATTAAATGAACTATTTTGCTGCCAAAAGAAATGTATTTATTTGTTTATTCATACTGCATAATTTGTAGGCCACCTACTTTACCAGACTCTGCACAGCTTACAACAGTAAGATTGATTTGCTATAAGCTAGTTGGCTAAAACAATTCCTGACAGCTATATATCTTTAGAACAACACTAAAATATATATAGCCGGTTGCATTTAAACTTGTATGTGCTTCAGTAAGCACTGAAAAATTATTTATATTCTGCCTTTACACTGTTGAGTACTGTACTGTTGAGTACAGTACCCAAAAAACAAACATTAAAATAATGAATTAAAACTAGTGAATAAAATAAATGGTGATTAAAACCGGTGAAAGAAATGCATTTTGCTTTCTTTTTTAAGGCAAAAAAAAAAAAAAGGAAGCAAATGCTATTCCCAAGGAACTTGCATCTGATGAAGTGAGCTGCAACTTGCAAATGATACATTTTTTTCATAACATACAGTATGCTAATTGAAAAAGTTGCTTCCAGCCTAGAAACAATTCAGGAAATCTTTATCTCATGTGCTGGAGAAAGAGGCTTCTGGGAGATGGAGCAACTTCAGAAGAGTCTTTCTGTTGACCATTTATATAGTTCTTCATAATTGAAGATGTGGTCCCTCATACAGGTCATAAATAGGGCTTTTAACATTTTACCTTAAATTGTGCTTGAAAGCAATTGGAGACTACTGAAAAACTTTCATTTTAGGTATTATAAGATCCATATATATTGTACCAGTTAGCTGCCCAGCTACTGTAATTTACAACTATAACTTCTACATCACCTTTTCTTCTTAATTCTGGGTTCAGATAATGGATTCAGAGTGATCTCCATGTAGTTAAATATGTGTGATGTTAAAATCAGAAATGGGCATCTCACTGGACATGCAAAAACTAGCATTTGAACATCTTAGGGGGTGGTCTCAAAGAGATGGCTACCCTATTTTAGATCCCTAGTAAGGACGCTGATTTTCCTAGTGGCTGAACAAGTAAGAAAAATAAGTCATACATATTGCAGCAGAAATGTAAAGCCCTGCATTGAGATAATCGCTATGTGTGTTTTGTGATTCACAGTTAATGAATTATGATTTGTAAGAAAGTTCAAACCTCAGCATCACTTTTAGGGGTACAATCTAACTGTAGTGCAGTTTCCTCTAGGGGCAACATTAAGCCATCCAGATTCTGTACTCTGTGTATGAAAAAATATAAATACCAAGTTTAGTACTGTAACTAGACAATTAAACAGTCCTGTTCGGTCATTCTTCTTTCCACATATAATATAGGCTTGCATCTTTTCTCTTCCAACAACCTCAAGAGAGCCCCAATGAAGCTTCCTACTACTACTCTGACCCCTGGAACCGCCTGCCACTTTATTGTGGGGGGAGGGAACCAAGAGAGTTGCAGACTGCAAGGAAATACATATCCCCTGCTCCCCATCCTGGCATGTCCCCAAGGCCCCCTCCCGCTACAGAGGAACAGGGCTCACCCATTGATTGCCAGTGTTCCCCAGCCAGACTTACCTTGCTGACAGGCAGCTGAATTGCTCCCTATACTTCCCTCACTGACCATTCCCCTTAAGTGATTTCAAATTTCCACTCAGTTCCAAAGCAGCCAATGACTGCTTGCCCATCGATCCTTGCCATCAGCCAACTGGGTGCAAGAGTTAGAGGGAAGTGGGAAGGAAGGTAGGGATAACCCCTTTCCATCTTTCAATGTGCCACGCAACTTAAGGATTTCTGGGAAGCATAGTCAGAAAGCGTGGTGCTGAAGCGGCCACAGCTGTGCCAAATTTCAGTCCAATAGGAGTCATGATCCCAGATTTTGGAGGCATTGCTTAAGTTAGCCCATTTGAGGTACGTTAATTCAAATATTGTTGCTCTATAATCACCATTTCATCCAATTGAAGGTTCAAAGTATCAAGCAGACATGAGAGTTTTAGTAGTAGAGATCAAAAATTTAACTGATGAAATAATCAGTCTTATGCAGTGGTAGGATTCAAATATGTGAACAACTGGTTCTCTGTGTGGATGCCGCTTCCGGAAGTCTATTCTGGGCCTGGGCAACAAAAAATTAGCTACCGGTTCTGCCGAACTGGTGCGAACTGGCTGAATCCCACCACTGGTCTTATGTTATTAAAACAGTGTACATTGGAACGTAGGATCACTTTTATTCTGTTGCTTTCAGCATCTGCCCTTACTTGGTCCACTTATAGAAGACAAAGTCCTTAGCCCAAGAAATGAGAAGCCCCTGGCATTCTCTTCATTTCCTAAGATGGCACAAATGAAATTGTACTGAGATGGATGCCTGAAACTATAGATAAATGGGACAAATACACATACATGCACATGTGTCTGCATTCATGCTCCCCCCCCCTTATTTCCTCTGTTCCTGAAAAACTGAGGAATCCAAACTTGTGAAATATTTCTTTTAATTTTCATTGTAAATGTTTTCCCCAATGCTTTGGAAATGCTAGATTGCTTGTTGAAATAAAAATTTTGCAATCTCACGGAGTGTCGTTCTGACATGATTTAGTTTGACTACTTGTATTTCTACCTAAACTGGTATCCTAATTCATCTTGTTTATTTAAATAAGCTTCTTGAAAATGCCTACATTCCAATAGCACTGCTGTTTTCCACCCTTTCAAGGAGGCCATGCCATTTGATAAGATCAGGGTGTGTATCTGCAAGGATTTTTTTCTCTGTATCTCCTGATTCTTATTAAATGGATGCCTCCACTCCACTGAATTAAAAAGCATTTGTAAAACCAAAGTTTAATTTCAGCTACTTTTAATTACTTTATTAAATATAAAATGTATCAGGTGCAAATTTTGACCTTTGTAGGCCAAGTATTTGGCTGTGATGTAAACTCATTCTTGTTACAATATGGATTTAATATCTTTTTAAAGATAAATTACCTTGCCTGTTAGTAAACTCAATCCCATTGCATTTATATTTTTGCCAAGAAATATAAAATTGGGCTATCCAATTTTAATGTGAATTGAAGAAAATCGTTGGTGAATTTTAAACCAAAGTTGAAGAATGATGAATGAAAATAAGTTCATTTCTGAAGTATGTTTTATCATTTTGATACATTTTCTCCATTTATCATGGCATTTCATACATCTCTGCATTTTGTGACTGAACTTTAGAAATCATCTTTTACTTTGTAAAAGTATCTGTATAACATAATATCTGTATAACATAATATCTAGATGAAGTGCACATCCATATACATAACATTTTGTCATCGGTCTGTGTCATCCAGGCCTCACTAATTCCTCTTCAGGTCTAGGATTTGTTCTTGGATGGAGAGATTTGTGACAGTTGTTCTTTGAAAGTGGATTTTAAAAATCTTTTTATCTACTAAGATAGCCTAGGGATTTTTTTCCTCCAAATTCATCTTGATCTCATCAGTATCTCACCACAGTTGTTTTGCAATAATGGGGGCAAAAGCCACTCTGCCTGGAGGAACAAAGCAAAATAATTTATTGAACAAGATGAGGAATACATGACAAGGGACAGTAGTGTTTTCCTACAGGGGATCAAGAGGCAGACTAAACCACTCGGAGTTGCCTGAACCTCAAGATGAGTGGCAAATAAATTTGATAAACAAACAAACAAACAAATAAAAAATAAGGCTAATATTTCCTGCAACTGCAGAAGAACTGCACCAATATCCTCTTTCGAATACAATTGATTGATTGATTGATTGATTGATAATGTGCCATCAGATTGGTGTCAACTCAGTGACCATAGAGATAGATGTTCTCCATGACTGGAATATTAGTACTCCAAACTTAATTGCTCCAAGTGCAAAAGACATTTTCAAGACTAAAGGACTTTAAGGGAAGCATGCTCATTTTCGACTATGCCGAAATGGGCAAATAAATTGGGGAAAGTTAGCATTTTACATTACTGGGAATATGCTGTCCAATAAATCATACTGATTTTTAGGGAAGGCAGGATTCAAAACATATAAAGAATATTTGTTCCTGAGATTTACTAATACTTAAATATTAAATACAGTCTTTATTTTATACATTAAATTGCTTGGCCTCGCTATAGGGTTAATTAAATAGTAAACTTCTGTTAAGTTTATAATGATAATGAATGTTGGCAGCTACATCCTTCTTATGTCAGTGCTGTTCCTTACTTAGACATGGTTTGCATACAAATTTGATTGGGCATTGGTGTAAATGTCTCTGACCTTTAGAGGAAATGTTGGCATGGTTCTGTTTTTGATGTGATGATTCTTGACGGAAGTAGATTTAGTCAGCCCTTCTGGTCATATTTAATCCAGTAGAACTGTCAGGAATGTTTTGGGAGAAGAGGAAAAGGACTTATTTGATGGTGACCTCAGATTATAAATGAATAAAAGAACGTTGTAGGTGATTAATCTGTTAAGATCTTAACATACATTTATTTGGAAGAAAATTTTATTGAGCACTGTGCAAGACTTTCAATTGAGAATGGCAAAATCTGTTAAGAATTATGGGTAATAATGCTGAAATCATGTTCGATATGGCAGTGTTGTGAGATTTCAACAATTTTATAACATCATTTTAGTTTTTGTACAATGTCATGCTTGTGTGATGGCACCTTGCATCCTTAGTTTAGCATATTCTATAGGTCAGTCGTTGTGGTTTCTAAATGATTGAAGATAGTATCAAGAATCAGCTGTTGATTATTCCATTCATAGCATAGTGTAATATATGACTTAGTCTAAGAAACATTGCTTTCAGATCAAGTGCCCCTGACTCTGACTATTAAAATCTATCTTTCTTGCTTAACCCATTTTTTATGGAAGGAAAAAAAGATGGAAACAGGTGGTAGACAAACATGTGACACAGTGGTTAAAATGTAGTGTTACAAGCTGATTCTACCCATTGCCAGTTCAATCCTGACCGGCTCAGAGCTGATTCAGCCTTCCATCCTTCCAAGGTCAGTAAAAGGAGGACCCAGATTGTTGGGGGCAATATGCTGACTGTAAATCGCTTACAGAGGGCTGTAAAGCACTATGAAGTCTAGGTTTATCAGATATGATAAATTCTTCTTGCTTATTCTGAAGGGTAGCGTGCTGTAATGAAGACTGGCATGTTCAAGTCCATTCTCAGCCGTCAAAAGTGCTTGTGGGCCAGTCCCTTTCTCTTAGCTCAGGATACTATAGAGAGTAGGCTGGTGGCTTTGGAAAAGTCATAGGAAGGGAATTATATATGTTGCCTTGAGCTCCTGAACTAAAGGTGGGATATAAATCCAGTAAAGAAATTAATAAACAAGACAAAGACATCAGAACAATTGCATTACAAAAACTTCCTCTGGAAGCATCCTTCCTTCTAACTATGTAATTGGGACTGCATCTTCCATTGCTTAGTCATGTGGTTAAGTGAGTTGTCCCCAATTTTCCGGTCTTTTTTGCTCAATCGTTAAGTAAATAACTGTGGTTATTAAGTGAATCACCCAGTGATTAATTGAATCCAGCTTCCCCCGTTAACTTTGCTTGTTGGAAGACCCCACCCCCGGGAAGGTGAGAAATGGCAATCACATGATCCCAGTGCAATGGTAAATACATTTTCTTATCAAGTTCCCAAATTTTGATCATGTTATTTTGGAGACACTACAACAGTCATAATTGTGAGGACCTGTCATAAGTAACTTTTTTCAATGCCATTGTAACTTCAAAAGATTGTTAAGCAAAATAGTTTTAAGTTGAGGGCTACCTGTATAGGTGTGGCAGTGGGGAGAAATGTCTGTGTGGTTATTCCTGTAATGTTGTTAAAATGGGCCTTTATGAAAACAGCACGTAACTGAGAAAATCAAGTATGTTCATGTTGATTTCTGTGTGAATCCAAACCCTATGTTTTTACAATCTGGGATTATACAGGAGTTTACTGTTTATTAACAAGCCACTACCAATATCTATACTATATATGTCGATATCTTTCTTTAAACAATGTTATAGGTAATATATGACCGTGTGTGTGTGTGTACTTTTCAATGTCACTCACATGGAAAGTTTTGCCATTTTTTGAAATGCTGGAATAAGGATATTATGATTAGCAGATTCATACAATTTAGGACAGACATATGCATAACCAGTCACTCTCTCTCAGGCCAATCCATCTCACAGGGTTGTAATTATGGGGAAAATAGAAGGAGGAAGATGTGCTGGATATGTTTGCCACTTTGAATTATTTTAAAAAATAATAAAGGTAGGATCTCTCTCTCTCTCTCTCTCTCTCTCTCTCTCTCTCTCTCTCTCTCTCTCTCTCTCTCTCTCTCTCTCTCTCTCTCTCTCTCTCTCTATATATATATATATATATATATATAGAGAGAGAGAGAGAGAGAGAGAGAGAGAGATCCTACCTTTATTATTTTTTAAAATAATTCAAAGTGGCAATACACACACACACACACACACACACACACACTCGCATCAGTCCGTGTGTTCCTAGACTCGGGAATAATTTCTTCCCTCCGAGTGCCTGTTGCTGTAGGGAACCAACCTACAGCAACAGGCACTCTCGGACATGAACCAGGCAGACAAGGAGAGCAACCATGAGGGAAGAAATGATTCCCGAGTCTAGGAACACACGGACTGATGCGAGACAGTTAGAAACAATACGGCCAATTGGGGCGGGTAGACCGGTAACTCGCTCCATGAGCAGAGCGCAAAAACGGCCGGCCTTATAAGCAAGCTCCCAAAATGCCGGCATTTTACTCTGACGACGTCGGTAGTTAGCTGACGAAAGCTATTAAACAGTTTTGTTTGTATTTTATCCTGGTGTTCAATTGTTTCTTTTAAGTATACGTATGTATGTATGTATGTATGTATTCTCTTTTAAATTTTTCAACTGATACCAGTACAAACTAACTGGTTTAGTCTGGCAGTTATAATGTTTGCCTATGGGAGTGTGGTGCAGGAATAGCCTATATAGAAATAATAGTGATTCCTAAATAAGCTATTAAAAGTTTAGACTTTTTTATCTTCTATTATTTATGAGTACACTTGAATAGTTTGCTGACTTACAGATAATTAAGAAAAGCTGTCAATATACATCAGAGCCTGAAGGCAAGCATTGATTTACTTAAAAGATTTTAAAGAAAGTTTATAATCAATAAACCATGGGAGAGGAAAGGCAGTTGTATTTCAACAATTTACCTTTTATAGTGAAATTTTCACAAGAACCAGCCTGGTAGAGATGGCAAAGCAATTTGCAATTATTCATTTTGGTAGCCATCTTCCATACCATAGTTTCCATAATAATAACAAATTTGATACATAAAACAAATAAATTATTGGTTTTTTTCTAATATTTTCACTTAACATTGTGAAAGTCTTTGATGTGAAGTCTATAAAAGCACTTGATGAGCTATAATCAGATAATGTATACAGGGAACTGGAAAGGAAATAAAGGATATCATTTTTAACATTTTCCTAGAGAAACAAAATGTAATTCAGTTTGTCAGTTCATAAGTAATCTCTGTGCTTTAAAATAACATCTCACAGAAAAAAGTAAGTTTGAGTAACTCTTGATGAAAACAAAGCAACTGACTGTTAAACCCAAGAAATTTTAGCTTAATGAGGACAGGCGTTATGCTTATCATTAAAAAAAGTTAGAGGAAAATATTGGAAGAAAACTTCAGTAGAGGACTACTGGATTGGAATGATAAAAACTCAAGGCTCTATTGATGTGCTGATTAAGGAAGATAATGAATGATGTAGGTATGAACTGAAAAAAGCAGATGGATTATGAAGCTGCCTTAGTGGGTGTTGAAATAATTTAATTGATTCATAGACATGAGTTTTAAAAGAGTAGGCTATGAATCTGATTGAGGTAAGACAACTGGATAATTGATGGTAGAACAATTGTGCTATTTATTTCATTTAGTTATGGCCACGCAATGATAAACACTTGTAATCAAATCTATATTTTCATATACCCGACTGATAGTAATTAATGCAATCCTTGGTTAAATGTTTAATTAATTTATATTATCTAAAGAGATTGTGTGAGAAAAATGCATCACAGAATATTCTGCAGTCGAAAGAATCTTTTTCTGAATAAATTTTCCACTCTTAGTTGTTTTCTAAAAGTTATTTTTCAGAATATTAGCAGAAAGTCTCTGGATGAGGTCATCTAATGGTCTGGGATGAAGTCTCATCAGTTTGCTGACAATACTTAACTTTATATTTTCACCCCAGTCTTCCTGGGTGATGCAGTGGACATTCTGTCCCAGGGCATAGAGGCTGGAGGGCCGCATGGATGGGGTGAAACAGACTTTGGCTCCACCCAAGCAAGACTAAGTGGTTTTGGATGTTTAGACCTTCTTGTGTCAGGGATATTCCATGTTTGTCTCTGAATGGAATGGCACTACCTCAGACAGACCTGGCATCAAAACTGGGGGGGGGGGGGGGAGGTCTTCTTTGATTCATAGTTTTTGCTCAAGATTAGGTCCCAGTCCTGGCTTGGAGGGTCTTTGCACATCTTGTGCATCGGTTGTACCTGTTCCTGGACTGGGAGATTCTATTCACAGTCACGTGTGCACCATTCCAGTTTGGCAAAAACAGTGTGTTCCGGGTCCCATCAGCTAAAGCAGCAGCTCCCGACCTTTTCTATGCTCTGCACCCCTACAACACTTCTGATATATTCTCGCACCCCTTACAAAAGTTCGAAATAGCGGCAACAAATTATGCATGTACACTATAATTTTGAAAATCCAAGTTTTCGCACCCCCTGAAATATCGTCTTGTACCCCCAGGGGGTACGAGCACCCCCGGTTGTGAACTAAAGAATGACAGCTGGCAGGGTCCAGAAGATGAGCCTATTTTTGCCATAGTGCCCACCCTCTGAAATATTCCCTCTGAAGGTTAGGTTGACCCTGATCCTGTTGGCTTTTCAGAAGGCCTAGAGACATGGTTCTATGCTTCAGCCTGGGCTTCAAGTGTGTGAAAGGACCTGTCTCTTGGCTTTGTTGATGGTCATTGTGATTTTCTTGGCTGCTGTGTATTTTAATTTTTCTATATGTATCTTTATTTGTTTAACACTGTTCACTACCTAAAGTCATTTGTTGAAATGGGCAGCTAAATAAATTAAATCATTAAATGTTCTCTCGAAAAGTTATAAAAATACAATTTCTCTGTACTATTGCTCACTAGGTGCCAAGGTAGTATTTCTTTTGAAAGAGCAAATGCCTCTCCCTTTCACTGGTTCTTCCTTTAATGTCATGGCATCATGCCTTTCTTAGCAAACATGTAGTTAGGGTCCATGTAAACTAATTACTATTAATTTCTTTTTCTGTGCTGGCAAATTATTAGCAAATTATTGGCAAATTATTGGCAAATTATTAGCAAACTGGACAAACTAATTTGGATAAACAGAGGTGATTTCCATTTTGGGACAGGAATACCAATGTAATACCTATGGTATCTGTAGCACCTTAAACTATCAGTATTTTTTCCTGGGCTTTGTAAAATCCATATTATTAGTAAAATTAATCTGGGTCATAGTGCATTCATCCTAGCTATGCAAGCTTGCAGAGTAAGCCTCCTTTATCTTCTAGAAGTAGCTATTGCTGTGACTTTCTGATTACTGACAATGTGCCAGACAGTGACTCCGGTATTAGGTATTAGGCAGGTATTTAAAATTGTTAGCTTCCTTTAAAAAATATTACACCAATAATGTATAGGGACAATAATTTGACAGTTGTGAAATATCTAATAAATTAGGCTCTATACTGTACTCTATACTTATATGTACACATATAAGGGATAGGTCTGTCTTTGTAGGCATATTAATTTATATTGCAGCACACCAAAAAATGAAATTAATAATTAAACTGGAGAGAGTAAGAAGAAAGGCACAGCAACATCAAATAGAGAAACAGTCATCAAGGATCAGAAAAATGTTTGGAGCAGCATCTGAAATTCCTACAATATCTGAATAATGATATTGTAGGAAACCATGAGATTTAAGGAAGAAGAAAGGCCATCAGTTTCCTGTGATGGCTTAATTACACAAAGCATAACACTGAAACTTTAAAAAGAAAAGATGAGCAAACCAGATGTATTTGACAAACTATCATTTTAAACATTCCTGGTTTATCATTATTGAGCTCAGTGTGATTGTCCTCAATTAAGGATTATATATTCAACAGCCAAGGACCAAACTATTTGTACTTTTTTTGTTTTCATCTGCCAGTATGATTTGGCTCTGTGGAATATATCCATGTTAAAGTTCTCAATGTTCTCTAGAAAATAATAATTTTTACTTATATTAAGTCTTTAACATAAACGGATGCTATATAATTTGAACAACACATATTCCTGAAAGACAAGGATATTGTCTTGATATTTAGTGGAGATTTTAAAAAAGAAAATGAAGTCGTGATCGTTTTTAACAGTCTTCCTCTTTGCAGGCAGTATATGCCATAGTACTTCACTCCCAACGCTTGTCCGGACACCAACCCTCGTGATGCAGCCCTCTCTGGATGTCAAATCATTTGTGTCCTTCCCTGTGGAGAGCAGTTCTGCTGTTGGGCTCTTCCCAAATTTTAACACTGTAAGTAAACAGTTTATTTCATTGGATGTTGCTTTATTTGCTGTGAGATAAAATACATCCTTGTGTTATCAATTGTGAACCTGTCTCACCATACATTTAGTGCTAATTGAGGATGGATTTAATCTTGGGCACTAAATCGAAACTGAATCCTTAACCCATACATTGTTGGGCTTTCTGGACAGAGACAGTAATAAAATACTGAACTGAAACTCACCTTTTGCAAAGCTTCTAGTACTTTGGTGTGTGTCCCTGTGCGTGTGAGGGTACATGCTCAAAACAAGCTATCTAGTTACACTGCACAGGTGGTTCTGTGTTTTTATTTGTTTTATGGCACTACCAAAATAAAAGACATTTAGTCCTCACAATTAAAACCAGTCGGTCTTGTCTTTCCTGAAGAAATGTTTCTCTTTCCTTTTATTTTGCTTTAAAATTGTGAAACTTGAACAATTAAATAGCAGCTCGTCTTGGCTTATTGTACAAGTATCACAATGAAGCCATTTATTTTGCTGACCAGAAAGCGCACCTGGGCTGTTTGTAGAATGCATGTGTGTGAGAGTATCGGTGTTTCAGAGTGATAAGAAATCTTGGTTCCCTGGTGCTGCATTATGGAGCCGTTATTGGTTCAAATGCTATCATACCACCCAATTCCACAATTTTTGCTCAGTTAATTAGATACATAAGGTTTAATGTTGAATCTTGCAGCATAATTACATTTTAAAATCAGCAAGCATGTAAGAAACATTCCTGCCTAAACGTGAATGTACTTTTGTTCTTGGCCTTGAATTCAAGAATTTCCCTTAAATCAATGTGATTAGAAATCCACAGTTTAAGGGTGTTTCAAATAATTGTATTTTCTATTTTGTTAGTGCATATCGAGGAACATCACAACATTAGGGTGTCCTTGGAGAGAAACAGATTAATTACTGTTCATTTAATGACTTGTGTTCATTTAACATTTGTAAATCCTGATTCAATCTCCTACTTTTTTTAAAAAAAAATCCCATTTATCCTTACCTGATTTTTCTCTTTCTCCTTGCTCAGCTTCAGTTTCGTTCTAATTGCAGAATTTCTATCTTCTGCTTGTCCAACTTTTTGTTTGTTTGTTTGTTTGGGCTTAAATTCCATTCTCTAATAGTGCATCTTTCTTTTGACCATTGATGTGGTAATATGAATGATTATCTTTACTTTGGGCTCCTTCATATTATTTATTTCGTGTGTTCTTTGTATTTTCTGACTTCCTTCGTAAATATTTTACTTTTCGGTGTATACTTGTGGGTTTGGAACTGTTTTTTCGGTGCTTTTGGAGTCAAACATATGAAAAGCAGGATACAAAATGGATGAAGAAAAACTGTTTACTTGTTCTTATCTGAATTGTACACCTCATTAGGTGCTGAATGATACTTTTTTCCTGTCATTATATTAGTAAATAGAATTTCTTTACAAATGGAAAATACTGCTTGACTTTATGGTATGTTGTTTTCATCATTAAAAAGATATAGTGAACTCTAAATGTCTTCAGTATTATGATCCATAATACATTGCTGGTGCTCTTAAATTAGATCTCAAATAGTTTTTAAATATAACAGCATGGATCAGGCAATTTTACTGTGAACTTATATCGTATGTGACTTAAATCCAATATCTTGTGTGTTTGTAGAGCCAGTATTGCTATGTTCAGACAATTCAGCAGGGACACACTGTGTAAATAATCAGCTCATAGCAATAAAAAGAAAAGGAATCCAAGTCAATTTGTGAATAATGCTGTCCGGCAAGTAAAACACAGTTTGTTCACACATGATGCTTAAAACCATTTCAAAGCATTAAAATTGTCATTGTAATTTGAAAGGGAAAATCAGTATTATCAGCACTGCCAGACTGTGGGAGTTGAACCAGTGCTAGTTATTGCCTTTGCAAAGTTATGTATTTGTGTGCGTTTGTGTGTGTGTGTGTGTGTGTGTGTGTGTGAGAGAGAGAGAGAGAGAGAGAACACAAGAGATTCCTTATTACTTATAAATAAATTCTGCTGACAGACCTTGCTTTCCAGTACAAAGCATAGCAGAGAGATAAGATAGCATTCCAATTTTGAAAACAGGCATAAAGTAATGTCTTTAAATATTCATGTATTCATTTCAGTGCAGCCAAAACTGAGAATCTGATAAGTATATGTCCCATATTTATTTAACTAGGGGTGACAGTTCATGGAGTGTTTCATAGCCTCTCTTACCTCAAAAATATTGTTGGATATTTGTGATGCACTATATATTATGTCCTGCGTTTATAGCCCCAAGCAAAGCAATAGATAGCAGAAAGTAATGATACCATCAAATGTCATATTTTTCTTCTTTGTACTATGAATCTCAGTAGTTCATACAGCCGGCCTCTACCTTGAGATGAGTTTTGCAGTTCTCAAAAGTTCTTTTCAGATTTGAAGTTTAAATCCTCCTTTTCATTCACTTGCACAGTTACTTCCTTGTCTTTGCTACTCTAACAGTACAATACGTTGGGCACAATAAAGAAGGAAACTTTTTCTCATCCATTCCCCTATTACTATGCCTATGAGCCTGGTGGCAAAGAGCACCAAAAAAGGCAGGGTAGGTAGATTTTTTTCCCCTTTCCCCTTTTCTTCTCAAGCTAAAGCAGCATGGTGTATGATGAGTGAGAAGCAAGAGTGGGTCAGGTACAGTAGTTGGTTGGAAAAAGTAGTATAGAAAGTATGTTTTGGGTGTGAAAAAAAGTAAAAAGATACCTTTTGATTTTGATGCTGTAATCCAGGAGTCCTCAACCTATGGGCCGCGGCCTCTTGGCTAGCGGGCCTCAGAAATGGCTGACTGGTGCATGCACGTGTGCGTGCACTCCCCCCACTCGCGCTGCCCCGTTTGCACATGCGTGCAGGCATGAACGGGGCCGCTAGCACCGGGCGGGTGTGCACAGCCCATTGTGCATGCGCGAACAGAGCTGCTAGCACCAGGCAGGTGTGTGCGGCCCATTTGCGCATGTGCGAATGGGTTCTGCTAGCACCGGGCGTGTGTGCGTGGCCCATTTGCACATGCGCAAACAGGGACGCTAGCGCTGGGTGGGTGTGCACGGCCCATTTGCACATGCGCGAATGTGGCCGCTAGCGCCGGGCAGATGTGCGTGGCCCATTTGTGCATGCGTGAACCGGGCTGCTAGTGCCGTGCCGGTGCACGCGCACCATTTGCTTGCGTGCGCACGCACCAATTTGGAAGCTGCTCTCCTTCCCTCCGGGCTATGAGCCCAGAAAGGTTGGAGACCTCTGCTGTAATCCATCTATGACAGATCCCAAGTTAGCTTGAAATAATGAATTATTTTTCAAATTTGATTGGAAATGATTAGAAACAAAAATTGATTCTCCAAATTTATTTCCAGACTTGATCATCTCAACATTGTCTGATAGCAGTCTCCCCATCAAACAATTTAGATATAATAGATACAAAACACATCTAGAATGCCCTCTCTCTTTGGTAACTACTGCATATCTAATAA
Source organism: Azemiops feae (assembly GCA_023970755.1). Lineage (NCBI taxonomy): Eukaryota > Metazoa > Chordata > Lepidosauria > Squamata > Viperidae > Azemiops > Azemiops feae. The sequence continues at coordinate 1,125,799 of JALGBA010000838.1, forward strand.
CTGCCGTAAGTTTCTTTAGACTGCCATATTTTCCAAAATGTGGTCATATGGCAAGATCCTGCCCTGGAAAAATTCTAAGCTCCAAGCAGCTGAATTGTGAATTGCTTTATGCTGGCTCCCTGAGTACTTTTCTCTTTAGATCCTTTCTCAAGTGGCCAACTTTACCCCCTTTCCTCTGTGATGCAGTTTTACATTGCCATCTGTGTGCCATTCTTAGAGCTTGAATAGAAAGCAAAATTCTATCTAGGCAGCCAATCAGGAAATGGGGGAAAAAAACTCCTACTAGTGTCCTACATCTTTGTTTTCTTACTCCATTTCTCTCTAAAACACTAGTTTTGCAGGAGGGAGGAGGAGGCAGGGTAAGCTGGCAATTCTTGCTAATATGAAACCACTCCTGCAGCTCTAGAGGAAAACACTTCCCATATTCATACATCAAGTCGTGTTTCCTTCCACCGCTGTTCCCATTTCAATGCTCCCAACTTGGTCTCAGTAAAGTCTTGCAATTGTCTGTCTCTCAGGTCTCTTAATAAATGGGGGTACTTATGTTTGCTGGTGTTGTCTCTTGTGTTACTGATCTGGGTGCAAAGGCTATTTAGGGTCTTTCAGATGACTCATTCTGATTCCCTCCTCCTCCAGCAAAGATCTGCTTTTTATTATCTTTTTATCTGCTTTTAATCTGGTTTTTATAATTAAAGATACTGTATGTACTGCCCATCTCATTATCTCTGGGCAGTTTACAAATTACCATAAAATCTATACGAATCTAGACAAAGTTGAAAAGCAAAATTAAATTAAAAAGATGGAACACTGTTAAGCCACCAGGCATCCCCAGGGTTGCGTGCTACTCTGGATGCCCATGCTGACTGACAGAGCCAGGCTTTAACACGCTTTATCATTAATGCCAGTGTTGTCATCTGCTAAATTTCTTGCCTGTATCTTTAATATCTTCTTTCTAGCAGAGGTTGATCTATTGTTTATTTACCTACTTATATATTTATTTATTTATTAAACTGCCTAATAGCTACAACTTTCTGGGCAGTCTTATCAAGCGTAAAAGACCAGATTCACATATTGAATTAAACTGATTTATTGCTAAAGCCTATGCAGAGGAATCTTCTCAACTAACGGTGGACAGTTGCTTAGAGTTAGATAAGCACCAACAGCATTCAAAGTAGGCTGGACGTAGTTCCCTTGTGGCCATGTAATGATTCTAGGTTGATTTCCCCCTTTTCACTCCCTCTTCAAGTTCTGCCATTCCTTCTCCTGCAGCTTTACGATAAAACACACTAAAAATATAGTATGAATCCAAACATGCAATAAATGAAAATAAAAACACCATATAAATTAGACGGCTATAAATCTGTCTTCAGTCTTCAAAGCAATATAAATAAAAAGGCAGTTATTTAAAAAAAAAAAAACCTAATTAAAAAGCTAAAATAGTGGAATAATGGAAAATAGAATATGTTCACCTGGCACTGAAATGATGGTAGAGTAGTTGCCAGTCAAGCCTCCCTGGGGAGGGAATTCCATAAATGGGTGTTACCACAAAAGAAGCATTCCCTTGATGAAGGGACCTGGAGGAGGAGGAGGAGGATCTCATTAGACAAGGTCTGGGTAGGTGATGCAGTATGGAAGAAGGCACTCCTTCAAATAAGTTTTTTGAATTGGCTCTGGAAAAGAACTGGCAGCCTACGTAGATGACCAAGAGCTGGTATAATATGACCATATTGCTGGGACGTCTAATTGCTGTATTTTAAATTAAATTTAGTTTCCAAACTGTTTTCAAAGGCAGCCCCACATGTACAGTAATGCATTGCAGTAATCCAATCAGGATGTTTTCAGCATGAATAATTGTTGCAAGTCTTTCTGTATCCAAGTTAAGATCTCAGTTGATAAATCAGCTGAAGCTGAAATACCAATCGTGGCCACAATACTACCAAAGCCATCTAGACCTCTAGAAGTTCACCCAAACTGCAAACTTGTTCCTTTAGGGCAAGTGCAGACCACTCCAGGGCAGGCAGGACATGATCTAAATGGACAGATGCATCACCCACAAACAGTATCTTTTGTCTTTTATGTATTTGTTTTGTTTTATTTGTATCCCACCGTTAGCAGCGGACATATCCAACATACTTTCTTCCTCCTATTTTCCCCACAACAACAACCCTGTGAGGTGAGTTGAGATGAGAGAGAGTGATTGGCCCAAGGTCAACCAGCTGGCTTTTATGGCGAAGGCAGGACTCTTAGTCTCCTGCTTTCTAGACTATCCCTTAACAGCTAGACCAAACTATATTGGCTCTAGTTTATTGGTTGACATCCAGTCCATTACTCTGTCCAAGCACAGATTCAAAACACCAACCACCTTACTTGTGTTAGATGAAAAAGAGTGATTGAGCTAGATATCATCTTTATACTGATGCACCCTGGATGAGTGCTTCCAGCAATTTAGCACATATGTTAAATAGCCTAGAGGATAAAATGGACCCATGAGAGACTCCATAACCCACCTGCCATGAGGCAGAAGAGTAATACTTTAGCATCTCCTTCTGGAAACAACCATCCAGATAGGAGTGGAACCATAGGAATACAGTGCCTACACAACCCATCTCTTGACAGCCTATCCAAGAAGATCCTGTGATTGATGGTACAAAGTTGATGAGAGATTCAGGAAGACCAACACAATTGTAGTCCCCGGTCTTTTTCTTGGCCCCGGTCATCCCACAGGGCAACCAGGTTTGTGTTCCGTAGCCAGACCTGTATATACAATAAATATATTTTATCAGTTAACAAATGTATGTAGGAAACACACCACAGTAGTAATGGGAGACTTTAACTACCCTGACATCATCTGGGAGACAAACTCTGCATCAAGTGGAAGATCAGACATGTTCCTGACCAACCTATCTGACAACTTTGTCATCCAAAAGGTAGAGGAGGGAATTATACTAGAGGGACAGCTATACTGGACCTAATTTTTACTAACAGAGAATAAATGATAGAGAAGGTTGAAGTTGCAGAAGCTTTGGTGGGAGAGTGGTCATGTCATATTAGAATTCAATATAATGCAGACACAAGCAATAGAACAATAGAAAATCAGTTTCATCCAAGGGAACCTGGTATTTTTTTGCTTTTGTTTCCATAAGAAAACTCTTACAGAGTCTCCTTGCTTCACGGGGAGGTTATATAAGGCAGGGATCCCCAACCTATGGTCCGTGGCCTGGGACTGGGCTGCGGGCTCTTGGCCAGCGGGCCACGGAAATGGCTGGCCAGTGTGCGCACGCGTGGATGCGCATCCCCCCCACTCGTGCTAGCACCCGCAGCCCCATGTGCGCGAGCACAAATGGGGATACTAGCGCAGGGCGGGTGTCCACACCCCGTTTGTACATGTGTTGCTAGCCCAGGTGGTTTGTGCAGCCCATTCGTGCATGCGCGAACGGGGCTGCTAGTGCTGCGCCAGTGTGCATGGCCTCTTGTGTGTATGCGTGCACGTGCACCAATTTTGAAGCTGCTCTCCTTCCCTCCGGTCCTCGAGCCCGGAAAGTTTGGAGACTTCTGATATAAGGGATACCTAGTACTGGCAATTGTTTTCTCTGATTCTGATTGATTCTCTAGCTTTCTGGAGGCGGGAAACCATTAGAGACTGTACCAGTCATATTTTTGACTGATTTCAAATTACCTTTGATAGCTCAACTGTTTAATGACAGCTCAGGGTAGGAAAACCAAGGTTCCTTTGGGCAGAAATAGAATTATTTGTTCCAAATTTATTTTTCAGATAGATAAATATCTCTTAAGATACTATCATACAAGAACATTGGCCAGTGTTTGCTCTTAAGCAGGAGTTGTGCTGAACACTAATGTGTTCAGCTCCCCAGGCCCCCTACAGACTCCACAGTGCCAGGAGGAAAAAGGAGAAGATTGGAGTCACAACTGCATATTTTCTTTTTTTCTTAGGAAACTTCTTTGATACCCAATTTATCAGTAAGAATGGATGCTATTGCCAGAAGCCAATTTCTCAGTTGCTGCCAATTAAAGGCAAGACCAAACAGTAATGATAATTTAAGAACTTTAGCTAATATCTTGCTATTTGTAGTTCATGGTTGCCACTTCCCTTTTTATCCAGGATCTCTGGAGTTCATTTTTAATTGCAGTGGTTGGCACTAAGATATGTGAGTGTATTGTATTTATTTGTCTGTTAGTGAAGATTTAGGAGCCTCCTTTCGTGCTGGATACGTAGTGTTACTTCCTCCAATTTTTGCCCATAGCAGCTGATCTTTTATTAAGTTCTGATGCATCTAGCATGAGACACTAATTATATACACATTTTTCCTAATGCTATTATAAGCAAGTGGTCAGAAGAGATGGGAGGTGGAGTTTGAAGGATTTTTTTTGTTTTTCAGAAGATACTGCAAAATTGCAAATGAAGTCATAGATGCTTGATTCTGCTTCTGCTTTTTTTACTTCTCTTTAACAAAGCTGCAATCCTACTGTTCTCTTACTTGAGAGTAAGCCTTATTGAATTTAATTGGACTAACATACAAATAGCACGTAAACAACTGCACTTTGCAAATAAGAGTTTATTCAAGGTTTGTTCTAAAAAAAAAAAAAAAGCATCTCGATGGAGAGGTTTGTATTGGCCAAAAAGAATTGGTCTTAACAGATTGCTACTTTTTCATGTAGAGAGTTTGTTGTTTAATTATAAGGAGACTAAAAATGTATTCATAATTACCTAGAAGTAAGCTGCCCACTTCTCAGTAGGCAAGAGCCTTATCAATCAACATCTTGCTTACTATTGAATAGTTATCAAGGGGAAAGGCTTACTTAGTTAACACCCTTGCTTAAATTAGAATTTGTAAAAAAGTAACAATCACTTTTTAAATTTTTATCTTGCCTTTTTTCATGTATAGCTCAAGATGGCTAACATACCAATACTCCTTCCTCCTTCAGCAACAACCCTGTGAGGTTAGTTGGGCTCAAAAAAAGTGACTGGCCCAAAGATACCTAGCCGGCTTTCATGCCTAAGGCATGAAACTCACAGTCTTTGGGTTTCTAAGCCAATACCGTAATCACTACACCAAACTACTTCTTTTAATCCTATCAAATTTTATTTATTTTTGTCCTATCAACATTGGAATGTAGCTCTTGAACCTTTCCCCAAGATTAGTTTTGACTTATATGAAAACTATCTCCTAGGTCGGACCTAGGGATTTTGAGACAGAATTCTGTACATGCACAGAAAGGAAAAGGAGGGAAGAACAATCAAATTTGGTATGTTTTGTTATCCAACACACATTAAACTAATGATGTCCCTTCTTTCCGATGCTGAAATTTTACCTGGGGTGGATATTGAGTTTAATCCTTCAGAACCTTAACAGTATCCAATTATACAGTGGAACCTCCTTTTCCATCCCTTGACCCTTAGGGGCAGATTTGAAGGGCCTTTAAGGGACACACTGGGAGGGGGAAAAAGAATCTTTCCACTGAGCAAATGCATTTATTAGATGCATTTGCTTACAACACTAAAGCTTTTGGACCATTGCATTGTTGATACTGTCTCTCCTAAGAGAAACCTGTAACAGATTAGAATTTAATACCACAAAATAGTTCACATACAGAAATACAAAAGAGCTTTATTCTGAAAGGAAAAAAATAATATTTTCTTGGAAATCTCAGAGATTGCATTGGACTTACATAGATTACTCTTGAGGTCCTATTTATTTGTTTAGCTTTTCTGTTAAGATATTTCAGTGTAACATAATTCATGGGCATCAGCTGCCATAAACTGTTTGTCAATACTGCAGTGCAGATGTTGTATTCTTAGTAACAGTATGAATTTGCAGATGTTTATAAGGGAGGAACAGAATTACTGAGGAGGAGAAATCCTGTAGCTAAGTTTTTTTTTTTAGGTATGACATTTTTAACAATCTTAATCAATAACCACCACCAATTTAAATTATACACTAAGCAGTCATCTTCCCACTTCCTCTGAGTATTATGTACAGTTATATGACAAAATATTTCTTCCTTTAAACTCTACTGTTTTTGTTTAGATCATTGCTTCTCCTCCAAAATGAATGTTTGACATATTTTTGCAGGAATATGTTTAATTGATTTTGCTGATTAAACACTAAGAATTTGTTTTAAGAGCTGGATATGTTGTTTCAAGACACTATGCATTATAGGCTGATATTTATACTTTAGAATCTTAGTGTATTTATATCTCGGTCTGTGGGTGTATGTGAGTGGGAATATTTAGCTCTTTTATTTTGGAAGCTTAAGAAAATTAACAATATAAAGAAATATAAAGAAAAGTTTCTTGATTCCTGGGCTGCAGTGTTTCCTTTTAACTTAGAAAAAAAGTAATCTAAAGTTTAATAGCTGGGCAATTTGAATGTTCTAGTTTGAGTAGCTTTGTAAACTAGGAAATCAGAACTAGTCTCCTATAGGCAGCATATGGAATATTTCAAGCATCACACTAAGCCAGAATGTGATTTGTTTAGTTTTGCCTTCGCATCCTATAAAAATGCTGTAAATAAATAATTTCATATAATTTTGCTTTATTCATTAAACCAAAGTTAAACGAACTATGACAGTGTAACATGTATGTTCTAGGTATGAGTTAAAGAATTTTGGCTATTTTGACAAGTGACTGCTATATAAATAACATACACCCACCCCTTATCATTATAACAATAAACAGACCTGAAGACTTGCTTTTTATCCAGGCTTATGGTGAGGATGAGTGAAGCCTCCTCCTGCACTTGCTTCTCTTTCATTCCTATCTTATCCTCATCAACTTTTATTGTTTTAGTTTTCTTTCCTATTGTATTTTTTCTTGTTTGAATATTTTTATTTGTGAGTCATTGGGATTGGGTGGCATGCATATACTACAGGTAGCCCTCATTTAATGGCCAATTATTCAGTGGCCATTCAAAGTTACAACAGCACTAAACAAATGGCATTTACATTCCCTCATTGAAGTTACGGCGGTGGGAGCATCCCTGCGGTCATGTGATCAAAGTTTGGGCCCTTAGCAGTTTGCCGCATTTATGACCGCAGGATGGGGTTCAATAATTCCCACCCACCTATCTCCACCCCATCTCTGCCCTTTTAGCCGCCTGCACTCTGCCATCTCTGCACCGTCTTCTTCCTCCTGCTGCCGACAAGATGTCTGTTGACAAGATGCACCCAGAAGGCCCAGCGGCCTTCTTCCCAAGGTCACATGCAGCCTTCTTGAGACCTGGCAAGTTTTTCTTGTGAGAATGGAGAAAGAAGGCTTCGCACAGCCAGCAGCTACCTCACAAAGGGCCAGGCTGCCGTGCCTCAGCAGCAGGATCAAGACGATAACCAAGGTCATGGGGTGGTGGAGTGCAGGGTGGCTAAAAGGGGTAGGGCTTCATTCTGCAGTGCTGGGCCTGGGCAGCTGGGGCTTTGTGAAGGGCCGGGAAACTGGAGGAAGAAGATGGCAAAAGTCAGTTGAGGATGACAGAGTGCAGAGTGGCTTGCAGGCCCTCCCATCCCTGACAGCAGTCACCCTCAGCTCAGCTGCACTCACACTGGGCCACAACAGCCACTTATCCACTTGCCACCCTGCTTGTGAGCTCTCTGGAACTTGTGATTTTCTGCCAGTTTCCCCAGTGACCTAACTTGTTGGAAACCAGCAGGATGTTGTGATGAGGTCCTTCCTTAATAACCCACAATTCTTGCTTAATGTTGGCAACAGAGACCGCTGGGATTGTTGTCACTAAGTGATGCAGTCACGTGTCATCACATTTTATGACTCTATCACTTAGGGATGGAAAATCTGGTCCCAACTACCATTGTTAACCCAGGACTACCTGTAATAAAAAAAAGTAAATTGAATTCATAAAGAGTCTCTTTTCTATTTTAGATAACAAATTAACATGTAAGGAGAGAAGGCATAATTTTAAGCAGGGATTAGACGAGGAGGAGGAGGAGCGGAAAGAGAAGATGTGTAAGGCATGAGGAAACAGAGCCGTAAAACAACTAGATATGCTCCTTGGCAAAGTAAAGCAGCTGCCTCAAGTCACATGGCAAATATTCAGAGCCATTTTTGGACAATAATACTTTGTACAGTCACAACAGCACCCTGAAAGTTTAGGAGTACTTGCCAACTTTTTAATCTCTGACCTTGTCTCTGTATTTTTTTTTTTTACTTGCCAATAATCAAACACTTTCACTCTCCTGAAATCGATGAATATTTTGCCACTTTGAAATTATGCCTAGATTTGACTCTAAACAATAGTAAGCAGCAGAGGAAAAGTATTAATGCTATATTATAAATTCCTGTGCACTCACTTAGTAGAAAATTATTTGAGTTGAGTTATAATGTAAGAATTATAGTGAACTAAAAAAGGGGGGGATAAAACCTGCTGGCCATAAAAAGGTACAATATAGAAAAAGATCTTGTGCAAAGTTTTGCATGAAAGTACAAAATAGATATTTGGGCAATTTTTCAAATAATGTCATTTATTTTTTATTAAGCTGCATTTACTAGTCCTTAGGAGGGGGTACTCGCAGCAACTGTAAGAAAATAGTTCGCAGCAGAAAGAAAAAGATATAATAAAAGAAAAGAAAAATAAGTTCAAATTCAAACAACATTAATAGTGTAAGAATTGTGTAGTCTTATATGCCCTTATCGTTATTTAAACAAAGGATTAATTCAACTGAAATTCCAAATAAGTCTAATTATTTGTCACATAGTGATAGTAACATAAATTAATTTTGCTGCAGATTCTGTTTAAGGGCATTCTACTCTCAGTTGGCAGTGGCACAAATTCTACATCAAAGAATATCTGGCAAGCATTTATCTTTCCCCAGTTGTAAACTCAAAATAATATAACCTGCTGAAATTTGCATACAAACAGTGGCAGTCACCTTTTTTTTCATTTTTAACTGACGTTTTAAAAGAAAGCGTGTTGAAGAATGGATGCATGATAATTAGCATTTATTCATAGAAGGCTATTGGACTGCTCCAAATTAAGAAAAAATATGTATAAAAGGTGTGTCTAAGAAGAGATATAGTGAACAGAGCAGCTACAAAACGTTCTGTGTTAAAAAACATGCCCTGAATGCTTTCCATTTTAATAGAACAGCAAAGTGGATCTGTTTAGCACAAAGTATATCCCAAGCTAGCAGTGATTCTCAAGGCTCTCAGACAAATATTTCATATATCTATTACTGGGTATCTTCCTTAAAACTCTGATATTGATATTGAAATTAGGACACTGCATGCACTGCATGTATCATTTTCCACATATAACACATCTCTGGATTCACACCACTCTTTAAAAAAACAAAAACCAAGCAGGGATTGATTTTTCTGAAGTGTGATTTCATGCTGTCCCACCAGTACCTGCACGTGCGCATAGACACACTGAGTCCATCCAATAACTGCTGGAGAATGAGCTTTACTTTTGCTTAACAGCATTACCATTTCATTTCCTTTGTTACCAGCTGAACCAGTTTCTCTCTTTCAGACAAGAATCTAAAAATTACACACAGCTGGACAAAAGACACTTTCACTTGAATTTCTTCTCTGCAAGTCTATAGTTAGAAAACATAATGACTTGCTCACTTTGTACACTTTACACTAGAAATATTTCTCTTGGTTAAACTACTTTTGATACTCCTTAATATTTTTGGTTTGCTTATGAAAGATAGAAATAAGCTTTATTCTTATCCAACTAAATGGGGTATATTTGTTTGTTCATAGGTGGAATTTTGGAATAAAGGCATACAAAGGAGGGAAAAAATACATACATCTCAGTGGTGGGATTCAAATACCTGAACAACCGGTTCTCTTATTGAATGTAGGCCTGGCCTCCGAGCCTAGAACGTACCTCCGCAAGTGGCATCCATGCACTTCCGGCAGGCCATTCTAGGCTTGGGAGGCCTCCTCCCAGCCTCCGAGGCCTAGAATGGACTTCCGGAAGTGGTATCTGTTCTGTTCGCAACACAGACATGAAGACGAGGCAGTTTGATGCAAAAGATGTTTTATTGTGCATGTGCACTGAACAGAAGCATGTAGCTAGATTGAACAGAACTACACAGAATCAAGCGCTAACAACAACAACCTGGCCACACTAGCCACTCCTTCTTATATTCCCTTGAAGGGAATGCTCAGCCAATCGATGCAGGCTATTCTCCCGCCTCGCGCATGCGCACGAGGCTGGAGACAGCCTGTCTGGGTCCCGGGCAGACATGTGGTCTGTCCGGGTCTTTGCAACCCGTTTCCAGTCTTCCTGGGCCTTGCTGAATGACTCAGCAGGCCCAGCCTCTCTGCAACTTTCTGAGCCTTGCTGAATGACTTCAGCAAGGCCCAGTACATAACACCCCTCCCCTCTTGGATTAAACAATACATACACGTTGTTTAACCCTTAACACACAACAACCTCATGGCAGGCCAGTTGGCCTTTGTTCAAACAGTCTTTACCTTACAACCCCCAGTTCCTGGGTATATTTCACTTTGTTGACAATATGAGCACCATAGAGACCTCACATCTTCTGTAACTGCTTGGAGGACTCTTAACCCATTCTGCTGCGTGGAAACAGACTGGGTTTAATTAAAGTTGTACTTATTTGAGGTAGGTGTTGCATAGGCATAAGTGCCTGGAGTGCCTGTTAGGTGTTACAATAGGCATAGGTGCCTGGAGTGCCTGCTAGGTGTTACAATACCCCAGGGCTTTCCCTCAGACAACTCAGGTGTTCCCCCTGCCAGCTGACTGGCTGGATCCGCTAGACCCAACACCAGATTTCCTTGGAGGGGTTGAGTTCCCCCAGTCCCTTGGCGGGGTGGATTTTCCCGGAATTCCCTGGGACTCCTCTTGGGAGCATTGTCCCTCGAGCCCAAGACCAACAGCAGGAGTACCCTGAGTGGCCATGTACGGGGATCTGTCCCTAGCCAGGGACCTCTGCCAGAGTCAGGAGCCTTCCGTGGCAAGACCCCCATCTGGAGCATTAGGAGATGCGCCCTCGTGGAGAGACTGTGATCCCCAATCATAATTTGGGGTCCCCCTCCCCCCCAAGAGCGGAGCCAGGGGAGGAACCGTGTCTTGGAAGTCGCCAGCGTAACTGGTGGATGTGGCGTCGAAATGAGCCACAAGATGGAAAAAGGACTTGGATTCCTCCCATTGAATGAACGCCCTATGAATAGAATGTGTCACAATCGCTTACACATCCTGAACATAGGAGCAAGAGGAGAGTGTATAAAATTTGCAGGAATGCTTACATGAGGATTCCAGCAGGGTTTAGCATCTGTAGCCTTACCAATGGTTGGTACACAATGCTACAGTCTAAGTTGGAATCATACATTTAGCAATATTGAAACCCTTGTTTTCCTCATGACTTCATGATGTGACTCTTACAGTGACTAACACATGTACAACATAGACATTCTCTTTGGTACAATAAGGAGATGATTTTCCTTCACAGCAACATGATACATACAACCAAGTGTTAAGGTAACCCCTTTATTGATGAAACCACTTGGAGTCCCCAAGGTGCCTGCAGCCGTGATGCCTGTGCAGCCACCTGGTCTGGGTGCAGCCTGTCCAGCTTCGCAATGCGTCTGCAACCCCAGCGGAATTCAGCTGGGCTCATCCAGAAGCTATGCAAGGTGTGGTGCAGTGTGCAATTAGAAAATCAGCTAACCTGATGATGCAAGGGTCCTTGAGTGATTCTCTTGCATGTGTCTTTCGTGGCGTGCACCATGCGTTCAGCCTGACCCTTGGCAGGATGAAAAGGAGCAGATGTGGCATGCCGGATCATGTTGGCTTGGAGAATGTCTGAAACTCAGAAGAGGTAATTTTGGATCATTGTCTGATACTAAAACATTAGGAAGGCCATGGGAAGCGAAGATTCCTCTGAGCACCTGGATGGTCCTGGCAGTAGTAGTAGAGGACACAGGAATGACCTCTAGCCACTTGGAATGGCTATCCACAAGGAGGAGGAAGAATTGCCCCTGAAAGGGCCCAGCATAATCTATATGGACACGTGACCATGGAGTGAGTGTCTCCTCCCACCTATGTACAGGGGCCTGGGGCATTTCTGGCCATGATTGCTGGCACACTTGACATCCCTGAACCTGGGCCTCGATGTCCTTATCTAGGCCAGGCCGCCAAAGATGGCTGCGCGCAAGTGCCTTCATCCTTACTATTCCCGGATGTCCCTCATGAAGAGAGAGCAATACTCTAGTCCTTAATGAGGCCGGGATGACTACTCTGTTGCCCCACAGGATGCACCGTTTAAATGTGGACAATTCGTGCTTCCTGCACCAGAAACTCTGGAAATCAGTACCAGGACACGTGTCAGGCCATCCTGACAACACACCTGTCAGCACGCGTGCAAGCGTGTGATCAGTGGCAGTTTCTGCAGCCACATCTCTAGCCTTGAGGGCAGATTCAGGTAAATCCAGAATAGAAGGAATGTGTACAGCAGGAGCAGGGTCTGCCTCTATTTGCTTTAGAGGTAACCTACTTAGGCCAGCAGCATGGCCCCTCTCAGTGCCTGGTTTGTGAACCAGGGTGTAATCATCAGCTGCTAAGGAAATAGACCATCTCAGCATTCTAGGAGATATGATGTGTGTGGGTTGCAAACAACCTCAGCAAAGAACTTTGGCCAATATAGACCGTGGAATGGCGGCCATCGCATTCCTTATGCTGAACTCTTAGCGTGGCCTTCCCCTTCCCACTGACTCGTGAAACCTGAAAGTCAGGGAGGAAAAGCTTGGAGGGCTTGAGCTGGACTCGTGAGCCACTCCTGGGACAACCCGTATTAAAGGTGTCAGCAGCAATAATAGGAAGAGCGGACCTTGTGTCCAGCTCCATGGACAGGGGAACTCCCTGCAACTTAACAACCATGCACAGTTGTGTCTTAAGGGCCTGTGAGTCCCTGTTTTACACACACACCCCACGGAACATGCAGTAACCCACCCTGTATTGGCTGGGGACCTTGGTACCTTTCAGAGGCAACTCATTAGGGGGCTTGTGTATCTGGCGACCCAAGCAGGCTGATGCGATGTGGCCTTGCCTGCCACATGCCCGGCAACAGCAGAAGGAGAACGGCAGTCGGCTCTCCTGTGGCGACCCCCACAGCCGAAACACCGACAGGATGCAGGCGTCTGTCCTCTGTGCTCTTGCAGTCTTCTTGCCGCCACTGGTTGAAGTCTGTCCTCGGATTCGTCTCTGGAGGCCTCTCGCACGACTTCTTAATGGACGGGGACTGCAGCTGGAGGGTTCTTGGTCGCGAAGTGTTGGACTCGCCAAGACGGCCCAGCTTGGACATTGCTGTGCCCGATAGCCTCGTTCACGTCTCTCGCCGCAAGGAAGGAGGAAGGAATGGGAAGGAGTCCCACGAAGCCAAGCTCACCTCCAGCGTTTGCGTACTGGCAGGCGGCTGCTTCTCCAGGATGCCGCGCTTCTCGGAGAAGGGGTCCCACGAAGCCAAAAGCCCACCTCCAGCGTATTCGTACTGGCAGGTGGTTGCTTTTCCTGGACGCCGTACTTCTCGGAGAAGGGGTCCCGCACAGCCGAGCCCGCTTCCAGCGTCTTCGTACTGGCAAGCGGTGGCTTCTCCTTGCTTCCTTCCGCATCAAGGCGTAAGAAGGGGTCCCTTGAAGCCGAGCTCACCTCCAGCGTCTTCATGCTGGCAGGCAGTCGCTTCCATCTGGACGCCGAACTTCTCCGCTCGTCTGGCCTTTAGGTGAGTAGGCCTAGCAGCATCGTAGCAGCCTTCCGATGTGGCGGATCCCACCTTCGTCGCCAATGTTCTGTTCGCAACACAGACATGAAGACGAGGCAGTTTGATGCAAAAGATGTTCTTTATTGTGCATGTGCACTGAACAGAAGCATGTAGCTAGATTGAACAGAACTACACAGAATCAAGCGCTAACAACAACAACCTGGCCACACTAGCCACTCCTTCTTATATTCCCTTGAAGGGAATGCTCAGCCAATCGATGCAGGCTATTCTCCCGCCTCACGCATGCGCACGAGGCTGGAGACAGCCTGTCTGGGTCCCGGGCAGACATGTGGTCTGTCCGGGTCTTTGCAACCCGTTTCCAGTCTTCCTGGGCCTTGCTGAATGACTCAGCAGGCCCAGCCTCTCTGCAACTTTCTGAGCCTTGCTGAATGACTTCAGCAAGGCCCAGTACATAACACCATCCATGCACTTCCAGCAGGCCATTCTAGGCCTGGGAGGCCTCCTCCAGGCCTCCAAGGCCTAGACTGGACTTCTGCAAGCAGTGTGCATTCAGCCGGTTCTCCGAACTCAGCAAAAGTTAGCTACCGGTTCTACTGAACCGGTGCGAACCGGCTGAATCCCACCACTGATACATCTCTAGATTCTTAAGTTCAAAGTAATATGTAGTGCAACCGCATAAAGCATCTGCATAGAATGGGGGAAATGTGGTATTTCACACATAAGTGTTCACTTTCACTATCCACACATAAGAGTTTATTAATGGCATTAAAATTATAACATCACAACAAAGAGACACAGTGCTGTGTGAAAGTGAATTCTTATGTGTGAAATACCACATTTCACCATCCTGTGCAGATGCTTTGTGCGATTCCCCAATGACTCAGTCAAGTATAGTAATATACTGTCAGTTGTCCACATCAGGATAGATAGACAATTTTAACTGAGTAAATAAATTAGGGTTATCCTTGCATTATCATTGTATTCTTCATATGTGAATATATTTTAGCAATTGAGATGGAGGGCCCATTTGCAAGCTACTGGTTGTTGTTGTTTTATAATGGGAATGGTTAAAAGGCATTGGGGAACTAGAGGAATCAGTGAAAAATTGCAATGTTTGAATTAGTATTTTGAAAAAGGAGAGATCTAGAAGTACTTCAAAAGTTCAGCCTAAACATTTGAACAGCCCATTTGAATAATAGGAAGATTAAATAAATTATCACTTTCTCTTTAGTGCCCATAGTTATAGTCCATGCTTCTTCCCTCACACAAGTTTGGTTGATTGATGCTGTATAAATAGAGGAAAATTGATACATGGGTTCTACATACATGGGGACAAATATTGTAGGAAATCCCTCTGTCACCTAAGAGTAAATATGGGCTCTGTTTATGGAATTTTGCTTGTCAAAACCCAGGCACCTGTAATGGTTATCAATATTTATACTAATAGGATCCTGAAAAAAAGTATATTGTGCTTACAAAAATAATCTACTCAATACTTGCCATTATAAACCATCATAATTAAAATATTTTTCCTTTCATGTGGCAATATTGTATTGATTAAGGGTGTAGTTAATACAAGCAGAAAAATGTTCTTAAATATAGTGGAAGGAATGGATAACAGCAGAGCCTGCCAGGATTATTAGATCCTTATCTGAATTAAGTGTCAACATCCAGTGTCACTTACCAAATGAATCAGTTGTTACTCTCAAATTGTTACATAATCCTTGTAGTGAATGGGCACTCCTGCGTTCATTAGATGAGGCTGACGAGTCCTTCTTCCCACACAGGCAGACACTTCCAAGCAGGACAAATAGATTCTCTCCCCAAACATATCTGATTAATATGAAGAACAGGGAAACAACTCAATGTTCCTCCCTTTTTCTTGAGGAAAGTAAATGTTAAAAGTCATCTTAGAATCCTAGCCTCAATAAAGTTTCCATTTAAAAAGCTTCATCTTGAAATTGAGAGAGGAATTGAGAAACATGTGAGAGATCAGAGTGAGGCAAAATGGTTCCCTCAAAGAGGATAGGATAGTTTCAGAATGAGGGACCAGAAGAACTCCAGGGACAGCTGATCTCAGAGGAAGTACTAGAGCCTGGAGAAGCAAAGAATATTTCTCCAGACCTATAGAAATGTTCCATGGTAAACAGAGTTAAGCTGACTTTTCTGAAAAAGTGAGGTGATGGAGGGAACTCCAAACTAGAATCCTTGAAGCCCTATTAAGTCACAGCAAGTAAAATACACTGCTCCTAGAATTCCAGCTGAAGTTTCTAATCTCTTATAGTTAGGGATTATCCCAAAAAATGAGCTGGTAAAGCAAGCCAGGAAAATTTTATGTCTCTAAGGTAGAGTTAAAAGTTTTTAGGCAAGGACCTGTGATCGGGTTAATGTTTTTTAAAAATGTATTTATTAGGGTTAACTGCCACCTGTAGTACATCTTAAAGCAGCAGATTATTTTAGAGCAGGGGTATCACACTGCCGGCCCACGGGCCAGATGCACCATAGCAAAAGTGCACCCACCCCATTGCTGGCAATGGCAAAAAAGTCACGATACGTCGCGTCACGTGACATTGCGAGTTTGACACCCCTGTTTTAGAGGTAACAAGGCAAACAAGCACTCTGTATTTCAACCAAAGAGAATAGTCTGGAGATTCAAGGAATGTGTTGAATATAGTTGCAAATGTCCACATTCTCTGGATATCCTAGTCCAGAAGTCCCCAAACTTTTGGGCACTAGCAACCGGTTCCATGGAGAGGGTTTTTTCCACAGACCAGAGGGTGCGTGGTTTTGTGTGCTGCCTGCATCCCGCGGATGGAGCTTTGCTTGTTTGTGTGGACCAGTTGCTGGCATGCCGTGGCCCGATACCAGTCCACGGATCAGGGGTTGGGGACCCCTGCCCTAGTCCTTTTGGCTATTGGCTTGATAAAAATATAGTAATGTTGCCCTGTTAATTCTCTGTTGTGGTCACTCATCAAAATCCTTCCTCTACATGAGCTAGAAATATGTTGTGGTCTCAACATATCTGGAGAGTTTTTGGCTGAAGAAGGCTAATTTAATATATTTAATAAGGTGGGAGAGAGAATATAGAATTATTTAAAGACTTAACTAATTCTATAACGGCATGCCTCTAGGATTGACATTAGTGATTCTAGAATTTCTGAGAATACTATATTTAACTATGTAGTAGCAAGCAAAATCTCAGTTGATTTCAAAAAGTTAAGCAAGGCTGGGCCTGGATAGTACTTTCATGGGTGACTGCCAGGAAATACATGGGCTATAGACTAGAAATTATGCAAACATCCAGTAGAAAGAAGTGATTAATCACTTCCATGTTGTTACTAAGAAAACTGAATCATCGTACTTGAACTGAAAGTAGGTTTTACATTTATTTATCCCTCACCTGTTTAGCTTCTATATGAGTTGTAGGTTATTTGACCCAGATGGAAAGAAACATTTTATTGATAATTAAGATTAAGTATGCCTAAACATTTATAGAAATTAAGATAATTAAAAATAAAGCTAAGGTTAAAGAATATAAACAAATTTTGATACATTTTTACTGGTGGCATGATGCAGGAAATAAAAGGGAAATCTAGTATTTGCCATGTTCTTATTTTCCAAGATGAAATAATTTATTATACATAGATTTTGACGGTGTGTTCAAATGAATGCCTGCCCTTGATAGGGAGAAACATCTTTTAACATCATGTTTTTAACAAGCCTGGCAAGATCTGGGTTAGAGTTGAGGTATATAGTGGATTTATGTTGACATCTGCTGGCTGTTAAAGAGAATGTTTGAAAAATAACCAGTGAATTTCCCCCTTTCAGTTGTGCAATAGCTTGTTAATTGTTTTATTAATTAATTAATTAATTAATCCTTAAGCAAGGGAAATGTCTTGGTTAGCTGCCATTTCAATTAAAAACTACAAAGTTTAGCAAATGTATTAAGGCACAAGTCTGTCCCTTGATGTGCTGTATTTAACAAAATAACTTCACATAAATTAAAAAAATATGGTACTAGTGCCAATTTTGTTAGAAATTGAAAGAAAACATGCATGGAAAAATCTCTGGAAATAAAAATGGGCAATGATATGGACCTCTCAGGTCTGTTTGTTCTTCTACTATATTTGATATAGCAGCCAATCAAATAGTTTATTTTGTGTTATTTTAAACCCAGAGCTATTGTTTAAAACAAAATATCTCATTAATAGACTTTGTAAACTTTTCTGAATATATTTCAATATAATATATTCTCTTTCTCAACAAAATTAAACATAGTCCTTGACTTACGAGGACAACTGAGTTCAAAAATTTCCTTGCTAAAGCAAGATAGTTGTTAAGCAAGTTTGACCCATTTTGCTACCTTTCTTGGCACAGTTGTTAAGTGAATCATATAGTTGTTAAGTTAGCAACAGGGTTGTTAAGTGAATCTAGTTTCCCAGGTGACCACATGACTCTGGGAATACATGACAGTTGCCAAGTCTTTGAATTTTGATCACCTGACCACAGGCATGCTACAACAATCATAAGTGTGAAAAATGGTCATAAGTCACTTTTTTTCAGTGCCGTGGCAAGTTTGAGCAGTCACTAAATGAATGGTTGTAAGTTGAGGATTATCTGTAGTTTGAGGCAAGATCATTCAAATCTGAAAGGAAAATAATACAAAGTTTGACAGTTTTTGCTTATTTCCTAAGTAGCAGTTAAATAATTAAATAATATAATAATATCTAGGAATCATGCAAATACATTGATTCGAAACTAATTTGTCTGTTCAAAAATGTTTAAAAATATAACTTTTGCTCACACTGTCTAAGTTGACATATATGTTGTAATATTTTGTGAAATCAGTAAGCCAACTGTGACTAACTTAAGCCTCAGTGACTTAAGCTCAATTTATTTTACCTTGGGACAAAGCTCCTCAAAGAAAGAAACTGATGATCAAAGATACTGAATAAGATCTTTAATTTAGAGATTATACTTAAACCCTTATGGAAGCATCTGGGAAGGCCAAGTACTGAATGGACAAACTGGAATTTTCCATTAATTCTTGGGCTCATGCCCCTATTGTTGGGTGTATCAGTCTTAAACATTGTAACTTGAGGGGTAATATTGCTCTGCTTACTTACTTCAAGCATAGAAATAAGAACAGTATTATTACCTCTAGATTGATTTTCATAGCAGTGAATTCAATTATCACATTTCAAAGATAAAATAATATAAACTTACCGTTAAGTTTTAGCTTAACACTTTTGGTTAGATTAAATTTTGTTTAAAGACATTTTTTGTAAAGAAACTATAGATTATTTGAATACAAATTAAAATCCTTTATAAATGTTTTAAGTTTTTTTTAAATTTTTTAGTCTAATTTATTTGCTGCCCCTTTCTCAGTTCAGGCAACTCTGAAGTTATCTGTTCAGATATTCAGAAGAATACTTTTATATTTCCATTTCACTTATGAATGATCCATAAGCACTTTTTGCATATTATAAGATCCAAATGCCAAATTAGATAGGCCTTTTGTCTTACTAAGCAAACTCTGTTTATTGCTAAACTTTTACATTGGCTATGAATTATAAGATAAATACAGTGAATAGCAGCTCTCATGAATATGAATTATTTATATTCATATGGAAGAAAAAAATAACACATACACAGAGTAATATAGTTATTTAAGCTTGCCTACACTATATATTGGATTAATTATATGTTTTAGCTCCTTCCTCAATGTATCAAAAATAGATTGGATTAAACACTTGGTAGTTTATTTTTAACTAAACAGTCTGCAACTGTGACAAGCTCTGGAGCTTCTCCGATCAGCAAACAACTAACAGCAACAAATTTCACCAATTACTCATCCTGGCATGTTTAATTTTACTTAGCAATACTCTATAAGATCAGTTTTCAGGCACCGATCTTCTGGCAGGGAGGTACTGTTTTACTCTCCGAAATGATGTAAACTACCCTGCTCTTGGTGGTATTTAAAGTGTATTAATTGTTAATGTGTAATCTTTCTGAATTCCAGTCAAGAGGAGACTGTATTCAGTTCTTCCGTTTGGGAAAGAACATTATTTGCTCCCATCAGAGGACAGCACTAGCTTAGCCTCCGGAGACTCTGTCAGCCCCTATTGTGTTTGTGTGACTTTCTCCTGAGGCTGCTTGCTCTTGGAGACAGAGATTCTTATCACAGCCCAGGCTTCACTATGGTCTCGCTTTTTAAATTTTAACCACCAACTGCTTGGTGTGTTGCTAGCATTGTGGAAATCACAGGAGGAGCATTTACTGGGTCTTCGAACAGCTCTCCCAACAACAGACTTTCTTCATGCTGATCCTTTTCACTGGAGCCAGCCACTTCAGATGGTTCAGGTACTTTGGGCATTGCTGCAATATTTTCTTCTTATCAGGTATTGCAATTACAGTTTAATAAGGGGGAAAGCATTTAAAAATCACAATGCAGTTTCTAAGATTTTTTGTTCTGAATAGAGATTTTGCCATGCAAATGCAGCAGGAAATATATATTGCATACTAACAAAGGCAGTAGTAAATATGTGACAATACATACTAATTCTATGGTATTTCAGTTGGAAATTAATACTATTTTAAGAGGTATCCTGCATGTGTGCCTGTGTGGAGTTTATAATGTGACTTAGGTCATTCACAGTGATTATGATTTTATAGCTGGATGATTAGAATTATTGTTGTAAGACAAATAGCTAATTTTTCAATAAAGGTATTGTCTTGCCTTTGCTCTCTTAGTATAGGAATGGTCAGGATTCTGTTTCATTCGCAGTAAGTTGTTTGTGGAATGCTTGTTGTATTTTTCCTAATTAAAAACCTTGTCATTTAACCACACGTTGTTGCTACCTTTGGATACAGTTCTTTTATTTAAGGTTCACCAGCTTAAATGGTTACAGGATTCAGCAGAAGCAGCACTATGCCTCATAGCTCCATGACTTTGTCAGCCTGACCAGTTCTTATGTGAGTTAAGATAACTCAGTGGAATGACTTAAACTAGGCATCATCATGGGAATGGCATGGCAGCACTGAGGAATAGCATAGTTATTCTGTGTAATTTCAGCATATCCCATTGGTGGCATGACCTTATATCAGCTCAGACTGGCAGAAAGAATGGACTTAATGAAATGCTGGGAATATGAGAGCCATATGGACTCTGCTGCCTTAGCTGAATTTAGATCTAGGTACATGAGGCTATACATACTGTCTTATGTACCTAGATCTGAACTCAAGGCAAATTTTAATAGGAATTTACTATTGATTTCTAATTGCAGAATATATATATATATATATATATATACTGTATATATATATGCCCAATTCCAAAAACTTTAGGTAGTTCACAGAACAACATAGTAAAAGCATTAAAAAAAACCATAGCAAACTATGATATAAATCCATATAAATCCAGAATTGAAAGACAACAGACAAAAATGTAAAGGTTGTCTGAAAAGCCAAGTTTTAACTGCTTTCCTGGAGATGTGAGAAGGCCACCTGAATCCTGCGGTTTGCTTTTGCTGGAGGTTTAAAGCGCAGTGGAGTATTGTTTCCAGGCTACTACCCCCTTCACCACGCAGCTGAAGAAACCTATAGTATCCCCTGTGTACAGAAAGACAGCTTGGTCAGATCATTATGGAAAAGGTACTCTACTCCAAGTTTTGAAAGGCTTTAAGCACCACCATCTTGACTTGTACTCAGAAACCTACTGTAAGCCAGTGCAGTTCTTGCAGTGTAGGAGATATACTACTGAACCAGCTCTCACCAGTCAGCATGCAGGCTACTCTATTCTGCATCAGATGCAGTTTTTGAGTAGTCTTCAAGGGCAGCTCAAAGAAGTAGTACAATACAGAAGCAAAGAGAGTAGAGTAACTATTGCCTGCCACTCAAGAAAGAGCACAATTGGCATATCAGCTGTAACTAGGCAAATTCACTTCTAGCCAGGTCCTCCTCTGCATGGACCATCCAGATCTGGGGTGTCAAACTCGCGACGTCATGTGACGTCGTGCAACGTATCGGGCCAGTTTTGCCATTGCCGGCAATGGGGTGGGCGCGGCTTCTGGATGACGCATCCGGCCCGTGGGCCGGCAGTTTGACACCCCTGATCCAGATGGAACCATGAGTCCAATAACATTCTCCAGTTGCACATAAGCTCCTTTGGGGAGACTCTAGCAAGATATTATCCCACTGGATAATAGCATTCAACTCCAAGCTCACCCAAGTGACTTTATGAGCAAAATGTCAAGCAAATCTCTACAGCAGGGGTCTTCAAACTTGGCCCTTTTATGACTTGTGGACTTCAACTCCCAGAATTCCTCAGCTAGGCATGCTGGCTGAGGAATTCTGGAAGTTGAAGTCCACAAGTCATAAAAGGACCAAGTTTGAAGACCCCTGCTCTACAGCAACCCAAAGGAAGAGCCCTTGTCATGAGGGAACATACCATTTTAAAATGCACTGCTGGACAACATTCCACTGACAAAGCACTCTTAAGTCCAAAAATTTGCATAAAGAATATGTCCTTTCAGTTATCCTGTTGAAAACAGCTGGAGTTAAATTCTTAACTCTGTAGCTGCAGTTAGGTGACACTAGCGATTAAATAAACTCAGCTCAACCCATGCTCTGCTTATTGTTAACAATACAATTTTATTAATAGTAATACATTCAAACAAGGAACTGGCACATTCTTTTTTGATTTCTGATTGTGACAAGTTGAGAGAGGAAGAAATTATAGTTTCTGAAATACGTATACTGTAAACTAGGGAAAGTCTATCTAGATTTTTTTTTTAATCATACAAATTGGCAGAAGAAACGAGTGGCGTAAATTAGTTTGTTATTTTTTCTTAGATAATGTCTTCAAGATATCAGCTACAACACATATATGAAATAGTGGAAGCCTGGACATAAATCCAGAGTAATTTGGCATCACTGAAGAAGATGTGCAAGTGTTGATGATATCTGCTGGTTGCCTTTCTTTGGTTAGTTCTTACTCTTTCCAGAATAGGAAGAGATGGCTAATCAAGTTCTAATGATAAGGTAGAGAATTTGTGGAATATCAGCATTGAGGGTGGCTGTCCATGTCAAGATCTTTTTGACAGTGTTAACCATTGGGGGGCAGTTGAGTTTGATGATACTGTTTAGCAAAAGTGGAAGAGGAATTTTGAAACAATATCTTTAAGGACAGTACAATTTTCTCTTACCTCTTTCGCTTTTTTTATTCATTGGTAATTTTAATTTTGCCTTGGGAAAGAGCTTCAAGAAATTTGGATAAAGTTTTCGTTTTTCTTAGAGTGGAAGGAGATTATGAAATTATTACAGTGACTTTATGAGCAAAATGCCTAGCATTGGTGTAATGATTTTTTATAACCCTGGGAAAGAGAAGAAAGCGACTGAAAATAGCTACAAGTTCAGAATATTTGGAGATTTCTCCATTTATTGTAAGCAGTTCATCAAAAGGCAGTTAACAAAAAAGAAAAGTGCTCCACCCTTGCAAATTCAGAAATAAACAGAGTCCTAAAAATGGTAGTATTCACAGCTATAAAGATTTATGTAGCATTATACCACTTTTTCCCTTTCAATAAAGTGTTTAAAGAAACCTTTGTGGGAATCTTGCTAATGGAATATAATCAGATGTCAAAAATTTAACAATGGGTCTGAAAAGAACAGTAAAGAAAATTAAGTTCTCATGACATTCATGTTTTCTGTGTGAAATGGTTTATTTTGTCTCCCCCACCACCACCTGCTTTGCTGACCTTAGGAAAAGCACTATTGTACATTTGTGCCTGAAAGCTGAAAAACCAGCTTGTCTGCCTTCTAACTGGTAAATATTTCTTTTAAGTACTATAATCATGCTTTTTAACTGACAAGACTCCCAGAACAATTTATTCATTGTGGTCTCTGTTATTGATACACATGTGTTGCTGCCAGAACCCATTTTGGAAGCTGCTAGAATGGTCACAGATTTTTGGTGGAAACCTTGTTCTTCTCATATACTTCGCAACTAGATGCAGTTCTGCTCCAAGCCACTCCAGTTTGTTTTCAACCATCACAGTGTTAATCTTGAGATGAACTTCATTCTGCTATATTGTTATTCTCTAGCCTTCCCTTAATTTTCTTTCTTTAATATCTCTGATTCTTGAAAACTCTTTAGATTAGTTTGTTAGGACAGTTTGTCCTCCCATTACAGAGATCCAATCTTTGGCAATATGGCTCCAGAGCCTCTGTTTCAGAAGCACCAGCATTATTTTTCTTATTAGATTATGGAAGCAAATTTTTACATCTGTTGGAATATGTATGTATGTAAGTCTGTTGTAGACATTTGTAAATACTGCCAGACCAGTCATTTCTAAACAATAATCCCAATCATTCTTATTTGTGAGCTACATTCTTAGAGACAGTAGGCTCATTTTCTCCAACTCTCTTACCATGTCGCCAAAAAATGTCTGCTGGCTGCCTCGTGTCAGTCAAATTATCCATTGCACATAAGATTTTTGTGCCATTATTAGCTTTAGCCATTAAGGGTGGTGAACATTCTAAGAGAAATACTGCAGCCAATTCCAAGCAGAGAAAAAAGAAAAAGAGGAATAAATGACCTGTTGCCTCCTGAATACCATCTCCAGAGTCTTTAGTTCCTCTCTGCTATGGCCTTCTCAAACTCTGCTTTCTCTGGTTATCGGTGGATGAGTTATTGATGTACTTTATATTGTCCACTCCTTCCTTGTTCAGACATAGGAATCTGTCTCGAAAAGGGAAACTCAGGAAATCACCTGATTACGCTTTTATCTTTCAGAACTGACAAAGTCAATATCTTCCTCCTTGGCCATCTCAAGATCACCAAGATCTTAAGTGATCATTTCTCCCTGAAACATCCAAAGATTCACTGGATGTAATGTATATTGGCCTTCTGTTTCATCTTCTTCTTTTAATTCTGCCATTTATAATATCTTTGCCCAATCATGTAACAAATAGCAATTGCTCTCTCATCCCCCAGATTTTTCTCTCCTTCAAGATGTTCCTTTGAGGTAGATCTCATATCCATGTTCTAGCTTAGAATAGCCTTTTGATCAAAAATCGTTGTCTTCCCCTCAGTTAATAAGGTGAATCTGCTGAGAACATTTGGTCTCCTCTAGCACAAGTCATGTTCATTTCTCTTAATTTGACAGTAATGATTTGGATGCCTTTTCAGTTTATTCAATATCATCTTCAACTTTATCACTCAAGGGGTGACCCAGGATGGAGAGCAAGTATCCCGCTCTCCTTCTGAAAGTTTCTATTTCTGGAGTGAATACCCTTTTGACCTCAAGCTCCAAATGTTATCTTTGAACTTGATCTTCCCCTTAATCAACCATTTGTCAAATACTTGGTTCATTTTCAAGGTTCATATGGTTCCATTAATTAACTTTGGGTTCTGTTTTTTGCAGGATAAGCCCCATACCTTGTTGCTTTCAAGCCATAACTAGAGTTATTACAGATTATTTCTCTCTTTCTCCAAATTGAGGTGTAAGTGTTCCAAGAAACAATGGCAAGCTCAGATCTACAATATGTTGGACTTTCATCCTTTTAACTATCTTTTTTAGATGTTCTTGTTTCAAAATGATTACTTATTGTTGTTCCTTGTTAAATATATACATATATACAGTATATATACATATATACTGTATATATGATCTGCATATATACAGTGCATTCAGAAAGTATACAGACCCCCTTCACTTTTGTTAATTTTGTTATGCTGCAGCCTGATTCTACAGTTGTTGAAATTCATTTTTTTCTCATTAATCTACACTCAGTACCTGATAACGACAAAGTGAAAACAGAATTTTAGAATGGTCTGTAAACTGATTCAGTTAGAATTGTCAGTTAAATTGATTGGACATGGTTTGGAAAGGCACACATCTCTCTCTGTAGAATGTATAATGTGGTAAAACAAAAGCCATGAGGTCAAAGAAACTGCCTGCAGAGACAGGATTATTGCAAAGCACAGATTTCTGCTGCACAGTGGGCTCCATAATTCTCAAATGGAAGAGGTTTGGCACAACCATGATTCTTCCAAGAGCTGGTCTCCCGGTCAAACTGAGCAGTCGGGGGAGAAGGACCTTAGTAAGAGGGGTGACCAAGAACCCAATAGTCACTCTGACTGAGCTGAAGAGATCCTGTGTAGAGATGGGACAAAGTTCCAAAATGACAACCATCACTGCAGCCCTCCACCAATCTGGGATTTATAACAGAGTGGCTAGACGGAAGCCTTTCCTCAGTGCAAAACACACGAAAGCCCGATTGGAGTTTGCAAAAAAGCACCTAAAGGACTTTCAGATTGTGAGGAACAAGATTCTCTGGTCTGATGAAACAAAGATTGAACTGACTGACCTCAATTCTAAACGTTATGTCTTGAGGAAACCAGGTACCGCTCATCACCTGCTCAATATCATCCCAACAGTGAAGCATGGTGGTGGCAGCATCATGCTGTGGGGGTATTTTTCAGCAACAGGAACTGGGAGACAGATCAGGGTTGAGGGAAAGCTGAATGGAGCAAAATACAGGGATATCCTCAATGAAAATCTGTTCCACAGTGCTCAGGGACTCACACTGGGCTGAAGGTTCACTTTCCAACATGACAACGGTCCTAAACACACAGCCAAGATAACACAGGGGTGGCTTAGGAACAACTTTGTGAATGTCCTAGAGTGGCCCAGCCACAGCCCTGACTTGAACTCTATTGAACATCTCTGGAGGGACATGAAAATGGCTGTTCACCAGCGGTCACCATCCAACCTGACTGAGCTTGAGAGGATTTGCAATGAAGAATGGCAGAAAATCCCCCAATCAAGGTTGCAAAGCTTGTCCCGACATACTCAAAAAGACTTGAGGCTGTAATTGCTGCCAAAGATGCTTCAACAAAGTACCGAATGAAGGTTTTCACCAACCCTCACAGCTTTCTGGAAGCTGAATAAATGGATTTGTGTCTTTGTTTATTAGATTTGTTAAGGCCACCCAACCCCAAAAGAATTCTGGATAGCCTATAGTATACCCTACACAGAGAACAAAACTGCCTGAGCCAAAACAACGATCCCAATATTCAGAGAAAAGATTCAATGGGAACTCCATAGATACCCTAATCTAGACCAGAGAACAAAAACTAATCTCAAGGTATTTCTGAAACCTTAGGAGAGTGGGAACCATGAGTATCTCCAAAGGGCAGGGGATGCAGCAGGGACTTGTTCCATAGAGATTCGGGTAGAGGTGAGATAGTTGCCTTGAGCTGTCATGTTACATTAAGTAGTCATTGTAATTAAGAATTTTCTTTTAATTGTGATATTTTTATGTTCTAATAATCTTAACAGTTGGGAATTTAGTATGTGAATATGGTGGTATATAATTCACGTAGAGAGAGACTTGCTCTTAATTTTGTATAGTTCATCCTATGCATATGAAATATTAACCATCCAATTTTATTATGACTACCAAAATGCTGCTAATTCTCTTGCATCATTATAGAGAATTTGAGAGGATTTTATTTATCCCCTCAAATTCTCTATAATGATACTTATTTATTTTCATTTGTATTAAGTTTCTTTCTCTACTGCAGTTTTATCCCATACTGAACCTCATAGCTTCCAGGTAGCAGAATAGAATATCAACAGCATCTCCCTCACAAACTGAGTAAAGATGGTATCATTAACATGCTACAAATGATCTCCCCCAGTGATTTCATATGAATGTTAAAAAATGGGGAGAGGACCACGTCCTATGAAACCCCAGGCTGATCTCTCTTCCCCCACTACAAGACACTGAACCTGTCCACAGAGAAATGAACAGAACCACTATAAAACCGTGCCCTCCATGCTCATTGCTGAGTAGTATAAAAGGACAATGTAAAAAAGGACAGCGATGACTTGAAAAAAACATGTGGCAACCATTAGTAAAACATAAAATAGCTCAGAAAACAGGGCAGTGAGAAAGAAATTCAAGATTGTCCCACATTGATTCCATTTGGTAGAAGGGGGATGGGAGGGGGAAAGCTGTCAAGCTTTCAAGATTCTATTATAACTTAATCAGAGTTCTAGTATTTCTTTTAGTGTCTGTCATATCCTACCTCAGAGGACTGGCAGACAAGGAGAACTGCATTACCCCTCCAGGTCTCAATAGAACTCATCCAGGAGAGTGATCAGTATCACCTCAGTCCCATACCCAGGTCTGAACTCAGACTGAAAAGTCCCTAGAAAGGCCACTTCCCCTAGGGCAGAGGTCCCCAACCCCCGGTCCATGGATCGGCACCAGTCCGCGGCATGCCAGAAACCAGTCCGTGCAAACAAGTGAAGCCCCATCCGCAGGATGCAGGCAACACGTAAAACCATGCCCCCTCCGGTCTGAGAAAAAACTTCTCTCTACGAAACTGGTCCCTGGTGCCCAAACGGTTGGGAACCTCTGCTCTAGGGTAATGTGTCACCACCATTTTAACATTCTTCATCCCAAAAGGCTGGAGATTAGACAATAGTTATTCAAAACCGCAAGACTGAGCAGGAGTCTAACCTACATGTGCTAGAGGATAGTCTAATTCAGCAGAACTTCACTAGTTCTACTTTCTCAGAACTCACAGCGCAAAAAGAATTACAGACAGCAGAGCTAGCCATTAATACAGACTTTATCCATTAAGAGCCAAAATGACTTTGCTGGCAAAGTGCTATGCAAATAATTATAGTGGCCAGATGAGCAATCTGTCTAATGACTCCCCCTTAAAGAGAGTTAGTAAAGTTGAACAGGGCCACCTGACAATAGTCTGCCACTTCAATAAAGAAGGAAAAATAAGTGTGTTTCACCTGCCTAGTGCCACAGTGAAGGTCCCAACATAGTTACATACTTGAGATTGGTTGAATGTACTTTTTGTCTTTCTCCAGCATTTCAAGTGTTTCTTCTGATGTTTCATTTTCAAGAGAGTCTCAGCAGCCAAGTTGCCAGCCAGGAAATTGCACCTAGCAAGAGGCTGCTTGTGGGCAATAGACTCCAGTATCCAATTCGGTTCCCAAAGTCAGTGGTCTATCAGGCTCTAAACTGAACTGTTTGCCAGTGAGCTGGGAAACTCCCCAACAGGATCCATTAGGGACTGGGGATGGGCCATCCAAATCAGGCCTGCTGCCCTGTGATTATCATGTGTTACTCTTAATTATAACTGGATCAAGTTACAATTGATCCAATTGCATGATCCAATCATAGCAACAGAATAATGAAAAGCCTCTCCATTTCCAGATAATATAAGATCTTCTCTAAAGCAAACACAAGATCTAAATTATGACAGCCCATATAAATTGGCCTAAAGATGACTTCAGACAAGCCCGTGGTTGTCATGAAAACCATGAATTCCTGAGTTTTTCGAGAGCAAGGACCGGAGGTAAGGAGAGTGACGTCACTCAACACCAAAAGGAGAAGATTTTCGGCCACCATCCACTTTCAAACACCATCAGCTCCAGCAGATCAGGAAGGGATTATAGTAATGCCATGTGACAAATATTCCTTATGAGAACCAATTTTCTTTAGCACAAACGGTAAGGCAGCAGAAAAATTTGATAAGCTGCTTTGAACTTGCCACAGCAGAAAAGCCAAATAGAAAATCAAATAAGTTCACTGTAGTCATTACTTCCGATTTAGAGCTCTTTTTAACAACATACTTTCTCAGAAACAAAAGATTTTATTTGGAATATTGATATGCTATTATTTGTTTCCTAGATGGACCCAGTGCAAAAAGCTGTCATAAACCACACATTTGGCGTGTCACTTCCTCTAAAGAAGAAACAAGTCATCTCCTGCAATGTGTGTCAACTTCGCTTTAATTCTGATGTGAGTATTTTTAATTACTGTTCAGTGTATGCTCTGTGTGTGTGTGTGTGTGTGTGTGTGTGTGTGTAAGAAGGTAGGTAGGTAAGTAGATAGGTAGGTAGGAAGCTTAGTCAAGGTAGCCGAGGTTAAAACATACAAAGAACGGTTGCAGGAATTGGATGTCTAGTTTAATGAAAAGCAGGACTAGGGGTAACATGATAGCAGTGTTCCAATATCTCAGGGGAGTCAACTTATTATCCAAAGTACATGAAGGCAGGACAAGAAGCAATGGATGGAAACTAATCAGTGAAGCAACCTAGAACTCAGGAGAAATTTCCTGACAGTTAGAACAATTAATAGGTGAAATGACTGGCCTCCAGAAGTTGTGGATGCTCCAACAATGGACGTTTTAAAGAAGAGACTGGACAATCATTTGTCTGAAATGCTAAAGAGTTTCCTGCCTGAGTAGGGAGTTGGACTAGAACAGGACTTTTCAACCAGTGGTACGCGTACCACTTGTGGTACATTAACGGGTGGCAGGTGGTACTCAGCCCTGCCTAGCCAACTGTAGTGGGGAAGGGAAAGAGCCAGCGCAGGCAAGGACTTACAGTGAGAGAGTCCTCTGGAGCTGCAGAGTGGCTGTGGGAGGCAAAGGCCCCAGGCTCACTTCTGGCTCGCCCTCCCCCATGAGAAAGGAGGAGGAGGAGGCGAAGACAGGAGAGGCTATAAAAGGAGGCAGTTTGGGCAGGAGAGGGAGAGAGAGAAAAAGAAGCAGCCTTGGGAGGAGGTGGAGTCAACTCTAGCTACACCGAAGGGGAAGGAGGAGGGTGGGGGGGGAGAGAAGAGCTCAAGCAGGCCGGCCATGAGCCGATCTACAACTGCTGTGGCAGTCACCTGTGCTGGCAGCAGCAAACAGGCAAGAAATGCAGTGGGGGAGGGGTCGCCCTCCAAGAGGAATGAAAAGGCAGCAATGGCTGGAGGTGAGGCACGAGGGAGGGAGATGGAGAGTGGAAGGATTCTTATGTGCTTTTGTGACTTTGAAGTTCTGGGATTTGTGCAATGTGGGCTTTGAGTTCTTAAGGAGTGTTTGGCAATTTCTATTTGGCTGATGGCTGATGTCTCATGTTAGCTTCTATTGCTCTGCTATTGTTAGCTGTAAGTTTTGCTGCAAGGGATTTTGAAGTAGCCAGTAGCTAATTCTTAAAGGGGAATGTGCCTTTTTAAGCTAGTTCATTCAGCAGTTTGTCTTTTCTGTCTCTGGAGGCTTTTCCTTGTTTGATGAATATATGGAACAGAAAAAATATGGGGGGGGGGGTTCAAATTCAGAAGGAGGTGGGCATGAGAAGGAGGGAGGGAGGGAGGGAACTTAGCACTTGGCCACCAGCAGCCCTGCCATTGACTTTGCTTGTCGAAAGGTTGCAAAAGGGGATCACGTGACCAATATGAATCAGTTGCCAAGTATCCAAATATAAATCACATGACCCTGGGCATGCTGCAATGGTCATAAGTGTGAAAAATGGTCATAAGTCATTTCAGTGCAATTGCACCTTCGAACAGGGTGTTGTTTTTTGTTTTTTTTTTGGTCATCAAGTTTTTGACACCTTGCTAGGTGGTACTCGAATATTGCCATATCCTAAAAGTGGTACAATCAGTGAAAAGATTGAAAAGCCCTGGACTAGAAGACCTCCAAGGTCCCTTCCAACTCTGTTATTCTGTTGACTCCTGGTGACTGGCCTAGATAAGTCCCTGCAGTTTTCTTGGAAACGTTTTCAGAGGTAGTTTGCCCCAAGGTCACCCAGCTGGCTTTGTGCCTCAGGAAGGATTAGAACTCCCACTATCCTGGTTTCTATCCTGGTATTTCAACCATTATACCAAACTGATTCATATATCAGTAGATAAAAAATGTTTACATTTCTTAAATACATTCAGTAGTCCTTCCAGTATCTGCTAGATGCTAGGTTTATTAGACTGCATTAATATGAACAGATGAATCTTTCATGTATAATAAGCAAAATTTACTAACAATACATACATTTTCCCTGCTACTATAGGCAGTTTTAAACTGCGGGCAGAAATGCTGTGGTGAAAATTAGTTTTTGAGACAAATGGTCAAAGAATCATTGTAGAATGATTTTTAATTAAATACAGTAGAGAGTTTTGCTAGCAGTACAATCCAAGATATGTTTATTCCACAGTAAGTCTTTTTGACTTCAGGTTTGCTCGTGTGTAAATAGGCAAGGGGAAGTAATCAAAATATTATTTTGTTTATTACATGCTAACCAATAAATGTAATGAATAAATAAATAATAAAAATATTTTTAACATATGTTTTATGAACAAAGTTCTGTCTTTATGTTTGGCTTTTACTTTAATAATGACATTAAATATCCAAAAGTAAATGTTGAAAATAACTAGTGGGTTAATGAATCCCATGAAAAGGTCACATTATTCAAATCTATACTACTTGAAGTAATATTTCTAAGGAAAATATGGCAATTGTTTCCAGTTCAATAATAGTAAAAAATTGTAAACATATTTTATATGTATATTAATGAAATATTACAATAAAGATTAAAAAGTATGTACTTCTAATTTAAATTTCTAAATTAAATTAAACAGAGTAATTATATAAAGCAAAATATAACTAAAAAAATCTGCCATGTATTTAGACATTTCAACATCTTGTCCTATTATAGCTTTTCCTGGACCATGTTCATGTTGTTTAATTGCATCAAATTTTTGCTGTAAAGTAATAAACCGCTTCATTTAAAATTTGTACTGTTTTCCTCTAACAGAATCTTCCTTTCCCCCCCATTTTATACATATAAAGTTTAATAGCATTTAAAACTGCATATGCACTTGCCTCAATTCTAATGTCATAGGTCAGTGGTGGCGAACCTATGGCACGGGTGCCAGAGGCGGCACTCAGAGCCCTCTCTGTGGGCACGCGCGCCGTCGCTCCAGTCCTAGGCTTTCAGCTAGGTTTTATAAAACCTTTTCGCTTTAGGCCTCCGCCGCCGTGTGCAAAAAAAAAAAAAGTTCAATCAGTCAATTTCAACTTCTCGCAGGGAAAAAAAAAGATCTTGCAAAGTTGGAATTGATTGATTGAACTTTTTAGTC
This sequence comes from Azemiops feae, assembly GCA_023970755.1. Classification (NCBI taxonomy): domain Eukaryota; kingdom Metazoa; phylum Chordata; class Lepidosauria; order Squamata; family Viperidae; genus Azemiops; species Azemiops feae. Next base: position 1,158,454 of record JALGBA010000838.1, read on the forward strand.
CCACCCAGTCTACCGTTACCACCACAGCCACGCCCACCCAATTGGCCACACCCACCCAATGGGCCACACCCACCCGGCACTCGACGATGCATAAGTAGGTTTTGGGTTGCAGTTTGGGCACTCAGTCTCTAAAAGGTTCGCCATCACTGTCATAGGTAGACATTAACTGATTAACTGCATTAAACACAACTTGGTATCAATTTACAATTCACACTAAACTGAATATTATATTATTTGAAGTCACCCTAATTGCCACCTACCTGTAATTCCATTCCGGTTGGGAAATCTGTAGCACTGCACATTTGTTGAACTTCTGGGTCCTACATTTTTCACCATGGCCATGCTTCCCAGGGAAGACGGGGGTTGTTATTCATAAACACCTGAAGTTCTCTATCCCAAAATCCATTTCATTAAGTTTCTATTTTTCTGCTATCCTGTAATATTTAGCACATCATTGAGTTGCCTTGGATTTCTTCTCCATCTGCATCTTCACTTAACACTTTGTTTGCGCGGCATTTCTGAAAACTTCTGCTCTCACTAATTCTTATGGGCTTGATGTTTCTTATTGCAGATAGGGCTGGGAGGACAGTGGGGGTTGGCTACAAAAGTTTGGAAAATAATTTTTCCCATATTTTTCTGTAGGACGCTAACTCTAAACAAGGATGGATTCACATGGTGCTCGAATGGCTTTGTTAGAATGGCTCTAATATCATAAAATATGATTTGACATAACATTGAATATGTGCATGATATTTTTAATTTGGTAGTGTATCCAAATTCTCTTACTTTAGAGATTAGTCAGTCAGAAATCATGACATCTAGGTAAACATAAAGCTTTCCCTTTGTTCTTCTGAAATACAGCTAGGTTTTTCTGTGTTGGGGGGGGAGGGGAGAGATGCAGCAGTATCAAAATTTATATTCATTTCGTGAAAGAATGCAAAGGTAGAAAAAATATATTTTGGAAGTACCTAAGATGTTCACGATCTTCTTCTAGACTTTTTGGAAACATGTGGTTGGCTGATTGCGTTTAGAAACAGAATTTTTAATGTGTTTATTCGTGCATTTAATTTATTAAATATTAATGTAGGTTTCACCCTGCTCACTATTGGAGTGCAGCCCTCAGCATGCCACAGTGAGATTTTAGACTGAATCAGACTTTAGACTAAAAAAGATTGCCCATCAGCCAAAATAAGAATTGTACTCTGAACACGCTTGGCTTATATCATATTGGAAGGAATAACTTAGAAGAACACCTAAATATAAATTCTACAATAGAGCCCAAAGGATGTTTAAATAAATTCTAATGTGTTCTGTTGCTGTAAGGAAAGTATTTTAAAAGTACAAAAATGGTTTTCATCTAATTAACAATTTTCTTTCAGCAGTTAACTTCCAGGTAATTAATTACCTTGTATACTACATTTAAAACAGCACTAGGCTTCTTACTGAGATTGCCATTAATACTGTTTACTACATTAATGCAGATGTGAAAAGTGACATAAAGAACAAGAATGTAACTCTATACAGTCACAGCTATGAATTAAAAGTTGAGGTGACTGGAATAACCAACTCTTAGACTTGTAGGGGATGAGGACCTTTTAAAAAATGAGAAAACAGAAGGCTTTACTAAGCAAGTAAATAATGGGAAAATAATTGACCAAAACATCAAAGTGTGAGGAACGTTTAAAATTTTATGAGGCAGCCATGTTGTCTCTGCTTTTTTTTCTTTCAAGAGAGGCTTGTCATTCTGTTCAGCAAATGATTTCAGATATTTTTAAAATCTCTGGTATGTTTAACTAGGGGACAAAAGTGTGAAGAATACCTGATCATTCTATTCCCCTGCACAGAACAGCATAGTAGAATTCTGAGGGTGGTTTGACAACATCCTCCAAAGCAGAAATGGTTCAGGATATTCCTGTCTACGAGTGTTTGATATATCTGATCACTCTGTAATATGTAATATGTACTAGGTATCCCAAGAACATTAAACAAAGAAACTTAGGGTGTTCGTGTGTTCGTTTTGTTTTGTTTTTGTGAAAAGTTTTGCTGGAAGGCATAGTACTTCATCACAAAGTAACACTATTCCAAGATTTTAAAAATAACTGTCAGTCTTTGCTAAATGCAGTGCTTTGTACTTACATACAGTAACAGAATTAGGATTTTATATTTTGTTCTGGGTTGGGGAACAGAGTTTCAGATTTTTACACATGCTGTGCTCATTTTGGATTAACCTAATATTATAGCTGAAACCATATCTTATAGTATATATTATAATAACTTACCTTAAGGCTTAGATTTATATAAATAGTCCTTGATTTACAACCACAATTGAGTCCAAAATTTCCATTGCTAAGTAAGACAGTTGTGAACTGAGCGTTGTTCCATTTTACAACCTTTCTTGTCACAGTTGTTAAGTGAATCACTGCAATTGTTAGATTAATAACATGGTTATTGAGTCCATCTGGCTTCCCATTGACTTTTCTAGGCCTGAAGTTCACAAAAGGGGATTGCATGACCCCCGTACACTGCAACCATATTAAATAGATGTCAAGCATCTGAATTCTGATCACGTGACCATGGGGATGTGCAAAGATCGTAAGTGTGAAAAACGGTCTTGTCACTTTTTTCAGTCCTGTTCTAACTTCAAACAGTCACTAAATAAATGGTTGTAAGTCAAGGACTACCTGCATCCTGCCATACCACTCCATGGGATTCAGGGTGATTTCCAACAACAAAATCTCAATTTAAGTGGCATAAAAGTAAGCTTCTCCTTCATGGATTACTGCCTTGTCGTGGCGAAGGGGCTTGCGTAACTCAATGAAGTTATGAGCTATGCCGTGCAGGGCCACCCAAGATGGACAGGTCATAGCAGAGAGTTCTGACAAAATGTGATCCACTGGAGAAGGAAATGGCAACCCACTCCAGTATCTTTGCCATGAAAACCCCATGGACAGTACTAAAAGGCAAAAAGATATGACGCTGGAAGATGAGCCCCTCAGGTCGGAAGGTGTCCAATATGCTACTGGGGAAGAGCAGAGGGCTAGTACTAGTAGCGCCAGAAAGAGTGAAGCGACTGGGCCAAAGCCGAAAGGACGCTCAGCTGTGGATGCATCTGGTGGTGAAAGAAAGTCCGATGCTGTAAAGATTTTTTCTCCATAGGAACCTGGAACGTAAGATCCATGAATCAAGGCAAACTGGACGTGGTCAAACAAGAGATGACAAGACTGAACATCGACATCTTAGGAATCAGCGAACTAAAATGGACAGGAATGGGTGAATTTAATTCAGAGGACCATCAGGTATACTACTGCGGGCAAGAATCCCTCAGAAGAAATGGAGTAGCCTTCATAGTCAATAAAAGAGTAGGAAAAGCAATACTGGGATACAATCCCCAAAATGACAGAATGATCTCAGTGCGAATCCAAGGCAAACCATTCAATATCACAGTAATCCAAGTCTATGCCCCAACCACTGGTGCTGAAGAGGATGAAATTGACCGGTTCTATGAAGCCCTACAGCACCTTATAGAATCAACACCAAAAAATGATGTCCTTATCATCATGGGGGATTGGAATGCTAAAGTAGGAAGCCAAAAGATAAACGGAATAACAGGCAAGTTTGGTCTTGGAGTACAAAATGAAGCAGGGCACAGGCTGATAGAATTTTGTCAAGAGAATACGATGGTCATAGCAAACACTCTTTTCCAACAACCCAAGAGACGTCTCTACACATGGACATCACCAGATGGTCAACAGAGAAATCAGATTGACTATGTGCTCTGCAGCCAAAGATGGAGAAGATCTATACAGTCAGTAAAAACAAGACCAGGAGCTGACTGTGGCTCAGATCATGAGCTTCTTGTTGCAAAATTTAGGCTTAAATTGAAGAAAGTAGGGAAAAACACTAGGCCACTCAAGTATGAACTAAATCATATCCCTGATGAATATACAGTAGAGGTGACAAATAGATTTAAGGAATTAGATCTGATAGACAGAGTGCCTGAAGAACTATGGACGGAGGTTCGCAACATTGTACAAGAGGTAGCAACTAAAACCATCCCAAAGAAAAGAAATGCAAGAAAGCAAAATGGCTGTCTGAGGAAGCTTTGCAAATAGCTGAGGAAAGAAGGAAGCGAAAGGCAAGGGAGAAAGAGAAAGATACACCCAATTGAATGCAGAATTCCAGAGAATAGCTAGAAGAGATAAGATGCCTTCTTAAATGAGTGCAAAGAAATAGAAGAGAACAATAGAATAGGGGAACCAGAGATCTCTTCAAGAAAATTGGAGATATGAAGGGAACGTTTCATGCAAAGATGGGCATGATAAAGGACCAAAATGGCAGGGACCTAACAGAGGCAGAAGAGATTAAGAAGAGGTGGCAAATTACACAGAAGAACTATACAAGAACGAGCTTAGCATCCCTGATAACGATGGGTGGTCACTGACCTCGAGCCAGACATCCTAGAATGTGAAGTGAAATGGGCCTTAGGAAAGCTGAGCAACAACAAAGCTAGTGGAGGTGAGTATTCCAGCTGAGCTATTCAAAATCTTAAAAGACGATGCAGTAAAAGTGCTACACTCAATTTGCCAGCAAATTTGGAAAACTCAACAGTGGCCACAGGATTGGAAAAGGTCAGTTTACATTCCAATTCCAAAGAAAGCAATGCCAAAGAATGTTCAAACTATCGCACCATTGCACTCATTTCACATGCAAGTAAAGTTATGCTTAAAATCCTACAAGCTAGACTCCAGCAGTATGTGGATCGAGAACTTCCAGAAGTACAGGCAGGATTTCGAAGAGGCAGAGGAACTAGAGATCAAATTGCCAACATACGCTGGATCATGGAGAAAGCTAGGGAGTTCCAGAAAAACATCTACTTCTGCTTCATTGACTATGCTAAAGCTTTGATTGTGTGGATCACAACAAATTGTGGCAAGTTCTTAAAGAGATGGAGTACCAGACCATCTTATTTGTCTCTTGAGAAACCTATATGCGGGTCAAAGCAACAGTGAGAACTGGACACGGAACCACTGATTGGTTCAAAATTGGGAAAGGAGTCCGGCAAGGCTGTATTCTGTCGCCCTGCCTATTTAACTTATATGCAGAGCACATCATGAGAAAGGCAGGGCTAGATGAATCAAAAGTTGGAATTAAGATTGCCGGGAGAAATATCAACAACCTAAGATATGCAGATGATACCACTCTAATGGCAGAAAGTGAAGAGGAACTAAAGAGCCTCTTGATGCGGGTGAAGAAGGAGAGTGCAAAAGTTGGCTTGAAACTCAACATTAAGAAAAACCAAAATCATGGCATCCGGCCCTCTCAATTCCTGGCAAATAGATGGGGAAGAAATGGAGGTAGTGACAGATTTTATCTTCCTGGGCTCTAAGATCACCACAGATGGGGACTGCAGCCAAGAAATTAAAAGACGCTTGCTCCTGGGGAGGAAAGCTATGGCAAATTTAGACAGCATACTAAAAAGCAGAGACATCACCCTGCCAACAAAAGTACGTATAGTCAAGGCCATGGTTTTCCCAGTTGCAATGTATGGCTGTGAAAGTTGGACCATAAGAAAGGCTGAACGCAAAAGAATTGAGGCCTTTGAACTATGGTGCTGGAGAAGACTCCTGCGAGTCCCTTGGACTGCAAGGCGATCAAACCGGTCAGTCCTAGAGGAGATCAACCCTGACTGCTCCTTAGAAGGCCAGATACTGAAGTTGAAACTCAAGTACTTTGGCCACCTAATGAGAAGGAAGGACTCACTGGAGAAGAGCCTAATGCTGGGAAAGATTGAGGGCAGTAGAAGAAGGGGACAACAGAGAATGAGGTGGCTGGATGGAGTCACTGAAGCAGTAGGCGTGAGCTTAAATGGACTCCAGAAGATGGTAGAGGACAGGAAGGCCTGGAGGAATGTTGTCCATGGGGTCGCGATGGGTCGGACATGACTTCGCAACTAACAACAACAACAAAAGTAAGCTTATGTTATTCAATATCAATATTAACTTATTTTTAACATTTTAATAACAATGGGAAATTGTGCCGTAAATTTTCAGCAATCATGGTGAAAAAGCTTTAGAGTTGGATGCAATATGAAAATCAGCACACGTCCAATGGCAGTTGATCATCACAGTATCATAATATCTTATACAGGATCAATGTTTTTCATATTCTGTCATTCTCCTTATTAATGTTTTTCTATTCTGCCAAACCCTTCTTACTCCTTTCTACTCCTAGCTTACTCTAGACAACTAACAGAACAAGAACAACAGTAACAAAAATGTTTTGTTGGCCTCAACCCTGCTGGCCTGTGGAAAGATTTTATAGACTTGATTATTCATAGAATAAATAGAACCATAGGGCAGGAAGGGATCTTGGAGATCTTCTAGTCCAATCCCCTACCTAAGGCAGGAGTCTTCATACCACCTTGGACAAATGGTTGTCCAATATTTTCTTGAAAATCTTCAGGTTAACCACCCACAAATCTGGGTAGCAGACTGTTTCATTGCTTAAAAATTCTTACTATCAGGAAATTTTATTTCCAGATTGGATCTCCCTCTGATGAGCTTTCACCCATTACTTCTTGTCCTAACCTCGAGTGCTATGGCGAATAAATTGACACTCAGTTTTCTGCGACAGCTCTTCAAGTATTGAAAGACAATTATCGTATCTCCCCTCTTTCTTAAGCTAAACATACCTGGCCTCTTTCATAGGATTTAACCTCCCTTATCATCTGTTTCCTATTTCTGGGGCCTCAGCATCTTTGTGATATTGTTATAACCAGAGCTGGAAGCATTCCAAATGTGGCCTCACCAGTGTGGTATAGTGCAGTACTGTCACTTCCCGTGTTGACTTTTTTGCCAGCTCATACTTAAGTGGTGGTCCACCAGGATACCTAAGACCCTCTTGCAGGCATTACTGCTAAGCCAGGTACTGCCTATTCTGTACCTGTGCATCTGTTTTTTTTCCCTAAGTGCAGAACATTATTTTTTTTTACCACTAAATTATATATTTTTGGTTAGGGTCCAAGTCTGTCAAGATCTTTCTGAATCTTTTCATTGAATATCACATGCTGAGCACTGTTGGTTAATCAATTACAGATCCATCTGGTAGTGGTATTGCCTATCCTGCGTTGTTCCATCTTGTTCCATTTTAAGAAGAAGTAGGATATGACCTACTTTATCAAATGTTGAACTTGTATATTGTAACTACAGCATTTCCTTGGTCCACAAATTTAATCACTGTATCAAAGAAGGCAATAAGATTTGTTTGGAATGACCTGTTCTTAACAAGCCCTTGCTGACTTCTATTAATATTTAAATTATTAAATATAATTAAATATAAAGTAGTAATAATTCATTATTCCCTTCGGGTTGAAACCAGAACAAGCGAAGTCCCATCAGGAAAGGATATGTAGGAAAGGTATTTTTTGAAGTTGCAGTTCATTCTACTTAATGTTTTGATAGATGGCTATATAAATATATCTTGATATTGTGTAAGTTTTCTCTTTTAAGTATATCGTGTTAGCATGCTCTTTTTAAAAGTAAATGTTTATGTTCTTGCTTACACTGCAAAATAAAAAAGAGCATAACTTACAACTGATTGAATTGATTTGGTGTCAGTTACTCTTCAAATAAGTTTCAGATTTTATAATTCCATAAACAAGATCATATCTAGAAAATAAGTGAATGGCCACTATGCTTATTATACAAATTTATCTCTACTACAGACATGATGGAGAAAAACACTGAGAGATTCTGTGATTTAGTGGTGATAAAGGCAACAACTGGAAAAAATAGTAGTGCAAATGGGATATTAGAATGCCAGAAACAGAAGAACCTAGAATCACAGGAAGATTTGGACTAGATAAACATAGTAAGGCAGGAGGTAAGTTAATAGAGTTTTATATAGCAAATTATTTCTTCATTGCCAAGCACTCCTACTTCAGGCAACTTAAAAGTAGTCCTTACACCTGAACATAACTAGATGGACAACATCACAATCAAATTAACTATGTAATAAGAAATGGGCGTTAAGGAAGTGCAGTCTGATCAGCCAGGAGATTTCCAGGTGCAGCTTGTGGAATAGACCATGAATTATTAGTATCAAAAGTACCAGTTAAACTTAGAAAATTAAAGACAGAAGCTGTGCCAGCAGGATTTAACTTGGAGGGCATTTAGTCAGAATATCAAATCAATGTAATGTACAGATTGAAGGTTTTTAATTTATGCAAAGAAGAAACTTAGAAGCCCATGGGCAGATAAGAGGGATGGGGAGGGAACAAAAGTTCAAAGAAAAAAAAAGATCCAAGTAGTTTTCAGAACAAGCTATCATAATAACCAGAGAAAAACAAAAGATGAAAGCCTTGGGCAGCAAGAAGGATGCAGGATGACAGAATGCAGATCTTTAACATCAAGCAAGAAAGGACAATAAAAGATATATCAATAAAGAATGCCAGCAAATAGGTTAAAAAATGACAAGAAAGGAAAATGAGATATTTTTAAGGAGTTAGAAGAATTAGAAGAAAATGTGTAATCATAAGAGATCTAACAGAGCCAAATGACAGAAACTTATGTAGAGAGAGAGTGAATGAATGAATGAATGTGTATGGGACAGATTTCACTAGAAAATGAGGTACATTCTAATAATGGACTTTCTGATAGAGCACAGTTTTCAAATCAAAAAGCACAGAGGCAAATTCAACAAATATTGGACTGTTTCAAGCTGCAGGAAAAGAAACAGCTTAAGTGCTAACAATTTTATATCCACAGATATACAGCAAAACTTATATTCTAGAGATTGGAAAAGATTGGTATAAATGCCTATATCAAAGAAAGGTGAACATGGGCCATTCTACCAGTTTGTCACACAAGCAACATTTTGTGCTATGTCTTACAATGAAAAATAGAACTGTGTGTGGAAAGAGAAATACCAAAGCAACGGACAAATACACATATAATGAGATAGATAACGTAAGATGGATAATGGAGATGACAAGATAATTTAATAAAGGAATTTCCTTTATTGACCACAGCAGAGCTACTATATAGCTCTCATCAGATTATAGCACACTAAGGTCAATAGGTGTATCAGAACACATTATTGTTCCTCTGATTAACCTTTACAATGAACAAGAAGCTACTCTCTTTTGAAATAAAAAAGCGGTTAGGGATAGGCCACAAATAAAGTCTCAGCTCATTCTGAAAGTAAAAATGGAAAGCGAAAAATCTGGGCTAATGTTCAATATTAAAATGTTGGAAAAGGTTATTAGGAGTGTCATGTAATACAAGAAGAACCACTCAGTTGGTCCTGGAAGAAAAAAGTACTGATCGGTATCTAGAGATTAAGAAGCAGAAATTGAAAAGGAAATTGGAAATTGGACGTGTGGATATGATTGCCTAGAAAAAGAAATGACTACAGTATTTTTTGGCAAGTTGGGGGGATATATGAGAACCAATTTGATGCAGTGGTGAAGGTGCTGGCCTAGAAACCAGAAGACTGTGACTTTTAGCCCTGCCTTAGGCATGAAAGCCGGCTGGATGATTTTGGGGAAGTCATTCTCCCTCAGCTCCACTTGCCTCACAGAGTTGTTGTGGGGAAACAGAAGGAGGAAGGAGTATTAGGTATATTTGCCATCCTGTGATATTTATGAAAATGAGGAAATGAATGAATGAATGAATGAATGACAAGACAGTGGATGGACAGTATTCCTGGAACGTTCATGGAAGAGCTGCTGATTGTCACCAGGATTAGATTGAGCTAGAGCAGGGGTCCCCAACTCCTGGTCCGTGGACCGGCACCGGGCCATGGCATACCAGCAACCGGGCCGCACAAACAAGTGAGGCCCCATCTGCTGGATGCAGGCAGCACACAAAACCATACCCCCTCTGGTCTGCAGAAAAATCTTTGTCCACAGAACCGGTCCCTGGTGCCCAAAAGGTTGAGGGCCTCTCAGCTAGAGGATATTTGCCCATGCAATTAGGGGGAGCTAAACCCAATTCTTAGTTCTGAACTAATATTTAAAATGTGGAGAAAATCTTTAATCTTTTATGTTCTTTTTTTGTAAGATTTTACTCTAAACAGCAGATTTTACTCAAACCTTTGTTATGTTTCTGTGCTTTGTTTGTGTTCACCAACAGAGGTAGTTCAAATAAAAACAGAGGAGAAAACAATCGCAACTAGCTCAGTTTCAAGAATGCACAGCTTTATTACCATCTGCCATGTGATAGCTATGCTCTGCACCAGCTGTTTTGTCGAAAGCCGAATGGCCCTGAAACAACCTCTATAATGTCAAGTAATGGAAAAATATAACTCATTGCAGTCCACAAATTCTATTGCTTATACACTCACTAAGCAGATGAATGGGATGAAAATGCCAATCAAACTTTAAAGAAGGAAGCCAGGGATAAGATAAGATAAGATAAGATAACCTTTATTGTCATTTTTATATTGTGGGCACAATGGCACACATCAAAAATGAAATTTAGTTGCCCGCTCTCAAAGTGAAACACATACATGACACACACCTAAAACATACTATGTACAACATATATATAGACCCACATCCCTACATATACATAGCAAATAAATATTAAATACTGTCCGTCTTGAATATATAACGCAAGGAGGAAGTTTGAGAGTTCACGAGGTTAATGCTGTATGGAATGAAACTATGGCTGAATCTGGATGTTCTGCTACGGATACCACGAAGCCTTCTCCCAGAAGGTAACAAAGAAAACAGGTCGTGAAGAGGATGTGTAGTGTCCCAGATAATCTTACGGACCCTGCTCAAGCAATGCTTCTGTGCTATGTCCTGGATGGGAGGGAGGGAACTGCCAATGATCTTTTCAGCCATTCTCACCACTCTCTGCACCACCTTCCTGTCTGAAGCAGTGATGCCTCCAAACCAGACTGTGATGCTGTATGACAGGATGCTCTCGATTGTTCCCCTGTAGAAAGTGGTCAGGACAGGGGAAGGAAGATGTGCTTTTCTCATGCGGCGCAGAAAATGCAGGCGCTGCTGTGCCCGCTTCACCAGTTTCTCACTGTTGAGCGACCAAGTCAGCCTACTTGTTAGCTGCACACCCAGGAATTTGATGCTGGTAACCATCTCCACAGGTGAATCATTAATGCACAGAGAAGTGTGGCTGTGCCTGCCTTTTCTGAAATCAACAATGATCTCTTTGGTTTTTCCTGTATTTAAAACTAGGCTGTTTTCCTTACACCAGTTCACCAACCCCTCAACCTCCTTGCAGTAAGCTTCCACCTTGTCATCCTGAATAAGGCCCACTACTGTTGTATCATCTGCGAACTTCACAATATGGTTGGTGGCAAACCTAGCACAGCAGTCATGGGTCAACAGGGTGAACAGCAACGGACTTAAGACGCAGCCCTGAGGAGAACCTGTGCTCAAGAAAATGGTATCAGAGATATTTGTTCCAACTCGCACATATTGGGGCCTGTTGGTAAGAAAATCCAGAATCCAGTTGCACAAAGGAGTGTTTAAGCCTAAAAGGCCCAGTTTGTCTACTGGGGAATGCTGGGGAATGATTGTGTTAAATGCCGAACTGAAGTCGACAAACAGCAAACGCACATGAGTATTTCTTTCCTCTAAGTGCTTCAGGCTCAGATGGAGAACGGAAGAAATAGCATCCTCCGTAGAGCGATTTGGTCGGTAGGCAAACTGAAGCGGGTCAAATGCTGGCGGGAGGCTAGAAACAATAGTGTCCTTTATCAGCTTCTCAAAGCATTTCATGATGGTGGATGTCAGTGCAACCGGACGGTAATCATCGAGGCCTGTAATTGTGGACTTTTTTGGCACTGGCAAGATGACGGCCATCTTAAAACACGATGGGACCACTGCCTGCTGCAATGAGAGGTTGAAAATATCTGTGAGAACACAAGCCAGCTCCTCTGCGCATTCCCTGAGGACACGTCCAGGGATGTTATCTGGGCCTGCTGCTTTCTGAATGTTAACTGTCTGCAGATCTCAGTTTGGCACTCTATCTTTCCAAAAGATGACTGGTGCAGGCAAAGCTGACAGTATCAACTGTGTACTAATAGGGGTGCATGTAGCACCACATGCAATGGGGCTTAAGAAAGATATCTAGCATCTCAGATTGAAAACAAAGTGATTAGGAGTCTCATTCCCTGTGATCTTCAAATTATGCTCACTGGAATCCTAGGGTTCCATAAGAACTTTGTAAAGTTCCCCAAAATTAAAAAAATTAACTACATAATTATTCATTTGCTTTCCATCTTGATCAGGTGTTCCATGACTCTTTTTTTTTTTAAAAAAAACACCATATTTTGGAGCTTGAAAAGGTTTGGAAACCCCTGACCTAACCTACGTTGAGGCCCAGTACAAAATAATGCATAAGGAGGAGCCTTTGAAACAATGGAACAACAATAGTTTAAAATTCCAACAATTGTTACAAATTGTTAATTTATGGATCTTCATTGCCTGCATTATTTCTAATAGCAGATTTAAACAGCAACTACTACTACTACTACTACCACTAATTGTCAGCTGGTACTAAAAACCCGGAAAAGAATCAATAATGTCAAATAATGTCAAATGTCTGTCAGTTGTGTAGCTGGATTTTTGTCAAATGTGCCCCCTCCTTCAAAAAGCCTATTTATATTGATTCTTTAAGTTTGGAAGGTATTGAAGCAGATAGGAGGTAATTAAAAGCATAAATCTCAAGAAGCCGGTGAAGGTAATTCTCTGCTTTACAAGCAGAGCTGACAAAATGATGAACGCTTCAGCTCCAACATGACAGAAATATTACATGATTACAGGCTGCAGGGGCATAATATGCTGAAAGTTATCTTCAAAACCAGCTATTTAACAAAGCCTTTAACAAAAGTTTTTTGTTTTCTATTTAACACAGTTAACCTATTGCAACATTGATCTGGCTATGCTTCCTGTGTTCACCTTATTCTCATTAATAATCTGTTTCACATTAATTAGTTGATGCAAAGGGCAGTAAATGCAAGAGGCAGTAAAAATTGAGGTGGAGAGAGAGGATGGTGGGCAGCACTGGTCTCCCCTCCACACCCTCCAGGCAGAGAGGATTGATGGTTCTTTCTGCACTCTGTTTTTAGTATCTCCAACCAAGTGGGCATCAGAGAGCAATCAGCGAAAAAAAAGAGGCTCCATATGACTCAGAATTCTTTCCTCTTCTCTTTTCCATTCTCTGATCTATGTTAACATTTGTACTGACTCAATTGTGGGCATATCTGTCTACATATTAATTAATGCTTCATTCCTGAGGATATCGAGCAATCAGCCTTTGCCTTCTATATACAAATAGCATCTCTTGGGCACCGTCCACAGGTCACACACTCCTGCACAAATCCCACGTATCTGGCTGTGAATTAATAAAAATGGCTTTGTCTCCTTTTTAAAAAAAATAAAAAATAAACTAAAATAACTTTATGGCATCTTCCCCCCCCCCCCGCCAATTCCCTACTGCTCTGAGACTGCATGTCTAATATGAATCCATATAAAATGGGTAGAAAAAATATGATGAGGGTCAAAGGGGTGTAGAGAAACCAGAGCTATTTTTGTCTGTGAATTGATTAAAGTTTTTATCTTCTCCTTGGAAAACTATCAAAAGCCCTCTGCCCCAGCCCCCAGAGAGACACAGTCAGAAGCCCACCAGTTAGTTGAAAAAAATACTACCGGCCTGACTGATCTGTGGAAATGACAGGATGTGGTTGCACCCAGCAACCTTGAGGAATTGGATAAAGTTCAGTTCTCTGTAATATGGGAGAATATGCCCGCCCTTTCAAAAAACCCACACAGGTAGAATGCCTGTCACAAACTCCCCCTTAAGAGAGACAAACAGAATTAAATTACTGCTCATGTTCACTGCTTTGCTGGCTGCTCAAATTTAGTTTTGTATTGTAAAAAGAGCCATACTTAAAATGCATTAAATTAAAGCAGCAGCTGCATCAGAAAAACCCTTTTCATCTGAGGCATCACAGGGATGATTGTTTTCCAGAATGTAGGTGTTACTTGATAGGCACATAAGAAGCCATTTAGCAAAATTTCCACTTCGTTTGAAATTTGACCACAAGGGACATATCTCATAACTGCAGAGAAAGTAGGAAACATTAGAAAAGGCCAAGTGTTTTTCCAGGCTGTAGTTAATACTGTTTAAATAAGGACCTCTTTGTTCACTATTCAACTTTCAAAATTTTCCTAATTTCTGTACATTTCATCGAGATTTTTTTTAAGCCTAGGGTTTTTCTTCTTCTTCCTATCAGTTTCTTGGTGGAAGCAAACTGCAGGGACACACACTTTGCCCATTTTCTAGTCGGTTTAATAACTGAATCTATCAGAGAACTCAATCTGCTTTTTTCCATTGTTTCAATTTCAATTGTTAATAGCTAATAGGAGAAGGATGTGCTGGAAAATATATATTGTGACATAGTGTTGTTGCATAAAGAATTCAGAAGGAATGTTTTGCAAAGTGTGTTGGCAGAAGCAAAGTATGCTTATCAAAGTATTAAGGTAGTCATGACCTCTGGGCTTCACATAGCTGCTTTGAGGGTTCCTCCTGCTGTCTCTATGTGCTTGTACATGCACAAGCAGGGGCACTAGCAAAAAAAGGAGGTGCCCTCTGAATGAATTCAAATAGCCTCAAATCCGTTTCAGGTTTGGGATTCAGACAAGTTGATTCACAGCTGCAGGAAAAACAAAATTGACATAATACACTGAAAGGAATCCAGTTTTTGTACTCAGATCAAAACAAATACACAAATTAATAGCTGCAGTTATATGAAATTGTTTGTAATGTTAAAATATTTAAACAATGTTGGCATATATAAACAGATACACCCAATAATACATAAGTACACAATTATCAAATCACATGCAGAATTTCTTTCCCTAACATTTTTGACATTATCCTCAAAATATAGCCTTGCAAATACTGTACTCAGTTAAAGAATTATGTTGTTCCTGGACATCCTCATTTTATTTTCTTCACATATAGCAGTGATGGCGAACCTTTTAGAGACTGAGTGCCCAAACTGCAACCCAAAACCCACTTATGCATCGTCGAGTGACGGGTGGGTGTAGCCCATTGGATGGCTGTGGCCCATTGGGTGGGCGTGGCCCATTGGGTGGGCGTGGCTGCGGTGGTAGCGGCAGACAGAGTGGGACTAAAAAGTTCAATCAATCAATTCCAACTTTGCAAGATCTTTTTTTTCCCGCGAGAAGTTGAAATTGACTGATTGAAACTTTCTTTTTTTTTTTTGCACACGGCGGCGGAGGCCTAAAGCGAAAAGGTTTTATAAAACCCAGCTGAAGGCCTAGGACTGGGGCGACGGCATGCGTGCCCACAGAGAGGGCTCTGAGTGCCGCCTCTGGCACCCGTGCCATAGGTTCGCCACCACTGACATATAGAGTTGATGCAAGAAATCTATCATGCTTCACTGATTCAGTTGGCTCTTCAACCATTCCTGACTATTAGACATGATTGATGGCTGGAGCTGATAGGTCCACTCCTAAGGCTTATTTCTGGAGAATACCCCGTCTGCTAGTACAGACGTTTGAAGTTCTTCTTTTAAATAGAATATTGCTAAATTGTTGCAATAGTTCATTCATTCATTTATTCACTCATTCATTCATCTATCAGATTTATAAATACACAGTATTGCCATTACTTTGGAAGTTTTGGACCTAAAGATCAGGATATCAATATTTGCAGATGACAAAATAATTTCATTATATCTTCTAAGACCTTGAACAAAAAAGCCCAGTTCAAATTGTCAAAAGCCTTCTCTGCATCTAAGAAGATCAAAGTGACTTGCTTTATATTAAGTTGCTCCAAATATTCCAAAATGTCCAACGCATTTGTAACATTGTCCTTTAACTAAGTTAAGAGGGAAAAACCCACACTGAGTCTCATGAATAAATAATTGCAAAATTATTTTTAGTCTGTCAGCTAGAATCATTATGAACAACATATAGTCATTATTCAATAATGATATTAGCCAATAGTTTAAAGTCAAATCTTCTCCCTGCTATGTTGCCCTCTTTCCAACTCTTGGCATTTTCCTTCCCTGTAGAGGACAACAAAATTATTTCAAATCTATTCTGATCTAGCCAATAGTTTAGATTAACTGATTGATTACATAGTCTACTAGAGGCCTATTTGTTTAGTCCAAAAATGAAACTGGATTAATCTTTTTCAAATCTCTCCCTAATAGTTGCAGATTGTTGTGTTTCATATGTATACATTACACTTTTATAGTCAAAACAACAAATCATTTATAATAATGACGCAGTCAGCAATGCTTTCTGAATATGTTTTTTTTTTTCATTTAGATCAACTCGGCTTTAAATAACATTTTACAGTTCAAAGGTTTTCATTTTTTCCATATGAACCAGTTTGAAAAGAAATAGCTATTGTTTATTAAGAGCAAATCTAAAATATTTATAGCTAGGAAAATAGATTACTTTTTGTACATAATTTCATGCTTTGATTTGTTTTTTCAGTTGCAAGTGTGTGTTCTTTCTTTTTCTCAGCCTTGGAATGAAGCTAAAAGGGCAGATTAATCAAAGGGATAATGGGCAGATATTTTATGTTGTGCATATTTCAAGAGTAGTGGGTGGGAGTTGGCTAATTTGCATGTCATTATTGAACCTAGTCACAGCTGAGGAAGACAAGCACCAGGCTTATACATAATAATATTTATTAAGATTCCATCGTTGAATGGTGGGAATAGATTTCAGAGCAATGTATTACTAAAAGCACAGTAACTCTAGTCTACATCACTATTTATGTATCAGCTGTAAGTAAAACATTTGCTGTGTGTCGTTTTATTGCACGATGAAGGGAAGGAAATTGTTTAGTGAAAAAAAATAAGTTACACTAGGGTTCAAAGAAACATCTCAAAGTGAGAATCAAGAAAAGATAACTCTTATGACTGTTTTTCATTTCTTTATGTATGCAGGACCATTATAATTTTTTTCAGTGATCAAAATTTTATGTGGCAGTTTTCTGCACGACAAATTATTAATTGCCTGACAGGATTTGTTTATAGGTGGGATAGGAAAAGAAGATCTCTGTTGTATTATAAGAAAAGGTGCTAAGTTATTAAAATTATTTATATTTGTCTTGATGAAAAATAAAGGCATTTCTTTATATATTTCTTTGCTATATGATATTCTTATTTTTTTTATTTCCCTTCCTATTTTGCTATTTTTTCTTTTCTATGCCTTCTATTCCTTTCTTTTTTCTTTTTAGTTCACATTAGTTTTTACTTTGTAATTATAATCTGAAGTGGTACCTATTAATCTTATTGCATTTGCATGCTTTTGAATTGCTGGGTGGGCAGGAGCTGGGGCAAGTAATGGGAGCTCACGCGTTGCAAGGAGCTCGGAGCTCGAACCCACGCTGTCAATTCTCCAACTGACAACCTCAGTGTCCTTAACTGCTGAGCCATAATGCCTGAATAAATCTGTACATATAGGTAATCCTTGTTTAGCAACTACCTTGTTTAGTGACCATTTGCAGTTATGACAATGATGAAAAAGTAACTTTATTACCTGTCCTTGCATTTACAATCTTCACAGGTCTATAAAGGAAAGGAAAGCTGAAGTAGGATTATATGCTCAGTTGCAGTTTCACTTAATGACTGTTTACTTTAAGGACTGAGTTACCAGTCCCAATTGTGGTCACTAAATGAGGACTACCTGTAAAAGAAACGGTGGCTTATTTCAGGAAGCAAATAAAAATAACTAAAAAGCATAATAAAAGAATTATTGTAGTTAAGTTCCTTATGCGCCATTGAAAATCATTTTAAAGCATTTTTTGTCAATGCCTTTACATTTATAATTCTATTTTCAAAATTTAAAGATGAATCAGTTGCTTATAAACTTGCAGTAAAATACGCACAACTAAGGAGCTATGTTGATTTATAGAATGCCCAATATATGATCACTGTAAAGTTTCAGTGGCTGCAGATACTATATGATTGCTTGGAAGAATGGAAAGAAAAATAGAGAATATAATTAAGGTTGCAGCATCCCAGGGTCACATGATCGCCATTTGCAGCCTTCCCAGTGGCTTCTGACAAGCAAAGTCAATGGGGAAAGCTGGATTTGCTTAATAAAATTGGTCACCACTCACTTAACAACCTCATAACTTAGTGGCAGACATTTGGTCCCAATTGTAGTCATAAGTCAAGGACTATCTGTACAGAAGGATTACAAAGAGGGAGGGAGAGAGAAAAGAGAAGCTTATAATTGAACTTACTAGTTACTATGAGCGACCATAAACATAATGCTAAGAAGCAGTGTTTCTTATATAGTACATAGTATGTAGATAGTAATGTGCAATTTTCAACAATAATGAATCCATATGATGGTCTGATTTTGATTGATCTCTATATTCCATTTTTAAAAAATATCTGTGAATGCTTTGAAAATATGATAGATCAGGGGTCCCCAACCCCCGGTCCATGGACCGGTACCGGCAACCGGTCCGCACAAACAAGCAAAGCCCCATCCGGGGGATGCAGGCAGCACACAAAACCATGCATTCTCCAGTCCACGGAAAAACCTTTCTCCATGGAACCGGTCCCTGGTGCCCAAAAGGTTGGGGACTTCTGTGATAGATGATGGTTTCCACTTTTAAGATAGTAATGTAGATTTTCTTATCTTTTTAAAAAAGATAGCACTGAAGTATTTATCAGTTGGATGTCTAGAACAATTTATACACATACCTTTCTTGGAAAGAACCCAAATAAAATTAATAGAATTGTTTATATAGTAAGTAGTCATAGATAGGATTGTATTATGTTTTTATGTAAATGAGGTTATAATTAGCTTTAAATCTGTTTGGGCTTGAGTCCTTTGAATAGATTTCATGTACAATAAATGAGAATTGAGTGACGTGAAGCAAAGTCAGCAGTAGCTTAATATTAAGATTGCACCCATCACAATTATTAGTAGAAAGGCTTTTTACATGATCTCTACAGGTTCACCTCTGCTTATCATGTTGTAGTTTTTTTATTCTGTCCTTGGATCTTTTCAGTAGAGCAGGCTATTCTGTGAATGAAGTTACAGTGAAAACAGTGAAAGAGACATGGTTTACACTACCCATCAGTGGTGGGATTCAAATATGTGAACAACCGGTTCTCTGTGTGGATGCCACTTCCGGAAGTCCATTCTGGGCCTGGGCAACAAAAAATTAGCTACCGGTTCTGCCGAAGTGGTGCGAACTGGCTGAATCCCACCACTGCTACCCATCCATAATGAGTAGCTGTGCTCAGAGTATCTCAAAGCTTAATTTTAAAAGAACCACGTCTCCTGAAGTTGCATCATCTCTGGAGATAGGATTGTAGAAATCAAGAATCCCTCAAGGCAAATGTAGATGCAAAACAAATCTGGATAAAAAATATTCCAAATGGAGAATTTGTTCTACAATTACATTGCTGTATTCATAGACGTTTACAAGGGGTTCAGAAGATTCCTTTATAGCCTTCCTGTCTTAACCTACCACTTCTTCAATCATTTTTTTTTTCCAGAAGTAAAACATAGAATAATTCATTCAACATTTTGATTAGTGGTGCTAGATCTCTCTGTTTGGGAATTCCACAGACAAGAAATTACTGGGTAATGAACAGAAGGATAGAATCTATGGGCACAACCAGACATGGCTTCAAATTCATACAGTAATCAGTTGACACTTGCAGTTGACCCTACGTTATAAGGTGAGGTCTCAGCTTCAAGGGCAAGGTTTTGTGCAAGCAGATCTGGTTTAATAGAAAGTGACCAAGGCCACTATTGACTGATTAGTG
Organism: Azemiops feae; assembly: GCA_023970755.1. Lineage (NCBI taxonomy): Eukaryota > Metazoa > Chordata > Lepidosauria > Squamata > Viperidae > Azemiops > Azemiops feae. Next base: position 1,178,269 of record JALGBA010000838.1, read on the forward strand.
GAGACTTCAGATTGCTTCCCATGTGGCTCTGAAGCCACCTTTAATAATGCTATATTGCTCTGTTCTCTCCTTATAGGTAATGAATGAACCAGGAGAACTCCAATTTATTTTATATGAGGTGTCCTTGACATTTGAAAAGGAAGTAATAGAAAAATATTTTGTTAAAAGAGACACTTGGGGACTTTTTGCTTTCTGCTTTCATTTTTATAAAATTCTTGAGAGAAAATAATTTTAGAGCAGTCTACTCCCACCTCCTCTCTTTCTTTGCTGATACATCTATTGACACAGTCAGTTTACATATGCTATTCACAGAGCACATCATCTTTTTTACTTTAGAAAGCTAAAAGCAATAACGGTGCCCAGAAATGTGATGGCAGGAACAGAAAAAAAGAGCTGGGCCTGAGGGACAAGTTAGAAGAGCTTCCAGACAAATGGTTCCTATAGCTACCAGTCAAAGGATGTGCAGCAATTCTGTTTTCTCCTTATAGAAATAAAACAATGAAAAAAACATGTTAGAGAAATGCAGAATTGATTCCAATGGAAGACAGAGTTGTCTGAGTGTATATCTTATGTAATTTAATGAACAATGCAGGATGATTGCATAATAAAAGTAGCGACTGGAAACATCTTAAGTGTAATTTTTATTATGCAATTCAGGATTTCATAGCTATTCTTGGTCAACAAATAGTTAGCTTGCAATTGCAAAGATAGACAAGTTTACTACTGCTCCTACATGTCAACTGCTTTTTGAACAACAGAAAATTGTTGTATATAACTTTATAATAATTATAATTACAAGTGCATTATATAATACATAAGTACTGTATATAATAGGCTAGTACAATTGCTGTTAATGTACTTCCAAAAACTCAGTGAAAAAAATACTTTTTGGAAAACATGGAGGCATAAAACGACTTTTTCTATTATATAAACAATCCCGGAGATATTATTACACACCATTGAGTAAAAGCTATATTAGATATGGATAATCTAGTGGCACTTTAAGTACTATATACTTCAAAGATGGTTTTGGCAAAAGATTCTTTATTAAAGAATCTTAATATATAATATAATATAATATAATATAATATAATATAATATAATATAATATAATATAATATAATATAATATAATATAATATAATATAATATAATATAATATAATAAATATATAATATAATATAATTTTAATATAATTCTTATTAAAGAATTATAATATTTGCTTGCTAGAAAGTCAGCCTTACTGAACTCAGAGGAATTTCCTTTTGGATAAACAAGTTTAGAATTAGTAGTATCCTTTGTATGATACTAATAAAACCGAAAACCTTGTAATAGTTTTAACCATCTTTATTGTGGTCCATATTTTAGTGATCGATTATTATGTGTTTGTGTGTATACATATAATTTTAACTTAATTTTCTGTGCAATTTTCTGTGCATGGAAAACATGATTGGTCCTATAGAAATACAGTGTTTTCTTCTTTTAAGAACAGGAAATGCGTTTGGTGTTATTTGCTTCTTAATCTAACTGCTGAATCTTAATGGATGTTTTACTTGCACTGATTCTGTGGATAAGTTATTTACATGTGGCAAGGATTGTTACTGAGCACAGATGTATACAGTATGTGCATCTTCCTTTTCATTCCATCTGTTTGACTTACTTACACCCAGGTGGCCAGGTTGCCTTATTACATTATGTCCCAGAGTGACTGTTCTGTGGCACCTCCTTGCACTCAGACTTATTCAGTCATCCTTTCTATAGCAACATAGTGTTAACAGCACCCTGAAGGGTTTGGAGCCTAGAAAAGCTTGTATCCTTGGCTTAATGGCTTGCTTTTAATTTAACACAAGCAGTCAAAAAGCGGTATTCCTAATGCATGTCAGCCATGGCATTATTCTTAGCAGCAGATTGCACGATACAACTAATACCTTGTGCATTGTATTTCTATATGTGTGCCACCAAAGTCTAGTCCTACTTTAATGTTAAATATAATATATTTTTTTCTTTTTTCTTTCCATTTCCATACAGAGGAAAAATTATTGAAATGAACGGGATTTTTATTTTGTTTAAAGACAGGTATCCTGCCCTATGTGCAAAATTACACTTGCTTCTGATATTAGCTATTAATATATAGTTGATATGTACAGTTTAATAAAGGCATATGTGTTCTGTTATTTTAAACGTATGGGTATACTGTACAATGCTATTTAATTTTCATTTTTTTAAAAAAAAATGTAGATTAATTCTTTGCTCACATTAAAAAATATCTCAGAAATAAATCTGTTATAGTAACGGATACATTCTCTTCCACAGGCCTAAGTTTCTAGGACTTTTATTATTAAATACAGAAAAATGGTTTCCCCAATATTGTGGTGCTATTTTAGTTATTAAGACGGCGTTGGACACCCTCATTAATAATCATTCTGTATATATATTCAAAGATGATGTATCTTTAGAGAGGGGATTGGTTTAAAAAAATTGACAAATACTCATACATTTAATTTATACTACAATTCCATTTATTTATCGATTTCTTTGGCTGCCATCTTACTGCAGGGTAACTCCATATACACCTACACAGAAAAAGTGTAACTCAGAAAGTCTCCATGTGTATAGCTTTATTATCCTTATTCATTTTGTGATTTTACAATGATTCTTCTTTCTGATCCCAGCCCTCATATTTATTTTACGGAAAGATCGATTTCTGTGGAACAAGTGAAAAACATTTCTTCAGTTGTCTCAAATGAGAATATGAACATCTTCCATTGGAACTTTTAGATCATAAGGAATTGCTTCTTCATAATAAATGCTCTGTCTCCATAAAACTGAATATGCTTGCTTATGCTGTAACTATATAGATTTCATTATATGCTACCAAGCTGACTAGAGTTTGTTGACCATTTAGGCTGAAGTCCCGGAGGCTCAATGAGGCTCCCTTTTTCACTATAAGCCTGGAATTATAAAACCTGGGTGGCTGCAGAGCAGGAAAATGAAGTTGCCATATACATAGGCCACAAAAATGCCTGGTATAATATAATCACCAAGTTGTGCAGTCCTGTACAGGACTAGTAATAGGCACAGACCATCATAAACAAACAAGTATGCTTTCATAAAGGCTGATACAAATGCTATACCCTTATGCAAACTCATACTGGTTTCAATAGAATTGTATTCTAATTGTGGGTAAAATTAGTCAGCCCTTAATAGTCAGATAAATATCTAATTTCCAAATCTGATTCATTTAATTTCCTGCAATGGATTAAAACCGTAGTAGAATATAAGTCAAAAACTAATAAGGAGGTTGATCCTTTTGCTGTAATCCATGAAAATGTATGCTCTTCAATAAGATCTCAGTTAAAGTCAGAAAAGTGTCTTGTGAAATCCTGCAACAATATTAATAATGAAGCACTACTAACTTTTCTTAGGCAAAAGAATGTAGTGCCTCTTTTTGGAAGTTGTATAACTTTTCTTTTTCAACCTTTTCATCTGTGAGTGATACCAAGTATGAATGTTGAGCCTGATTTGTTCTCCTTTGTAGAGCCAGGCTGAGGCCCACTACAAAGGAAGTAAACATGCCAAGAAAGTCAAAGCACTAGAAGCAACGAAAACTAGACCAAAAGCAAGTGCTTCCAAGAACAGCGCAATGGCTAACTTGAACGGCTCTGCTACGCCGGTCCCGGCCAACATCTCTAACAAATCAGGTCAATGAAATTTTCATTCTATACATTCTTTGCTTCTCCTTCTTGATTTATGTGAGATTTTTGTCTAGATGCTCTCTGCCTATTTCAGTGCCAATATTTGTAGTAAAATTGTAGTAAAAGTATAGTTAAAAAAACTAAATTTGTAGTAAAAAAAAAGACTCTCCATTCTGAAATGGAAAGTGATTGTTAAAACTGGTAGGTTAGATTCCCTATGAAGCTTCATTTGCTCTTCCTGATTCCCCATTGAATATATATTAAACTTTTAGTAAATGACCAGTGACTGGCAAATACTGACAGCAGGTCTAATGGAGAGATGCAGATAGAGTGATTCAGCTATCTGTGTTAAAAGTTGCCTCCAATGATAGCTCTCAGATGAATAAAGGAAGAGAGATTGTATATTATTCTATTTTCCACTGGCCCTCAGTGTGATGTTGTTTGCTTTTAAATGGCCCCAAGTGCATTCTCTTTGCTACCTATAAATATCAGTTGTTTTATTATGCCATTGGTAGTTAATACATACTTATGTCTCATCTTGGACTAATTATTAAAAATAGCACAGTTTAATTTACATAGGCAGAGGTGAATAGGATCCATTTTCCCCCAAAGCAGGAATTAATGCTTATGCAACCTGCAGTATGTTACCTATCACAATAATTCACATCATATCTTATTTGCACAGCCTTGATATACTATCAAAGATCAACCTGCTGTCTCCAATCTATAAATACTGACCCTTAAAAAGGGCTGCTTACAAATAGGATATGTTTACCTTCAACTCTTTTCCTACTTTTAGCTTCTACTATTGTCAAAAACTAAAGGATCTTCCCTTCCTCCTAATTTGTTAGCGGAAGGAATGGGTATAATTGAGCTTCCCCGCAGTTGGCAAGCAGGATCAAAGTTAAGAGGACTAGTAAAAAAAAAAAAAAAGGCTGTGTGGAAGCTACCAACAATCCTGAGCTCCAAATCCAGTAATCATGTGCCAGCAGTCTTAAACTCAGCTATATGTGTGCAGCTGAGAAATGTGCAAAAACTCTTAACTTTCACAGACACATCCTTTTACTAGTTTAGTGTGCTAGCGGGGCTCTGGATAATGAATCAGGGGGCAGAAAAGTGTTTCTTGTATGAGTAAGATCCTGGGGTTCTCTGTGGAGGATTGAATCATTATAATAAATCTGCAACCTCTAAGTAATAATATTTAGTTTACTATTTCTTCTCTATTTTAAGAAGCCCATATTTCCTGTATTTCGCTTAATAATTAGTGGAATGCTCTTTCTGTATAATCCTGTAATCCATGGTAAAGTTCAAGCATCATCTGTAATATTACAGTTCTTTATAAAGCTAACCATGAAAATATAATTAGCTCCACACCGGGGGGGGGGGAGATGCAATAGATTTTAAATTTATTTTGAATGGTGGATATTACTAAACATATTCTTAACCTTTATCTTAGTAAATGTATAAATATAATCTAAAGGAATCATGAAGCACCTTAGAAATTGTGCTATAGATATCAACAGGTATATCAGGATCAATAGCTGAATCACAAAAAACCTGCAGTGGACTTTATCACCATAGGTTAAAAGGAGCAAAAAAAATATTTTTTTTTAAACTGAAGCAGACTCATAGTACATGTTGGAAGAAAACATTGGTGTCTACTTTACAGGAATTGAAGATTTATGTCATAAATCAGGAATGAAGAAAATAAGTTTATAGAGCCTGAGATCCATAAAATGGAGTGTGACCACAGTACTCATGTGGGTGCCGTAGGCTTCTTCTAAACTTTTCCTTTAAAGAGATTTAGACCTTTCTTCTATTTATTTATTTTTAAAATATGAATGGCCTATTTTAGGGTTTAAACTGCAGTGGAAGGATATTGAGTAGCCACTTTTCGATAACTGAACAATTGAAGTCTGCAGGTAGTCCACCACTTGTAAATGGTTGCTCTATAGATGTGTGTGTGTGTGTGTACATAAATATAAACATACACCTATAAAATATAAACTTAGCTTACAAGAAGAGTTAATAACTATTACAAATTATTTCAGGCCTAAAGTCATATACAAATTATGTAAGCTGAGAATAAGCAGATATATGTATAGTGAAGCATATATCCATTTAATCACATTTCCATCTAACATCCACTGAAAAATCTAGAGAAACAGTAGGAAATTCTCCTGGTGGGTAAAAGCTGCCAGGGTAACCTGACGTGAAGACACCCTTCCCCATTCTACAAAGAGGAACTGACCAGGTTGGCAAGTAAACCTTCTTCCATCTGTACTACTGACCAGGGTGCTTGTTCTTGTCTGAGAAGTAGAATTCAGTTTAGAGAACTCAGCCAGGTGTCTGCTTGCACTGGCTCCTCATAGCCATCCTTTAGCGATAACTGCAGGAATTATCACATTTTTGGCCTAAAGATAGAACTTGGTCCCATATATCTACCACTGTGATGTTACAAGCACAAGTCAAATACATTTGCCTTTAGACAGAAAGATGATAGAAATCAAACTGTATTTTCACTAATGGGACTGGAATATTACAAATAGTACAGTGTAATTTGAAGAGAACTGTTAAGCAATAAAACCTGAATGAAAAAAGTCTGGAGGTAACATATACAGTATTATATTAAAGATACAATTGAAATCATTTTGGGCATCTAAATTTTTTTACTAGCAGTATATATTATCTCTAGTAAAATTGTAGCTGTCCACCCTCTGGGCTTTATTTCTAAATAGGCAAATAAAGGATAGTAATGAAAATAATGTGTCAGCAATAAAAAATATAAATATAAATGAGGAGAGAGAAGGAATAATTTTGGTCTTTATCAGTGCTGGATGTAGAATAAAAAATAGAAATACCACACAAGTTGTACTGGAGAAATAAAAGAAGAACAGAAATAAAGAACAGAATAAAATAAAGAACAGAAATAGCTAAAGGAACATCAGAAAGCGTTTCAATGAAATAATAAAAGAGCTAGACAAAAAAGCCCATGAAATTTATCAAGTTACCAACTCCGAAAAAATAAAGGATACTATTAACTACCAAATTAAGCCTCCCATTAATTTATTTCCAGGCTGTTATCCTTGTTAAGAAAAATACAAGATGCCCTACTGTCCTATAGTAGCACCTGGTATGGTGGCTGATTTAATGGAATTACTGCTCTAATTTCCATATATATATTTTCACACCATTAGTTGCCAAAGATTTTGGTCATAAATAAGGAACTCAACATAAGGAGTGGGGAGGGGATATGGGAAGACTTGGGAGGCCTAGCACAGGACACATGTGAGTTGAGGGAGGCCAAGGGAGGGTGCTGCAATGGCCAAAACTTTGGAGGCCAATCACACATCTATTTTTTTAATGGTTACTGAATGAATAGATGTAAGGCGAGGAGTACTGTACCTATTCATGGAACATAATTTCCTCCCCTTTCCCTTTCCCATGAAATATAGATTACAAAATAACAAGGCTCAAAAGAGATATGAATGTAAATGTTTTATATTTTAATTTTATAACAATCCTGCAAAATAGATTAGCTGATAAATGGTGACAAATCCAAGGCTTCCCAATATTCTTTATGGTGTAGGTAGGGGAACTTAAACCAGATTTATTTTAGAATTATACCCTGTCAATGTGTCAGCTACTTCGTTTTCTGAATAAACTATACATGTTCTGATTCGTCCTACACCTTGTTTGTGAAGTTGAGTTCAAGAACCCTCCATTTAATTCCTTTACAAGGTGCCTTGAAAGGCATGATTAAAGTATAAAGGCAAAAGTCCATGCACATCTGAAGGGCAAAGTGTTTGATTAAAGTTTGTAGCAAACATGCTTATGAATTAATGAAATTTTTTTTAGGAACCCAAAATGTGAAAAACTGTTGATATAAAGATAATGTTCAACTACTGCTTTTTATAAGGTAAATATTTAAATATAAACTCACAAGAGCAAAAAGAGACATTGGGCAGGAAAAGTTGATAGCAAGAAGATTTGCAGGAAAGGTTGATTTGCCTCACTAAAATAAAACAACTTACAATTTGACCTCAATTTATATCTCTCCAAAGCATAAGTGGAGAGCCGGTTTGGTGCAGTCATTAAAGTACCAGCTAAAAACCAGGAGAGTGGGAGTTCTAGTCCCACTTGTGGCGTGAAGCCAGATGAGTGACATTGGACAGTCTCTCTCAACCCCAGGAAGGAGGCAAGGGCAAGCCACTTCCAAAAAACCTTGCCCAAAAAAATTCAGGGACTAATCAAGACAGTCACCAAAATTTAAGATTGACTTAAAGATTCAAAGAAAAGCACTAATGACTACCTGATGATGATAGTATATCAATCCTAATACGTGAAATTGTCCTTATGTGATAGAACTCATAGATTTTGCAAATCCTCTCAGCATCAAATAATTTGAATTAAACATGTGAGCCCCTCAGATTCAAACAAAATGAGTGCCTAACTATTCAGGCAGCATGAAGGTGAAAGGTATTATTCACTTATTAAATATGAATGGGGGATCCTTTGATTATACATTCTAAATTGAAACAAATACTCTTCAAAATAAAGGGACTGCAGATTTGAATCTCACATTTTTGTATTTTTCTTTGCAATACAGAGGATAAGAGAATGAGTGAATATATTTTGAATTACATAAAAGAGCTGTAGAGATGCATTTCAGAATACAAATGTAGAGTCTTTTGCTCCCTGTGAGCCACTCCGCATATGGTTTATTCCCTCTGGTGTCAACAGGAGCTTAGTTGTGAAATTCCAGCATGTATTCCTAATTTTTCATTTCCCAGGCTCTGTAGTATTTGGGGGACTGTTCCACAGTATTTATGGTGTCACAATTCCTAAATATTTCCTTTGATTCTACTCCTAGATCATGTTATTTTTTTAAGAAAATGTATTTATTATTTAGATATTTAGCATCCTTGCTTTTATAATTAAAATTTAATAAGAGTTCTACCTTATTTTTTTCCAAATAAATACAGATAAGATAACCTGCAGCACATATGGCTATCTATCATGCATTTCTCAAACAAAATATACATCTGAATCACTTAGAATGGTTATATATAACACAGAGCACCTTCTTCTAGCATACTAATTTTTATGCAGAAATGTCTCTTGGGTATTAAGCACATAATTTGTGAAGTAAATCTCAGAGTTGAAAAGTCAATATAATTTCCCAATAGGAAGCAATGTGTATTCTCCCATTTTCTCAAAAAAGATCAAACCACCTAGTTTGGAGCAATTTTGGAAAGCCAAACTATATTTTAGCTTTACTTCTGGACACGGGTATGCTTTTATACCCACAAAAAGTGGTATAAAAAGTGTTAGTAATCCAACACTTTTTACATTGTATCACTTTCATTTACATTTTTAAATATTTAACATAGATTACAGGTATGGAATTTATTACCACAAAATGAGGTATCAGCTGCAGCGGTTGCACTCAGGTTTCTTCACACAGAGGTTATTTAAATAAGGGACTTCATTGCATGAGGTAAAATGATTATATCTTTAAAGGATTTAGAAGAGTTTTAAAAGGATAATTCAATAAATTTCTATGGTTATTTATCATCAAGGCTAGATATTCTCCAGTATCAAAGGCATTTTATCTTTCCATATCTGTTTTAGGGAATTACATGTAGGAGAATACAAGTGCTCTCCTGTTGTCAGGTTTCTTTCTGCAAGATGGAATAGAAACAGATAAATAGCCTTTCAATGAAACAAAAAATTACGAGAAGTAGATGCTTTGATCAAAAGCTACAAACCTATTAAGAAAGAATTCCATTTACTGCAGTATAACAAACAGAAACCCCATTTACAGTGAAATCGAAGTTCAAATTCTTGTCTCTCCTCTCTTTCTACAATTTAATGTGCTAGAAGCTATTCTCTCTTGGGTAGTGAAAACTCTTTGAAGTAGACCAAGAAACAAGCATGGCAGGGATTCCAAAACTGTTTTTTATTGTAATAAGGTAGAATAACAGAATCTTGAAAGCCTATCCCAGTTTCTCACTGTCCCATCTTATATTAAACAAAATCATGGTAAATTTATTTGGAGTTTCACTCTTATGTTCCTCTCTTTCTCTGGATGGAGCACCCTTTATTAGTCTACCGATATTTTAATTCAATGTTTCTCAACTTTGGCAACTTTAAGATGTGTGGTTCCCAGAATTCCCCAGCCAGCGTGGTCACTTGAGCCGTAGTCCATTCTTCTCTCTTCATTTCCCCTCCCCTTTCAAGCAATAGCTAAAGCTCATCAAGCATTAATTACATGTTTGAATAATCAGCAGGGCTAGCTGCACTTCCAAATTGACCACTTAGGTCACCTTTTCTTAAGTATTTCTGAGGCCACTTTATGCTGTTTTTAAGAATTACAGAACCTTAGCTTGTACATATGAGAATTTAAGGTTGGGGAGTATAAATTAGAGAAGGACATCCCCTTTTCCAGAGCTTTTATTTTTCCTTCCTGAAGAATCAGGTGTGTGTATCTAACAGTCTAGTGTATAAATATGAGACTTCCTAGGACTAGGTAAAAAGACTAAATCTTTCCATTCTCATATTTATTTTAAAAATTCAGCTACAGGAGTCAGAAATGCTCGGTTACATTTTTAAAAAAATTATCAAACTAAACGAACACCTAAGTTCCTAAAATTAAAAAAGCTTAATCTTTGACTATTCTTACAGAATGATTTCTTTGGACTTCCCATACTCACTGTCAGCCTCATACTCACTGTCAGTCAAAACACAAAGCAGATTCACCCAACAAAGAGTTTTCTAAGGGAGTAAGAGTAAATTTAGACAGCATACTAAAAAGCAGAGACATCACCCTGCCAACAAAAGTACGTATAGTCAAGGCCATGGTTTTCCCAGTTGCAATGTATGGCTGTGAAAGTTGGACCATAAGAAAGGCTGAACGCAAAAGAATTGAGGCCTTTGAACTATGGTGCTGGAGAAGACTCCTGCGAGTCTCTTGGACTGCAAGGCGATCAAACCAGTCAGTCCTAGAGGAGATCAACCATGACTGCTCCTTAGAAGGCCAGATGCTGAAGTTGAAACTCAAGTACTTTGGCCACCTAATGAGAAGGAAGGACTCACTGGAGAAGAGCCTAATGCTGGGAAAGATTGAGGGCAATAGAAGAAGGGGACGACAGAGAATGAGGTGGCTGGATGGAGTCACTGAAGCAGTAGGCGTGAGCTTAAATGGACTCCAGAAGATGGTAGAGGACAGGAAGGCCTGGAGGAACGTTGTCCATGGGGTCGTGATGGGTCGGACACGACTTCGCAACTAACAACAACAAGAGTAACTATCAAAGAGGACACATGAAATGACCAGTCAGTCTCTTGAATGGCTTGAGTGGATGTTATTCCTGCAGGATTTAGCTTAAGGCTAAGGGAGAAAAAAATCAATCTAAGATACAGATTTACATTGGGCCATACTGTTGCCTAAGAAAATAATCTAACAAGTAAGGAGGAGAATTTAGATTCAGTCAAATGTGAATCTTTGCATAAGTGTGTTGTATTCAGAAGACAAAATGATAGAAAAGGATGTAATTGGCCTTTCAGGCATTTTCAAATCAGATTATAGAAGGGCGTGTACTTTTCAAGAAGCATGTCTTGCCACATATAGTATTTTAGTATATGAGATCCAGTGACATGTCATCTAAAACTCTTCCATTTACTTGCTGATTAGATTTGCCAACATTTTCAAGAAAGAAAAGTATACAGCACAGAAAGAGGTCATGAAGCTGCTATTTCTTCCTGTATTTATAAACTGTAGTCTTGAGGGTCTTTTACAATCATTTTAGTTTTCCTTTGAAATTAAAGAAGTTCTGTTTGATTTTTTTTACTAGAGCAGTAAATTAAAATGGGTACTCTCTGCAAGTTGGACTCTTACATACACATAATTTGTAGTCTCTGGTCAATGGTATTAAAGAAAAATGCCAGCATATTGCATGTTTGCAGAAGGGATACAGTTCAATGCAGATAGCCTTGCATTTTGGGGAGTTTTAGTATTTATTGCGATATTTGTGACTTCTATAGAAAAATAGAAATCAAACTAGAAAAAAATCGAGCCTTATCTGCTTAATCAGTGTATGAAGGGAAATTATTAATAAAATAGTCAAAGGTTTCAGCAGCAGAAGGGACAACAGATTTCCTTAAACACTGCCTACAGCTAAATATGGCTTTATTTGTTTAAGATTTCAGTGTAAATAAACATTTTTATTAAGAATTGGAAAAAAGTCAATATTTCCCCATTTTTCTTGGAACTTTGGGCAAAATTAAATTTATTATTTGAAGTAGTCTACTGCATACTTTTAAAAAATAAACTTCTATTCATCTTTGAGTATTGTGTAAGACCCTCTACAAATAATCTCCCGTGGGCAGGAAACATTGGCTATGTCGTTGCTCAGAACCTTTGTCTAGTGCTGCAATATTAGAATTTCCAGTGTTACCAGTTTTTCATCACAAGTTTTCCTGAGCTGATCCTTCATACAAGAGTAAAGGGAGTTAATACATAATTCTGAGTAGTAGACTTTATCTACAGATAATTTAGAATACTATTATTCCTTTATAAGTGTGTTAGTATTAATGATAGTTGTGATTTAAGTTTTGCTGTACTGTAATACAAGTAATAAGATTAGATGTAGTGACTACAGGTAATCCCCAAGTTACGAGCGTTCAACTTAACGCTCGTTCAAGGTTATGCGATCAGCACCCCCTAGTGTTTACGAGCACGTCCCAAAATTATGAATATTGCAGCACCACGGCAGTTGTTCGCCCTTACGAACGATTGCAGAGGCTCTGCAACACCCTTCTCCCCCCCGCTCTCCACAACTGCTTTGCTCTCCCTTCCTGCAACGCCGGACTCACTTACCTTGCAAAATCTGTCTCCTCTCTGCCACGGTTTCTTTCCCTTTGAGGGAGAGGAGAGTTGGCTTGGAAATGCTTTTTGTGCCGACAATGGAAGCTCCTGGGTGCTGTAATATCACGCAAATTCAAATGCAAATTCTCTGCAAAAGAATCATGGCTTCCATGAAGAAGCTTCCATTCTGCGGGGGGCGAGTGTTTGCTTTGTTTGCATGCCTATGGGGCAAAGCATGGAATTGGAGTCGTCTGGGTGCAGGAACCAATGCCGTCTGTGCCCCGGGTGTGCTGCTCGCTTGCGTGCGCCAGCCTTAGTTTGAGGGCAGGAACAAGGCCCTCAACTGAGCGGGGAGGCATTGCGAGGCAAGTCCCCTTGCACCTGCGTCCAGGCTGCTGGTGGCGGTAGCGGCAACAGCCACCTGAGCAGCCACAATTTCTCCTCCCTTCCCCAGCCAGCCAGCCATCCTGCCCGACGTACTCCTTGCCTGACTGGCCGGTGGCACAAATCCTTACAGCTCTTCTCCTTATTGTCCTCCCCACTCAAGCGGCAGCAGCCACTTGAGTTTCTCCTCTCCGTCCGAAAAGAAGAAAGCTGAGGCACAGAGTAGGATTGCTCTCAAGAAGATGTAGGTGCGTTGCTCACTCACATGCACCGGCCTTATTGAGAGCAATCCCGCTCTGTGCCTCTGCTTCTTCTTATAGTACAGACTATAAAGTACAAGTATGAAAGAGTCCAACTTGCAGAGAGTAATCTCATTTTCATTTACTCCTGTAGTAGAAAATACCAATCGGTTACATATTTAGCAGATATACCTGTAAGATCATTGTCCTTGGCACTATCATCAAGCTTAATTAATTGGATTCCACCACTGAGAGTGTATTTGCATATCCTGCTAAAATATGTTTGCTGTAAGCTAAGAATGTACACAAAATGGAAAATGTGTTTGGTTTTCATCCCAGAACTAACATGTGTTCTGTACACTCTATGAATATTTCTATTCAACAAAAACAAAACCCAGAACATTTTAAAAAAATATTTTATTCTTAAATAATAGAATATAAAAGATAATAAAAAATGGAACAAATGAATTATTATTAGGTTAACCTAGTTAGTTTTTACTAATCACAGTTTGCATATTTATGCTTTACAATGAACATTGATTATTGTTGTTGGCTTCTGTTTATTTCTTAAAAACCATATTCCAAATGTCTAAATCTGTCTTTCTGTATAATGTGTTGCATATAAGGAAGCCATTCCTGCTTCAATTGATTAAGCTTTTGTTATGGATATACAGTCGTGTTAATTTTGTCATTGCAACATATTCTCTGATTTTGGATCTCCCAGTCTAATATAATCATCAGCAAAGATTCTCTTTTCCAAGAGAAAAGGTGCTGTGCCAGGTTGGTTCTTGTGGCTATCAATCCAGAGCATTTTTGTTGTTATTGTTCCTGAAAAACACAAAACAAAACAAGCAAAAAAGAAGCTCAGAATGATTTTACTGGATGAGTAGGTCAAGACTGGTGTGCATTATTTTTATTCTCCTCTTCTATCTTAACAGCTCCCAGAGTGGCAGAGCCAATATTCCTAAAGCCTTCTTTTCCATAGTTTCTCTTTCCGTTGGCCACCACTGCCAGTATCCTATCATGGCCTATCACATTGACATGCTCCCTTATCTTCCAAACCTTTCTTCTTCTCCTCAGCTTCCATTGCCAACAGTTGTGACTTCTTCCCATTCTTTCCCCAATCCTTCTGAGCTTCAAAAAACTGAGCTTCAAAAAGCTCAGAAAAACAGTATTTTATCTATATCCAGAAAAGGGCTCATTTTGTTCCATATCCAGAACAAACTTACATGTTTCAGTTTGGGCATCAGCCATGTTAGATGCTTGAAATGGTTTGTAGTTTTGCACATCCATAAGCATTAATCGAGAGTCCTTACCATAGCACCAAAGGTAAAGGTAAACCAATCCTTGTTATAGTATGCCCTACTACAGTACTACATTAGGTAAATAGAGTCTCCGTAAATGATTCAGAGATCAAACATCTCTAATAAAAATAGAGGCAATTTACGTAGCATAATTTAGAACAAACGTTCCCACAGTGGGATAAGAAAGCAAATGACACAATGTAAATCAGAAGGTAAATTACTCTTTGTGCTGGCATCATGATGTCTCACAAAAATATGTAAGGGACAGAATTTGCACTGTGACATCACATTGCCTATGTCATTATTTTCATGAAATATTTGAGTGGCAGAGATGCTAGGGAAATGATAAGGATGGTGAGGAGGACTTCTTCACCCTTACTGAATTCCAGCCAATGTAGTAAGGGTAGAAAATGGACCAGAAAGAGAAGGTGAGGCAGAAGACCAATCACACACCAAGTGTGTGATTGTTTGATCAATCATTTAATGAATTTGCTGATATTCACTCTATATGGGAAAACATAATGCCTGATACTGTTGTTTGGGCTGTGAACTTGTGGATCTCAAGGAATTAGACAGACTATTCTGTAATGTGAGCTCTGCTGCTTGTGAATTTGATCCCTGTCCCTTTTGGCTAGTAAAAGCAGACAAGGAAAGAATTAAAGGCTGGATCCAGGCTTTATTTGACACCACCTTGTAAAAGAGGAAGGTTCCAGCAACTTTGAACCTTAGCTTATTCCCATTTAAAGAAGAAACCTACATCCAACACAGTTGGAATTATAGCCCTATTTTCAACCTCGCCTTCTTCCCCAAGAAGGCTGTTGAGAATATGGTGGGATTGTAATGTCGGAGAGCTCTGAAAGAAGTGGATCATTTAGACTCTTGCCCGTCTAGATTCAGGCATTCAAGAAAAAAATAAAAGTAAAGCTATAAATGCTTAAATGAGAACATTCAGAATTGGTCAGACTGTAGGTGCAGATGATATAATCAGAGAAGTATAAAAATATGGAGGTGGTTTGCTTATGGAATAGCTACACAATTTGTTTAACACGTATGAAGACCACATCTTTGCCTGATGATTGTAAGAATATTATTGTTCACAAAGAAAAAGTAGGAAAGGTAAATGGAGATTAGTTTGTTAAGTGTGTCAGGGAAGTGCTCAGCAGAATTCTCATCAAAAATGGCATACGGGGTGATAAAGAGCAAAATCTCAGAAGTGCAATAGGACTTTTTGCTCAGCAGGGGGCATGCAGAGTAGATTTTTGCTCTTCAACACGTTGCTGAGAAATGTGAGAAAGTTAGCTACTATATGCTTATTGATTTAGAAAAAGCATATGATAAAATGAATAAGGTGAAATTATGCAACAAATAGTTTACGTTGGTTACTGAATGTGATAGGACAACTATACTGTATAAGTAAATTAAACATGGGAATAAAAGGACGAATGATTCAATACTGAGCATGGAATAAGACAAAATTACTATGTTGACAACAGAGGTGTATTGATTGGAGATATAAATACGTGCAGACCTTTTGTATGCAGAAAGTGCTTTGTTGGTTAAGGATCTGAATTGTTTGCAGTGAATATTAGATGGATTTCATAATGCAACGAGGAGCATGGGTGCAAAAACCAATGCATCAAACTTCAAAGTAATTGTATTGACAGGGAAAATACATAATTTAAATAAATATGTAATGTGAACAGTTGGAAGTTATACATACATGGCAAAAAAAGAAGAAATTATTAAGGGGCATTTTGGTGGAGCGTTTACTAAAGATGGAAAAATGCAAGGACAAATTTTAAAATAATAATTTATTAAACTTGTAGGTGCAAATTTGGATCGGAAGATAATGGATAGCATGTTGTTCTTTTGCAAGGAATAAACCTTTGTCAGAAGAAACAAAAATGGCTATGTATAAGGATGTGTATGCTCTCTTTATTTTATGAATTTGAGAGTTGGGTATGTCAGAAGAAGCAGAGTGGGAACGGGATATCTCAGAACGTGTTTGATGAAACAAGAAGAGAAAGGGTTAAGAATTAAAGGGTGCTGAGTTAATATGAATCCAGAAGTTAGCAACTAGTATGAAAGAAATACATTGAGGTCGTTTGATCATATACATAGAATATGCAGAGAATTAATGAAGATCAAATCACAGAATAATTACATTAAGAATAAAAGGGTTGAAAGAAGAGACAAAAGTGAGAAGTCATGGTTGGATGGGGCTGATAATATCTTCAAAAAGAGGGAAATAAATTTGAATAACAAATGCAGTGTGTGAATTGGTGCATGGAATTCCATGTGGTGGAAATGAGGATGTTTTGCAAGGATAGAAAGAAATGATGTGGGTGTAAAGAGATTTAGCTAGATTTCCTTTTCTCTGCTCCTCAGTCTTTAATTTCTTCTATTTACTGCTTCTTACTTTTCTTCTGTACTTTGAGTAATGTCACATTCCTCAAAAGAGAGTAGTCAGGTTGCATGTGGCTCAACTGAAGTCAAGGTAAAGGAAATCTAATGCTGCTTCCTTCAAGACCATTTAAGTGCTATATATTGGTCAACATTTCTTGCCCAATGATATTATAACAATGAACATTCAGTCATGGCTGCAGTTACATGCAATCTTGCATCATAAATTATATTGATTATTATTAATCTTTATAAAACCATTGACTAGCAAAATGTCTCCTGGCCGACAATAAAAAGATGATTACTAAACTTAAGAATACCGTATTAAAAATAAATTTTGAATTATTAGTTATTAAAATTCTGCTTGCCTAAGAGACTGTTTCAAGGCCATTTAAAAAACAAAACAAAAAAAACCCCAAAGTTAAGTAAAGCCCCTTATCAAGGAAGCAAATTCTGAAGAACACATGCAACTTTAGACCAGACCTGGCTTCTATACTGCCATTAAGACAAAATCCTTAGGCAAAGCACTTAGATAGCTTCAGTGAGCTGAGGAGGGGACAGCCATCCTGAAGAAGATATTTCAAGTTAACTGGCCTGTGGTTTAAGTCCTTATTACTTTTAAAGCCCTCAATAACTTTGGCCCAGTCACTTGGAAGAAGTAACTCAGCTCGTCCATTTTTTATCTCTTCCAAAAACAAACTGGCTGTCAGTATAAAGCAAAAAGGTCACGTGGTGTCTACACTGAGGAGTATATATACTCTTAGGAATTACAGTGACATTACCTCTGTGCCATTTTTTGCCTGGCCTGCTTTAGGATAGCATATCCTGTTGAAACAGTTGGCCCCCTATAGGCACATTCCCTTGCCTCATGATATAAGCTAAGTTGAATCCTTGTGAATGGAGTCACATTTCAAAGAAGCAAGACCAAATTTCCCCATGGGGTGGAATTAACTGCAGAAGGCAAAGCCCTCCTATGACGGGGAAGCCCTAGACCAGGGGTCTTCAAACTTGGCCCTTTTATGACTTGTGGACTTCAACTCCCAGAATTCCTCATCCAGGCATGCTGGCTGAGGAATTCTGAGAGTTAAAGTCCACAAGTCATAAAAGGGCCAAGTTTGAAGACCCCTGCCATAGACAGAGCTGCTAGCATGACAATGTTAACTTTTTCTTTTCTTTTTTTTTTGCAATTCTTGGGTCAATTCTCCTTTTCCCCAGAAGATCAATGTAATCCATCTCCTTTGGGGAACACCGATAGATTTCCTTTGAAGATGTTTCTTAACTTATGTTTCAAGAAGCCCTGTTTTGTTCAAGGTTTTGAGTTTTACATGCAACGTTTGGATAGATAATTTTAATTTTGTAAAATTCCGTGTAAGAAACAATCTTAGAATAGCTAAGAAAATATGCAACTGGACAGTCTAATGCATACACTTAAGCAGATGACATGGACATGCATTAAAAAGTGGAAGGATTTTCTAGCATATAGTCTATACTTCAAATGTTAATTTTTGTTTCAGTTTAGCTCATTCTCACAT
Organism: Azemiops feae; assembly: GCA_023970755.1. Taxonomy (NCBI): domain Eukaryota; kingdom Metazoa; phylum Chordata; class Lepidosauria; order Squamata; family Viperidae; genus Azemiops; species Azemiops feae. Next base: position 1,196,691 of record JALGBA010000838.1, read on the forward strand.
TACTGCTAAGTTTCAGAATATTCAACCCCCTATAAGGCAAGCAGAAAGGCCTATTCTGTTCAATACAATTCTTTTATAGATGTTTTTTCTTCATATAGCTGTAGCTGAATCCAAAAGCTGTTATTATCATTTTAAGAATACAGGCATTGATTATTTGGGTATATCATTTTTCCTTCATGAGCTAGTTGAGATTTCTGAGTTGAGTTCCATCAAACTCTGATTAATATAAGACTTTCCTCTTAAAAGAAATTGCCATAAAAGATGTCAGAAATTAGCCTTTGGCAACCTCATGCCTTCCATATGTGTAGAGGGCAAGAATTTCCAGACAGCGTGACCATTGACAAGTTGGGATTTCTGGGAATTATAGCATCAATCTTTTATGAGGGCCGTAGATTGAGGAAGACTGCTTCAAGGCATTGCTGGAATGGTATTGCTAGAATTGTCAGCCCCATATTCATTCTTTCTCTCCTTCTCTTTAAGATAGGGCAATTCTGAAAGCTAATGACTCTAGCCAACTTTCAAGGGCTGAAGCGGTCACCTTTATATCTGAGTCTGCCAGTGCAGCAGCAGCAGCAGCAGTAGCAGCAGCTACAGTAACCACACCCTTGTGGCCAGTTTCTTCCAAGAGCACAAATGGGACTACAATTGCCATTTCCGAATCCGAAGAGGAGAAAGCCAAAAAATTACTGTATTGTTCATTATGCAAAGTGGCTGTGAATTCTTTATCTCAGTTAGAAGCACACAACACAGGTGAGTCTTTACCAGAAATAACTAAATGCATACCTGTATGTTTTAGAAAATTTAGGCAGCGTATATAACTTCTTGTCTCTTGGGTCATTTTTTTCTTGGAAAGGATGTTTTATTTAAAATATATTGTGGCAATTACTAACTTCTTGCCTCTCAGCAGCCCAGGAAGCATAAATTCTGTTCTTTATTAAAGATCTTATTCATCTGGTTATACTATTACATGCTTAATAAAGCTATTTTCCACGAATGCCCTTGTTGTCCAGATAAATGGTTTCTCTCAGCCCTGTATTTTGCATCCTAATATGAGGAAGAGATTCAGTACTTAAGATTTCAAGAGAACCTGTTGCGATCCACCTTATTAAAGCCCCCATTCTATAGTTAATGACAAGGCCTTCGCTGGTACTCTACTTGCCAGCTTTGGCAGTAATCATTCTCTACTATGATCTTGCTATTCCAGTGTTTTCTCACGTATTTCTCCCTGACTTTGGCCAGGATGGCTACACTCACACAATCCAATAGGAGGAAATGCATTGCAAAAAAAAAAAAAAGAGGAGACTGTTTTGACTAAATGTTGGGGCTACTAATTTCAGTATATAAAAACAAGGCTAGAAATAATATATGATTATAATTATGCGCCATAAAGTTGGCCTCTCTTTTATCCAGGATTAGAAATAAGTAATATAACAAAAATATTAAAAATATAATTCTCTTTGCTATAGTGCTGGGACATACACAGAAATGCATGCCTGCTGTTTGCCCCATTTATCTAGGATCAGGACCAAAAGTAATGTTGATATATAAGAATCAACAAAGGAAGCTGGTTTCCACTTAGGGTCAATTCATAATCATATGTCTAGATTCTTCTTTGTGTAATGTTTTGCAAAATAAAAAGGTAGTTCAGGAAAAGGCAGAGTTGTACTATATAATTCTATAAGCAATCGGTTTAGAGCAGGGGTGTCAAACTGCCGGCCCGCGGGCCCAGATGCATCATAGCGAAACCGCACCCACCCCATTGCCGGCAATGGGAAAAAAGCCGCGATATGTCGCGACATGTCACGTGACGTTGCGAGTTTGACACCCCTGGTTTTAGAGCTCTCTAAGAAGTAATTTGATCCTCCCTCCGCATTCTGGTGGAGAGGAGGAAGGGAGCAGATAGGGAGAAGAGGAGCACAGAAAGAGAGAAGAGGGCTGCTCCTATCCAATGCAGGCTTGTGCCCCACAGGCTACTGGCATGTAGACTTTCACAGGTGGTATGCAGACTACCCCCTTGCTAGCCCAATTACCTGGGATTTCTTGTCTTTTTATTTTTATTTTAAACATAAAATAATAACAATAAAAAACCCAGTATGCCAATTGCATTAAGATTCCGCTTGTGTTAATACACAGAAGCACATATGCAAATCAATTAAGTGTTTCAACTTTAATTAATCATACTGTGCATCAGTAGATGGCAGAGAGACATAAAAATGATTGAAGGAACTACACACTCCAGTTCTGAAATTAATTTTAGAAATTTTTAGAGTTAAAGAGAATGCTGGGATTAGAATGCTAAACAAAAGATTCCTAAAGCAAGAAAGAAACAGTTTGCTCTTACTCTGCTGTTGCTTAATTCTATTGTTATATTAGAGCTGTGTTTGATATTTTTTTAAAATGTTCAAGGCTGTGTATATAATACAATACTTTTATTCTTATAACAAACCTATGAGGTACATTGTCCTTAGCAATTGGCTGAAAGTTACTCAGTTTCTATGGTCATCACAGAGGAGACTATTGAACTATTGAATCTCTCCACCATGAATGGCTAGTTTACTGCATTTATAGCCATTTTTTCCTTTGAAAGCTCCATTGCAAAGAATTGGTGAATGGGGAAAAAAAAAAAGCTTGCCCCTGCTGATTCACCTTTGCATGTCTTCATATTCAAGTTGTAAAGGAAATCCAGGATATTGATCTCTATATTAGAAATTGACTTTTTGAAAACTTTCAGAAAAACTTGTCTTCTGCTATAACAGTGGTTTAAAAGAGAAAAGTGATTGTTTTGGCATCCCTGTGTATGTCAGTATATTGCATATATCTCCTGACTGGTAGAATGCAGGCAATAATGTGTTACTTGCAGTTATTTTGTATGAAATTTAAAAAGGGGAAGGATGTAAGAAAATTGGAATGGAAGTGATCTGATCTTGTGGAATGGAATTGATGAATACATACGGAAAAATGAAGGTGTAATTTTAACTATAAATTGAACTATTAACTATGAACTAAAAGCATATGAAAAATATGAATTGGAATTAGTATATCAAAGTTCTTTTGGGTGCATACGAAAGAAGGAAGCCATAGGTTAGAAACAGTTGCGTATTATGCTCCAGTGAATGGCAATAATGGAGGAACGAGGGTTGATGTTGTTGAAAGAATTGTGCAACATTCTGAATAAATGTGATCTGGGAGTAACTCTGCCAGGTGACACAAATGAATATGGATAAACAAAATGAGAGAGTATATAAAATGATTGGATTCTTTGGAGGTTCAAAGATAATTGAGAATAATGACTGTCTTAAGAGCATCTCCCAGTAAAAGATCTGCTTGCTTCAAATACATGATTTAAAGCATAAGATTATTTCTATGTACAAGAAGTACAAAATGCGGAGTAATTTGGCTAGAATTTTTTAAAAACTTTTTAAATGTGGATGAAGAGGGCTAATCAGAGTGAATGGCATTAAAAATAAAAGTGATTAAATATTTAGGATAAAACTAATATGCAAGAATGCTGGAAGGAGAATTTTAAATATCTGTGGGAATGGTAGCGATATGTCAAAGAGTAAAATAAAAATGAATCTGTACTCATTAGTACTATTAGGGAATATGATTCATTATTTCTCCTTTATGTACAACAGAAAAACATGGAAATCCCCCCCAAAAAATCAGTTCATAAAGAAGTTGAGCAATTCATTTTACTGCATAACTTTATTACTTTAAAATGCCTTTTCTTTCTAGAATCCTTTTTTTAACATTCTAAAAAGATGAAAAATAAGAATAATTTTTGGGAATCACGCTTTTCTTACAGACGAAGTTGTGGATGATTTGGTAGTAAGAGGGTGTGATAAACAATCCTTTTATGACAAATAAATACATGTGTCCCAGAATAATGTTGCAGGAGGATCCAATCTGGGTCAGTCACCGGGACCAGAGGTTTTTTCTTCCAAGCTTTCGGACACGTGGTGGACTTGATCTTCACAGCTTTCAGACTCGTGCTGAAGATGGGTCTGAAACCTCGAAAGACAAAACCTCTGGTCCTGGTGACCGACCCAGATTGGATCCTGCAACAATCCTTTTGATCAGTGCCAGTAGAGCCTGGCAGTCTCATAGTTTTGTGAATGGGTTCTGAAGTGTCTTGAAAATTTCCAAAACCTACAGAGCACTGTATAAAAAAGGACTGAGATCAACCATAAATTTGTTATTCGTTTTTACTTATTTAACAGAAAATCTAGGAAAGAATAGAAATGTTTCAATGACTAAAAAATCTGTGTTTCCTCATTAAAGTTTTCTGATTCTTTTATAATAATGACTTGTCAGGTTCCAAACACAAGACAATGGCTGAAGCTAGGAATGGTGCTGGTCCAATTAAATCTTATCCTCGGCCTGGATCCAGATTGAAGACTCATGGAATTAGTATGGGTTCGGGACTACAGAACAAAACTTTTCATTGTGAGATTTGTGATGTCCATGTCAATTCAGAAATTCAACTTAAGCAGGTATGTCTTTTGTACATATTACATACTTATTCTGTTAATTAGCATCATTTAATTTGATACAGGCTAATCCCTTGATCAAAAGGGATCAAAAATCTCCCATGTGTACTCCTATTAGTTATTAGCACTAAACTCAACTCAGGATATGCCTTCAAATATAACCCCTTTGTCATCATGCTGAAAATATTTAGACAAAATGTGTTACTGGTCAACAGCATTGGTAAAACATTTGTAACCATGTCGTTACTGAGTAGAACAATTACTTTTGCAAATGACAGCAGCCTGTCTCCATGCTAGGAAAACCAACAAATGAACAACTGCTTATTGTGGCCTATGGTTGCCTTTACTATACGGATTGGCAGCATCACATACAACATTCCAGTTTTAACCCTCTTGTGATCTTGTTCTTGTTTAATTATTTAACTTTTAAGTAGCTTTATAATATGTTTTAATTGTTGGTTTCATTGAATACCACCTTGTGTAAGATGGATGACCATAAATTTGATAAATGTATTTCCAGTTCTGTTGGAAAGGATTGATCATTGTTACACAATGGCTGCCAGTACATCTTCCCTATTTATTTATCTTGCTGTCTTACTGAACAAAACATCCTTTAAATTTCATTGTTATCCAGGAAAGTCTTGATACATACATATTTGAAATTAATGTTAATTGTTATGCTTTTTAATGTTAGCATTAGTTGCTTGTTTCTGCAGATATACTGAATAAGCAATATGGGCAGTATATATAAAAACATCTACACACCCCTCTTAAAATGCCACATTTTTGGGATAGAAAAAAATCAGATCAAAATAAAACACTTCAGAATTTAATGTAACCTTTAATGTAAGTTATAAAGCTGTACAATTCAATTGAAAAACAAACTCAAATCTTTTAGGGGGGAAAATAACAATAAAAAACCTGCAATAACATGGTTGCATAAGCATGCATACCCTTACACTAATACATTGTTGCAGCACTTTTTGATTTTCCAACAGCATTTAGTCTTTTGGAATAGGAGCCCATCTTGCCTTAGGAATCTTTGCCAACTTTTCCTTGCAAAAGCACTCCAAATCTGTCAGATTGAGAGAGTGTCTCTAGGCACAGCCCTTTTCAGATCACCCCATAGATTTTCAGGTCCGGGCTCTGAAAGAACCATTCTAAAACTTTGTTCTTCTTCTGGTGAAGCTATTCTTTTGTTGATTTGGAGGTACTCTTTGGGTCATTGTCATGTTGAAATTCCTCTTTGACTTTTACCAGAAGCCTGAAGGTTTTGTAGCAAAATTGACTGATATTTGGAACTGTTCATAATTCTCTCCACCTTGACTAAAGCTCCAGTTCCAGCTGAAGACAAGCAGCCTCAAAGCATAATACTGCCACCAACATACTACACTGAGGGTGTGATGTACCTCCGATGATGCCCAGTGTTGTTTTTGCCCCAAACATATTTCTTAGAAATGTGGCCAAAAAGTTCAACCTTAGTCTCATCAGACCATGACATATTTTCCCACATGCCTTTGTCAAACTTGATATAGATTTTTGCAAAAAAAAAAAATGTAACTAAAGGTTTCCGTCTTGCCACCCTACCCCACAAGCCCAAACATATGAAGAATAGAGGAGACACGTAGTATATAATCAGTACTTGCCAGAAATGTTGCTGTAGGCCTCTTAGCTGCCTCTCAGACCAGTTTTCTTCTTGTTTTTTCCATCAATATTGTAGGGACATCCAGTTCTTGGTAATGTCACTGTTGTGCCACATTTTCTCCACTTGTTGATGACTGTCTTCATTGTGTTCCATGGTATATCCAATGCCTTGGATTTTATTTTTTTTACCCTTCTCCCAATACCTTCCAACATTGAGAGGCCTTTGATGCTTTGTAAACTCTTTGCAGACCATGGCTTTTGCTGTAAGAGGCAACTGGGTAAATGTCAGAAAAATCCTACTAGGCAGCTTAACTTTACATGGGCTTGATCAGAATCACTTTAATTGATGGCAGATGTGTACTGACTATTGTTTAACATCAGATTGAATGTGATTGGTTAATTCTGAACACAGCCACATCCCTACTTATTAAAGGATGTGAACACTTTTGCAGCAACATTATTCTTGTTTTTTATTGCTATTCCCCTCCTCCCCTTAAAAGGGTTCATTTTATTTTTCAATTGAATTGTATGGCTTATATGTTATATTAAAGGTGGAGAAAAAAATCTGAGGTGATTTATCTTGGTCTCATTTTTTTACATCTCAAAAACCTGGTATTTTAACAGGGATGTGTAGACTTTTTATATCCACTATAAATTACCTCTCTGAGCTTTCGTCAACTTACCTTCCCCTGAAATAAGTAGAGATGTTTACTTGGAGAGTATACACTGGTCACAGTATCAACTGATAAGTTTTAAACACAACATTTGTATTGATTTTTCAGCACATTTCTAGCAGGAGGCACAAGGACAGAGTTGCAGGGAAACCTACAAAACCGAAATACAGTCCGTATAACAAACTACAGCGTAATCCAAACATTCTAGCAGTAAGTACTGCCTGGTGTGATTATCCTACTGAAAAGCTTTGATACCCTTCTCTGCATTCATGAATATGTCTAGAAAAGAGATGTGTACATTTTTCAAAAATAGACTCTCCACCAAATTCAGTGGCAATTATTTTTCAGGAAGCTAGTTTTTTTTTAAGTCAGGAGTGTTCAAGGTACAGTTATTTTCCATCTTAATGTATAGCACATTTCAGCTGACCTTTAAAAACAAACAGAAAACTAATATGCCTCCTTCATTATAAAAATGAAATTGAAGTCCTTCAGGTTTTATTAGCTTATTAGTTTCTTGGTGAAAAAGCTGAAGTCACAACAGGGCACGCTTCAGCATAAGCCCCAGATAAGTACCTAATTTACATCTACAAGAAAACAACCAGACCACCTTCCCTTTTTCTTCAAACCTAAGATGTTACACTGTCGCTGTTTTGTCTGAGGAACTGACTGTGCTTTATTGGAATAGGTGCAGTTGTTTCTCAAGTGCTCGGGGTATATTTCTTTCTGTTGTTGACCTTGTTCTCATTGCCACTTTAACTACTATACAGCATAAATTTGGAGTAGGACTCCCTATCTTGCATTAATGGAATGCAGCACAACCCAAAACTCATCCAGGAAGCTCTGCCGATTCGCCAGCAGCTGAATGTGAGATAAGAATGGATATGAAATGCTGCAGCCGTTTCTAACCTCCTGGGCTGAAATTGAGAAAGGGAAGGTGCCAGGGGCAAGAGCAGGAAATTAAAAGCTGTGTCAGGAGACCTTTTAAACAAGCTCCATTAACAGAGGGATAGAATCAAGATCACATGAAGTGTTAATACCACTTTACAATGCCTTGGTAAGGCCACACTTGGAATACTGCATCCAGTTTTGGTCACCATGATGTAAAAAAGATGTTGAGACTCTAGAAAGAGTACAGAGAAGAGCAACAAAGAAGATTAGGGGACTGGAGGCTAAAACATACAAGGAACGGTTGCTGGAATTGGGTATGTCTAGTTTAATGAAGAGAAGGACGAGGGGGGACATGATAGCAGTGTTCCAATATCTCAGGGGCTGCCACAAAGAAGAGGGAGTCAAGCTGTTCTCCAAAGCTCCTGAAGGCAGGACAAGAAGCAACGGATGGAAACTAACCAAAGAGAGAAGCAACCTAGAACTGAGGAGAAATTTCCTGACAGTTAGAACAATTAACGAGTGGAACAACCTGCCTCAAGGAGCGGTGAATGCTCCAACACTGGAAGTTTTTAAGAAGAGACTGGACAGCCATTTGTCTGAAATGGTATAGGGTTTCCTGCCTGAGCAGGGGGTTGGACTTGATGATCTCCAAGGTCCCTTCCAACTTTATTATTATTATTATTATTATTATTATTATTATTATTATTATTATTATTATTATTATTATTATTATTATTATTATTATTATTATTATTATTATTATTATTATTATTATTATTATTATTATCATCATTATCATCATTATCATCATTATCATCATTATTATTATTATTATTATTTATTTTTTATTATTATTATATCAACCACTTATAGCAGTATTTCTTTCCCTTCTTTCCATAGGCAAAGCTGGCCTTCCAAAAAGATATTCTTAAGCCTTTGGCACCTGCCTTTCTCTCCTCTCCTCTGGCTGCCGCAGCTGCGGCTGTATCCACAGCTCTGACTCTCCCACCACGACCTTCCGCTGCTCTCTTCCAGGCTTCTGCGATACCCACAGCTCTCCTAAGGGCAGGACACGGGCCTCTCCGAGCTACTCCAGCATCTATCCTGTTTGCTCCCTACTGAATTGGGAATAAGCAAGGCATAACTTTGGCCATTTGGAACAATGACAAAAGAAGATGAGAGCAAGATGTCCCTTTTTTTTTTTTTTTTTACAAGACTGTGTTTTTAAGATCTTGTGCTTGATTCCGTCCCCAGAACATAAGTTACAAAACTCATTGGGATGAATTGCAATCTAGAATCCATAGGCTTGTGGGGGTTTTAAATAAAGGTCAGATACCTGGTTTACAAATATATATATATATATATATTTGTAATATATATATTGTGCACAAAATATATCAAAGGTTCATATGTCTGTTTTTAACTGGATATTATGATTTGTAAAGAAGGAATGTGGAATATTTTCCTGTGTGACTTGAAAAACCAGAATTGTATACATGGGTCTCTGGAAGCCAACTTGTTCATATTCTGGTCAGCAGATTCTGGTGTGCCACAAAAGTTGGGTGAGAGAATTAGTTAGTTTGCGGAAAACATTTCAGTAGTGGATTGCTACTTCTTATTACCTAATGTACTCCCATTCCTTAATATGTGTCTTGTTTAGGCCTTAGTATGAGTACATCTTGTGTAACGCTGCAGATTTATCTCTCATTTGATTTTAAATCATTTTAGTGGCGGTGCAAATATTTAGAAGCACAGCTCAGCCTTGAAACTTTTCTTTTTGAAAATTTTAATGTCTTTAATTTATCATTTTATTTAGAAGGACTCAGAAGCAACAAAGCCATATATCCCATAAGTAAGATGATGACTTGTTTACAATTTTTATTTAATTTATTTTGCATTCAGTTATTTCCCCCCCCCTCGCCCCGTTGCTAAATATCCACTTCAAAGACATTTCATCATTTATATGTTTACTAAAGAGATTGTGCACATTGTTCAATCAGATAATGAGCTGACATATTTATTATTCATACACACATTTCCCTTCACACTCATGTATATATATATATATCAATTTGGTTTGCGTTTCTAAACTTTCCTATAGAATGATGGCTGCATACAGTTGTGGCTCCCAATGCAATAATGTACAGGAGATAAAATATTTATAAAACAAATTATTTGTTCTGTTGATGAATATTATTATTCTAGCCTGTCTACTTCCCCCCCCCCACCACCATTTTATCAATATAATTTGGGCACTGAGGACATATTGTATGTCTTGCTTGTGAAAATGAGGGTATTCTCCAAAAGCATCTTTGCTTGCAATCTGTAAAGAGTATATATTTATATTTTTAAAAGTACATTTTAATAAAATATCGAGGGAAAATAATAATATAATTTATTAATGAGAAAAAAACTCATGTGGCACTCTTAAATGAGCTCTGTTCTGCTAAAACGGCATTACACAGAATTTATTTTTAAAACTTTGATAACTGAATCATGGTATAGCTCACTTACATAAAACTGTACAATCACTTGATTAAACTTTCATGGGTAATGAATGACTACAGTTATGAATACATAATAGATACTTTGCATATCACTCTGAGAAGCTTAATGTCATGGTATGCTGTTTTTAAGAAACAGAAATCTATAGTACTGTATACATTCCTAAAGGGGTTATAAAAAAAATAAGCATCACAGAGTCCATTTTATCTCTTCAGCTGACTACTGAATACTTCTAGGCAAATCATCTTATGCTGTTCCCCTGCTTCTGGCAATCAGAGCTTTACTGCCTCTGAACATAATGATTAATATTAAATATTAAAAAGATTTCTGACAGACCAATTCTCCAATTTCCTGTTATAGTATCAAATTTAAAGATTTGTTAGTTGCGAAGTCATGTCCGACCCATCGCGACCCCATGGACAACGTTCCTCCAGGCCTTCCTGTCCTCTTACCATCTTTTGAAGTCCATTTAAGCTCACGCCTACTGCTTCAGTGACTCCATCCAGCCATCTCATTCTCTGTTGTCCCCTTCTTCTATTGCCCTCAATCTTTCCCAGCATTAGGCTCTTCTCCAGTGAGTCCTTCCTTCTCATTAGGTGGCCAAAGTACTTGAGTTTCAACTTCAGGATCTGGCCTTCTAAAGAGCAGTCAGGGTTGATCTCCTGTAGGACTGACCGGTTTGAACGCCTTGCAGTCCAGGGCACTCGCAGGAGTCTTCTCCAGCACCATAGTTCAAAGGCCTCAATTCTTTTGCGCTCAGCCTTTCTTATGGTCCAACTTTCACAGCCATACATTGCAACTGGGAAAACCATGGCCTTTACTATATGCACTTTTGTTGGCAGGTTGATGTCTCTGCTTTTTAGTGTGCTGTCTAGATTTGCCATAGCTTTCCTCCCCAGGAGCAAGCGTCTTTTAATTTCTTGGCTGCAGTCCCCATCTGTGGTGATCTTGGAAAATTTAAAGATACATAAATCTAAATCTGTTGGTCTGATATCTAATTGTATTTGGCTGAGATTATTAAATCTGAAAAAAAAATCATCCTGTTTTCTCAAATAGGAAGGGAAAAGTTTGTTGATTTCCAATGGTAATTGACACATGGATTCCTAAATTTAAAATTTGGCATTGAATCCCAAATGAAATCGGACTGTGTTCCAGTCAGAATTTTCTGATTGTGCAGACTCTGGAATAGCCATGACAGTTCAGATCACTGAACATAATAACTAACAATGTGAAATATGATAGCCATTTTTCAAGATGGGAGTAATACTACTAAGCAAAAAAGTTGGCAACAGTTTTTGGGGTATATTTTTTACTGTACACAGAAACCTAAGTCCACCAAAATACAGTCAAGTAAGTTTCTCACTCTCTTTATAAAGAGTTTGGTTATATTACAAGTGGTCCTAGGTTAGGGTTTAGCAACCAATCGAACTTATGACAATGCTGAAGGAGTGATCATTACAACCTTGAGTTGTGGCTGTCACAGTGCCCTTGCAGTCACATGATCATAATCCAAGCACTCAATTCCTGACTCACAACTATGATGTCACAGCAAGTCGTGTGATCATGATTTCTATTGTTCCCTGCTGGCTTTCCACAAGCAGAGTCAATGGAGAAGCCAGCAGGAAGTCAGAAGTCTTGGTTACATGAGGTCCTTGCTTATTGCAGCAACTGAGACTGTTATGTGACATTGTGCTTTATGACAAGGTCTCTTAGTGACAGCAATTCCAGTCTCAACTGCTGTTGTAAACCGAGGACTATCTGTAACAGTTCGTTGCAGTGTAATTCAGGTGCAATTGTCTTTTTGAGCCATGCTTCATTTCCCTGGAAAAATCTCCATAAATAACATCTGTTGTTACTGAAATTAAATTTTGTAGTCAAGTCTTCCTTTTTATCTATGAGTGTGTTTAGAAATCCCTAAATCACATTTTATACAGGGGCTGTAGAAAAAGACAATGTCGTAATACAGAGTCTGGAAGGATGGTGTCTGAATAAGATAAATGAAAGGGCCTTTCTAGTTTCATTACAGGGACCCTATTTGGTCCTAACAATTTGAAAGCTCCAGATGAACACTTGCCTCTAGTTTTGGAGCAAGCTAAACTGCATTGGTAAATGTCTATTTTGCTCTTCCTTCAGTAAAATTCTTTGCTTGGACTTTGCAGATGACCCATATCAGACAATCGATAGGAAAAGTGAAACACGTTCTCCATTGGATAATAGGGGTAGCCGAACAATGTATTGACCCATCCTTCCAAATACTTATGGCTCCTGCTTAGACCTTTCCATTGGTGAAGTTTGCAGGTGAAAGAGAAACTGTAAGACCCAAAATGGGGGCAAAGGATAGCATGTTCTTCACCTACATTACATCATAAAAAGAAAGTTTTGTTCTGAGCCTTCACTCTAACTCTCGTGGTCAGGTGCTAATAATTCAAATGTCTCCATATTTATTCCAATATTTTTAATTATATTTAGATTCTAGAAAGTATGAGTAGTCTAAGGGCCAGTTTTTGACATACTTTGACTTAATAATCGCCAGAACTTTAAAGCCATTCATTTCTCAGGAACAGACCTTGCTACTGGTTGCTACACTGTTATTTACACGCTGTCCCTGAGAGCTTTGCTATATTAGGTCCCAACAGGAATGTTACTACATTGGAAAGAGTCTAATATTATGAACCCAGGTTTGTGGTGGCTTTAATTTCTACATAACAGAAGGCCTACATTTCCGCTTACCGATCATTCCATTCATTGTTGAGGTTTAATCTCTGTATGTAAACATGAGCCTGACTGATGGCAGTTGTGATCAAATGGACAAAGTCCCACCCTCTTTATATGTATTATGCATCACATGTAAAAAGGGGATGGGTTTTGGCTTCCATCTTGATTTTTTTGGAAACATGGCTTCCCCATGGATGCCTCTGACACCTTCTCTCATTAGGAGATCCTAATTTTTGTCAGGACCAGATGCAAAGATGCTTAGTCCAAAAACCTTTTTAGGAATAGATAGACAGGAAATAAAGCTATGCTTATTATAATCACAGGTTTCTGACTCAGAATGTGTTGCAACAGTGATGATGATTGTTGATATTCTGCAGTGTTTTCTTCATCTATAGCTGTAAGCAGAATAATATTTGGTCTCCCACAGTTTTTAAAAATAAATATCCTTCTGAAAATGTTGGGTCCCTTTGCTATCTAATGCCAGTTCAGGGGACTCTGTGGTGTTACTATGAGTTTCATTATCATTACATTGAGGTCATTCAGAACTACGGGTAGTTTTTGACTTACCACCATTTGTTTAGTGACTGTTCGAAGATACAATAGCATTGAAAAAAGTGACTTATGTCCATTTTTCACACGGCCATTGCAGCATCCCCACGGTCACATAATCAAAATTTGGATGCTTGGCAGTTGGCATGTATTTATAATGTTTCAGTGTCCCAGGGACACATAATCATATTTTGCTACCTTCTGACAAGCAAAGTCATTGGAGAAGCCAGATCCACTTAACAACCATGTTAGTAATGCCTTTAACATCTGCAGGGATTCACTTAACAACTGTGGCAAGAAAGGCCATAAAATGGGACAAAATGTAAACAACTGTCTTGCTTAACAATGGAAACGTAGGGTCAATTGTGGTCGTAAGTCAAGTATTACCTTTTTTTCGCTTTTCTGTAAAACTCGTGGCATCAGAGGCAATGTAGGAGAATGTGCTAAACACACACACTGCATTTATTTATGCCAAATGCTATATGTTGGTTGATTCTTCTTTTATCCAAAAGTGGGAAGGGAAGGAACCCTTCAGCCTTTGTGTTGTGATACCTCAATGCTACAGCTCCGAACGACGTCTACACCACAAAAATCAGGGTTTCACAACACAGACTCTCAAGTGTTTAATCAAAATGGTTGATATCTTTTGCAGCATCCTATAATGCTAGTTTATCCCTAGCCAAACATTTTGAAAATTCAAAATATATATTGACTTTTTTTTTTTAAGGAGGATATTTAGGAAAGCTCCAAACACAGCTGACATAGAAGGAAAGCTTTCTAAAAATGAAATTGAAATCGGATGCCGCTACTTGGGTGCAGGAAAACATTACATTGCTTTGACAAAACAACAGCTTGAATGTTTGTCTCTTATTACAACAAAGCGAGATAAAATTGTTTGAAAACTTACAACTCCATATTTCTTATGCAAATAAATAATTATTCAAGTTATCATGCATTTATATATTTTCCTGATTATGTTTGCATGTTTCAAGCATGTTTAATATTGAAATACCTTTTACCACAAGCTTAGATGGACCAATTTATCATTGTCTTCTACTACGCAGTGTGGATTGATGTCTTAGCTGTTATTACTGAAGTATCATCTGCCTACAACATTTTCCTGTATCACTGCTGTCTTGTCTGGTGCCTGCTTTCTTCTGCTAAGCAGCTGGGATGGCCTATACATCTTGGGTGACCCTGCTGGGAACATATACTCTTGATGTATATTTCTGGTGTTCCTTGCTCATTCCCAGAATACTGAGGTGACCCAGCAAGACTTTAGCTGGTCTGAAATGCATAGCTTGTTTTTGATGACCATTTCTAGTGTTGCTTACCATGTATCAAATTATGATGATGATGATAAACTGTGAGGAGGGAAGTAGTAGTAAAAGAACTATGGAGGAAATCTGTAGTTTCAGAAGGTGTTCTCCACTTTCCTTTAAACAGAATTATATCTTCTGCATCAAAAAACATACATGCTTCCAGTCCTTTTATTTTAAAAAAGACACTGACCATTTGCGGTTTGTTAAAATGCTGTGGTTTGTACTTGACTAAATACAGTAACTATTTTCACTAATCAGACCAAAGGAATTTAAAGCACTTGCCAAGGATGTAGGTGAAAAGGAATGCTTGCACTCTTCCAGATGTCACCAGGTGTAGAGAAACTGAACACTGTGTCAAACCCTGGATTTTGCTTCTCCAAAATATATTTTTGTAAAAGAGAAGAAGCAAGTATTGTTTTTCATACAAAAATCATTACAATAGCGAACCTGTAACTTGACAGCATCCTTTGATTTATTTATTGCATTTATTCATTACTTAATTTCACAGATTTGTAGCGGCTTTTTAAAGTTTGTCAAGTTTTCTAGCTGTTTGCTTTTCACAATCCTCTTGTCTTTCATCCAACACATCTTAGAAGATCGTGGCAAAGATAAAATGGGACAATTCATCATCTCCATATGTATGTTGCTCCAAGCTCTTTGGAGTCCAGAACAGGATAGGGAATCCACAAAGAATTAATGGAAACCAAGATTCTTCAGTTCTGATTTATAGTTATGTTGATGCTATTGTTCTTCTCAGTGCTTTTTTTGTAAAAAAAAAAAAAAAGTGCCAGAACTCACACACATCATACACCCACCTTGCCTATCCTACAAGATTTACCTTTGTAGTTGAAAAAAAAACTCTTCAATTTTTAGAATATCTAAAAGACTAGGATTTTGTTCAAGGTAAGTTAGTACTATTAATGTTACCATGCACTGTGTGGCTTTAAATTACAAGAAGGCATTTTATTAAATCTTTTGGGACATTTACCACTGGCATACCCATTTAGTTTAATGAGTGGAAATGTCAGCTTTCTATGTGGAATGAAATTGGCTCAATAAAACAAAATTTGGTTGCTTGTAAAAGATTGAATTATTTTTAAGAAGTTGTCAAACAAGGTGGAAAAATTTACATTTGGAGTTTAATATGGATATTGACTTGAAACAAATTAAAGTTGAAATTTTGTCAGTGAACAGATTACTTTTAATTTACCTTTAAGTTAAACCCAATTTAATAAATAGATCTGATTAAACCTCATACTGTAGGTGTACCTTTACATCTGACCAATACATAATTAATATATATTATTATTAATAATAATACCTCCAAATCACAAGACATTGGCTTTATTCTTATTCTTCCCCTCTGCAGTTTGAATATAAAGTATAAAAGACTAAAAAGAGATTTTCGTAGACATCCCAGCCTTTGAACTACCCAAGGAACTGAAACAGCAAAGTTTCGCTGTCGGGCAAGCTTCCACGCCAGCCGCCTTTCTTTCCTCACGCTTCGCCTCTTTTTAACCTCACACCCCACCTTCTGTAAGGGAAGGCAAAAGGCTCGTTCACCCTCTCGTGAAAGATGGCCTCCATGTTTATATGTCTCCCACTGCCACCATCAGCTTCCACACCACATGCTCCAACCCAGCCAACCCAGCCACGTTCTGGCTGTGGTGCTCCGGCACCTCATGGCTCCTCTTAGAGGAGGCAGAAAGCGCCAGAGGGGACCCCGCTCACACTGTACCACCAGTGGGGCATTTTCAAAAGCAAACGAGGATAGGAAGGGCAACAATAGGAAAAGAATGCAACTCTGGAAAATCCGTTGAAAAAAGGTGCTGGAACTCCGTTCCGGTGCGTTCTATGACAAAAAAAAAGCCCCGGTTCTTCTTACCAGATACCAGAGAGAGTTTCTGTACCTTTGTGTTGACCTAACTATATAGTCATAACAATGATTTTTTTTCAGTTCAAAGTCTACTATACTATACTATACGAAATTTCATTTTGATGTATGCTGATTGGTGTACATTCAAAGTGACAATAAAGTTATTATTATTATTACAGGACAGTTTTAATGTACGTAGGATTAGTCTTTCAGTGGCAATCACCAATTCTCCAGTTCTTGGAATTTGGCTTTGCAGAAGTCACTGAGAACTGTGAGGCAAAAAAGAGGATGAGAAACTCCATTCCACAAGATTCAAATGGTTATGTGATTGTCCCAACTCCCTACTAATGGTGATTCATCACCCTTTGTCATGCTGATACCAAGGTGACTTTGGATATATTATGAATTGAGGCTCAGTTGTGTGGCTTAGCTTCCCTAGTTGGGATTGGTTGGCCCAGCCCACTACACAAAAGAAATCATTTCTGTATATGGATGGGCTGTTGACATGAAATATTCACCAATCTCTACTTTTGAGCTAAATATTTGAGGTTATCATACAGTTTGGACCTCTAGGTCCCTCTCTCTGGGTTAACCATTACTTCTTTTGAAAGGTGAAGCAGAATCAACACTAAGTAATATAAATGCATAATCTGGTCAGATTCAACTGAGGAACGGAATTGAATGCCATAACTATGGCATTATGTAATATGGACATGAAAAGAACTGGTACAGAAGTTTTCGTTGTCATTAATGGATTGATTAATTACACCGTGACACCTTTTTTAAAAGACATTTTGAAGTAATGAATGTGATAAGCCTGTTACAAACAGCCTGCAAGGAAAGCAGTCTATGTAATAAGTCCAAAGCAGGACTCAGGAAATAATACCTGGATGCGCTCAAAAGTGTGAAGATGGAAGCTTTGTGTGGCTTTCCTGTTTGCTGTGGCAGATCAGTAAAATGACTCATATCATCACTTCCAATTGCAAACCATCTTGAGTTCCAGTTAGGATACACAGATGTGTAAACTTAGAACAGTTAAAGTTAGGGTTAGGAGGGGATGGCTGTGACGGATCCTGGATTTTCTTAACAAGAAGGAGCGAACTGATCCAACAGCTCATACAAATATTGAAGCATTTTTACAGCAATGTTTCTTACATGGCATAGAGAAAAGCAGAGCATGTTTCAAAAAATTATCCGGAGGGGGAAAGAGAACCATCAATGTTACATATAGGTCAGTGGTGGCAAACCTATGGCACAGGTGCTAGAGGCGGCACTCAGAGCCCTCTCTATGGGCACGCGTGCCGTCGCCCCAGTCCTAGGCCTTCAGCTGGGTTTTATAAAACCTTTTTGCTTTAGGCCTCCGCCGCCGTGTGCAAAAAAAAAAAAGGTTCAATCAGTCAATTTCAACTTCTCGCGGGAAAAAAAAGATCTTGCAAAGTTGGAATTGATTGATTGAACTTTTTAGTCCCACCCAGTCTGCTGTTACCACCGCAGCCATGCCCACCCAATGGGCCACGCCCACACAATGGGCCACACCCACCTGGCACTCGATGATGCATAAGTGGGTTTTGGGTTGCAGTTTGGGCACTCAGTCTCTAAAAGGTTCGCCATCACTGATATAGGTCTTATTGAACTTGTCCATGAACTTTAGCAGTTTAATAGTGGTTCATGTAAATGGCTGTTTTTTCAGAAAAGAAAAAATGATGAATGGAAAAGTATTTATTTGTTTGTATCCCACCTTTATTATTTTTATAAATAACTCAAATTGGCAAACGTACTTCCTCCTCTTATTTTCCCTTAAACAACAACTCTGTGAGGTGGGTTGGGCTGAAAAAGACAGACTGGCCCAAAGTCACCAACCTGGCTTTCCTGACTGAGGCAGGACTTGAACTCATAGTCTCCTACTTTCTAATCTGGTGCCTTAACCACTAGACCAAAGTGGCTCTTTAGGTTGTGTTGATGCTCAGTCACTATATTGTGTCTGACTCTTCTCAATCCCATGGACCATAGCATGCCAGGCTTCCCTGTCCTCCCTCTCTCCCAGAGTTTGCCCAAATTCATGTTCATTGCCTCAGTGACACTATCTAACCATCTCATTCTCTTCCGTCCCTTTTTCCTTTTGCCTTCAATCTTTCCCAACATCAGAGTCTTTTCCAATGAGTCCTCTCTTCTTATTAGGTGGCCAAAGCATTTCAGCTTCAGCTTCAGAACCTGCCCTTCGAAAAAACAGTCAGGATTGATTTCCTTTAGGATTGACTGATTTGATCTCCTTGCTGTCCAAGGGGCCCTCAAGAGTCTTCTCCAGCACCATTTTGATACTGTCCATGAGATTTTCTTGGCAAGGAAATTGGAGTGGGTTGCCATTTCCTTCTCCAGTGGACCATGTTTTGTCTTTTAATCTAACTCCTTATTCCTAATGTTGCCATGTAAATTCGGTTGCATTTTCAGGCCAAGGAAGAAAAATAGATTCAGACAGGAGAGAGAGAGAAAATTAATTCAACCGTATTATTTGTAATTATATAATTTGTAATTATATTCTGTATACAAAGAATCATTTGAGAATTAAAAACCTATTTTTACACTTTTTAATAGGTTAAGACAGCTAAACACCCATTCATTGTGTATGTGTGTGTCTCTGTGTGTAGTAAATGCTAAAGAGGAAAACAAATGAGATGGGGGGAGAGGGAGTTATATTTTCCATTTTGCTTTCCATGCCCAATCATATCATGTTTTCGCTCTTATCCTTCACTGGATTATTGCTGCAATGACAGGGTGGGGAAGGCTAGATTTCATATTCATCCTAAAAGTTCTTTCAAATCATTTTCTTTCAACTAATATAAATATGGCGTTTTCATTTATAAGCACTGTCATTGGCAGGATGATACATCTGTGTATCCTAACTGGAACTCAAGATGGTTTGCAGATCACAATTGATCTAACAAATTGTCCAGCCGAAATAATGAGATATAGAAATGGGAATCACTGGGCTTCAGATGGGAAATGTACATACTGAGAAACAAATGTGTACAAGGCGGAAACGGAATAGGACATTAGATTGTATTTATTAACTTAAAGACAAGGTGACCCCTGGTTCATGTCTGGAATCTTAAATCCTATCCAGCTTGAGGCCTATTGAAGAATAAATGAAGCCCTCTGGTGGTTAGAATTGGATGTGCTAATGGGATTAGACTTGATTTGAAGGCAGATTGGGGAACTGGTGATCCTCTTAAGTCAGGGGTGGGGAAAGAGGGCCCTTTTATGACTTGTGGACTTCAACTCCCAGCATGTTGGCTCAGGAATTCTGGGAGGTTGAAGTCCACAAGACATAAAAGGGCTATCTTTCCCCACCCCGGCTCTAAGTATTTCTCATTGTTGAAGGACAACTACTAGCAACTTTAGCCAGCATAGCCAAAGGCAAGGCATGCTACAAGTTGAAATTTAACAACACCTTATTCAAACTATCCACCACAAATTCTAGATGTTTTATGTACCTAGATAATTAGCTGCGTGCAAAGTTTGTACAGAAACTGGGTCTTAAGCAGAAATATCACCAAGTACTTGCTTATGCCCTTTATAAAAAAAATAGATTTTTTTAACCATTTTTTTACCATTTACCAGAAATTTACCATTCAAGCTCTACTCCCTGTGCTAATCTCCTTTTCCCACATATTACCACATCTATCCCTCTTCTTAACCCTATGTCCAATAATTTTCCCCATACGCATACTCACATGTCCCTCATATATCTGCATATGCTTACATCTTTTTCATTGTTGCATCTGTTTCATTGTTTGGTCATACAATCATTCAATTTTCAATGGTTCATAATATGCTGGGTGTATCCTGACTGTTCTGTCCCTGGAATCTGATGAGATGGATATGGGAGATGCAAAGAGTTCACGGGAGTTGCCTAGGAAACAAGCAGCTGTATCAATCCCCATGATTGTACCACTCCCATCTTCCCAAACCTGCCTTTTCCAGTAGACCGGATCCTCTAATCTTAGTTACTGATTACTGCACTGTATATTGAATATGAGACTGTTCAATCATATTAGAAGCTAAAATGATTCTTAGCCTTTGTTCTTGTTCTCCTCCATATGAGGAAATGGCCAAGCTAGTGAATGACTGATGCAAAGAACATGACATTTGCAAATTTAAGAACCATATTGGCAGCAAGATTGCTTATAAAAGAACTTTCATTAAAAAAAAATCTCCCAAAAATATCTGATTTTACTTAAAAAGCTGAATCAGCTACTGTATATGCAACATTAGCCATTCAGGATCAATATATATGGAGTCTATTATAGCTGAGTCTACAGTTAGTGGTTATATTTTTCTTGTTCATTTAAACATGTTATTGTAATAGCAGAGACTCTCTGGCTCCAGTTTCTTGCCACAAGAATATATCAATTGAGCAACAAGCTCCCAATATTTTTTTGTCTATTATTTTGCATAAATTGAATGCTATATACATTTTTGAACTTAATAGCAATTGGTTCGTCCTTTGGTTGTTTCTGTTCACCCAGACTTGCAGTTCCAATGAGGTATAAACTATCCCCCATGAAAAATAGCAGAAATGTACACTATGGATCATAGCAATCCTAGAATATTTTTATTTATTTATTAAGAAAATGTATATGGCCACCCAACTATCTTTCAATGAATTCAGGCAGCTTACAAGAATAAAACCCAGTACAAAACCAATAATCCCTCAACCCTATATGCATAAACATATAGGAATCTTTGGCCCATAGATCTAAATTGGTTTATAAGGCTGCCAGATATAGGATAGGACCAGGATGTGAACATTTTTGGCCATGGGGTTTCATGCTTCACCAAAAGCACTTCTTCTTCACCCATGTCATTCAGTCGCCTTCATTTTCTGATGAGGATAGGGTCTCCCTGGGACTTTCTCTGCCTTCCCACTCTGTGAGAGGCCCCACTGAATCACACTGGTCCTTGGGATTCTGCTGCTTCTTATTTGGAATGCTTTCAAAAAGCACCATCTCTCAGATGCAGCTGGATGCCATATCCTTCTAGAGACAGGACCTTTGGGGAAAGCAGTCTCAGGACACTCCATGCAATGCTCAGGATCCTGACTGGTGAGTCTGACCCAGAGGTGGAGCCCTGACTGAATGGAGATTACTCAGAACAGAAGTTGCAGGAATTCTTAGTTGCATGGAATGGCCCTCACGAGTCAGGGGCTTACTCAAAAGCAAGTCCTTATTCCCAAGTAATTCTTCCAATCATGGTTAGCCATGATTAACAGCTGGGTGAAAGCATCTACAGAGATAGATGCACTTTCACTTAGGAAGAAACCAATACTATTGCAATGTGTTTGTCAAGCTTCTCGATGAATCTTAAGAGCTGCCTAGTCTTGAATTTTGGGCTATTTTGTATCTGGACTCTTTAGCTATATTTCTTGTTCACGGCAGTACTGAAAATGGAAATTCTGTTTCACTTTGACACTGAAAGGTTTAAAGGAAAATTAACTGACCTGTTCATCTAGATAAAGGCTAGAGAAAATCGAAGCCCAAGAAAATCAAATGTCATAGAGCCAATCAGGAGGGTGGATTTCTTTTCTCAGATGAGCTTTTAAAATAAGGGGAAGACAACTTCTACTTTTCCTTTGGCTTTATGTTTTCTCCTCCAAGGTTGGGTGAAGTCAGATGAACTTTCCCACTTCTACACGGGGAATAGAACTGGTCTAGTAATGTGAACAAGAACTATACTTCTGTCTGCTTTGTTTTATTGGCTGAGATCTGAGCTGGGTGAGCTTGTTCTCATGTATTTGTGGTTGGGTGAAATCTTAGAGCTAAGAGCAAGGCAAGTTCTGTGCTGATTGAGATCAACCTCTACAAAAAATCGGTTGCAGAATGGATTTCCCTGAAGTAAAGATGCTGATAGCAGTACACCTCCTTGACTCTCTCCAGTCCAGGAAAGCTGTAGCCTGCTGCTGTTGCTTAAGTGTTTAGTCTTTGGATGATCTCTTAGTGTTATTTCAACTCTCACCATTTCCACTGACCTGCTGTTGCATTTGCTGCGTGACCTGTATTCAGTTGTTTGACCTTGCTTCTATACTGATCAGCTTGAAGTTCTTTAGACAGACACTGTCTTATGCTTATGTGACTATAAGACCAATGACATTGTGGGAGAGACTTGGAAGCTTTGGATTTTAAGCTGATATGGTGATATGGTCCCTTGGCATATCCTGCTGTTTGTCTTTGACTGGGAGAGCCTAGTACTGGTTCAGACCATATAGATGTCAACGCTGAGAAGTTCGGATTAAACATATGATTTATTTTTTTTGCTATCAAACAGGGTTTTTTTTTTTATCACCTAAGTGAAAACAAAAATATGCTGTAGGAATGTGCAACAAACTCTATTCCAAAGAATCAAAAGCATCCCATTCTTCCTGCAGCCAATGCCAAGATGGCCCTGCCAAGCTTGGGAGCTTGTGATTCTTTATTCAAATATACATGTGTTGGACCACATATATTTGAGTAAAGTATACAGGTAGTCCTTGACTTATGGCCCCAATTGAGTCCAAAATTTCTGTTGCTAAGTCTGGCTTATATCAATAGCACTTGGACTTATATACCGCTTCACAGTGCTTTACAGCCCTCTCTAAGTGGTTTACAGAGGCAGCATATTGCCCCCCAACAATCTGAGTCCTCATTTTACCGACCTCAGAAGGATGGAAGGCTGAGTCCACCTTGAGCCGGTGAGAATCTTACGTTGGGACAGAATAAACCCAACAGGACTGCTTTGTGATGACTTGAAAACATTAAATCTTGTATCCTTGACACTTACTGAGTGATCTATTAAAGTAGTTACAAAACAAATTAGCTTTTTGTCTCTGATGCCAAGGAGGTCTGGGTCTATCCAACAGCCGGATGCAAAATTATGTATCTTTCTGCTTTACGAAGTTTACAAAGTGAGGCAAGAAGTTAGTAGGGAAATAAATGAGCCCCGATGTACTTATTCAGGTGGCATCATATTTTTTTAAAATATGAGATACTGAACTGCAGCCCCAGGCCTAAATCATCATGATTCAGTAGTGAATTATCGCAGAAGATCATTTTTTGTCTTGTGGGAAAATAACCTTTTCTTCCAATTTAGAAAACATCTGCTGATTGGCTAGCTTGGCTAGCTTACATTTTCTACTCCCATTTTGGATGACAACATAATTCTCAGTGGAGCATAAAGGCCTTCCCTTTTTCATTTGTTTTCAATAAGGATCTGCTAACGGTGACTAATATTTCTTCCCCTGCTAAATTTCTCCCCCTGTCCACATAATAATAACATCATCTTTATGGACTTCCTAAAAATCCTCCAGGGCAAAAGACTGACTGGACTGACTCACCTCTAAAACACTGAACAAGCTGCCCAATCATGCACACATATACACACAGCACACACAAAACAACAACAGCACATACACACACGCAAGACACCAACTAGGGTGTTTGTAAGTAATGTTTCCTTGGGCAGACAGAAATTGCCACTTATACAGAGCATCCCCATGGACTATTAGGGGGTCACGCTAGAATCTAGATTCCCAGATCTTGCTCACTGTATGCATTTGGATCAGGAGAAAAACTTTAAAGCAGAAATAAGTCACGGTGGCCAGATACTGATGGAAAAGGAGATCGGTGCATATATATGTGTCTCCCAAATTGAAATATTGCACAATTATTAAGGTATAAAATAAATCATCTTTGCATGATTCAGTTTCAAGGGCATAATAACTGAGCGTGCAGTGCTGATTTAGTTCCTCTATAAGTCTACCCAATAAACCATCTGTGGAGAATATGAAAATATATATTGACCGACACATAAAAGATGGGCACCTGGATTCCCCAAAAAATCATATGCAATCCTCTTCTCCTTGCTTATCTACACTTCACTGTTCCATAATATAAGATTTTACTCTCACCAATTATATATTTTCAGATGGTGTTGAGGTTCCTAAATCATGACAAGACTATAGTTTTTCAAAATGAATGTTGTTGGTCAGAATGGTTGGATTCACTATAACAATAAGCTAAAATTAAACCAAACACATGTTGGGTTTAGTTGCCATGTGAAACCAGCCACTGCCAAGCTCTCACATTACTGATTTTTGTACCACTTTTTCAATCTTTTTTCTTTAAAAAAAACATGCCATAGCTAAGCCTAAAATTAAGAATTCATATTGATTCATTTGTGCACCCCAACTCTTGAGTGCAAGCCAAGCCTGGATTCAGTCTACTGGCTGTGCTGTCACAATATATTTAACACAAACCAGCCCACCATATTTTAGATTTGTATATTGGGCAAATCCATCTCCTGTGATTAGTTTATGGTTCAATGTGTCACGTACATATACAAATGTGATTAAGTCATAGTCGAGTTTAAACATGGGTAAGAGTATTGGTGAATGACATTTTGAAGATATAGAAATCCTTTAAATTATTTTTAAATCTTATTTATATTTCAGAAATTTATTGCAAGAAGCTGTATAGCACCTTTAAAAAGGGGAACAACCATCAGTTATTAATCAAAAACGGAGTATGAATTTATTTGGGAATAATAAGCCAAGAGATTTGTTTTTATATTTCCCCCCCTAGAACAGAATTGTAATATTCTGAAAAACTTCATTTCCCCCACAACTCCAGAACAGCAAACAGGCTAAACAAAGCTGAGCAAATCCCATTTTCTCAAACAGGCAGATGGAGACTCCATCCTTAACATGCCTGCTCCTTCAGAGGAGACATCAGTTGCAGCTTTTTGTTTCCTTGTGGCTGTAAAGATTAGCACAAGAATGAAAATGAGGAGTTTTGTGTAACGTCCCTCCCCCAAATTACACCAATTGCATAAACCCGATTAATTTAATTTACTGGCACCAATATGCCTTGCATTTTATTTCTTTTCGGTCATCCCCCCATTCATATGCTGATGTCCAATTTGCTTAGTTGCTCTGTAATGTTGAATAAGCAAATCATCTGTGCTGATTAGATAAAACTTTGGGACAAATGGGAGAACATTTCTTACAGGCAAAGACTGTAATTTTGTTGCAAGCTTTATGGGCTATTGCTTTATCCAAAACCAACAAGCTTATATTAGTAGCGATTGATTTTGTTTATTCTAGAGAATCTTAGAGAAACAGCTGTTCTGATCCAAGGAACAGCAACAGAGGAAGCATGGGGAGGGACACTTGGAGTCGTTTCTAAATTAGTCTTGAACTGTCCTCTTAAAATATAAAATAATAACATTGAAATTTAACTGTATTCTGTATAATTTGATATATAACACCATATACAATAGGTGTCACATACAGTCACTATCATAGTTCTTGCAAATCTATATTGAGGTTGGGAGTAGAGATATCTTGGCTTCAGATTTGATTTCTGGCCACTTCATGCAGAGATCCATACCACTTCCTTTGCAGAACTGGGAAACTGATTGCCATTACCCCTTTCAAGAACATATTTCCAGTTGCCAGAAATAAAACAAGAGAGAAAACTAAAATTCAGGTTTCTCTGCTCCTAGTCCAGGGCTGGTTGTACACCAAGCTGGCTCTTTTATACTGAAAGTTAACTATAAAGCTTCGATTTGAATATTGGCAAAAATCAGTATTTTGTAATGCAGATTGATTGACTGACTGATTGTGTACGGTATCATCAAGTCAGTGTCGATTTTTAACAACCACATAGATAAATTTTCTCCAGGAGGATCTGGATCTGGTCATTCAGGTTTTCCTAAGCTGTACCCAGCATTGCTGTAGCTGGATCCATCCACCTGGATGTTGTCTTCTTCTCTTTCCTTCCATTTTCCCCAGCATTACTGGCCTTTCCAGAGATGTAGGTCTTCACATAATGTACCCAAATTAGGTTAATTTGAGCTTGGTAATTTGTTGCTCAAGTGAGATTGCTGGACTTTCAGGATCCATTTATTAGTTTCTTTGACTCTCCATGGTATTTTCAGGACTCTTCTCTAGTAGCAAAGTTCAAAAGTGTTGAAACTTCTTCTATCCTGCTTCTACTAAATCCAACTTTGTGATAAAACTCTGGCTGTGTCTTCCTTTTTCTGGTTTGCTGGTGTATGCATCAGCTGAAAGTTATCAGACAAAAAGGGGGCTTCATACAAAAGGCCTCCCTTTGCGTATACTGTAGTTCCTCAAAGATCTGCCCATGGAAAGGAAAGGAATTGGTGCTTGCTTTCCCTGCCTGGCTGGGGAGGATGAAGAAGGGAGGAGAATACACCTATCAGGAGTCAGGAGTTAGCTTCAGACTGCAGTGTAGAACAGCGCAATGCATTCTGAACAAGGTGCTTCTAAATGCCTCTTCAATTTATTACCCTCAGGGGAACTTCCGGTATCTACACTACCAATAGCAACAGAGCACTTTAGATTCAGAAATGAGAAGTTGGAAGTGCTTCTCGGATTTAACCAAACAGGTAATTCCCAGGGATTGCATAGACTCCGGGTAATGTGTACTTACTCAACCCATTCTAATTCATGACTATGAATCATGAATGGCTGATTCTATGAGTAAGCTGGTTCTGAGAGGCTTCAGAAAGATTCTTGCCCTCCCACTCTGTCAGTCCTATCTGGAAATAAGTCAGCTATCAAATATTCTGTGCAAGATCAGCTTCCACCTGAAGAAATGAAATAGAGCATATATCTGAAAGGATTTCCCCCCCCCTCAAAATAATTTAACTTTTACAATGGTAGATCTACTAAGGATACAGTAATAGAGGCAGATCATCTTATTCTGACTAATCTTTGGAGTGGGTAGAGGGAGAGGATCATAAATTCAGGATTGCCTCCCTTTGTGGCAAATAAGTATATCAAGGTGGAAGAGCTTGAAGAAACTGTTCTAAAAGGAAGGACTTCAAATGCTGGGAACATGAATAGGAATCCAGCAAAATCAGAGAATTGCCCTAAGCAGCCTGCTCTCAGTTGGTCCAGTAGCTGTGTCTCAAAAGGTGTGGAGTTATTTACCATGGCTCTCCAGGTTATCACAAGACCCCCTTGGGTGAAAACCACGGTGGGAATAACAAGACATTTTTCGGACTGGGAAAGCTATTCAGCAGTGGAAAAACCTGCCTCCTGGAATCATTGCAGGAAGTTTTTAGGCCAAAACTATTTATCGGGAACGGCATGAGGATCCCTATCCTGAGCAAGCGTTGGACTAAAAGGTCTCCAAAGTTCTTTCCAATCCTACAATACTAGGTGAGATTTCTTTGCCGTGGCTTGCTTGTTGAAATTTATGGTTGGCTGCAGACGAAGGCCCACAAAGCGTGTCTATTTTGAACAGCAACCCCAGCCCATTTTGTAAGGATCATTTTAAGGTAGCACTTTCAGAGGCTCTTGTACCAGCTTATACAGTAACGAAATTTGGAGGTGCCAAGTAGAGGCGGGCAGTTTACGCTATAAAATAGATTGAAGTCCCATTGGTCGTTTTGCTCTATTGTTTTGGTTTCTGCTGCTACAAAGAATGTCCCCATCTTCCTTTGAATGTTATGTTCAACTCTTTCTCTCTTTTCCCCAAATGGCTTTTTTTTTTTTTTTTTTGCATAGAAAGGATTTCTATTTAAAGCCAAAACGTGCAGAACTTGTTCAAAATCTCTTGCCAAAGAGCTCTCCGGGACAGTAGCCAGAAAGTATTGCCAACATTGAGAGGATGCTGGTACTTTTGCTCTTCATGCAAATGAGAGATTAGGAAACCTGCAAGGAGATCTTGTGGGAAAAAAAATAAAGGTAGGAGGGGATAATGTTGGCAGGGCTTTTAGAGTAACTCCGGGAATTTCTTTTGCAATTTTTTTTAAAGCACAGATGTGTTTCTATCTGAATAGGGCTATTTAGGTAGACTTAAAATGGTTAACGCGTCTGGCTATTTGTGAGTTTTTTGTTTTCAGAGGACCAGGAAACTGCAAGGAACCGGCTTGAGCCTGCCTAGGGTCAAATTTCATTCAGGCACCACCTTGCCAAGATTGAATCTGCCCACCTGGTAAAAACACCCTGCTCTCAATTCCTCCCCTCCCAACCAGAGAAATGTGAGGGCATCTGGATTAAATATTTCACTTGTAGTCCTCACATTATGAAACTTTTTGCCCCAGGAGTTTCATGTGGCTACTTCCATCAGAGCATTTTGGAAGGCTGTTAAAACAATTCCACCAGCATGTTTTCAATCTGAGATGATTGCTTTGTGGTACCCACTTAGTGGTGGGGTATTGTTTCCTATTATGGTTTTTTGGTTTTGTTGCTTGCCCCCCCTCCTCTTCCTGTATTTGGATGATGGAGAAAGAGAAGAAGAAGAATGTATGATGTCCAGGCTCTATAGATTTGGGCAGGTTACAAACACTGGGGATGAATAAGTAAGTCTGAGACTTGTGAAAGCTCCCAGAGCAGCTGTTCAGATCCATTCTGTCTAAAGAGAGAGAATTTGAGTCGTATTTGAAACTTGAACCAGCACTGATTTTCAATGCTGAAACTAAGGAAAAAAGTTGAGTGATGATCTACTGTCTATGGAGATTCTCAGCCATCCAGGTCACAGTTATCCCAAAGCTGAAGAAGAGCTGAAGAAGCTTCCTGGATGAGAAGCAAAAATGTCTTCAGAGAAAAACAAGAAAGTCCAGTTGCCTCATGAAAAAACATCTTTGGGTGATGATCTACTATAGTCCTCATCCTGCCATTCTCCTGCATTCCCACCTTGAAGAATTGCTGATAGACTATAAAGCTATAATTCATATAACATATAAAAGACACTCTGGGGTCAGGGGCCAGGCCCAAAGAGTACCTGTCACCTGACTTTGTACAACTCTCTAACCAAAATGTTGGTTACTTTGAAACTCAATTGATTATGTTGATCCAGGCTAGTCAGCAAAGCAGGGGGTAAGAGAATGTGTGGACACTGGGAGATGAGGCTTTTCTTTTGGCTTAGATATACATCAACATCCCACTGAAGCTGCAAGATATCTCTGGTTACTTCTCTCCAGTTTGCTGCCCAGATTCCCAGTCAATCCCATATCCTTCTCTCTGACAAGGAAGGACAAAGGGGCCAGGGTGATCAGCCCAGAGAGTGGCTTGTTCTGGGAACTTCAGATTGCTGCTATATTTCCAGGGCAGCCAAAATACAACTGAGAAGAGACAAATTCAGGGGTTGCCACAAAGAAGAGGGAGTCAAGCTATTCTCCAAGGCGCCTGAGGGCAGGACAAGAAGTAATGGATGGAAACTAGTCAAGGAGAGAAGCAACCTGGAACTGAGGAGAAACTTCCTGACAGTTAGAACAATTAACCAGTGGAACAACCTGCCTCCAGAAGCGGTGAATGCTCCAACACTGGAAGTTTTTAAGAAGAGACTGGACAGCCATTTGTCCGAAATGGTATAGGGTTCCTGCCTGAGCAGGGGTTGGACTCGATGACCTCCAAGGTCCCTTCCAACTTTATTATTATTATTATTATTATTATTATTATTATTATTATTATTATTATTATTATTATTATTATTATTATTATTATTATTATTATTATTATTATTATTATTAAATCTTTTTTTTTTCAAAAGGGAGGAATTCTTTCTATTTGGAAATTATGGCTTGACGGCTACTCATTGTACTTTGCTGTGAATCATATCAAGGGATGAAATTATGAATCTTAACTGTGTTCTCCACATACATTTCCTAAAAATTATTAATGGAAAGCCCTACTGGCATTTAAAGCAGACGTCATTTCATATAGTGTCACCATGTTATAATTAAGAGTTTTGAATTATTAAAACATCTTATTACAGCAATGAGGTTGAAACTGGATGCTCTCTCTTCTCCTTAACCAATGTAAATGATATTAGTTCTCACTCAGCCAGTTTAAACTCAACAAATCTGCATCTGTACAGCTGTACAGCTTCCATAATTGAACCACAAAGGCCTGTTATACATTGGCGTTGAAGTCGGACATGTATGTGTGTGTGTGTGTGTGTGTGTGTGTGTGTACGAGAGAGTGTGTTTCTAAGAGCAGGGATCTCACATGAATAATGATTAGTGAAGCAGGTTTCATAGCTATAATACGTAGGAGATTTACTTACAGGCCAGGATAGATAAAGCCTAACACCTAGTTAAGTATATCTTAACAGAAAAAGTGTCAAAAGCCACATGCTCTGTCCATGTGTGATAGAAAGAAGGCAGAAGGCAGTGACCAGATTAGCAGTCTGATAAATAAAGAACAGGCAGAGTGACAGACAGAGCAAAGAACAAATCTTTAAATATTATCCAGTTTTAGCTTCCTTCCCCCTCGTGGTCTGTAGTTATGCACTGCAGAATGGTCAGTGCTATTTGATTTGAGCCTCCAAATAAATGTCTCATTACAAAGGGATTATATTTAAATAGGTGCCAATAAATAGTAAAGTTTGCAGTCTAAATGACAGTTAATTGAAATGAATGACCATGACTCTAAACACTAGCGCTCATCAGTAAGTAATACACTGAATGTGGAATTAATCTGGTCATTTAATTTGACTGAAGATTACTGTTTTCATAATACCACACTGTTGTAACAGGAACGTAGAGAGATGAGTTTGCATGCTCTACCACTGGATTATTTTTAGAATAATTTGCTTGGGGTCTTTTAAATTAAAAGATGAATGCTTCATGGATTATCAAGAGCCATGCCCACCATGATTGTCTGTGCCGTGATCAGATTTAACCCCTAAATTGTTTAAGATTCATACATCCTATCTTTGGATACTCACTCTTAGCATCACAAAATGGAAGTAATACAAAAAGACTGAAATCACACAGTTACACAAGACAAAGACTGAACACCTGGACCTGAATTATGGCTGTTCATCTGCTTCCTGTAAATGGATTGTTGCAAACTACACACACACACAAACGCACGTATACTAATTAAATTTGGCTATGGTAGTAAAGCCTGAATGCCAGAGCTAAATCCACAGATTAATTGCTGAGTGCATTGCAGTAATTCTCAAGGATTAGTCTCCTCATGCTTCAGTTCAGCTGATTTATATAATCTGTTCGGTTTTCACTAGAGAACTCACATCCTTATCTTCTATCTCTTACTTCTTCTCACTTAAGCCCTGCCTGTTTTTACATGTATTGCATGCGCCTAGATGTGCATTTGTGTGTACTTGCAGGCCTGAGTCTGGAAATTACATTATTATTATTTTTTACATCCTGAGATTCCAAGGGAGCATTGTGTTATTTCTATTACTTTTCATTTTTTTTTACAACGTCCCATAGTCTTTCAAGAATGATCAGATTTGGGGAACATAATCATATCAATCATGAATAAATAAGGGATTTTAGCCTTCCAAATATAAAGTCATTAAAGAAGGAGAAGGCAGGCCTAGTGAACAGAAGCTTGCCCAGAGATGGAATATACTTTAGGGATGATTACTTTGGAAAATTGGCATAGCAATATTATGATAATGGGTTAAAGCACCAGAAAAGCTGACACGATTGCCAAGATATCAACATTTCATTGAGTTAAAGAAAGGAGTTTGTGTGTGTGTGTGTGTGTGTGTGTGTGTGTGTGCATTTCATACAAAGACAAATTTCTCTCTCCCTTCTGTTTCCGCTTTACAGAACAATAATAATTTGCTACTAACACTTTTCTCCTCGTAGTTTTACATCTTATTGCTTACTTTTATTGTCCTCTGATAGGGTACTTTTATATATTTTACAGAGTTCACACTGCGGTGCTTTCAGGGATTTCTTGTACCCATGGGACACCCATTGCTCAGCTCTGAAAGCTTTGAAGCTTTCCAAATGAACCGTTGTGCTTAATGAGAGCAGGAGCATCTTTAAATCCTAAAGAGATGAGGAACTGCAGTCTGTTGGTCATTCACAATCGGTCAAGGACAGAGAAGGGCCAGAGAGGGCAGGAAATGCAAACAGCTGCATTTCCAGTATTGGGGCCAGAGGAGAGAGGAGACCAAAGCACAGTGTGGCACAGCGCCAATGAGCTCAGCTGTTGTGGTAGATGATGAGGTCATCAGTCATAAATGCTAGGACCATCTGTTGCTGTCTTCTGTTCCTTTTCTCTCAGTATCAAATAGAGTGGACCAGCAGTCAATGTAAACAAACCAAAGCTAGCTTATAATGATAGGACTCAACTTAAAGGAGGTGCTTGGCTGGCTCTAAAACCTACAATGTGCATCATCTTTTGATAGATTCCATGTGGCACTTGCAAATGGAGGACACATTTGTGAGTGCAAGATTGGAGTCACTTCCACGGAATTCTTGGGCTTTAGAATTGATGCCGAAGGCATCCATCCTGCTGAATCAAAGCTTAAAGCAATTCAGCAGGCACCCAGTCGCAAAACAAAGGGAGAGCTTCAAGCCTTCCTGGGACTTCTCAACTTCTACCATGCCTTCCTCCCCCACAAGGCCACAGTGGCAGAGCCGTTACACCGGCTCTTGGACAAGCAGGCCCCATGGAAGTGGACAAATGTACACGAGAGGAGTTTTGCTGAGGTTAAGGCATTGTTGTCCTCTAATGCGGTGTTAGCTCATTTCAATGAGCAGTTGCCAGTAAGCATAGCTTGTGACGCATCCCCTTATGGAATAGGGGCTGTGTTAAGTCACCTTAGGGCTGATAGAACACAAGTTCCTGTAGCCTATTACTCAAGGATTCTATCTACTGCCGAGTGCAATTACACGCAAATAGAGAAGCACTGGCAATCGTGGCTGGCATCAAGAAGTTTCACGACTTCTTGTATGGCTGCCGTTTTACGGTCTTCACTGACCACAAGCCACTTCTGGGGTTGTTCACAACGAACAAGCAGACACCCCAAATCATCTCTCCTAGAATGTTGAGATGGTCAATATTCCTTTCTGCTTACGACTATTGTCTGGTTCACAAACCGGGCAAAGAAATGGGCCACGCACACGGCCTTAGTAGATTGCCTTTAAAACAAGTAGAGCCTGATCCTGCACCGGCTAACCACATCCTGTCTATCCAGGATTTGCCTGAGTCCCCCCTCCATGCAGGGGATGTAGCTGCAGAAACAGCTACCGACAACACGCTAACATGCATGTTGAACTGGGTGCTCACAGGATGGCCTGATACATGTCCTGGCACTGACTTCCAGAGTTTCTGGAAAAGGAAGCATGAGTTATCCACCTTTAAGGGTTGTATACTGTGGGGAAGTAGGGTAGTAATCCCGACCTCACTGAGGACTAGAGTCCTTGTTTCTCTGCATGAGGGACATCCGTGAATAGTCTGGATGAAGGCGCTTGCGCGCAGCTACCTTTGGTGGCCTGGGCTTGATAAAGAGATCGAAGCCCAGGTCCAAGGGTACCACATTTGCCAGCAGTCCAGGCCAGAAATGCCCCAGCCTCCCATCCATAGATGGGAAACCACACATGCTCCTTGGTCGAGGGTTCATATCGACTACGCCAGCCCCTTTCAGGGGCAGCTCTTCCTCATTGTCGTGGACAGTCACTCTAAGTGGCTGGAAGTCGTTCCAGTGTCTACTATGACGACCGCCATCACCATTAGGGTTCTTCGTGGCATCTTTGCCACACATGGCCTCCCAGATGTCCTCATCTCTGACAATGGGGCTCAGTTTACTTCATCGGAGTTCCAGTCCTTTCTAAGGACAAATTTGATTCGGCATGCTACTTCGGCACCGTTCCACCCAGCTTCAAACGGGCAAGCGGAACGTATGGTTCGCACAATTAAAGACTCCTTTAAAAGGATTACTCATGGAAACTGGCATCACAGGTTGGCAGATTTTCTCCTCTGCCACCGGACAACTCCGTACACATCTACGGGCAAGAGCCCAGCTGAGCTCCGATGGGGTCACCGCCTTATCACCAAGTTAGATAGATTACACCCAGACCGGGTTGCATCACAGGTGTCACAGCCGCGGGCACCGAGGCAATTGAAAGTGGGTGATCCGGTTTCGGCTCGCAATTATGGTCTAGGCCAACTGTGGGTGGTAGCTGTGGTTTGCAAGGTTACCGGGCCACTTTCCTATGAAGTGGCGTTGGAGGATGGTCACGGGCTGAGAAGGCACATTGACCAGCTTTGTTGGAGGTTGCCTAGCCACTCTTCTGCTCCTTGCTCTGCTCTTGGGTGGGAGGAAGCCCACGATCCTGATCGTGAAGCTCAGCCGCTCAGTGACAGCGGAACACTGCAATCACCAAATGGGGGGTTTGCCAACGAGGCAGCTCCTGACTTGGGCACCACGTCCATGGGACATTGCACTCAATCGGCTTTCCAAGCCATTCCTACCTCAGGCCTTGCAGACATGGGACAGCGCTCCCAACCGGCTGTTTATGCCGATCAGGGGAAGTCCACCCCACCGAGGAACTCGGGGTTGAGCCGACCGGAACAGGCCAGCCGAGGTCAAATGGACAGAGGCTCGGGTCTACCGGAACAGGCCAGCCTGCACGATCTGGTTTCACCCGTATCGAACGGGTCCCAAAGTCCCGGTCTGCTGAGTTTGGCAGGCGAGCTTGCAGATCGGGCACTTGCAGCAGCTCCGAGGCGATCGGAGCGAGCAAAAGGCCCACTGAAGTATTTACGGGACTATGTAAAGTTCTTGTCTGTGCAAATGTAATGTCTGTGCATTATTTGCAATTGGGGATGCTTTATGTATGTTCCATTGTGAAGGAAGGCCTATAATGTTGTCAATTATTGTTTATTATAATGTATTGAAATGGAAGACCTATAATGTTGTGTATTATTGTTTATTATGCTGTACATTGTATGGGAACGCTTGTAGTATTGTAAAATAGCAAGTATCTACTCCTGAACCAAGAGGGGAGGGGTGTTATGTACTGAGCTTATTTGGGAACAGGTGCAGGGAGCTGCACCGGAACAGTCAGCAGACCACGTGGCCTGCTGGGTCAGACTTGCTGTCTGCAAGGAATAACTAGCATGCAATTGAGCGGGAAAATACATTGCAATGATTGGCTGGCGACGCCCTGGCTGAATGTATACAAAGGGGCGGAGCCATCTGTTTAACATTGAATAAAGAAGTACCTGTTGAAAGTCTTGCCTCTTCAATGCCTACCAACGCAAGAAACAGAACACTACCCATGATCTGTTGGATGTAATAGAGAGTAATCCTGCCTTCTTTCTTCCCACACAGAGTTGACCATTTGTTGGTTAGAGAATTCTGCACTGATCCCAACAAGGATCTAGTGGAATGGAATAGAATAGAATAGAATAGAATAGAATTCTTTATTGGTCAAGTATGCTTGGACACACAAGGAATTTGTCTCTTTTGCATAAGCTCTCAGTGTACATACAAACAACAAAGTGATAAATCATAAATCATAAAATAAAATCATAAATTATAAGATACAATCAACAAAGTGATAGTCATAAGATACCAATAGGAGCAGGTAATAGGAAAGATGAGAAGGATAATAGTAATAACCCCCTACTACATGGGTAAATATCTTTAGGCATAAGACAGTGCTGTGGGAATTAGGTGTTTAGCAGAGTGATGGAATCAGGGGGAGGAACTGTCTTTGTGTCTAGTTGTTTTGACATGCAATGCCCTATAGCAGTGTCCTGAGAGGAGGAGTTGAAACAGTTTATGTCCAGGATGTGAGGGGTCTGTCAGCCCTCTTTCTGTAGATATTTTCTCAGCCCTCGTGCAGTATACAGGTCCTCAATGGAAGGCTGTCTGGTTGCAGTTGTTTTTTCTGCGGTCCTAACTATCCATTGAAGTCTGTACCTGTCCGTTTAGTTGCTGTACCAAACCAGACAGTTATAAAAGTACAAATGACAGACTCAATAATGCCTCTGTAGAACTTATCAGCAACAACTTGGGCAATCTGCACTTTCTGAGTTGACACAGGAAGAACATTCTTTGTTGTGCCCTTTTAATGATGGTTCTAATGTTAAGTGTCTATTTCATGTCCTGGGAGGTTATAGAACCCAGAAACTATTGGTTTGAACTATTGAACAAAATATTGGTTCACAGTTGCTTTTCTGTTGCTTTAATGATTGTTTTATTGCTATTCCTGTTCATGAAAATCTTAGCTTTAATAGGGGATCTCATCTGTAGGCCAGATATTCCTAGAACTTCCCTTTTTAGGTTGTAGTGTGTTTGCATTTGATTTTGAAAATAAATATGAGTCCTCAGTCATTCCTAAGGAATGATAACAATAGAGGACACAGAGTCAGTCAGCTGCCAAAAGCAGGATTCCTCAAAGATATACCTTTTTTTAAGGCCTTTTCCCAAGTTTATGGGCTTCTCCGGATTTTATCTTTTAATTTATATAGCCTTTAGGATTTTTCATTGGATGTCTATGATTCCTTTGGTTTTTTCTATGAGGGCTCACAAAGAGATCCGTGGCCCTCTTCAGCAAGGACTTTGTGAACAACAACAACAACAACAACAATAATAATAATAATAACAGCAGCAGCATTGGAAGGTATCTTGGAGGTCTTCTAGTCCAACCCCCTGCTCAGGCAGGAAACCCTATGCCAATTCAGACAAATGGCTGTCCAGTCTCTTCTTAAAAACTTCCAGTGCTGGAGCATTCACCGCTTCTGGAGGGAGGTTGTTCCACTGATTAATTGTTCTGACTGTCAGGAAATTTCTCCTTAGTTCTAGGTTGTTTCTCTCTTTGATTAGTTTCCATCCGTTGCTTCTTGTCCTGCCTTCAGGCGCTTTGTTGGCTTTTTGGGCAGCTGCAGCACACTGCTGGCTCATATTTAAGTGATTGTCCACTGTACCTGTGCATTTGGTTTTTCTTGCCTAAGTGTAGAACCTTACTTTTTTCACCATTGAATTTTGTTAGATATGTCCAGTGTTCAAGTCTGTCAAGATCCGTTTGTATCTTTACTTACCAATACTACTCTAGTTCACACCTGTCAGGAGAGGAAAATGAGGTTGTTTTTTCTGAAATACTGATTTTTTTGATCTAATATTCAGCCCAACATTGTAGCTGTTTGTTTTTCTCTAAAAAAATAGCCAGTTGCTAAGTAACTGTAGCAGGAGTACTGAAATTATGCATATAAGTTTGATGTTATTGTTGCCCTCACTTTATTTTTAAATAAAGGTACGTGTATGTTGAAAATAATTTCAGAGTGAAACCACTGGGTGTTCTGAAAAATAATCATGCCATTGTTTGCTCTGACAACATTATCTGGCTTAGACTTTGGAACTGTTTTCATTGCATCGTTGCACACAATCACCCCGTCTTTTCATGCATCTCTCAATTAAAACATGACACCCTATTGATATGCTTGTTAGATTCACCATTTCTCCCTGTGAAAAGTCTCCTGTGCCCTTGACAGCTGCATGATAGATAGACATGTGAAGACCTCTTTATCCCTAGCATCTACCACATTTGTTAACATTTTCCTTGCAGTGAAGTTGTTTAAAATCAGGAAACATGTTAGAAAAAGATGACAGTCCTACGTGGGAGATTTTTAAACAGCATCAGCTCTTCAATTGGGCAGGCTTTGGCACTGCCTAAAATGGCAGAGGCTGGAGGCTATGGAGAAGATGAGAGCTAGAGCGATATAGCATGCCCTATGCTCCTCGTACATGGGGAAAGTGAGTTCTTCATTGCAAGTCTTGAAAATTCAGCTGTTGATCTGTTCATCTTTCATATGAGGAAAGGAAAGAGCTATCACCTCTGCCGCTGGAAACAAAACCCTTTGGATTGTCCTGCTTCCCTCTGGTTTGAGACTGAGTTTTGATCAACCATATCCCTGAATGCAGACAACAACCATGTTGCCCACTAGAAGGCTGTGAAGATCTGGTTTCCCACCAGGTGTTGGACCAAGAGACTAGATGAGGCCAATACATGTGTGTCTGTGCTGTGAGTTGATATTCAGTACCTTGGTTAGTCCCCAAGTTAAGATTGAGTTCTGTTCTGACACTCTCTCTTTAATCAAAACTTGTATGTAAATTGGAACTTGCTTTAGTTCCAAATTGCCTATTACTAAAATGTTGGATGGTATTAACCTTTTTCAAACCGGCAAAGCACTGAAGCTGCGCAGTGCTTTCAGGAACTGCTGAAAACTGCAAAAAGCAGGCTGTATATTAAAAACATGGAATTATAGGGGTTCCTGAAAACATTGTGTGGCTTCAGCGCTTCATCAGCTCAAGGAAGAAGAATGCCACCCACCATTTTTAGTAATAGGCAGCCTGGTTCATATCCAAGGGTTGCCGTTAAGTTGCACTTTCTTAACTTGGGGACTGCCTGCATTGTGTTATGGTTACTTTAATTGTTTTCTTGTTGTGTGTTGATAGAGGCTTTATTATATTGGAGGCTTATTAGCCACCCAGATTTGTGTAAGGCGAGGGAGCCATATACATTTTCTAAATAAATAAATGCATTCATTCTACACATTTTATCCACAAGAGGTATCCGACTGTGTTGTGGATTGTCAGATTTAATGCTGGAACGTAATCCTGTACCACTGCTCAGTTAGTATATTTAATTTAGCGCAGGCAAAATAATGCTAACATTGGAATTATGTTCCAACCAGTCTTTTCTATAGTAACTAGTGTCTTAAAGAGCTCCATTTTTATGCTGGGTTCATATTTAATTTGCTGTTATTTGCTTCTTCCCAGAGAGTGAAAATTATACTTTACAAATAAGGGTTTCATATGGATTAGAGGAAATGAACCTTGCAGCAATATCAGTCTGGGGTGAATTTTGTCTTTGAGTGTTCACAATGTAATACTTTGCCTGCGTAAGCTTGAAAAGGTCAAAAATTGATTTAATAAATTAAT
This sequence comes from Azemiops feae, assembly GCA_023970755.1. NCBI lineage: Eukaryota > Metazoa > Chordata > Lepidosauria > Squamata > Viperidae > Azemiops > Azemiops feae. Next base: position 1,236,075 of record JALGBA010000838.1, read on the forward strand.
CTTTCAAGAATATAAGATCTGTTCTTTAAAGTTTAACATTAGCACTTTCTGGGAAAATGGATGCGTAGGGCAGTGATAATGAGCTCTTTAACATGCAGATCATAAATCTGAGCACATGCAAGGCAGTCATCCAGGAAGTCCTCTCTAATGGCCTTTGTGTTATCTCTTTGGCTTGATGCATCAGAAGATCCTGATCGGTAGGATATCATGGCAGAGAATTCCAGAACCGCAGCCTCTGGGTTAGAAGAGAAACAGGGCAACATTAACTGTAGGCAGATGTCTTGTGATCTTAAACTCCATTGCACATCTGTGGTTCTGGCAAAATTGGATTTGCTATTAGATAGATAGATAACCTGTATTGTCATTTTTTCCCCTGTGGGCACAACGGCACACATTAAAAATGAAATTTAGTTGCTTGCTCTCAAGTGTTACTTACTTATATAACACACATTTAAAATATGCTATATAAAACATATGTATAGACCTACACCCTTACATATAAGTAACATATAAATATTAATCACTGTCCATCTTGAATACATAACGGAAGGAGGAAGCTTTTGAGTTCACAAGGTTAATACTGTATGGAACAAAACTGTGACTGAATCTGGATTAAGGCAACTGGGTCCATCAGTTCTAGTCCTGCCTTGGGCACAAATCCAGATGGGTAACCTTGGGCCAGTCCCTCTCTCTCTCTTGCCCTGGAAAGCAGGCAATGGCAAACCACTTCTGAAAAAAATGTTGCCTAGAAAACTTCAGGAACATTTCCAGGCAGTTGCCAGGAGTCATCAGTGACTCCCATGCCAAAATCATAGTTTGCTCCCTCTCCACAAGAGACTGGGGGCAAGCATGTCTCTTGCTAATGTGTGGCAGCTTCCTTTCTTGTTAGAAAAAGCAGAGAGGGCTCAAGGATGAAGTTTGTGTGTCCTAGTTGACATCTTCCCATCCCTCGGAGACCTTCCCCAAGGGAAAGAGCTCCCTCTTCATGCCCTCCCTTGGGATTTAACAGTAGGGTAGGAAGCCAGGGAGAGTACAGAGTGCTGGAGAGGTGCACATACAATGAAAGGCAAGATGTTCACCCACACAAACATTCCTTGGTCACCTTGGAAGTACAAGAACACCACCTTCCAACTGACAGAATTTCTCCCTTAATGTTTTTCTCCTTTGAAAGGATTTCTCAAGCAATTCTCTTTCATCAAAGAAAAAAGTATGCAAGATAATATCAAAGCATTGGACAGTCTATTGAGTACACAAGATCTCTCAGCGTCGGTGTACTGTGAACTATCCGTCCCACCTCCACCTCCTTTTCTCTCATGATCAGACCCGGGCCCACTCTCCTGAAGAAGAATATGGCTCACTTTTTAGTCCTGTCTCTTCAATAACAGTAGCAATTTTATTATGGATGGCAGCCAACACTGATGTAGCAGACACTGAAGTGCGAAGCTGTCTTTTTCAAGATTAGTAGTTTGGAGCAGATGCTCTCAAATGATTTTTCTGAAAGAAGGGATGTCTGCCGTGATTGGCGTGTTAAATATAAAAGATAGTTATTATCTTCTTTGGAGCTGTCATTTCCCAGAACAAGAAGCAATCCTTTATGACAAATTATGTCGGGCCAATCCTGTAGGAATATGGCTAATTGTCAGCCCATTGTTACAGGTGGGGTCTGGTCTGCTCCACTTGTGTCTGGTAGTTAATTTGTTTGATTTGACTTAAATGGCCACTCATCTCAAGCAGCTGATTCTAGTATTGCTTTTGTTTTTACTTATGGAATACCATCTCTCCAAAAATTCCATATCATGTCTATACTGTATCAATCAATCAGAATAGAGCTGGAAGGGACCTTGGAGGTCTCCTAGTCCAACCCCCTGCTTAAGCAGGAGACCCTATATCATTTCAGACAAGTTACTGTCCAGTCTCTTCTTAAAAACCTCCAGTGATGGAGCACCCACAATTTCTGGAGGCAAGCTGTTCAACTAGTTAATTGTCCTCACTGTTAGGAAGTTTCTCCTTAATTCCAGGTTGCTTCTCTCCTGGATCAGTTTCCATCCATTGTTTCTTATCTTGTCTTCTGGTGTTTTGGAAAATAAGTTGAGCCCCTCTGCTTTGTGGCAGCCCCTCAAATACTGGAACACTTCTATCATGTATCCTAGGTCTACTCACCAGTCTTGCGACCCAAATTCAGACTTGGTTTTGTTCTGGGGAGGGCGACTCTGCTTCTTGAAATGAAATGGCTTTTAATGCACTTCAGGAAAGCTAATGCTAGGATAAATGTATTGGTCTTTCAAGTATCCCAAGACATTTGAGTGTGTATGGGCAATAGTGTGTATGGGCACTTATTTTGCTGGAGCCTACCTGGAACGGTAATGGAGCTTGTTATTATGTATATATGTATGCTGTATGTATGTATGTATGTATGTATGTATGTATGTATGTATGTATGTATTTATGCAGTGGTGGGATTCAAATATGTGAACAACCGGTTCTCTGTGTGGATGCCGCTTCCGGAAGTCCATTCTGGGCCTGGGCAACAAAAAATTAGCTACCGGTTCTGCCGAAGTGGTGCAAACCAGCTGAATCCCACCACTGTATGTATGTATGTATGTATGTATGTATGTATGTATGTATGTATGTATGTATGTATGTATGTATGAATGTATGTATGTATGTATTTATTTATTTATTGTAACTATAATAGTGCTGTGCACAGTTCAACATTGATTAGAAGAAGAACGTTTCAGGTCTTGTGTGAGCGCAATATCTCTCTGCTGCTCATTAAAGCGATTATTGTTTTCCCCAAGTATCTGTGTTGTAGCTGCTTTAAGTGTCAATCACATTCACAGGAGGTCTGAAGCACATTTTCATAAACAAATTCAAACTGTGTAACGCCCTAAGATATTTCTTTTTTCTTTTTTAAGGCTCCTTACACCAGCCCTGTGTGACAGCCAGTTTTCAGATGGTCACAAGCAAACAAACCAATAGTAGATTTGTGAATTATCGAAATAAGACATGGGGGGAAACAGGACCTCCTGCCCCAAAGACAGGGATTTCTAGCCAGTCCCATCATGTGCCGTTCTTGCTCATGGTATCCAGAAGTAAGAAAAGGGAAGATATGAAGGAGGTTCTCGGATGCTCGTGCAAATAGAGACATTTTTTAAAAGAACAAGAGGCAGGGGAAAATCATCCCTCTCACCCCAAATTCTAGTTTATGACATGACACGGGTGGGAGAAAGAAATGCGAGCATTTGAATCCTGATTTAATTGTCAATAGGTCTTGCACTTTGTACACATAGTTTGCTGAGATTCTTTTATTGCTATGGAATGCAAAACAATTCTATCAGATGAAAAAAAAAATGTCCATGACTCAGCAGTTTCATAACTCTAATTGTTGGCAATGTATAGAATCTGGCTGTAGCAAACGGCAAAGTTGTTCGGCAGAACAATAAGTCAGCTGCAGGAAGGGGTGGACTGCAAAGGAACCATTTATTCTTTGGACTAGTAAATGGTGTGCAAAATGGGAAGGTTTCTTTGCAATCATTGACGGGCTGCTCCCAATCATGCCTGCAATTTCTGTTCATGTGGTTGGGCTGGATTAGGTACAAGGTGGCCAGACACAAAATAGGACAGGGTTTCTGTGTCTTGAATAGTTGCGTAGAAAAAGCATTTGCAGCAGGGGTAGCTTGTTAGACCAGCTTTGTATCAGCTGGGATTCACTTTTCCACCTAACCCTTTAAGATGCAGGAACCCCCGCAACGGAGATGGCCAAAACAGATTGACAGCAGCAAGATATAGCCTTGTGATCACCTTGGGTGCTGTCAGGAGACCATATATGGTAAAGCCACCCTGTGCCACACCATATTTTTATAGAGTCAAGATGCTGCCAACTTTCATTGAAAGCCTTTCTATTCCTCCCCCCCACACACACACCTCCACTGTTTTTTTCTTCAAGTTTAAATCTGAGGAAAAATCCTTTTCAGAAGGATGTAATCACTGTCTTTGGACTGATGGCTGCAGGAATATAATGTAGTATTCTAGGTTTGCACATCCTGACCAGGCTTTGTCTATTTATCCATCAGTTATGGAGGAAGCTACAATTATTCAGTAGATGGTCTTACATGCTATGTTAACCTATCAACCTCATCTTGCCAGGGACAGGTTTCAAAACAGTCTGCTATGTCCAAAGGAACTGAGCTGTATCGATGTGATGTAGAAAACCAGGCTTTGCCTCCCAAGATGTCTCCTTAAAGAGAGCACCATCTCTTTCAGAATAAAAGGGTCCAGGAATGTGTACTTTGATGACAGTGGTTTGGTTCAAAGATGCCAATCTGGAACTACTCAGCCAAACAGACAGCAGCATGCCATGGAAAAGCAGAATTGGGAAAAGATTGTCCTCACCAGTTGGTGCCAAATCCTACAGCTGTTTCTCTTCCTGTATGGTTTCCTAAATAGAGGAGTTCATCTCCAGATGTTTACAAAGTAAGTGAAGCAATAGCAAGGGAAGCTTGAAACAGCTGGTCTTATTTAGAAACTTTGAAAGTTAGTTTTTCCACAACATCCTTGGCTCTGACTCATTTATCATTCCATTTTTACACACATATACAGCAAAAAGGCTATTCAGTTATTTACTCAGTTTTGTTTCCTTCTAAGATAGTCATACATGGGCCTGATTCATAGGTTGCCCTGAACTATAATGTAGTTAGTCTGGGCCTTTGTGCAATGCATAAATCCAGTTACTTGCAGCTTGTTTAACAGAGCACTATTAAAATGAATCAGGACTTACTAGGATCATTTCAGAGGATCCCTTAACCTTTCAGAGAGACCTTTGGAGAATATGGTAGTTCTTTGCATTGGGAAATATGAGGAAGGAAACTTTCTTTGAAGATCCAGATCACAGGCCGCCATATCAATCATTTAAATGAATAAATACCATCCAAAATGCTTTTTAGAAAAAGAAGATATACAAGAGCTCAGCAAGTTCCTACTTTTTTCATCCAAATATGAAATCATCACACTTTGGGGCATGCCTGGGACATCCCACTGCACAAAGAGGAAAGATTTTCTGTTCCCATGGCTTGATGCTGCTTTTGCATTTGCTCCCCCTACAAATGCTGCAGAATCCTCAATAACTTTCCTGATGTACAACCCTGGGTTATACATTCAATTAATATTCATTTGATCGTAATTCATTGAAAGTACAATTGTCTGATGTCTATGGAGATTCTGTCATCCAGGACATGGTTGTCCCAAAGGTGCTTTTTCCAAGAGGCAACTGGACTTCCTTTGTTTTTCCTTGAAGATGTTTCGCTTCTCATCCAAGAAGCTTCTTCAGTTCTGGAGAAGTGAAGAAGTATCTTGGATGAGAAGCGAAACATCTTCAAAGAAAAACAAAGAAAGTCCAGTTGCCTCCTGAAAAAGCACCTTTGGTACTATTGACTGACTTTACTTAATATACCAAATAGTAAACCAGAATTTACAAATCCCTGTGACTGGATTTCCACAGCACACGCACAAATCAATCGAAGGCCCGTAAAACTGAAGAGGATTTGTGAGCTCAGCTTCATTCTGTTCCATCACAGAAAGAACACAATGAAATGAAAAGCTGATTTTTCAGGACACTCCTGTCTTTTCTGCTGAAGCCAATGACTGCCCTGTAGGCACAATGATTATGCTGCAAATTTTCTAAAGCACTGTTCCATTTTGGAGAACTGTAAATTGAATTACTCCGCAGATGGTACTTGAGATTTTTGTGTGGGGAAGATATTTTGGTCTCAAAAAAAGAAAGAAAGAAAGAAAGAAAGAAAGAAAGAAAGAAAGAAAGAAAGAAAGAAAGAAAGAAAGAAAGAAAGAAAGAAAGAAAGAAAGAAAGAAAGAAAGAAAGACTATATTAAAATGGCTGCTTGTCTTGTCCTCAGCCACATCTGAAATCATTACTCTTTCTTGCCATAAAAAGCAGGAGGGGGAAAAAAAACACCTTAAGTTTTGTATAACTCATTGTTTAGACAGGCTCGTTGTTTTGGCACACAAGGCCAAACTTGCTTTATCAGGACAAGGCCTGTCATATAGACAATTTGTATGTGTGGGGGTGCCTCTGTGAGAAAGAGAGAGACAGGGAGAGAACAGCTGGGATGACAAACAGAGTGTACTTTTTATCTAAGAATTGGTAGATTAACAGTTACAAATTTATTCACAGTGATTCTGAGTCTTTCTGAGAACCTAGTTGATCTGATATTGTGCAAGTTCAATAAATAAATACCTTCCTGCCCTTCCAAAAGTGGCCTTGTTGACAAATGGGAGTTTAACAGAGATGCAAAATGCAGTAAACGTGTAACGGTCCAAACTATAGCAGTGTGTCAACATGAGATAGAATTAACTTTAATACTTGAACGCAGGTGTTACTGTTTGAAAACTATGGCTTATGTTCTGCCTGTCCTATTGATCAATCATATAGTGTTTAAATCTTCTGAGACCAGAATAATTTTGTTCAAAGAAATACAAACTTGTTTAGGAAAATGTCTCACACAGATTCAAGCCCTGAAGGAATGTTACACTTCATTTAGTCCTGTCTTCCCCAACATGGCGCCTTCCAGAAATATTCAGATTGGAGGTTAATCCTCAGGCAGTGCCTTAAAAAAACACAACAGGTTTTTCTATCCTGATGGCTTATTTTTTTTTTAAAAGGTAATAACTACAGACTAACAGATATTTTCTAGCTTTGAGATAAAACATTTTGACAAATATCCCCAATATTTTAAAAAATAGCACACATTATTATCAAGCATCCAATGTCAAATTATTTTAAAGCTCCCCTTCCTCATGTGACTGGAGACACGGTTCAATGATCATCTTTAACTTTTCATCAAGATAATTGTAAAACAAAATTAACAATAGAATAATTACAAGTGTGATGCATAAGACTGATTTATATTCATGTGCAAGGTATACTTGACTGGGAAGCAAGCTATTTCTCTTGAATTATGACCACAAAGTAAATGGTTTGCACTCAAAATTACCTGGGTTGCTGTTGCTGCACTAGGTTTATTATAGAAACGTCCTATGGGTATTTTATTTTTTTTAAACTGTTCATTGGTTTAGGTCAGCATTTTTCAAACGTGGCAACTTTAACACTTGCGGACTTCAACTCCCAGAATTCCCCAGGCAGCAGGAAAATTGCAGGAACCAAGTTTGAAAAACACTGATTTATGTTATCAAGAGGTTGAACCTTGACCACAATTTTAGCTCTGACCCACCTCCAGTTCAGTGTTTTTAACAGTACAGCTCCAGAGACTCCAGCAGTAAGCAGGGAAACTCTTCCTGACAGAAGACACTGCCTCCTTTGGGTATCAACCCAGTTGGGTCTTCCAACACAACCAGAAGTAAATATGGCTTGTTTGGCCATATTTATACATTCTGGAAAAGATAGATGAAATCCAATCAAGTATTAAGATGTTTCTTTCCCATAATTCCATGTGGCTTCCATGGAGTTCTTCCTCTGGAACATTCTAGTAAGATGTTTTGGTAGATTTGAATAATTTGAACAATGGGTAAGGGAACAAATAAATGCTTTCTGATGTGTTATTTTTTTAATAAGAAAACAAACTCCTTCTTGCTCAGTGAAAAAGAGTAAAATATGTTAAATAAAGTAAATGTTTTGTTATAATTCACTATCATTGTTGTTGACATCTTATAATATTTAGTCTTCAGGGAGAATCTGAAGTGGCAAATCTTTTTCCTAAGAAGGTACTCAAAATTAGCAATGAACAAGTATATCCAATTTCATTTCTCTTGGTTTCTTGGTAAGAATTTTTTCCCAATCCCTACCTAACGTCCAGCCCAAACTGTTCCTCAGCTGCCAATTCTTCAAATTCCTTTCACTGAGAAACCCATGGCCGCTGATAACTGGGATGATGCAGGGTTAGAGAATGCCCATTTGTGTCATCACCTATTGGGCTGAGTTATGGTTTGTTCAATCCAGATTGAATTAATATTACCTGGATTAGCACACCACCATGGCTGCATCTATAAGCTAAGTCTAAACTAAACCAATGCCATTGTGGCATACAGTGTATGTACTTTAGCATGAAGAAGGGAATGGTGGAATTATTTCTTCAAATTTTAGACTACGGAAATGGCGCTCTTTTCTGTTGCAGAGATCCTAATGTTTGGCACTGCAGATAGCTAATGTCTCTCTTTTTGCCATATGTGCAAACAGCTTTTTCACATTATTGGTTATTTAAACAACTGAAAGTCATTAATGTGAGTTAATGTTTTTGGAACAGCTAATTAACAGGATCGCTGTGATTCAATAAAGTCAAACCTCCCTACGTATGAAAAAAAAGTGTTAGGCAATCATTTTTTCCTCAGCATTGCAGATGGAAACTTTCCTGGCAAGCACCGGCATGCAATTTTTATTATCTTTGAAAAGTTATTAATAGAACCTTTAAAATGTCATTCATAAATAAACAACTGCTAGGAAAAATAATTGCATACAGTCCCGTTCCACTACCGATAAGGAGAATTTGTTTACTTGGTAATAATGCATTATTAGTTTTCCCTTTCTAGATTGTCTAACTTCATAATTTTCAAATGTACAATCCAATATGGATAATATATTATTTTTCCCCAAAGGAAGTTAAGAGCTTTCCTCCCCAAAATAATGACCTTTGAACTGAAGGGGGGCATCTTTCTTCAAAATATCAAAGAACAGGCAGGACATCTGTAGAATATGGTCAAAAAAATCAAGATGATAGTCATGACTATGTGATCAAAGCTTCAATTTTCTGTGTGGATCTCACATGCACCACCAATCAAAAATGGGTGGAGGTTTGATTACACTCCTGTGGCCACAATCTTTTTGACCACATCTTCTGGACCCTCCTGAAACAGAGGATGACAAAGATAAGATGGAGCAAATCGGTAGGTGGGAGGCACAAATACAACAAGAAAAAGAACTGGGTGAGAGGGAGGAGAGAAACAATTTAGCCCCCATTCCCTTATAGAGACAGCCAGTTTGCTGTAGTGGGTAAGACATTAGTCTAGAAATGGGAGTCTGGGAGTTCTAGTTCTGCCTTAGGCACAAAGCCAGCTGGGTGAGCTTGATCCAGTCACTTTCTCTCAGCCCTAAGAAGCAAGCAATCCACTTCTGAAAGACCTTGCCAAGAACACTGCAGGGGTTTTTCCAGGCAGTTACCAGGAGTCAATACTGACTCAAAGGCGCCCACACATACCCCCCCTTGTAGAGGTCACTTTTGCAGTGGAAATCCTCCTCTATGACAAAAGGAGGCCATTCCCTTTTGTAAACAGAAAGGCGTCCCCCCCATCCAAGATGGCTTCTCCAGTTGCCACCCCAGAGAGTATGGGGAAAACTGGGCCAAGCAGAGGGGACCCAGCACAGCAGCTGCTCAATTGAGCTAGGAGTAAAAAAATCATGAAACTAACTGGTCACTTGGAATAGTTTATGCTCACTCAGCCTAGATCTCCAGACTCTCTTTCTCTGTACGTGAGAGTAGTTTGTTTGAAATATAGTGGCTCTTGTTTAGATGTGTAGATAAGAGATCAATTAATTTTACAAACAGAGCCCCTTATTTTACGGGCCATTAATTTTAATTGGTGACCATTATTTCAATTAATATTTGATTTGTTTTTGTTCTGACTCTCACTCTCCCATATTATTTTTTGATAGGATAGACTTTGGTTAATGTGGGGTGATATTTATAGATAGATGCACATATTTATAGATATTTATAGATAGATGTGTCTATATGCAATATATATGGATATATCTCGTTAAGTATGTCCCATGCAAACATTTATTGGGAGAACATCATCTCCAGAACTTTTTTCAATGGGAGTTAACAATTACAGTTGGGGCAGACACGTCATTTCCCCATGATTTGCTGACTGACTGACTACTGTAGTTGTTTGGTTGCCTTTTTCTTATCTAACCTGCTTTTTTTTGTGAATGGAGAAGCAACCACATTCTTTGGGATGCGTACATTTGTTTTAGAAATTTGATTTTTGAAGAAAACCTTTACAAAATGTTTTGGCTGAAATTGTTATTATCAAAGGAGAAAAATAAATTCATTGCTTAATATAAATGGTGATACTGACTCTTGGCATTAGAGCCCTTTTCCTCATGCTCCTATGATCCTGTATCACCCCAGGCTCTAATCTTCCAACATAAACTGTGCTGCCATGCTAGCCAACCCCTCTTCTGCCTTCGTGACAAGGCTGACAGTTGGTGCTGCTTTTAACAGAGGAAAATTAAAGGGCAGTAATTCCTCCATTTGCATTCCCCACTATCGACCATCTCTTGGCAGAAGCCCCCCGTCACTGTCTTTAATATGTGATAGAGTAGTTTTGGGCAATACCTGGAACAGAGACTTTCCTCACCTTTCAAACTGTCTGAGTGACAGGCCACCCTGAAGAGGTTCTTCGAGATGGTGGCCCATCACTCAAGCTATTTCTAAACATCAGTCTATTGCTATTCTGAAAGAGAACTAAACCTGCCTCTGAAACAGCCCAGTTGACAAGCCAGTGGAATGGAGAAGAGTCCAAAGTAAAGTAGGATGGAGTTCTCTTGGAACATCAGAAGATCTCTCCTGCTTCACCCCATGCCTTTCTTCTACTGTATTGTTCGGTCAGGGTTAGCGCTCTTCCAGAAGAGCAGTACCATAGACCCATTTTCAAAAATATTCAGAGTGACATAGCTGGCGAAACGTGTCTCTCTTCCCCAAGATAATCAATCTCCTGGGCTATCACATATTTGATGAAGGAAAAATGAATTTGAGGAATCCTGTCAGCCCTGCCTCAGCTTGAACCCCTGAGTAAAACAAAAAACACAAAAAACGATCCTTGGCTCCATTCGTGGCAAAAGGTACCGTTTTATTAGACATCAAGTGAATGCAGTAAATGAATGCAGTAAAGCAAAGCCAGAACTGAAATCCGTACGCCCAAATCCCCAAATGTAACTTTCACCCTCTCTTAGATACTTCCCATTACGGGCTCCCCCATCAGTTTCCAAGAAGATGTTTCTGAAAGAGTCATTCTGACTTTGAATTTGAGTTGGTAGGCAGCTACGTTCCATTCTTTGCAGTCCGACCTTAAAACCGTGTCTCAGGAGATACAGTGAAGCCTTCCCTCTTCCCATCTAGCTTCTCCCCTTTCCCCCCCCCCGTCCAGAGTTCATGGCAGATTGGTACTGAGCGATTGCAGAGAGCAGGCATGAGGTAGCAGTTCTGACCTACTGACTCCCGTGGAAAGAAAGGGCTAGACCTGGAGAATAAAGAGAGAGAGAGCGGTTACGGTATTAATGAGAGCTGTTCAGTGGGGTTTGTCAGGGTAGTGGTCATGGAATTTACACAATAGCTTCGGGGGCTCGCATATGCTAGGCAGCCACCAATTCAGCCTCAGCAGAAGGGAAATGTTTCCAGAGGATTAAATATTGGCGTTTGCCTGTATGGAGGTGTGAGACTTCAAAATGTTCTTCGCCCTCAATGAGAATGAGGGAAGGACAGGGTGCTGCCAGCGGCCGTAACGGTGAGGTTTTGGCACACTTAAGGAACTTTTTTTTTTTTTAACACAGGTCTAGCAACTATTCAAAAGAGCACCTCAAGTTTATAGGTACCCCACATTAAACAAAATTCCTTTCATTATGGTTATTGACCTGTGATTTGATTTAACAAATAAAACCCCAAACATTTTAACACTTTCATCAGTTTTCACATACAGTACTGTATAAGCAAAATGACTGATTTTATTTATTTATTTATGAAATCTAAGGGCCATTCATCTTACCTCAAGGTCATTCTGTCCCATGATGGTGATCTTCTCATTGCATAGCCTTGTCGCTAAGTCGCAAAACTTTGCTGCAGAATAGATGATTTTAGGATTTTAAGCAGCTGTATAACATTTGTCATGGAAACCAGGAAAATTCTTTAATAATGGCTAGAAGAGTTATCCTCTCGAATCAGACTAAAAGAGACAAAAACCAAAAAGCCCATGCTCCAGGAATCATCCCTGATCTACACGGATGTTGCAATACTGTTCCCCACCCCCCCATGAAATCTGCCCTTCTAGATGGCTGACAGAAGAATATTAAAGCCAGGCTTGGAAAAGGTCCATCTATAATTGGAGGAAGTCACACACAAAAAAAGAAATATTTTGCAGGTGCGAGCCTCTGTGTTTGCCTCATATTTTGTAATATGGCTCAGCTCTGTATTTTATTGCTCTATATTTCCAATCTGTTGCCTAATTAATTCCTTGGCCTTCTCCAAACCCCAATTTAACAAGAGCTCAGGGCCACACTTTCTACAATCCCAGGCAGTCATTATGCAGGCAGATGTCTCTGTGGGAAACCGTGTGTCCTGTCTCTCCTGCAGAAAAGCAAAATGCACATGGAGAACATGGCCTAGGACAGAGGCCTCCAACCTTTTGGACAGCAGGGACTGGTTCCGTGGAGACAGGTTTTGCGTGTTGCCTGCATCCTGCATATGGGGCTTTGCTTGTTTCCGCGGACTGGTTTCTGGCATGCTGGAGACCAGGACTAGTCCACGGACCGGGGGTTGGGGACCCCTGGCCTAGGAATCAGAAAGAAGACAGCCTCATGGCCAATAGTTGCTGGGAAAACCCCAGACCCCTGATTGTGTTATCACTCACATTATTAGGAAAGTCTCCACATTTGGGAGAAGAAAAACTCTACTTTAAAGCAGGATCAGTGAAAGAAGAATGGAAAAGGTGGACTGGCAATGGGTCAAAATTTACGGCAGTTTGAGTCCTGAACTCCGACAATCCAAAATAAAATCTTAAACAATAGAGGAATCAAGGGGAAAAAATAATCCCCCAGAGGAAGAGACAAATAAGGAAAATTCCTGCAGCCTTACTTCTCCTCCTGCAACATTAGAGGCTAGCCACATTTTAGAGATAACAGAAAAAAACGTCCTTGCAAATCTTTAAACAAAAGTCAAGGCCTAATTCTTGTGCTAGTTATTTCTACTTCTGGTTTTTATTGCTTAAAATACTTTAAAATTGCCATCCAGCCTAGTAAATGGTTTGGTAGTGTCAAAGTCAAGTTCTTGCATCATGCCAAGCACTGAGATTGGGTGTTAATTTAGACTGTTGTATGAGTCAATTCTGACATTCATCCATAATTAAGTAAACCTGACGTAGCACAGTTAACCAGACCAATGAGCTATAATACAGGTCTCATATCAATTGTATTTTAATTCATTTAACAGGAAAGGTAAGATAGGCATGGCACATCTTATATGCACCAGAAATTTGTCTCTTTGAATCAATTAGTTAACTTTATAATTGTGCTAAACCTGGTTTATTTTAGCCAGTGTGAAATCATATGCCTTAAACCATGATATACAAATAAAATCCTGTTCCTGTATTTCATTAGTTGCTTCAAAGGTTAAAGAATGAGCTGTATTTAGCCCGATGCATATACTCCGAGTGGATGTATCCAGTTTGGGATTAAAGTGTAAAAAATATTCTGACTAGATCTGAGATTTCTGTGAAAAAGCTATTAATAACAAAGCTATTTCATTTCATTTCTGTTTCACTTTCTACTCTAAATCTACTTACTGCATTATTCCCATTGCAAAGTATTCCACTCTCCCTGAAGCCACTAATCTCTTCAAATAACCACAGTTTCCCATCTGTTAGCTATTTCAGTTCTAACCATTCTAAACGTAGAATGAATTTTCGGTTTATTCACGTCATCTTTAATGTAAGACAACAAAAATTGCTGAAACATTAGGAAGTCTGTTCAATAGCTTTTATTTATTATTATTATTATTTATATTTTTTCCAGATTTGTCTATCATATTTTTATCATACATAAACGCAACCATTTTCCCCCACGTATATCACATCCTATCTACAGTATGAAGAATCTTGTGATTTCCCCGCCCCTCTTTCTTTTCAAATCCTACGTGGTGGGTTTTTTGAAGACAGTTCTCCCAGTTTAGCCTCTATATTTTTGCCAATGTATAGTTATAATTCATTTAAGTGGTTCTGTTGAATGTACAAGGAAAGTGAAGTTTGGATTTGCATAGATAGATTATTTAATGGGGCATAAGTAGCAGGGCTGATACTGTATACTAAATGGAACATCAAGCTATGGTTTATAGACCCCAATCACCAGGTTCATGCAAGATGCTGAATAAAAAAATAACCAACATTTTTACTATAAATTTGATACAATCAAGCAAAAGGTGGAATATGATCAATCATTCTGGAAGCTCTCCACTAGTATGAATGAATTCAATTCCTTCCTTCCTTCCTTCCTTCCTTCCTTCCTTCCTTCCTTCCTTCCTTCCTTCCTTCCTTCCTTCCTTCCTTCCTTCCTTCCTTCCTTTCTCTCTCATTCATTCAATTTGTTTGGTTTCCTAACTCACCTTGGTGATACTGGGCAGCTCATAACAATTAAAACAAAAGTGCCCAAGCCAGAAAAAAAAAAAAAAAAATTTAAAACTACAAACTTAATGGCTAATATAAAAATGATTTAAGCTATTTTACATGTATCACCCTTATACTTACGAACAATTCTTTTTATCCTTCTTCTTCTTCCCAGTAAATTAATTAAAAAGTTAGTTCTTGGAACCTAACAATCATAATCTCCTAAACACAAATCTGATATCCTCAGACTTTTGGTATTCTAGTCCCATCTAGGATAGCTAGCATCATAGGACTATAGTTCGAAATATCTGAAGTGTAATCAAAAGCAGCTGTAGGGGATATCACATCTGAAGAATGAGCACCACTCAATAATAATAATTGCTTAAATAATGCTGAATTATTAATTAAAATACCATGCCTAATACAAGATTTAAATTATCTCCAGTTTTATTAATATAAAGACAATCTAGCTCTAATGTTTTCCACCCATCACAAAATATCCGCATCACACAGCAGGTTGGATTTTAATAGCTCAGTCTTAAGATCCCCCCAGAACTAGAAACAGTTTTCTGCTTGTTTCTTCTTCACAGCAAGCTTCAAAAGAGTCCTTGGTGCAATTTAACAGCACATCTGTACAGTTCTTTTAAAAAATCTCAATTTTCACACTGTTTGACACTCCATATTTCATCTGAAATAGTGGCTTGATGCAGAAAAGTTTTCAGCCTAGGCATCTACACTTCCCTCCTTCCTCTTTTTTAAACTGTTTTGCCTAATGAAAAATTCCTTTGCACTTTTCAATTAATTATTTTTTGAAAACCTTCAGCAACCCTAATAATGGTGCAATTATGGATTTGGAGTTTCTTAAAAAGTTTCCACACTTTGTCTCTTATCTTTGTGGTTCAAAAAAATGAAATATTATCTAAACTGAGGAACTGGACATCTACGATCCATGCACATATAATCCACAGGATGCTTAAGCCCTCATTGGATTATCCTGTTCTTTCTTTAAAAAAATAAAAAAAAAGATTTTCTCAGCAAGTGATGAGTTTTGTCAGAAAACCACCAAAAGCAATTCAGATTTTTCATCATCTTTACAATCAGCGTGTGGTGATAGGTAAGTATGCTGATTGATATATAGAAAAAATATGTTGGAAGTTCACAATGGAGGGAAATTAAGGTCATAGATAGCCTTCATCTGAGTTTCATTCAATTTAATGAAAAATTCATGTAACAGAGAAGAAACAGCAATATTGACAGTAATAGGGGGTCAGTTTCTGGAGTGAAGTGAGAGTGGTAATGAGTTTTCTCTAGAACACGGGTGTTAAACTCGCTGGGTCACGGGACATGTCGTGATATGTCGTGACTTTTTTTGCATTGCCAGAGCTGGGGGTGGGCGCGGCCTCTGCATGATGCAACCGGCCTGCGGGACGGCAGCTTGACACCCCTGCCCTAGAAGGACTAATCCTTCAGGATATGGGGATTCATAACGTGAAACACTGCAATATTTTGCAGTTACTACTAATCTAGAACACTTGAATGGCTCCAGCAAGAAGGGGAAAAAAGCCATCTCCTTCCATGTTTATTTCAGAGACCTGCTTTGAAATGGGTGTAGGAATTTGAATTTGAAGAATGCTATATCTGACTGGCTCAAGGTTGACTCAGCCTTCCATCCTTCTGAGGTCGGTAAAATGAGGACCCAAATTGTTGGGGGCAATATGCTGACATTTGTAAACCGCTTAGAGAGGGCTGTATGAAGTGGTATATAAGTCTAAGTATTATTGCTATTGCTATCTCTTTTTAGGAGGAATGGCTACACTATAGTAATAGGAAGCTGCGGCTATCTCTGTGGTAAATTTGATGTTGTTAATCTGGAAATTTATTTCAGGTTTTTTTCAGATGGGCGACAACATCAAATAGATGCTTTCCTTCAGAACATATTTGGAGTATAGATTTGGTACTTTCAGAAAAGAAGGAAAATTTGACCCACTGGCTGAATCTGGTCTTCTGGTGGACAAATGTAATTGAATAAATAACCTGTTTAAAATATATGCTATTGAATTATCTATCTTTCTAAAATACTCTGAGCATATTTTTTTTGCAATAAAGGGAGAGCTGAAAATACTTTAGAATTAATGGATCCATAATCCTTTTAGATTTTGGGAGAGGGGAATGCCATTGCCATTGAAACAATCCTGTGTCATTTGTATACATTATAAAGTCTTACTGAAGTATCAAGATATTAATTAGGAGTGAGTTAACTTCTCTAGAAATACTTTGGCACATCTTCTGTGTCCTCTCAAACAGAGGTCCCCAACCTTTTGGGCACCAGGGACCGGTTCTGTGGAGAAAGATTTTTCCATGGACTGGAGGGGGCGTGGTTTTGTGTACTGCCTGCATCCTGTGGGTGGGGCTTTGCTTGTTTGTGCAGACCAGTTCTGGCATACCGCAGCCCGGTACCGGTCCATGGACCGGGGGTTGGGGACCCCTGCTCTAAAATTGCTCCGGAGTGTTTCCCCCGATCCCCTCCCAAAAGTGCAAGTAAGACCCACAAGGAAAGATGTTCCGTTCCTATTACACCAAGAAAATTTGCTTCCGCTGATGGTTTAAGATTTCCAGAGTATCAAAACCATTTAAAAATAAACTTGCTCGTTATAAAACACTTAAGATGTTACTGAATTATACAGTACTTCCTATTCTTCCCAACCAGGTATGTTGTAGTACATCAGCCTCTGGAGTGGCACAAGTCATCTACTCCTGTAATTATCCACATGTAGTAAGCTCTCCTTTGAGTAATTTAACCCCTGGTGGTTTCACAGACACATTCATGTAGGCTTCTTGGAAACTACCAAAAAAACCTCCAATCCAATTCTCTTCGGATGTTTTTATTTTTATTTTCCAGTAAAATCTAAAGCCTTAGGATTTTCTGGAAATCTTCCATCTAAATACTAACCAGAGCTAATCCATCTGAGTTTCCTTCCCTAGGCAAGGGCAGCCGGCTGCCTATCATTTACATGTATGTTATGTATTCCGCATTCCAGCTCTGGTTAGATGATTGGCTTGGCCACAGATTTTCAGTCTGCTTGATTTAGTATTTTTTTTCTTTCCACGGTCTGTTAGTCTTGGCCCTTCATGGATAAATGCCTCAGTGGTAGCATATAATACATTGCACTGCCTTCTATGGACTAATGTAGTTTGTGGTAACTTGTATAATCATCTCCTGTGATCCAAGAAGACTGTTGGTTAGATTTACTCATCAAAATAAATTGGAGCTCGTAGATCATACCCGGTCCTCCAATTTTATCCTGATAATAGTTTGATCAAGTAGTTTGGGTTAAAAGTGCAAGTACAATAGCAAAATATCTCACAGAGAGCTTCCATATTTAACAGCAGACTTGAATCTGGTCTCCATAGGCTGAAAGCTACTTCTCTTACAAGTTAATTGTACAAAGTTACTTCTCGCAGAAGATAACTCTAGATAAGAGAGCCTTCTCAGCCTACATATTGTAGGAGTCCATGCTATTGTAGTGAATCTGGTAGCACCTTTTCAAACTAACACATTTTACTAAAAGGCATAGGCTTCTTCTGTTCTGCCCGGTGCTACGAAGTCACTTTATTCCCAGCCATTGCTCTGTATAAAGGAAAGATGAATTGATAGAGAGATGAGAGCCAAATGGAGGGCACATTTCTGGTCTTTAGAATTTTTTTGATATTACTGATAAAGGACAATATTTGTAACTCAGGGTTCAAATGAGGGGTCCTTGGTGCTCTCTGAGCTTGGTTGTTTTCCTGCAGATTTTCATTACCCAAACTAGGTAACACAGTGCCATCATCAACACTGATGATGTTACTTAGTTTGGGTAATGAAACGTCTGCAAGAAAACAACCAAGCTCAGAGAGCACCAAGGACCCCTGATTTTGATATTATGTAATACCTTGCTATTTCATCATCATATGAATTTGTCTTATGATATAATCCTAGTAATATCTGCTCAAAAGTGTATCCATTTTGTTGATTTATGTCACTGCAACTATGCTCACCACTGAAGCCTTGTGGACATTCTCCCATACTTTCCCTGCCCTGAACCAAAGCTATTTAAAATGCTGATAATGTAACATTACAACTTGCAGCCTTATAGGCAGAATGCTGGGAATAGGAAATGTTAGCCCATGATAAATATGAAAAATAAGTATCAGCAATTAAGGTCAAATTGAAATAGAAAAAAAGGGTTGTTGTGGAAAATCTGCCGTAGGTTAATAAAAGAAATGACTTGTATATTCCATAACATACTCCTCCCTGAAGGATAATGAATCAAATCATTCTCTGAAGTGTTTCTCAAAATTTTATTATTATTATTATTATTATTATTATTATTATTATTATTATTATTATTATTATTATTATTATTATTATTATTATTATTATTATTATTATTATTATTATTATATGGTGGTTTCTTTTGTTTGACAGCAGAAAATGTTAAAATGGAATGTATAACCCTACCTTTACACAGAGATTGGACAGGATTCCATAGCTGATGTGGCAAATTTCATCCTTCAGTGGAAGAAATGGAACATTTGCCGAAGAAATAGGATTTTTTTATATTAATAAAGAAATAAGGATTCCTCCTCAATCTTTTTTTAGCCAATAGTCCATTATGAACTTGTAGGAGAATATTACAGACACTGATAATGGATGTGAGTGTGCATTATATATTTTTGAAATATTTTGAATATACAGTACTGGTGACCAAGAATTCTGTTTACTATTTAGTTCTGTTACTCAAGAGAGTTTATACAGAAATGCAAAAATAAAAAGAGATTTTAAAACACATTAAGACCTTTTTAAAGAAAAAAAAACCCAGCAACAAATTGCCTGATGAAAGATATACATAGTGATTATTCTTCTAAAGGCAAATAGTGCATTACACAACTCTTTCTCCATGCCAGATAAATGAGCTTCTGACACTGGGAATATCTTCAGAAGCCCCTCTCCTGCAGATCTTAATGCTCACATGCTTTGTAAGAGGAAAGCCATTCCCCTAATAGTCAGGTCCTTTAAGCTGCTTAAATGTTTAAAATTAACATCTTAATTTATGCTTGGATAGCAAATAGTGCCAAATGCAGCTCTGTCAGTGCAGACATCCTATGATCCTTGCATCTTATAATAGTCAGCAACCCTGCCAAATTTTGCACCAATTTCAGCTTCCAGATAACTTTACGCTGTGAGCTCCCATATAGATTGTGATGTAATAGAACATAGAATAATAGAGTTGGAAAGGACCTCAGAGTTCTTCTAATCCAACTTCCTGCTCGAGCAGGAGACCCTATACTATTTCAGACAAATGGTTTTCCAGTCTCTTTAAAAGCTTCCAGTGATGGAGCACCCACAACTTCTGAAGGCAAGCTATTCCATTGGTTGATTGCTCTCACCGTTAGGAAATTTCTCCTCAGTTCTAGGTTGCTTCTCTCCTTGGTTAGTTTCCAACCATTATTTCTTGTCTTGCCTTTTGGTGCTTTGGAAATAGTTTGACCCTCTTGTCTTTGTAGGAGCCCCTCAGATATTGGGACAGTGCTATCATGTCACCCCTAGTCCTAGTCCTTCTTTTCATTAAACTAGACATACCCAATTCCTGTAACCATTCTTCATGTTTTAGCCTCCAACCCCCTAATCATTTTTGTTGTTCTTCTCTTCACTCTTTCTAGACTTTTACTAAGGCCTTAGTAAGACCGATAATAAAGACAGGATTTGACCAGCACATGGATTGTTATCAAATCTGACAAGCTCAATAGAAATAGTACATTAGTCATAATTGTGTAAATAAATTCCTTACTACATTCCTCACTGTTAATCTAGAAACAACTGGGGATCAAGGATCTCTCCTAAACTACAGGCTACCTTTAAAGAAGCATAAGCTATCAAGAACAAGTGAACCTTAATCTTAATCTGGACTCAAGATCCTCTCTTTTTATCCAGAATGAATTTTAACTAATTCTCTTTTATATAGCCCATTACTGAACTTGCCCAATGATTAATAGTATTGATTGCTTCCTTAAAGTTGGCTGCAAAAGTGGCAGAGCTGGTTTTTGTCAGCATACTGGTAGAGATCCACTCCAAAGCTCTAAAAAAACCTTTGCCTTCATATAGCTATTGAACAAGAGACACAAGATAGAAGGTGGGTCAAAATAGGATAATGGTCTCAATGCTGAATGGTAATCACAGAGCACATTATTTATACAGACTGATGGGAAAGATCAGAACTACTGTACTTCAATAAAACTCAGCCCCATAGATCAGACATGTCAAACTCGCGACGTCACGTGATGTCGCGTGATGTATCGGAGCTTTTTCCCCATTGCTGGCAATGGGGTGGGCGCGGTTTCATCGTGACGTGTCTGGCCCGCAGGCCGGCAGTTTGACACCCCTGCCATAGATGGTCCAAGAGGATACCACCATTATCAAAAGCTACTAACAGATCTGAAAGTATTAGTAGAATGGCACTCTTTCCATCAGCAACCAAGGTGATGAAATCAGACTCAGTACCATATCCATTTGAAACTTTATTTCTATGAGTTCAATTAATCAGTACCATATTATCAAAATGCAAGGCCATCACAAATTTTAGCTTACTTACATGCTAATCATATGCTTCTCATCATATACTTCACAGACTTGGAGCCTTAGGATGCATACTTCTACACTAGGCCACAATTTACTTTAATCATTGAGCTCACTGAATAACCCATAATGATTAGGTCTTCAGCATCTTTAGTCATAAATTATAGTCTACAAACTGTAGTAGCAGAGTTCAAGCTCAAGCCAAATATACTGCACTATGACCCCAGTTTGTATTATCACCAAAGAAAAATATTATTGATATCTCTCGATAGATAGATAGATAGATAGATAGATAGATAGATAGATAGATAGATAGATAGATAGATAGATAGATAGATAGATAGATAGATAGATAGATAGATAGATAGATAGAATCATCTATCTATCCATCTGCATACACATACTCAAAATTAATTTACTGGAAGGTTTTTTGAGCCGTGCAAAATCCTATATATTTTAAGATCTTGTTACTCTACTATTTCCTGGAGGTAGGTCCTCTTCCCCTTGAAAGCAATGAAATATTTCTGATTAAATTGTGATTGTATTGGTATTTTAGGCCACAGTTCTGTGAAAGCTACTTAGCAAAAGCATAGATAATATTTCTCATGCTTGCAGGAAGTTCAGAAATTGCCATTCCAAAATGTGCCATTATCTCAATGTTGCAGTCTCAAAATATCTGAGTGGCACCAAGATGAAGAACAGTCTGGATTTTTTTTTTGGGGGGGGGGGAATGATATGATTGCACAATCTAATTCGTGTTTACTCATTAAAAATATTCTTGAATTACTTGGTTCCTCCCCCCCCCAGGGCAAATGTCTAAACATTACAGCCTAGTAAGTATTATGTAATATTGAATTCAGATTCTATAAGGGTAAAACATAATTCAAAGTCTAGCCTTTTAATAAAGTATAAAGAATAAAGTTTACTGATATCCTACATCATTACCTTCACAATAATTATTTACATCTTAAAATTTATACCCCCCCCCCCCCCCCCCAAGAAGACAGATGAATACTTGTTTTTCTATTTATGAAAATATTTTAGGATGGCTTTGATTTTATTGCACTGATGTTATTGTAAACCCCAATCTAACTTTTGGAAAATCTTTAAAACAGAAGGGGGTCTTATTGAATATCCTTAAAGTGATTAAATGGTGGTTTAATATAATCACCCTTAGAAGTTAATCCACACAGCAATTCTCCACAGCAGAGATGATTTATCCATTATTCTCATAAGCCTCATTCTCATTACTGTCCTGAATGTATTTGGTTTTCTCAAAACATCAGCAATATAAAGAGCTTGCACTTTTGGTTGCTGCAGAAAGAAAAAAGATTTTTCTGAACTCCAAGCCTGACAATTGGCTAGGCAGTTAGGGCTACTAGGGGTTTTAATTCACAACATCTGGAAAACATGAGGCTGCTTTCTTTTTTATATTACAATAGTGCCTCTGAGGTAGGGATGAACACTCCTCAATTTGGTTTTCACCATATTTCTCACTTTATCATTCTGTTCAGTTCTGTTCCCACACTGATTTACATATTTGATATCTCTTCCCCTGACAAAAAAGACCAATGCTCATTTGTGCATATTTTTATACACACTCTTCCTAATTTTCCAAGCGTTTGCAAACCCACAGAGGCAGTTAGGAAGAAGTTTTCTTCCAAATCCATGCAATTATTGCTAGATAGGTTTCCATTATAGCATGTTTTTTGGCAGGATCCAAGAATTTTATCTTGCTCTTAAATTATTAGTCAACTAAGCTGGACACCTGGACATTTTTCTGCTGAAGTAACTAGGATTTGGAAGAAAACTTCTTCCTAACTGCCTCTGTGGGTTCCTCACCCAATATAAAGAAAGAAGAAAAGTGAAGGGCCCTTTGCCCAGGCAACACCTCAACATAATTATATTCTTTAATACAGCTCTTCCTTGAGCAGCTGGAGCAGCCTCAGGATAAGAAATCTAGCAACCATTTAATTAAATAACAGCTGCAATCATGAATAATATTCTAATATGTAAAAACATAACCTCGAGCCTTTTCCATTAGGGCTACCACAGAGCCATTGCTGTCAAAGGGGAGGGGAAGGATCAAAAACAGTCTAGAGGGGATCTGTATTTGCCTTTCTCATCACAAACTTCTAGGTTCTTCCAGGATGAGTTTTGAGAGAAAAAAATCCTTTGAATACCTAGATCCCAAATGGTCTTGACTTTTAAAAATGATTTCCAATATGTTGAAGGGTTCATTATCTGTCTTTTGCTCCATGAATGTGAGTAGGCCTCCTACTCACTCTATCTCATGCATGTATCTAAAATGCATTTGAGTTTACCCAATCTTTGTAACTATACCTAATCTTTTCTCCTCAGAATATTGTATATGTATCTTCTCCAACTCCATTTTATCCTATGACAAATGAAGTAAACACAGGAGCCTAAATCAGTTAACTTAGAATACATGCTTTCTATTTAGCTTCAAGTCATTTTTGAACGGGTATTTCTCTTTAGAGATTACCTTATTTAGCATAAAGGTAAACACTTTCTTCATATAATATATCTTCATTACAAAAACCAAGTGTAGCCCTCAGTCTGCAAAAAAATACGTTATCTTCTTTATCCATATTTAGGCATTTCACCAGGATGAGTTGACATATAGCATTATTAACATTAATTTTATCATTTTTTTCTGCTATAAATTAATTTTTCCTCCAATAAATAAGAATAGTCTTCTATAACAAAGGCCCCCAACCTTTTGGGCACCAGGGACCGGTTCCGTGGAGAGAGGTTTTTCCACGGACCGGAGATGGCGTGGTTTTGTGTGCTGCCTGCATCTTGCAGATGGGACTTTGTGCACTGGTTGCTGGCATGCCACAGCCTGGTACTGGTCCACAGACCGGGGGTTGGGGACCCGTTCTATAACAAGCTGAAAAAAGGAGACTCTATAGTGTATTTTCTGGCAATGAAGCTTGTCATTGGCTAAATTGTTATGGTTTCAAACATTTTAGCTGCTTAAGTAAGAAAACTGCCAGAACCTTTGCAGTCCCAATGCTGTGGACAGTGGAGCAGGGGACAATTGTCCCTTGCTCCACTCAGTGAATAAAATGACATATTCTCTAAGAGTTTAGAACAGGCAAAGATAGGGTTTAGTATTAGCAGGTAATCTTGTTCTAGAAATGTTGATCTGGCAACAGGGTATAAAATACAGTGATTTTTATTGTAACCACTCCCCCCCTTTTCTGATTTAGGAAAGAACAAAGACAATAATTCCAAAATCCGTGTTAATGCAGGGTCTTTATTAACCCGAGACCAGGTCACAAGCAGCAGGTAGAATTCTTGATCAGGCAGGGAAGAAAATAAAGGGGAAGAGGAGCAGAATAGGAAAAAAGTCAGCAGTCTTACTACTACTGCTTTCACACGGGAGATGTGCTTTGGAAAAAAAGCCTGATTTATAAAATCCACCTTTCTTATTTCCCAACCCACTTCAGACCAGAATACTATGGTAGATGGAAAAAAGGGGGAGGGGAAGAGCCCATGTTGCGCGATTCAGCCTTAGATGGAATTGGTAAGGAAGGTCGACAATAAAAGTAGAGGGGAGGGGAAGGACAGTCTGAACTGCGATAGCAGAAAACTAATGCACTTAAGTTGCAAAGAGGTGTACGCAACGATTTCGGGGCACCCAAGCGTTTTAAAAATGCACGTCTGAGCTCGGCTTCTGTCATCTTGGAAGCCTTCAGGGCTAATTTGCTTAATCTCATTACCACGGCGAAACTAAAGTCAAGGAAAGCACTTCGTCCTTTTCGCCCGAACCAGAGATAGGGCAAGCCCGCGGCCGTTGCACACGTGCGCGATCCTCTTCCCAGGGGACGGGCCTGAGGAAGAGGGAGCCGCGCAAGGCGGGTGGCTCTGCTGGTGCATTGTTCCACTTCAGGGTGGGGCTTGTCATTGCAGGCTCTGGGCTGACCCTGCCTGAGAACAGCTGCATCTGCAAGCCGACAGAGAGAGAGAGAGAGAGAGAGAGAATGTGCACGTTGCGCGTGTTAGTGCCAGGGTGGGATGCATGTCGTCGCCTCCTCTGACCCAGGGTGGGCTTCCTTCCGCAAAAGCGCCGCGCTCTCCAGAGGGGCTGGGAGGGGGAACGGGTTCGGCGACTAAGCAACGCGGCCCTCGCCGGGACTAACGGCCGCGGCGAAAGCACACATAACACACCCGCCCGCACGCCCCCTGCTTTTGTCTGCTGAGTAGCGGCGGCAGGCCCGCGCGGCAGCGGTGAAGGAAGAAGCCCGGCGACACTCCTTGCCGCGCGCTCCCTAGCTCGCGGCCGGCGTTGGTCCCGCCTTTCCCGCTCCAGCAAAACGGCGCCGCGGGCCGGCCCTCGCCGGGCTGGTAGCTAAGCAGCCGCGCTCGGCCCAGGTGAGTCCGCTTTGCTCGGCCAGGCGCTTTCTCGGGGATTGCAGTAGACGGAGAGAGAGGCAAAAGAGCAGAGCAGGCCCAGCCTTGCGGCCTGAGTAGGCTTTGTTTCCCGCCGCCTGGGAGGCTTCGCTGGCGCTGGCTGTGCTCCCTCCTGAGGCTGCGGAGGTAAACCGTGCTGGGTGGGAGTCTCCTGGGAGTGAGGGGAAACAGGCTGCCGCCGCATCTTTACCTAAATATGTGTGTGAGAGGGAGAGAGAGCGCGCGCATAAAATCCCTCCCCCTCCAGCCATTCTTCCCCTTTCCTTCAACCTGGCATTTCTGCCACTGAATGTTGTTTTTTTTAATAATTGTGGCGGAGGCTCTTTTCTTCAACGTGGCTTGGCCCCGTGGTTTTTTTTTTTGGGGGGGGGGCTCTGCTTTAAGCAAGAATTGCATTAAGACAAGAGCAACAGGTATTTTCTTATTTGCCTTTTGGATGGGTTTTATACAGCTTTATAACGTGGAGTAAGTAATATACACGCACACAGCCGCTGGTAGGGAAGAGTTGATGCTGCCGCTTTCTTCTGTTCCTTCTCCCTTTCCCTTTGTGTTGTTGACATTTTGCAACCCCAGCCCTGAGCAAAGAGAGTGAGTGATTGAAGGCACCATTCTCTCTCTCTCTCTCTCTCTCTCTCTGTGGACATCTTTTTATTCCGAAGCAATATTATTTCCCTAATAACTACTTTGTGTTATTTTGCACAATAAGATTTTCTAGACTTTAAGCATTTTTTAACCACGAAACAAAGGGCTTATGGTTCTGGGAAAGAAGAAAACTATTGATTTTGTTCTCTGAGCCATAAAAAGCCTGCATCTTTGAGAAGACTGCAGACGGCTTCAGGTGAACACTTCACCCTGACTTTTTAGAATTACTGTAGTCAAATTGTCATCTTGCCATTTCAAATGTATGGTAGCTAATGTATGGCCAAAGTGATGGGTTCCAGTCTTGGGTTGTTCCATTGTTTGACACAGTGTTGCTTCTATCTCTAGAGAAAGGTGGACAGCTGACAGAATCTGCATAATCTAAAGATTTTCTTAAAACATTTCCAAACCATTGTTTGGGAAATAGAAAGTAGGAGGAGTTACTTAAAAAAAAAGTCTGGAACCTTTCCATAGCAAATAGCAAAAATCAGGTGATGTATTTTTTCTGTGTCTCTACTGCAAAGCAGTGTATTGATTGCAGGTTATTTGCAAATACAGAAATTGTGACAGTGTAGATACTCTTTTATGTAAGTATTGTTTGTAGATACTCTCTTATGCCAGTATTACAATTGAGCACTGATTTCTTTCTCCCTTTCCTGCCCATTGATTTAAAAAAATGGAGATAGATACAATTCCTAGGGATACTTGCCATGTTCTTTCATCACCATGGTAATGTTTTTATTTTTATTTTTGAACTAAATGTATTTTTCCAGTTTTTTATTGATCCGCTGTCAGCGGAAGGGGGGTTATAATTTAAAACTGGGATGATTTCAGAGGCATCATTTTTTTATTGAATTGAATTTTCTTTCTATTCTCCACATCCAACTTCCTATACCAAATAATATCTGTGGATTCATTGGTATTAACTGTATATGTTTGAAACCGTGCAGGAAATCTTGAAAACTTATGAATTTCTCTGCCTTCTGTGGCATTAGGCCTTAGTATCTGATTTGCACAATAACGCTTGGTTACAATCTGATGAAAATTTTCTGTAGATTATGACCTTCTAATGTGTAGAAGCATTTAGAAATGCTTTGTGGAGAAAATTCCTTAATAAAAAACAGTTCTGTCAAAAGCAGAATAACTTCAAAGTCTGGTACTCTGGTGAAGATTATTCCTCTTTTTTTAATTTTACAGATTGATATTTGAGGTTGAAGTTGTAATTTAAAAAAAAAAAGTAAAAAGCCTTTTTTTCAAGTAATAAAAATGAAATATTATATATCTGTATTTCTTTACAGATTTATAGAAGGGGGAGGAGAATAAACAAAGACATATATGCAACTGGCAGAAGAATGTGGTAGTAGTAGTTGCCCAAGTATAGAAATAGTAGAATTTGGAATTCTATTACAGGACAGACAGAGTAAAAAAAACAGAATTATTCAATAATTTATATTCCTCCAGTTTTTCTAGAATCTTAGCAGTTCTTTTAGTTTTTAGCTCAGTAGATTGTCCTTCCATACCTCTTGGAACTACAAGGGTGGAATAAAGAATCAATGAAGTACATCAAATTTAGTTTTGAGGTTTTTTTTAAAAAATCAATTACTGTAACCTGCATTTTAGTGTACAGATTAGGTACCTTGGGCACGGAATAGAATATTTAGAAAAACTAGAAAGATCTATAATCTAGGTTGATGACAATCCATTGCTAGTTGATTTATCCTGGACTTCTGACTTCCCTGTTTGACATTGCTCGCTTCTATAAAAAATACTATAATGAGATCATTAATTTTACATAAAATATTTATATACATACTTCCTGTATCTAAAGAATAAGAGCCTGAATTGTGTTATGCTATAGTATATATATTTTTTATCAGGAAATCAGTCTTGGGTTAGGAGGGACTCACATGGGAATTTGGTGTGTTTAAGAGGCAGACTCTACCATTGTGTTTAATATCTGTCGAGATCCTCAGCTTGAAATATGTTTGGATTTGATACTTTATCGAAAAAAGAAGTTTCCTGTGTAATGAAGTCTTCCTGGCACAGTATAACATATTTCAAAAGCTACCACTGATGTTAATGTTCCCCTTTCCTTCCTTTAGAAGCTTATCGTCTGAAAACAATTTAGTTAAATACTGAGTCCCATAGGACTGGCTACTACAGTGATGGCGAACCTTTTAGAGACTGAGTGCCCAAAAACTGGCCCCGCCCCTGCCCCACCCCCTGCCCTGCCCCTGCCCCACCCCCACTCCATCCTGCCTGCCCGCAGGCTACTCACCGCCTCTAGGGCCGCTGCAGATCGCCCAGGCAGCCCAGCAGCGCCACGGCAGCCACGCCCTCTGCCCACGCCCCGCAGCATCAACTGTGCGCGTTGGGGCGTGAGGGCAGAATCTTGTCTACGCTGCCTGGCTGCCATGTCTTTGGCTGCGCTGCTCCACGTGGGCCACGCTCAGGGGTGACTCTCCTCCAGGGAGGCTGCTGGTGGGGTCGCGGGCAGAGGCAAGGCTGGGGCAACGGCATGTGTGCCCACAGAGAGGGCTCCGAGTGCCCCCTCTGGCACCCGTGCCATAGGTTCGCCACCACTGGGCTACTATATATTGTTCCTGATTAAAACGTACATATTCTATTTTGAGATTGCTCTATTTGCAACACTGCAACAGATGCAGGCTTAGCTGTTAGCCAGTACAAGTGCTATCTATCCTACCCTATTCTAAGTTAAAATCCTCCGCAAAGGTTAATCCTGGTTTATCATTACAAACTTATCTGTATTGCAAATGGCAACACCACAGCAGCCACACTAAGTGGAGGAAGAATTTTTAAAAACATTTCAGCGCTCATATGTGTCTTGCATTGGAATGGGTGAGGGGACGAGGTATTGGATTCAGATCTGTCCACAAATACAGTGAGGCTTGTGATTAGATCATCTATGATTTTTTTGGATTTCCAGTCAGAATCATGACCAAATCAGAATAGGCCAAGCCCATACTGGTTTGGGGTAAGTCTGGTTGTATCTAGGGCTTCAGATCCAATCTTGAAATGTGTTGGTCAGTCTCTGTGAAGCCCCAGAAGTAATGATATGTTACAGAGACTTGTTCTAAAGCTTAAATCTCTTATACGATCCCTGTGGATGGCAGTATTCCATATGAAATCTCTGATTCTATTTAGTCTTTTAAATATTCTTTTAATTTCAAAAAGGAAAGCCAATATGCTGTAGAAAAAGATTCTTCAAGTAAATCTTTTGAGCTTTATTTGGAATTATGAGCTGTGGTGGCGCAGTAGTTAGAATGCAGTATTGCAGCCTAATTCTGCTGACTGCTAGCAGTTCAGTTCTCACCGGCTCAAGATTGACTCAGCCTTCCATCCTTCTGAGGTCGTAAAATGAGGACCCAGATTGTTAGGGGCAATATGCTGACTCTGTAACCGATTAGAGAGGGCTGTAAAGCACTGTGAAGCAGTATATAAGTCTTAAGTGTTATTGCTATTATGTCTATTTGCACATAAAAAAATGCATTAATGGGTTTCAGTTAAGAGGGGCCATTACTAGCTGGAGAAAATGGTGGGATTCAACTACCAGTTGACACTGACCCAGATGAGTGTTGTTGTTTTTTTGTTAAAATTGCCCATAATAGCAACCATTTTTTATGAATGCCTTGGTATGTTTTCAGATTTCTTTTTGTATACTAGGTGCAAAAGATGAAAGAATCTTGCTTTAAATGTCCACTTTTACGACCATTTTCCATTGTCTTATGACCTAGGTTAAATGAGCAACATATTGAATAAATGTAGTCTAAAAGAAATTGTCAGACTTCTCTACTGATTTTCTTGCCTCCTTCTGTAATTCAAAGTTTTGTACCTCCAGCAGAATAAATTCAGTTTGCGAATCTGGTTCTCTTTGATTTTTCACTATCAAATGTAGTGATGTATAGGTAATCTTTGATTTACAATCTGTGGTTGTAAGTTGAGGCACTACGTGACTGAACTTGATTTTACAACCATTTTTTAGGTTAAACATAAAGTGAGTCAATGCGTTGTTAAGTTTGCTTAAGTCATTAAGCAAATGCAGCATATCCAGTGGGCTTTTTCTGCTGAAAAACAGCAAAACAAATCACAAATCGTGGTTATGTGACTGTGGGTTATATACACTCATGTGACTGTGGAGTTTGATGGGGTAGCTGTAACTTTGAGAATGGGTTGTAAGTAGCTTTTTTGAAGTCCGTACAGTTGATAAGTGACTAGTCATGAGTCAAGGGCTACCTGTACCAGTCATTGTATTGTGGAACATATTCCTATTTTGATTATTTTATTTTGAATTCTATGGTGTGAGAGAAGTAAAATGTCTCTAAAGAATCTGTTGTAAACTGCCAATAGAAAATTTCAAGTTCTAATTTATATTCACAGGGCTTGAAAAGTTGAGTCAAATCTCAAGTCTGTTTTGTTACTGGATTCCTGATGTCTTTGGAAATTGCCATAAACACAGTAAGTAGGTTCATTCAGTTTCTAAATATTTAGCGGGCATAGATATATAATTTATTTTTGCCAGTTGTCAAAATGTTTTAATTTTTATATAGACAGGTCTGTTGACACAAGTGTTAGTTATAGTTGCAGACCACATAATTAATAGCAAAAATGTAAGTATGTTTACATAGGTCAGGTTTTCTATGTTCACTAAAATCCCAGAAAATTGAATCTGAAATTGTGCTTTTATATTTAATAATGTAAACCAGGGGTCCCCAACCCCCGGTTCGTGGACTAGTACCAGGCCGTGGCATGCCAGCAACCGGTCCGCATAAACAAGGAAAACCCCATCTGCGGGATGCAGGCAGCACACAAAGCCATGCCCCCTCCGGTCCATGGAAAAACCTCTCTCCACGTAACTAGTCTCTGGTGCCCAAAAGGTTGGGGACCTCTGATGTAAACAATATAATTAGTACAATAGCACTAGTATTGTTTGTTGCATGCAATGGGGCATGTACACTGAAGGCAGAAGTGTGTTCACTTTGGGGCCTGCAGGAACAGAGCCATTGGCCAGATCTTTAGTCTTTTTAAAGACTTGCTCGCATGAGTGGGGCCGCAGATGCCCACGATGATGCTTATGGCGGTGCTCGCATGAATGGGGCCGAGAATGCTTGCAGCGCTCTTGATGGCACTCACGCGAGTAGGGCTGTGCGCGTGTACACACACGCATGCACCGACCAGCCACTCACGCGGCCCCGTGGCCAATAGGCCACAGCCCACAGGTTGGGGACCTCTGCTCTAGTGCTGTCTGGATTTTTTTGCCCTCCAGATTTGTTTGTCTTAGTACATGACTGATACAACCTGCTGAGTGAATGCCCCAAATAAGCTCTGTTGCTGTTCTTCCCTAAAAGCACCTTGTTTGTGTAAGCTCTGGGCAGCATAATTGTTCTCCTTTAAATATTGAATTGATAACTAATGATAGCTTGCCAGCCTTACTTCAGAAATTTGCCCTGACGCGCAACAGAGCCTCCATAGTGTATGGATAAAGTGAAAAGTGTGTTAGTCATAATCAACTGATTAAATACTCCAGAATCAAAGAGTAATCTAGATCTCAGGAATGAGGCACAAACCAGTGTCTGCATGGTTAAGGCAAAACCAATGTGCATATATTCTGATTTAACCTAGCTGCTCACAAACTGCATTCTAGGGAACTTTCTTGAAAATTTACCAGGAATTGCTGAACAAAGAAATCACAGAAGTTAAAATACATTTCCTCGTCGCTGTCTAAATTGCTTTCTTAACCAGTAAAGAAATGTTGATAATAACGCATCAAAAATATTCACACATTTTGATATGTTTGTGTCCAGGAAGTTAGTTCCTGAGTGTAGATTTTAGAATCATATAAATTGTGTTTGTGTTATTTTGTGTTATTTTTAGTTTACTTGGAAAACTGATCAATATGAAAAGTATTCTTGATACAAGAAACTAGTAAAATTAAATGAAACTCAATTAGATGATTTAATAACAACAGGCTTTGAAAAATAGGACGAAAATTTGTTGAAATCTTATGAAGATAGTATTGAGATTTTTTCTGTTGAAGTCCTATAGGCATAAAATAAATATGGGATGTGGTCTTCTGCTTTTAGGTGAGAAGATGAGCAGCTACGATTCAGAAAAACTGAAGTTTGAAAATTTTTCTGACAAAACTAGAGAGAGAAATTGCATTGATTAAGATAAAAAGACATGAAGGTATGACACAGTTAAACAGATGAACAATTGCTCAGAGTAATTGAGTGAGGAGAGATGATACCTGAATTTGAAAATCTTTTGGATATGGGTAGATAATGATACTATATAAAACTTGTTACTGGCAGTCAAATCTGACAAAGTGGTTTCTGGTCAAGCTATGACAAACTGTTTTGTTTGGGTCAGAAGTAATGTAATATTATTTCAAGGCTACTTTAAAATGTGGCTGCCACTAACCTGATAATTTCATATTCTTATATTGAGATTGTTTCCTATTCTTTTCCTAGTATCATAGTATCTTGGATTGTCATATTGTGTCATTTACTGGGGATTAGTGGATTATGAACATTTAGAATTTGACAATTTTATTGTATAAAGAAGTATTATAGGAAATAGGTGTTTCTGTTTAAATACATCAATGAAATTTCTCTTGAATACTTCAGGTACAAAATAATTAAGGCTCATCTTCTTTTTGCTTACCATATCTCCTTTTCCTTCAGCTGTATCACTTAAATATGATTAAATATAATATGATCACTTAATATGAGCTAGCAGTGTGCAGCAGCAACCAAAAAAGCTAATACAATCCTTGGTTATATAAACAGAGGCATAGAATCAAAATCATGTGAAGTATTAGTACCACGTTATAAAACCTTAGTAAGACTACACCTGGAATATTGCATCCAGCTTTGCTCACCACATAAAAAAAAAATAATAATAATGTTGAGATTTTGGAAAAAGTGTAGAGAAGAGCAACTAGGATGATTAAAGGCCTGGAGACTAAAATATATGAAGAACAGTTGCAGGAACTGGGTAT
Organism: Azemiops feae; assembly: GCA_023970755.1. Lineage (NCBI taxonomy): Eukaryota > Metazoa > Chordata > Lepidosauria > Squamata > Viperidae > Azemiops > Azemiops feae. The sequence goes on from JALGBA010000838.1 coordinate 1,269,185, forward strand.
GGCTAGTCTAGAGAAAAGAAGGACTAGGAGTGGCATGATAGCAGTATTCCAGTATTTGAGGGGCTGCCACAAAGAAGAGAGGATCAACTTATTTTCCAAAGTACCAGAAAGAAAAACAAGAAACAATGGATGGAACCTAATCAAGGAGAAAAGCAACCTAGAATTAAGGGGAAACTTCCTATCAGTGAGAATAATTAACCAATGGAACAACTTGCCTTCAGAAGTTGTGGGTGCTTGCTTCATCACTGGAGGTTTTTAAGAAGAGACTTGCCAGCCACTTGTCTCAAATTGTATAGGGTGTCCTGCTTGAGCAGGTGATTGAATTAGAAGACCTCCAAGATCCCTTCCAGCTCTATTCTGATTGATTGATTGTATTTCTCTTCTCTGACCCTTCCCCACCTAGCATTTCTCTTAGATTTGTACTTCATATACTGTAGCTGCATTGGACACCCAGAAAGTGGCAGTCTTGAAAGCAGGATGTCTCCCCAGCCTCTACCCATTGGAACAGTCTGCTGCCAGTGCCCTGGGCCTGCTTCTCTTACTCCATTCCTGGTTGAACCAGAAACTGCCTGAAGAGAAACCCAGATATTTATCTTTGAATCCTCTTAAAGGGTGATTCACGCATAGGTGTAACTAACCTTGTTTTATTTATTTAATGACATCTGTATGCTGCTAAATCTTTACCACAAGCTTACAAAATAGAATAAAAGCATTCAGAATACAATAAAAAAACCAAAAATAATATAGTAATAATGGAAATGGTAATAGTGATAATACCTCATCACAGAAAATAGTAATCATCACAATCATTCCCAAAAGGTTGCTGGAACATCCTGATCTTTAAAAGCTTCTCTGACGTTATCAGTGATGGGGCCAGGCTATCCCATAATATAAGTGCCATGATGGAAAAGCAGTCCTCTGTGACCTCAGCCCCGTTGCCTCATGATCTTTTAAACATCTGGATCCCAAGCTATGTAGGACTTTTATTCCTCAAAACTAATACTTTGAATCGCACCCAGAAACCACTTGGCAACAATGCAAAGCTTGCAAGATAGATGTTGAACCAGCCAATTTTACCAAATGGTCTTCAAAGGGAGCAGTCTGGTGATGAAAGTATGGGTTACTGTGTCAAGATTCTCTTTATTCCAGAAAGGGCCACTACTTGTGTCCCAGAAGAGCTAGGCAAAGCCCGTTCTGGTCATGGTCTCTACCTGCCCATCTAGCTGGATTCCTTTTCTCTCATCAAAAGACAACACAAATTGGTAGAAAACTGCAGTGAACAAACCATCTTGCTTGGGTTCAGTTTTAGCCTACTTAACCAGACTTCAGCACAGAGCTTGGGACCAGAACAGGCACAGAGCTTGAAATAACTGAAATTGCTATAAAGCTTGGGGATTTATCAACTTGACAGCCAGATTAAGCTGTGTGAAGAGGGATTAAATTGGGTTGCAGGGTGATTGGTACACCAGAAGAATACTCAGCTTATCTTGACAGCCCGATTCAACACACAGGGACTCACACCTTGTCACAAAAGCAGTACCCTGGTTGTATAGATAATCCTTACATAACGACTGATCTGTTTAACAGACATTCAAAAGTACAGCAGCACTGAAAAAGTAACTTTACAACTGGTTCTCACACTTATGACCATCACAATATCCCTACAATCACGTGATTGGGATTTGTGTGTTTTACATCAAGCAGGCACTTACAACTTTTACAGCATCTCACAGCCACATGGTCACACCATTTGTGTGCTTCACAGCCAGATTCTAGAAAGCAAAGTCGGTGGAGAAGCTGGCAGTAAAATCATATCACAGTCATGTGATGACTTGCTTTATGGCTGAGGGTGACTTGATTCACAACTGCAGCAGAAGTGAGGTGGTAAGTCAATTTCAGTCATGTGATACCTTGCTTAACAACTCTGTTGCTTAGTGATAAAATTGGTGGTCCAAATTGTGGTTGTTAAACAAGGGCTACCTATATATACAATCTGTCTCATAAGATCAATGCTATTCGTTCTTCTGGCCAGTTTTGTGCTAAAACAATAAGCCATGATTTGCATTCTCTACTGGTTGGATTTAGTGTTGAATCCAGTGAACTAATCATATGACGCTTTAGTATGATGTATGAATACAGTCATTATGCAAGCCTAAATCAATTCATGGACTTGTAAGATTGCTCTTCATCCCTTGGAAAGAACTTAATAATACGTTGTAGGTAAAGAGTATCCTGAAGTATCCTGGAAAATAACTTGAAAATCCATATTCATGAATTAGTGGTGAAGAAAAATGTCAAAACAGCTGGTTTGTGCCACTTTTAAGAGCTGACTCATAAAATTCAGTTATATGTAGTGTACTTAAACTTATAAAACCAAGTATATTTAGTGCATTTACTTCAAAGAGGCTTCTTACGTGATTGTTCTTCCACCCACTTAAATTATAGTATTAACGAATAATTTCATAAATAATTTAAAACTGTAAGAATCTTTGAGCCTGAAGAGCTACTGTGCTCTTATGACTTACTCCAGAATTTTCTTTTGTATTATCAAGTGTTTATATGAATAAATGTACAAAGAAACAAGGGTTATAGCACAAAGGTCTAAGGGAAGATGTGGGTGGAAATAATGCATTTGGCTGGGAGCCAGAAAGACAGGTTGTAACATCGACCTTTTTTTAATGCTGTATATTTGTCCTTAAAATTGTACAACTGAGTTATAATTTGAATCAATCCTTTAAGTAGATTGATACGCACAGCTTTCATGAGAAGATTACTACACCGAAATTATGGTTGTAGGAAATTATTCCTGGATGCTCATCTGTGTCACAGCGCACTGCCTGCTGAAATGCACTTGTCCTAAATGATCGTTTTATATGACTTGGGTGGCACTCCCTTTACTGTCCTGCTTCCTTTTCTTTTGCCTTTGTGTAAACTGTTTTTTTTTTATGATGAATATATTTATCTTGGTATAGGACTGCAAATTAAACTGTTCAGTATAAAGCTAAATCAATATGCATTTCAAGATTTTTTTTGTCGGGACTTTATCCTGAAAATGGTGCACTAATGGAAGTAATGTTTAGTTTGGGTTTTCATATTTCTTGAGTAAAAAGAGCATTAGGAAGGCGTCCTAGAGAATTCTTCTTTATTTCTTTGTCATTGTTTGGCATCATTTACTTCACCACAAATGTATGCTTAAAATTATCACTGTGTGAATCAAATTTTAGGAAACTAGTGCTTTTTTTTATTGATACACTTCATTAAGTATGCCAGATGAGAAACATATAAATGATAAACATATAAATTCATTTTCATAAATGATAAATGAATATATTTTAACCCTCGGCAAATGAAGTGGATGCAGTACAACTATGTACATCCAGTCCTTAAATATTTTTTTTAAATAACGAACTTCTTTGGAAATGCATGCATGGCAAAATCAACACATTTACAATATATTTATATCAGCCCACAAAAGTATCATTGAAATCAGAGGCATTTGCTTCTGAGAAGACATGCATATAATTATTGTTTTTGCAAATACTCATTTCCACCTAAGTAATTATTTCATATCTGATGGAAAAAGTTTTTAAAAAATAGTTCTGGGGTGTAACACCTGATATTTATAAGCATAATGGAGATATATATATATAGTTCTGCAATTTTTGCAAATTGTCAGTAATGATGACTTGTAAGGTTTCGCATGGAAAAAGAGCATAGCCTGTTTTCTTAGGAAAATAGGTACCATTGAATATTAGAAAGGTTTTTCTAACAATGAGTGTTTTGACAGAGTAGCCAATTACCTAGAAATAATAGGCTTCTTTTCCCTGGCTATCTTCAAGAAGGCGCTTAATTTGGATTTCTGCACTAAGCTAGAATTGAGTGCAGCCTATAATTGTTAAATGTTTGGATGTGATGAATTAACTGAAAATACAGATCTCAAGTTCCTGAGTCCTGATGGAAGGAAGTTCATAAATCAGGGTTCAGCCTGTTTTTGATATGGTTGCAATCTCTTTGGGGAAAAAACACAACCAATCAGCAGGGTGGAAGTGCTCTTTGATCCACATCTATCTCAGCAAATTATGAGACAGTGAAAGTTCTGAATGTAATTTTTTTCTGTTGAATGTTCCCACTTGATTAGAACCTAGAATGTTTATGTTTAAAAATCTTTAGAACTGAAAAATGTAACAATATTGAGAATTGTAAAATTTAGAAAGCAATGGACATAGACATTATAAATTGTTGATTTAGTCTAATTAATTCATTTTTAACATAGATTTAGGTATACTTTCTTTACTTTTTATATACCTTAATGCTTTCTTTCAAGGAAAAATAGGGCTAATGCTTTATTTGAATTGAGATTCCAGGGTCCAATTATTATTATTTTTTTTTTTAAAGTACATTTATTTGATCTTTTTTAAAAGGTGGAAAAGATGCAGAGTGCAGTGATCTATTTATGATGTACCTTTAAAAGCACTGCATAAAAAACTCATTCAATATTTTTGATTCAGAACTTGGGAAGATTTTATCATGTTAATGGTGAAGTTGTAACATGAATTTTGATTAGAAAAATATCTGTCTAAAACAAGTTCTGGCTTTTCTACAAATAATAAATAAGCTGCAGTTGAAAACAGTAGGAGGATTTGTAAAATTAAAATGGCCTGAGGAATCTCAGTTTTTGAATATAGGAAATGTATTTCTGAAAAGCTTCTGGCAATCAAAATAATTGAATGTGTTTTATAGAATAGTTTATATTGTAAAGATAAAGTTGATGGTGATACAATAATGCATTTTCTTTACATGGGGTAGATTAAGGAAATGTGCCAGTGTTTGATAAAAATGCTTTTCTTATACAGAAAAGAAAGATAATGCTCAAAAAGATATTACTCAGCCAGGCACGATATCAGGGAGTCTTTAACTTGCATTCTACAGTTGTTACTTTTATAATTGTAATTATATGGGAGGCATTCCATACACCATGTCATTTCTTTTAAATTTCAATATTTGTTTCATGGATATGAATAGTTTTCAAGAATGTTGAAAAATTGTTCTTCTGCTAGTCATAGCATCTTTTATCTTTCATGTTTCACCAGTGTATTATATTCCTTATGAAAAGTGCATTGTATCCTAAAGAAAAGCTTCTGATTCTCTTTGGAAGGCCTTAGTACCCGTTCTGCTAAGCACACATAATCAGACATTCAAAGAAAAATTGTAATTGCTTATGAACTGGAAGAAGGGTATTTTTTAGTCTATGGGCAGAAATACCTGCTTTCCCTATCTTAATTCTCTAAAATAGAATTGGATTCTAAAGTTCTAAGCAACGAAAAATGGATGAGGAGGAATATTTTAAGTGTGTTGGGAATGAACATGCCTTATATGTTTCACTGTTCTTGTTTGAAGTTACATTTCACTGCTCTAAAATATATTTAAAGCAAAGATGAAATAGAAGACAAAACAAAAGCTGAAAAGTTTCCAGTTCTCTTAATTAAGATTTATTAGGCCGGATCAGATTAGTCATACAGTGTATGTATGAAAATTCTTTCTATATATCTGAAGGTTTTAAAGTTTATTAATAAGTAAAATGCAAATCAAATAAGGTGATTGTTTGAATCCTGTATATGAAAAAATAGCACTAATGTTAACATTACAAACATTGCATTTTTAATATTTGTCAGATATGTACAAACTAACATAATGAAAAAGATTTTATGGAATGATGGATCTGTGTCTTAAGTTAATAACTAAGAAAACTGCTTGTTCTGCAGACTTTTCCTTTTTCTATCTGTATCAAAACTACAAGAACAAATAAAAGTTGTGTGTACTTAAATATTGGTGTTTGAAGGTCTTTCTACTTCCATATCAATCAGTAAGAACTACAGGATACAATTTACTTGCTAATATAAGAAAGGAAATAAAAGGATTAGGAATGTTTGTGAATCAAAAAACGAGTAGGTGTGTATTTTCATAACTTCAAACAACCACATTTGGTGGAACATTCCAGATAGGTTTTGATTTGGTCTGATTATAATCTCAAACATCTTGGTGGTTCTAAATTTCAGCCATGAGAAATCACAGAGGGATCTTAGAGGGTGAGTAGGCCAGGCTTGTGCACCTTGTCCTTCCCATCTTCTCACACATAAAGAGTGAATCAATAAATAGAGTCAGTTTAGCCTAGTGCAGGGGTGTCAAACTGCTGGCCCGCGGGCCAGATGCATCATGGCGAAACTGCGCCCACCCCAAAACGTCTACAGTTCATCAGGGACTTTAGGAAAGAAAAGTAGAATGTGACCACTTTTAATGGGTTTAATATCATGAAACATTCTTCAGTTGTAACAAGAGCACATGGACTACTACCTGGACAAGTTTAACACAATTACATATAATAATTTATTTTCTTTGGCTGTGGTTTCTAATATTATGCTGTTGCATTTTCAGATCTCTGAAAGTTAAGAGAAGATAGGATGGATGCTACCGTAATATTGTCTATTCTGAAGAAAAAATTAGCTTTCCTCTCAGGTACAGTTGTGTCCTTTTTATTTTTATGTATTATAAGAAAAACTATTTTAAAACATTTTTCTGCTTTCACTGTTTTCTGATATGTGGCCTCAATATTCGGTAGAAATTCTTCTGATGACAATTGTGCATTTTATATTACTTTCAATCTCATCTTGTTCATGTGGAAATAATGATTATTAGTTTTCTGTAGATACTCAGTAAATAAAATTGTATTTCTATTTTGGTGTATTAAAATTCTCTCCATATTCTAGGTTTATTTTTAATTTTAAAATGTTACATTAATAGCAGTTCAAATAACTGTCTTACACATGTCTAAAATATGGAGAATTCAAAACATTCTCAAAGGTACTTTTTCAAGAACCAACTGGACTTTCTTGTTTTTCTTTGAAGACGTTTCGCTTCTCATCCAAGAAGCTTCTTCAGCTCTTGACTGGATGGTAGGGAATGGAAGGATTTATATTCCTTGCAGACAGCTGGTCATTTGCATTCTTTTAGAGAGTTGTTGAGGTCACCTGGATGTTTATCTGTTCAATTTCAAAATTGAATATTTGCACCACTCAGGTGACCTTGAAGACACAGATAAACCTCCAGGTGAACCTTGGATGAGAAGTGAAACATCTTCAAAGAAAGTCCAGTTGCCTCTTGAAAAAGCACCTTTGAGACAACCATGACCTGGATGACTGAGAATCTCCATAGACAAATTCAAAACAGTGTTGATTGAGATGTTGATCAGGCTGAGAGCTCTTTCAGTCTTAAGCTACTAAGATATGTTCTCTTAGGATGCATTTGGATGTTTTAATTTTAAATGCTACAAGTAGTGCTTAATATTTGATTAGCTTTATGTTTTTTAAAATTGATGTTGGACTCTGGATGCCTAGATTGCCCTCTGATACAGTTGTAAAAAAAAGTATTCCTGTTAAGCAGGTTTTATTTGATAATGGAGGTATTGTTTACTCCTATAATTTCTACTGAGAGCCCACATTTTTTCCTTCCTTAGAATCCTATAAAATGAGAACCATAATATTTATTACATTGTAATAGCACCAATCCTTGAGGTTTACTTCATATAATATAAGGTAGTAACTTGATTAGTTCATGACTAATGAACTGCTTAATAACAACTCTTTATATTTGTGTTGCCTCATTTATTGCTGTTTATAGATGACTGAGTGGAAAAGTTACAAACTTTAGGACATTAAGGGTTTTTATCACTTAAAAGCTTACTTGTACTATATAAATACAGGTAGTCTTTGACTTAACGACCACAATTTATGTTGCTAAGTAAGAAATTTGTTAAGTGAGTTTTGCCCCATTTGATGACCTTTCTTGCCACATTTGTTAAGTGAATCACTGCAGTTGTTAAGTTAATAACACGATTGTTAAGTGAATCTGGCTTCCCCATTGACTTTGCTTGTCAGAAGATTTCAAAATCTGATCACATGACCCCAGGATAAATATGAACCAGTTGTCAAGCATCTGAATGTAAAACATGTGATCATGGGGATGCTGCAACAGTAGTAAGTGTGAAAAATGGTCATAAGTCACTTTGTTTAGTGCCTTTGTAACTGAACATTCACTAAATGAACTGTTGTAAGTCGAGGACTACCTGTAGTTTTTTTAAGCAGTATAATTGGCAGATAGGAATGTATTTGGGAGATGCCAAAAGGAGAACTTACTTGAGTTACAAGTTGCTAGCATAGATGTCAAATAATAAAAAAAATGGTTTTGAATTTATAGATGCATAATAGATCCTAAACAGTTGTAATATCCTTGCTTGCTTAATGATTATTAAAGTATCAGATGCACATTACAAGTTTTATCCCTTCCTATCTCTCTCTCAACTGTGTGTGAATTCCACGCAGCCATCTCAAGCGAAGAAGATGATGTATTTCATTCTATAGTTGATTTCCAATCTTTCATTTAGAGCAGGGGTCCCCAATCTCCGGTCTGTGGACCAGCACCGGTCCACAGCATGCCAGCAAATGGGCCGCACAAACAAGCAAAGCTCCATCCTCGGGATGCAGGCAGTATTCAAAACCACACCCCCTCTGGTCCCTGCAAAAACTTTTCTCCATGACACCGGTCCCGGGTGCTCAAAGGTTGGGGACCTCTGATTTAGAGGATTGATGGTATTAAAGTAGAGCTATGTTCATCTTCAGCGAAAAGGCAAATAAAAATAGCCTTAATAATTAACTGCTTAAAATTGTAAGCATCATCTGTAACTAAATGTACTTAGAGATAAATTTTACTTATTGCAAAGGGACTTGGGACCAAAGGAAATGTTTAGAATTGGTCTAGAGATTATTAATTGTTTTATTTTTGGAAGCAAAAAGCATATTGCTTTGGTTTCTGAAAATCATTTTGAAGATTTACTAAGTCGGAATTTTATCTCTCTGTGTGTATGTATCTTTCTTTAATTTTCCCCAGCTATTTTTGCTTTTTACTGGAAGACTAGATTTTATATTACATGCAAAAACTATATTTAGAATGGACAAATAGAAATAAATTACGACACTTCCCATAATATCAGCAGTGAAGAGCAAGGAACTAAAATAATTTTACATAGTGATGTTCTTAATTACACATATCTTCATTTCATCCATTCTTCTATTTTCTTGGCCAAGATGTGCAACCAATGGTAATATGATATAATGCAAACAGTCTCTGACTTTGGTAAACTCACCTCTACATAGCTCTGTAAAACATGATAGTTGGCTGTATACATGTGTGAAAAGGTAGCTGCCATTCTGTGCATTCTCTAAAATCTGTCTGCCTCAATCATATATGTGGAAAAAGATTGTTCGTTTTTGTGCAAGTACAAAGACAGCCAGTTGCCATGCAAAAATTGGTGATCTAAATTTTGCAAAAGTTGATATTTATGGAGTGATATTTATGAATATCAGAAATTGCTTGAACCACTGATACAGGAACATGTACGTAACAGTCTAAGCAGATAATGTCCCTCTTTTTTAGGGAAATGGGCAATTCAGAAATAAATAAGCAAGAAACATCCATACTCACCATATGTAATTTGAGTACCAATGCATTGGTGGTTGTCCGATTGATTGCCTTTATATGGTATTCCCCCCTCCATCCAACATCTCTTAGCGGCTTATATGAAATATAATAAAGCAAAAAAGGGTATGGTTAAAATATTAATAAAGTAACAGCCATAAAAGCCCAAACTGGGGGTGAGGGGAAACCAATGTAACTGTGGAGGGGTTGGAATAAGAATTCAGGATGAATTAGTTTGTGTATCAGTAACAAAAATCAATGTGTTTGAGGGTGGATGAATGGATGAATTTCTTAGGTGACAACTTTTAAGAATTTGAGAATGGGGTTTTTCTAATTACTGAACCAATCTGTGCCTGTTAATGACTAATTGATTATAAAGTTCATATCTCAAATGGAAGCACATCTTTGAGGATTCGTACATTTTTCTTTTTTCTTTTTTCTGTTCCTGCAGGAAAGTATAGTATATAGCCTGTTAGATTTGCAGTTAGAACCTTGGCAAAACTTGTATATCAAAGCTGCTTTATTGACTTTCAAGGAATGATTCTGATGTTTTTATGCTAATAAGGATATTCTGTCCCCTTCTTTGTTACCTTACATCTTTATCAGCTATAAAGTAATTATTTCCCAATTGAGGTCTTGCACTAATGTATATATATGTTCCAGTTATCTTTCAACAAGATTCTCTATATAATTAATGTAACACTGTAACCTTTACTCTTAGATCTTCAGGGTGCAAGAAATTAGGAATTTGTTGTAACATACAAGTTTAACATCTTCCTGAAAACCAATAAGCTTGATTTCCATCAGGAGACTTATTCCAGAACACAGGAAAGGGCAACAGCATTTGGCTTCAGTTCTCTTCCATCCTCTTAAATGTGGGATAATGAGTTTCCCCCTAAATGATCTAGTAGGTTGAGCTAGGTTCATCATTTTCATCTTTTTCATTCCAACTATGGTCAGTCATCTTCACTGATGGGAGATGATTTCCCACTGATGGGAGATGATTGCCCACCATAATTTCCTACTATGAAACATTTCACTTTTAGATTATGCCTTCAGATTCTACTGTTTTGATGAATTTATCGTTGTTCCCATCCAACATATGTACTACACATATTTTGAAGTACTGTTCAAAATAGAAAGCAATACTGTGAATAGAAAATAGAGAACAATGCTATTGATTTGGCAATTATGAGAGTTAAATCCACACATAAGGGTGGCATTTATTTGGAATATATAATATGTTGTTTGGTTTTCTCTATGCCTTAACAGAAATTCCTTTTCTTTATGCATGACATGGTGTGCTATCCTTGTAAAGCCCTCTTATCTGCTGCAGTCCTCTGCAGCATATCCATATGTTCCAGAGATCCCCCAGTCCCAAGAAACAGCTTGTTAGATGTTTATGTGGATTGCAATGGGAAGGGGATTTAGAAGGCATCAGATTCCCCTCAATTAGCTGTTGCCATATGCATAGAAAAGCTTTCTTGAGAAGTATAAAATCTCCACTGAAAGGAAGGATAATCGATTTGTTATTTGCATCAAGCATTCATTATTCAAGATTTTTTTCCTTCCTTTTTAGAACCATGTTTTATCTTTTTCACATTTTTTTGTCATCTTGCTTATAGGACAATCAATTCTTTAGCAGGATGGGGTACTTTTTTCTTGTTCAGTCCTTTTTAATTTTTAAACTCTTGTATAAACAACAACAATAGCAAGAAAACCTTAAAGTGACAGTGAAATAAATCTTTTATTATTGAACACATGGAAACCAGCCCTGTTTAAAAGAAATACAATAAAAGGGAGAAAGTGCCATTTCCTTAGTGATTTCAAATTACAGGATAAATATTCTTTTGAGCAAACCTGAGTCATTTCATCTTCCTCCACCTGCAGTTTATAATTGGCTGAATTCCTATTTCATGAGAGAAGTAGAGGTAAGGCAATATAACAGAGTTGGAAGGGACCTCGAAGGTCTTCTAGTCCAACCCCCTGCTCAAGCAGGAAACCCTATACCATTTCAGACAAATGGTTGTCCAGTCCCTTCTTAAAAGCCTCCAGCGATGGAGCAACCACAACATCTAGAGGCAAGTCATTCCACTGATTAATTGTTCTAACTGTCAGGAAATTTCTTCTTAGTTCTAAGTTGGTTGTCTCCTTGATGATGATGGTTTTGAGGATGATGAGACCTGCAAATTCTTTGCAGTTTCAGATATAAAGATGTAGAACCTTAAGCAGGGGAATTTTGATTAACTAGGTATGCTTTATTGAAGTTTTGGGACAATTAATATAGTACAAGAGAAGAAATGTTTATTTCTTTCTCATTTGGGTAGTAAATTTTTCTTCACCTGGTGAAAATTATAGAGAAATCAATAGTCCTCAACGTATGACCACAATTGGGAGCAGAATTTCCATTGCTAGGAAAGAAAGTTATTTAGTGAGCTATGCCCAATTTTACGACCTTTTTGCCACAGTTGTTCAGCAAATCAATTCAGTTAAATGAATCCGGCTGCCCCCCAATGATTTTGCTTGTTGACTGTGAAGGTCGCAAACAGCGATTACATGATTCTGGGATGCTACAGCTGTCATCAATACACGGCTGGTGGCGAAGTGCCCAAATTTGGATCACATGACTAAAGGGATGCTCTGACAGTTGTAAGTGCAAGGACTGGTTGCAAGTCACTTTTTTTCGGTGCCATCATAACCTTGAATGGTCATTAAATGAATGGTTGAGCATTGAGGACTACCTGCATTACTATTTGTTCCCATGTATTTGTTCAGAATAAATAATTTATGCTAGTTTATAGAGCTGAATTTAAGTATCAGAGAATAATTTTTCTTTATTAGGGGTCTCAAACCTTTATCACATGTATGCAGCCCTCCAAATAACTTTCTACTACCACAGCAATATTTTATAGTCAAAAGATTTTGCCCAGGAAAGTCAGGGTTCTGAATACCACAAAGATATGTAGACTGGACCATAGGAAGCACTCAAGAGCAACTCAATGGCAGCAGCTTCACAGCTCATCCCAGCCTGACCTAATAGATTTTCCAGCAGCCGTGGGATTTGGTTGGCTGGGCTGAGCATTTGGTCTGTTACTCTAAGCAGCATCACTTTCCAGGAACCCTTATTTGCTCTTGAATTTCAGAGTGGGTGAGTGCTACTTCTGAAGCAACCCTGGGCCCTTCTACAGGGAGATGAGGTTGGCTTCCCTAATGGATCGGAGAAGAACTCATCTGAGGGCCAGTTCTGGTTGTCCCAGTGCAAGAGTCTTTCCCAGACAAGGAGAGAGAAGAAAAGGGAAGGAAGATCTGTTCCTTAAGTAGAGAGAAGAAGAAAAAAAGGACAATTTGAAGAGCTCTTGCTTCAAGGGTGGGATTCTTGATTAAGTCAGTCGAGTTATGATCTTGACAAAGTGTCTATGTGAAAAGGCTTTGTCTTGTGCCTCTTTCAGAGTTAAAAAAATTATACATTTATGTTTAACGGCATAATGTGATACTCTTCATTTTCAACTCACACAAGAGACTTTTGTATCAGCATGCAAAAGAGCTTCAGTGTTGTAGCCCTTGGGTTAATGAATTAGTCTTTATGTGGCACTCACGACATTTTGAGTTTGAGACCCCTGTGCTCATGGAAGGTTAGCATGTTGTAAGCAGAAGAGTTCACCTTTATTAAATGTTACAATTTATATAATGGAACTGAGGGTAGAAGTGATTTTTCACTAGAGCCCTCAAATGGATTATTTCTAGATGTATCAAAATGGATGCCTGCAAAGGATATGCACAGAGTGCTTTTTTCTTCTATGCAATCATTATTATTGGTCACTTAGTGAATCATATTAATAAAATCAGAACCGTGAGGAAATCATAATGGTAGAAATATGTTACAGAGTTTTAAATGTTTGAGGTTGTAATTATCTATCTTCTGTGAACTTTATAACATTTCCTTTATTGAGCTTTAAAAAATTCTGTGTACTTATACCTGTTTCAGCATGTCCTTTAAAATCCTGTGAAGAAGTCTTTAGTTTGAATAAACTATGCTGAAATATATTTGAAAAGAAAGACTCATTCTCGTCTCACAATCCTGAAGCTGTATGTAGGAGCTATAATCTGATTCTCTTGCCGATTTATGATATATCCTGTCATGGATGAACTTTTTATTTTTACTTGTAGCTACAGAGATCTGCTTTCTTTAACTGAACATATTTTATTGGGATATAAAATTTCATGGGCTACAGTTCACTTCATAAAGTCGAAGCCACAAAAGTTTATGTAATGATAAATGTATTCATAATTAAGGTATTACAAGATTCTCTGTTGCAACTGCAGCATAGTTGTTCTAGAACATTGATACTGTGTGCTCTGTTTATTTAGACTTTAATCTGTACTTTGCTCATTATTACATGCTGATTATTGCATTAACGAGAACACAGCATATTCCAAGGAAGATTTTAAATCTTCAGGGAACTTTGGCAATCCAAGGGACTTTCAGGATAAAGAAATTTGTGGAACTCCCTGAATTTAACCTGCCAATTTCCCTAAGCTAAAAAAGCTGTATTTCTTTCTCTTCATTGCCCCACCCACCACTTTATTTTCATTTTAATCTTTCCAGTTTCTCATGAGGCCCAAAGCTTTTTTCTTCCTGTCAGACAGACATGAGCTTCTTAAATGCAAGCAGCATTTGTTTCTGTTTCCGCATTGGACTTCTAAATCATGTGTTAATAGCTAGTCACTGAGAGTTATTCTTTATAATTTCCACTTATTACTTATGTATAACATTGATGATTAATCATTTAGTCATTCAAACCGTGTTTCTTATTATAACAGCAATTTAAATAGAACGTAATTTGAAACATGGGTGGTTTTGATACATACAGATACATAATATGTCTGATCTTTTGTTATTTATTAGTACTGTATTAGGTTGGCTTCAGTGGCATTAGCTACATTCAATTCTTTCTCCTTATGAAGTTCCCGGGTCTCCCAAATATGCTCTGGATAATGTAACCCTTATGGATGATGCAGAGATCAAGAGAGAAATGAAACTCAGGTTCCTTGAATGGAAATCAATTCCTGCCTATAATTAATAGCCAAAGGACACAATTTCAGTGCAGTACTTCAATAGTACCATTCAGTTTTGAAAATATACATTTAGTTTGAAATATATTAGGTAATAGTAAATAATTATTGTTAATTGTTTTTTAACCATTTCATCTATATTTTTGTAGGTGGGAAAGACAGAAGAAGTGGCCTCATTCTGACAATTCCATTATGCCTTGAGCAAACAAATATGGATGAATTGAGTGTCACCTTGGACTATCTGTTAAGTATTCCAAGGTGATTTTTTAAAGACTTATTTAGTGACATGGTGTAACCTTCAGCAGTCATTTTATCAGTCTTGGATATTTTCACTTAATTTTCTTTTCTTCCATGGTAATTTTTTTGCAAGATCTATGGCTGGCATAGTTTGTCTCACATTCAGAACCTCTCACCATCTTTGTATCCTTCATTTATTCTTTGACTCTTAGCTTATAAACAATCAAATCAGTAATATTTTTAGATTTATATTCATTCGCTTTAACACACACACACACACACACACATACACACACATCCCTACACCCCTGAATAGACTTGAATCTAAATTGTTTATTTGAAACAAACAGAACTTTAGGCAGATACTAATCAGTCACACCTTCATTCATACTTTTAATTCTAAATTAAATTTTGAAATTCAAAAATTAAATTATTTTCTCGTTCCTCATCTTATTCCCATTTATCCATTTACATAGATAATAGAGTAATATCTTCTCTAGATTGCATTCATCCAGATTGTTTCACAATTTTCCCCAAAGCTGCAGCCCAGTTCTTTCATTGTGACATTTATCGCAACTTTACATGTACGAGTCACCAGTGTATGAAGTCCTGCTTTGATATACAGCCTCAACAGTATAGATGACTAAATTCAGACTTGTTAATTAAGCCTATGCTTTAGCTTCCATATATTTATCTACTCCTATCCATAAGATCAGATCACCTTCATTCACATCATTTATATCCCATTCCTTTTAGTTTCACAGATACACGCTATTTTTATTTCATGTTTCTTACATACATCATGAGATGTTTTCATAGATATTGATATCCACTGTCCATTATGACTTTAATGAATCAAGGCTTTCATGTAACATTTTTTATATTGGAAAGGAAAAGTATAAACTAGGTTTTCAACTTTTGTTGAGTCTGTGATACATGTACCATTCTTGCTAACAGTAGGAACAGTACTAGTCAATATAGGCATGATTTAGGTAATCATACATATGTTACCAGAAATGCAAAGAAATCTCATTTTCTCATCAAGTATGCTAAAACTATGCTGTGCAGGATATCTAAAACTATTTTGCAAGTAAAATTACTATTACCCATGTGCCAGCAACTAGGACATGCATTCAGTTATGTTGTTGATTTTGTAAATGCTTAATTATTTTTTCAAAAACAACAGTGTCAGGAAAGGGGTTTAAACAGTATGAGGAGGAAACATGAAGCATGACTTGTGTGTTCTCTCTTCCAGATTGTCGCATATATAGAGAGTTTTCTGTTGGAATAGTTGGTACACATAGAGCAGCCAACCTCTATATACCAAAATGGCATCTTCCAGCTTGCACCTAACCAGGGCACATGATCTGGCAACATTGTTTTTTCTGCTCTGTTTCTGTAAAGTTGCCTTCAACTATTCCCAGCCCATTAATGAGATAGTACTTCCATAGTTGGCTGTACTTCAGCCAGTTCTGTCTCAAGGCAATACAGTTTTAATAAAACTGGGGATAACTCATAACTTTTGTTCTTCATTAGAATTAATAAAAGGAAAGGCAAAGCAGGTGAAAAAGCAGATTTTGGATCAAGTGATTTTCCCTCTGAAAATTCTTACACTGTTTTTTGTGAAAGCATATTAAAAAAACACATAGACACCTGAAAAAATGTAGTTTGGCACAGGAAAGTAATAAGGTAGAATGTATCAAACATTTTTAAAGCAGTGAATAAAATACATTGCCCACATATGCTTGTATATATTTTTATGTTTTATAGTGAAAAGTGTAAAGCCAGAGGATTTACTGTTATAGTGGATGGTAGAAAATCCCAATGGAATGTGGTAAAGACTGTGGTGTTAATGCTACAGGTAAGAATTACTTTATGAATCTTAGCAAATAATTCAGTTTTCTGAAATACTTCAATATCTCACAAGGTTCACACATAATGATAAACCATAATGTGGTTGGGCTTTGATTTTATGAAATAAGCAAAATGATGCATTATGTTATTTTCAATAAATCATGTTTGAAACTTTCAGTATATTTATATATTCTCAATTGCTTTAAATATAGTTTATTCTTATATCTGTGTTGTAAATGTAGATTGTACGCTAGACTGCAGGTTGCAGACTTGAACATGCAGTCTGCATCTAAATCTTCATCACATACGCAGAGAATCAGATACCCCAGCTGCTGTCGGCAGGAAATACAGGCAGTCCTCACTTAATGACTGGATGCTTAGTGACTATTCAAAATTATGATGGAACCCCCCCCCCAAAAAAAAAGGTACTTTTTTGGGTGCTCAGCAACTGACCCAAATTTATGGCCTTTTATAGCATAATGTAATCGGTGGCACGATGGCCTAGAGATGAAGATGCTTGCCTCTCACTCAGGAGGTTGAGAGTTCAATCCTAAGCAGCAACAGATGTTTCTCTATCAGGGCACAAAGAGAAAATATGTGCTGTGAATTCCGCATAGGCATCCGGCCGGTAAATGCTCAACTCCATTCAGTCGCCCCAACTCCACCCCAATAAAAGGGATTACAGGGTCGTAAAAAGAAAAAGCATCCTGTAATCATATAAATGCAATTTACTACTCTTTTTTGCTAGAAGCTGGTGCTTACTTCTGGTCTCTATGAACAATAGGTTAGCTTAACAATCACTGGATTTGCTTTATGATTGCCTCCTGCATTTTACAACTGCCATGTTCAGTCAATGATCACCACAAAAAATATAAAATCAGATTGGTCACATGATGATGTGCTTAAAGACTGGCTTGACTTTATGACCATAATTCTGGGCTTAATTATGGTTATAAGTTGAGGACTATCTGTAGATGAAAAGTTTGTTCCATTTAAAAGCAGGCAAAACCCGTTTTAACTGTTGCTGGGATAAACCGTGGATGCATTGTTTCCTACAGCATCTGATTCAAATTTGAAATTTCTAAGGACCTAGGATGTTCCTATAATTAAAGCAGAAGACCTTCTGCTTCAGTAATTCAATTTCTGTAGAAATAGATAGAATGTGCTAGCCATTAAGTTTGCTAGATTTATTTTTGAGTTTCTGATTTGGTTTCTGATTCACGTTTTGTCTCATTTCTTACGTATTTCTGTCCAAGATAGGAAATGGCATACTTTAAGCTTTATTTCATCCTTGTCTCAACCTATAAATTAGGGTATTTTATTTCTTCAAATCTCTTTAATGCAAAATAATATTTGAAATACTGTGAATAATATTTTCACAATATCTTTTTAGAGATTCTGAGAGATTTATAGATCACTACTAACTTGTGTTCTACCCTGAGCACATTATTTTTATTGTTTCCCCATTTTAACCAAACTGCTGTTTTTCCATAATTTACTTAATTATAATTCTTCTTCTGTATTATGCATTCTTCTGCATTCTTCTACATACATTGCATGTATGGATTTTGATATTTCAAGTTAAGGGATTTGACATTTCATTTTTAATGTTTTTCCTTAATAAAGTTTGAATTTATCCGTTTCTGTGAGATTAATATAGTGCCCAAGAAAAGGCTACGTCCTATAGAGATAGATGGCAGCAATAGGAACTATCAAACTGCTATTCCAAAATAGAAAGCGGGCAGCATGTCGAAATTCAGAGGGCTTCTAGTTTGAGCTCCCAGCTTTCCATGCCACCGGCTTAGCCCTGCTACAACCTTTATCAGAATTTTGGCTTAGTCTAGGTCAGGGGTAGGCAACCGTGGCTCTTTTAGGACTGGTGGACTTCAACTCCCAGAATTCCTGAGCCAGCCATGCTGAGGGGAAAGGGAGAGGTTTCCATGCTGAGCCATGCTGGCTCAGGAATTCTGGGAGTTGAAGTCCATGAGTCATAAAAGAGCCGAGGTTGCCTACCCCTGGTCTAGGTATTATATTTTCTGGGGTTTATGTATATATTTATCATTATGGGTTCTGGGAGAAGAAATTGAAAATTACTTAACCATATTAAGAAACAATTACTTTGGTTGTCTGTAAAATTGACTTTAGATTAATCCCAGGTTGTTGAGCACACTGGACTTGAAACAATTCTTAGGTTTATATTAAGCACAAACTCATGAAGTTTTCCCGGAAAGAGTAATAAGCCATTGTCAGTGTCATGTTTATAACCTTTAAGAGAACATTTAACAGAACCTGTAGTCGCTATAATATGCATCACTTTCATGGGTTCCCAGTACTTCTCATTTTACATTCTGGTCTGCAAAGAATATCTTGTAGTTTATGTAGGATTTTAACAATTCTCCACAATTATCACCAAAGCTACAACATTCTTTGTGTTTTTAATCTATTGCTTTTGTAAGATAGCAATAGCAATAGCACTTAAACTTACATATCGCTTTACAGCCCTCTCTAAGCAGTTTACAGAGTCAGCATATTGCCCCCCAACAATCTGGGTCCTCATTTTACCGACTTTGGAAGGATGGAGAGCTGAGTCAACCTTGAGCCGGTGAGACTCGAACTGCTAAACTGCTGGCAGACGGCAGTCAGCAGAATTAGCCTGCAGTACTGCATTCTAACCCCTGCGCCACCAAAGCTCTTTGAAATGGTCCATTTCAAGACTCAATTTTTAGATATCTTTTGCAGCAGCAACAACAACAACAACAACAATAGAGTTGTAAGGGACCTTGGAGGTCTTCTAGTCCAACTCTGCTCAGGCAGGAAACCCTATATACCATTCCAGACAAATGGTTGTCCAGTCTCTTCTTAAAAACTTCCAGTGTTGGAGCATTCACAACTTCTGGAGGCAGGTTGTTCCACTGGTTAATTGTTCTAATTGTCATAATATGGGTATTATGTTTGTTATACGTTTTAAAAAGGATGGATCCTAAAAATAAGTAGAAATAAAAGAAGACCCATGGGAGAAAAAGAACTCTAGGAAGAAATAGGCAGAAGGTGAAGTTCCAGCAGAATTTTATTAGCCCTTTTTTATTCTTTATTCAACTTCATTCAAATGACTTTCCTTGGCTTTATGAAAATCTTTAACAGATGTTGACTTAATGAAGTTTGACATTTTGATCCCAGACCATTTTTATTAACTGTCAAGATACAATGCTTCTTTCTTTTTTTAAACTTGGAGGATGTATGCCGTCATAATCATTAAATAATAAGTGATTGTTCCTGCTATCTGCCTATTTAATGTTACATATATATTCACTTAGAGACAAAACTGAGAAATAACTTCACAGGAAGGGGAAACAGTTGTGAAGCATGACCTCTTACTGGTGAATAGAAATGGTTCTGTTTCTTCTGAGTTCATAGGATCGCAGTGTTAATATATAATATCTCTCAAGATTTTTTAAAATAGTTTTGAGGATGATTATAACTTAATAATGTTATTTTCTGTAATAGGGTGTTCATGGTACTTATTTTCTTCATTGTGCCAATCCATACACTACTTTTTACAAACATTTTGTGCTATATAAAGAGGGGTGGTAAGGCCATTATGTTTTGCAGTTAGTAAGAAATTTAATTTTGTATTTTTTTTTATTATTTTAGAATGTTGTTCCAGCTGAAGTATCCCTTGTTTGTGTAGTAAAACCAGATGAGTTCTGGGATAAAAAGGTTACACATTTTTGCTTTTGGAAAGAGAAAGACAGACTTGGCTTTGAGGTATGTATATTTCTTTCTTTCTGGCTTAACTGTTGCACTTAATCTATCATTGCATGCATCTAGAATACAGATTCAGTTCCTAATGGATGCAGATCTGGAAAAGAGTTATTAAGTGATTCCTTGAGTATTACAGTATAAATGTTTCATAACACTAACTTTACCATATTGTGACGTATTGTTGAATAATTAGCATTGCTCTGATACCTTGTTTCTACGGAAATGTTGGCTTCTTACACTTGAAATTTCTTAGTCATAGCTGTAAGTGATTTCCATTTGAAGTCAGTCCCTTGAAATACTTTTGCCATGAACTTAATTACCAGTTTCTCTTACTAATAATGCTTCGTGTAACTAGATCATTGTAAGATTAATTTTTCATTCATTTTAACAATTCAAGGTAGGTGCATTAATACTTCCTCCAATGTAAGACATGCTTATCCTGCTTTGCTCATCTCCAAATCTTCTGTTTGTCAAGATGCTCTTTCTGCATTGAGTAAAGGATACAGGAAAGTTGGAGGGAGTTTGTCCAGGCTGGGTTGGCTTACAGTAAGGCCCTTCCCCCCCTCTAAATTTCCATCTTTTTTTAGGGCACAAAATGCAAGGAGCATTTGCTCTCTGTCTCCTTCTACTTGGTGAAAGTTCTCTCTGTGGACCAGAAAAAAATAAGGCACAATCACACTTCAAAATATATCTTTGAATTTGTTCTGTTGAGGGCCATCCAGTACCATCTGGGCCTTTGTTTTCCTTGTGGCAAGTTTCCATAGTTTGAAATGTATCCCCATTAAAAAATTCTCCCCCATATGATTGATTTATGCACTTTCTGTGTCATGGCATTGTTTTCTTTCCAAACAAATTAGTAGAAGGCCTAGAGAAAAAACTACTAATGCACTAATGAGCCTGAGATAATATTCATATTCTATCATTTTCAGAAATTTGGACAGTTTTTATTATTTTACTCGAAGGACTGATTTTCTGTCAGTGATTGCATTATAAAAATGTATTTAATTTCATTCAGTATAGAGACATTTAATTAAGAATGTGATGGCAGCCATGAGGGTAATTTGTTACAACTAAAATTCAGTTATGAGCATAAAAGCAAAATGATTGCAGTGAAATTCAGGCATGTTGATTTTAGTAACTTCATTACAATGTTGTCAGTTGACAGTAATACAGAACATTTGAGAACACTGTGTGTGTGTGTGTGTGTATCATAAATGTTATGTCTGAAAAATAGTATGTTTAAGCTAGCAAGGCTTTAAGAGCTGGCAGCTCTTTCCTCACCCCCATCCCAACTCAGAGCTGCTACCATTTTTGGTATATTAGGACATAGTTATGCATAGATATGACTGGTAAGGTTTTTTTCCCTACAGACTCTTTAGATGTCCTATTCATTTTAACCATCTTTTTTTCTGAATTTTCAAAAAATATATTGCTGGAGATGAAATAATGCTTGATGTAAGATACTTAATATGTTCTCTGCACAGGATCCCTAAGGATATTTTCCACTGCACTTTTTTTTCTTATTTTAATACAGTATGGAAACCATGCTTTTATAAATAAACATATAGCAACATGTTTTAATAACAAAATTTGAGTTGCGAGCTCTGGAAGATACTTATTTTTTATACTGTCTTAAGAAAGATATTTTCTGCTGTGAATTCTAAGGTACTCATATAATGATTCAGATATCATGCAGCAAATTATTCTTGCATTTCTCTATGAATTCATTTTTAAAAATGGGTAAATATAAAACAGAATGTAATAAAGTTAGATAGATATAAATGGTTTGCTGTGGCTCAGATTAAGTTATGCATTCAAAATCTTGTCATCCAGTACATTGTACATTGCCATACAATTTCCCTTTCTTCTGGCATGAAGCTGTTGTGTGCGAACAGAACTCGCAGTTGACAACCCATAATTTTTACATGACACTTCAGACAGTGTGATTTTCTATTGCCCAAGATTTCCTTGAGTGGACTCTTCTCACTATTAAAGTTACCAGGATTTTATAGATATTTCTGTGCTGCAAACTTTGTTAACAGAGATGTCTCAGCCAAGCAGTACCCAGTAATTGAGCGGTCCAAGAGATCAAAGCAAAATCCAGAAACTACTCACTTTTTTAGGGAATTTCTTCTTTGCAAAAATTCCTTTGTGAATGGAAAAATAAGTTGTGCTTCCACAATCAAACATACCCGGTATGGAGAGTGATCAGTTTGCTTGGCAAGCCAGTTTGAGTTCCTTGTTTGGGGATGCTCTTTTACAGAATACAGTAAATACTAGATAAATACTTACACAGATATGTTAGCATCTACATCAGGCATGTCAAACTCGCGATGTCACGTGACATCATGCGACGTATCGCGACTTTTTCCCCATTGCCGGCAATGGGGTGGGCGTGGTTTTGGCATGACGCAACCGGCCTGTGGGCCGGCAGTTTGACATGCCTGATCTACATGCTTGGTTAGGATATTTTAATCCATTATTTAAAGGTGCCAGGTAAAAAGTTAGTTAGAAAAGAAGGAACTAATAATTTTTTAAAATAATTAAAAAATTAAAAACATATGTCAGTTTTCTTAAGTATTTTACTTTGTCATCTTTCTTACAGATGACCCATCTGTGAACATTGGAATTTAATGGCAAAATTCATTATGCTATTTGTGTCTTAAAATGTTAGTTTGAAAGGATGGCAATTTGAATGCCCGGGGATTGAATCGGGGAGATAAAAAGAGATAAACATTTAAAAATTGTGGAGAAGAAATTCAGTTAATTGAATTTGCAGTCTTATAATGGTCTTGTTACACTACCCAGCAATGTAGCAACTGAAACAGCAATACTTTTTGTGTTAGTGGACATAGGATATGATTGTGGTCCCTAGTGAGCAATCTGATTTGCAGATTACTTCCACATGGTTGTAATAATCCAGTTTCATTAAGGCTAAAAGCAGTTGTTCCATCTTTGTGGCTCAGGATTTCTGTCATGATAACAGTAGTGTGGAGGAAAGCCTCTTTCCAACAACTTTCATTACTTTTGGAGGGAGGTATAAACTTTCATGCTTAGTTCATTATGATTCATTTGATTTTATATCATCAGATGGTGAAAATATGTGCTTCGGTTTACTCTAAATAATTTGATACAGCAAGGTGCTAATACTATAAGTATAATAGAAGTAAAATATTGAGTTACATTGTTACATAAGTATAATAGAAATAAAAAAATGAGTTACTTTAATTGAGATGAAAATATTAATATTTGTTCCAAGTGATGAAATATTAAGACTTGTCTTTAAAACATTAGTTCATTGATGCATTTTAAAATGTGCCTACTTATTTATTAAAGTATAATAGCTAAAAGTCTGTTATGCTTCAATCTTGGCTATGAAAAAAATGATGGTTTTCAGTTAGAAGCATAATACATTATTCGATTTTCTAACACAAAGTTCTAAGTTGTTAATTTCCCATTTAATTGTTCATATAGGTTATTTTGGTATCTGCTAACAAGCTTACTCGATATATAGAACCATCTCAACTAACAGAAGATTTTGGAGGAAGTCTTACCTATGATCATATGGATTGGTTGAACAAAAGACTGGTTAGTTTCTTGGCAAATGCTTTTCAATATAATTGTCAATAAATATAACAGGCATCTAGATACAACTGCATTTGGTGCTCCCTGAGGTTTTATTACCATTTTATTACCATTATTACTATTTTATTACCATGATTAGTTGACAATTCAGGATTTGGAGATGCTGTCATTAGTTGTCCTTTTGTTGTACATATTTTTTAAGATACAGTTAGGGTTAGAGATTTTTTTTATCTCCATTGGCTACATAGGTTGTAATAGTTATGAATGCTTCCTGATAAAATTTTATGTTTAAGGATAGTTAGTTTTTTGCCCTGTACCAAATCTAAATGTGAAACATAAAATTGTTTACAGTCCCTCAATCTTTTTTTTGATGTTACATGTTCTAATAAGTAAATAAAATAAAATACAGATAAGATACATGTATGAAAGTCAGTTTGATACAGTAGTTAAGGGATCAGGCTACAAATCAGGAGACTGTCAGTTCTAGTCCTGCCTTGAGCACGAGGCCAACTGGTTGACCTTGAGCCAGTCACTCTCTCTCAGCCCTAGGAAGAAGGCAATGGCAAACCATTTTGAAAAAAACTTGCCAGAACAATTGCAAGGACTTGTCCAGGCAGCCTCCAAAAATTGGACATGATTGAACATGATTAAAAAAAATAGATGTACAGTTATTCAGTAACTGCAGTTGGCCAATGTGATTGTAATTCATGCTGAATTATGTGAAAACAAAGATTATGATTGGTTGATAATAGGGGAATATTAACATTATCCTTGCTTGTTATTTGAATATTCCCTCTTAATTGATTATTTCAACACACATAAAGATTCTCTGCTGAAAAATTCTTGATACTGCCATTGTGACTAGTATCAATGTGCATGCTTTACTTTACATTCCATTCCATTCACATGAATCAGTGCACATATCCTGGATACTCATCATTACCCTTGACAGAAAAAAACAGCATAATGATTAATGTTGAATGAAGTTTCTTAGAATGGCTTCTTAGCAGCAGCTCTCAAAACATAGTGATTACTTTTGCAAGACAGACTTTGATTTTTAAAAGCTTGTGTCCAGCAACCAAAGATTATAACCTGAAGTCCTGTTTAATTTGGTGATATCCTTAGTCTAGTTCTGCTTCAAATGGTTATGACTGAGCGTTTAACCTAAGCCTTGGGTATCGTCAGGAAATTACAGAGGTAATCCTAAATTTATGACCACAATGGAACGCGGAATTTCGAGCACAGTCGTATGCATGTTGTTGTGGTTGTGAGTCTAGGCACCACATGACTGGAGTAACTTTTAGAACTTTTTTTTACATCAATTGTAAAGCAAGTCATCACAGTCATGAAGCTAATTATGTGGTCTTTAAGTGAATCTAGCATATCCAATGGCCATTTTTTGCTGGAAAATAGCAAAAAAAAAGATCACAAATTGTGGTCACATGACTACAGGATGCTGTAATTTGTTGTAAATGTGAATTAGTTACCAAGCACCCATAGTGTGATCACCTGACACGGGGAGGTACAGCAGTTACAACTTTGAGGAAGGGGCATAAGTAGATTTTTTGAAGTCTGTCGTAACTTCAAATGGTTATTAAGTCAACAGTCATTAAGTAAGGACTCTCTGAATTGATGGATGCAAAAGTAACACATTTCTGTGATATGGCAGTTCCTATTAATGCAAAATGGTAAAGACCAACCACTGATAAATTGCTTGACTTTAGAATTTGTTCATAATGGAACAGTAAGAGCACTATACTGCAAAACGTCAGACATTAAATGGTAAAATTCAATCTCTGAAATGCTAACTTACTATTTTATATAGGCATTTGAGAAGTTTACAAAAGAGTCTACATCCTTACTTGATGAGCTTGCGTTAATCAACAGCGGAAGTGATAAGGGAAACCAACAGGAGAAAGAGAGGTAATACTTTCCTTGCTGTTATTAATTGTTCCATAGGTATTTCCTGTGGTCTTTAGCTTTCAGAAGCTATTTGCAATTTTTTAGCAACCCCATTACAGGAGAATCTTAATTATCAAAAGTGTGGTGTTTCTAGCTATTGTTGTGGTCTTTCTTTTTGCTTCTAGCTTGATCATACAAATATTCTTGTAACTCTCTATAGCTCCCTTACATTTTTACATAGTAAAAATACTATGACTATATTTGCTGTTATATTGCAGTAAAAATATATGAGATATGTTCTGAGAGGACATATGAAAGAAAGTTCTCTTATATTAATAGTATCTTTCTAAGCTCTTAATGTCTGTTCACTTATTTCCTTTGAAAAATAACCAAAACATTTGCAAAAATGTTAAACATTCCTGAAATTTTGAAAATTTCCTTGGACATTGACAGATGTGTACTGAAACAAAATATGACCTCAGTATTTACAACGGGAAAGCAAAATAGAAATTTGGATATTTTTTTAATTTCTATTTAAGTCTTAAAACTTCTGTTTTCATTCACAATAAATTATTTTTCTCTTTCAAGGTCTATAGATTTAAATTTTCTTCCATCTGTTGATCCTGAGACTGTTCTGCAGACAGGTATATCAGCCCAATATGGCACACTTTTTTTAAAAAAAATCGTGAGTAGCATGAACATAAACTGAATCAGCTACTTAACTAAAGTCCATACAGTTCATCAGTTACAGTTAATAACTATAAAATAATGCATTTATGAAAATTTTCCTCTTCTTTTTAAATATAGAATTTCTATATAACAAGTAATCTGCTTCCCTCTAGTTTCTGGGAATAGCAGCAGTAGAGAAATAAAATACTAGTTTCTCTTTCTGCTGAAATTGTTGAATTTATCTGTGAAAACAGTAAGCAATTACAAATTAAAATCCCTTTAAAGATAGACTTGTTTAAGAATTAAGTTGGATGGTAGCTAAAAGCAGAAAACTCATACCAGTCCAGCTATTGTATTTCCCCCCAAATTCTGAAAGTGGTTTAGTTGGTATTTCTGCTTGCCAGCTTTTCTGAAAACAGTTCATAAATACAGTGGCACAACTTAGAGAGGGAAAGAGAAGCAACTTTGCCTTAGTACATCACTATTTTATTAGAGGTTGCTTTCACACTGTCGGCCAGTGATTAGTTAGGTATTACAAATTGGCCCAAGGAATTATTTTTATCCTAAAACAGTTGTTGGGGCATTTGTTCTCTGCCTTCTTGCTGCTGTTCTCAGTTTGATTCTCCCACGTTCTTCACTTTTGGGAGTATTACTGAAAGTTGCAGATAAATGATGCCAACCACCAGTCCTTTTCATCTATCACAGGGGTCTTAAAACTTGGCCCTTTTATGACTTGTAGACTTCAACTCCCAGAATTCCTTAGCCAGGCATGCTGGCTGAGGAATTCTGGGAGTTGAAGTCCACAAGTCATAAAAGGGCCAAGTTTTAAGACCACTGATCTATCACAACTGATATTCTGGACTAGGTCTTGGACTAAATAATGAGTAAAAATAAACTGAGATTCAGTCTATTTCAGATGGAGTTAATATTTGCATAGGTTTAGCCTGGCTAATTAAGTGGTATTGAATTCTGAAGGCGTCTGCTGTTCTCATAAAAGAACGGGCATGCTTTGGGGCAGTGCTTTTTTTGTAAAAAAAAAAAAAAAGGTGCTGGAACTCACACATGTCATACAACTTGCCTTGCCTACCCTACAAGGTTCCATCCAAAAAAGGTGCCGGAACTCCGTTCTGAGCGTTCTATGAGAAAAAAAGCCCTGCTTTGGGGTATTCTGGTTGCCTCCATTATACATAGGTAATCTCAGTGAGTTGGAGTACCTTTTGTCACATTAGACTGATACAGTAATTTGTTTAGTCATTTCCAATTCTTCATGATCTCATGGGCATCGTGCTACTTTCTTTGAGCTTACTAATGCTTGTGTCATCAGCAGTAGTATCAGCAGACACTATCACTAGCCTTAGAACTTTAATACATGAACCAGCTTTTAATTTTGTTTATACATAATTAAGCAATTGCACTTCGAAATGCTGTTTTGAATGTCATTATTTGAATGTACACATTCAAGCATATTGCAAAAGAGAGAGAGAGAGAGAGAGATGAAGTGATATTTCTGTCCTCACTCCACAATCTTATATCATGCTATGGTTTTAACCCCAGAAAATTTGCATACAAACTGAAAGAAGAAGCCTTTATGTTTCCAGCAAAAATTCTCCAATCTTTCCCATTAAACTTTAGCTCATTTTTTGCCTGAGTCATTAGATCATTTGGATACTTAAATATATATATGTCTGTGTGTGTGTATATATTCTATTAAGGTCATGAGCTCTTATCGGAATTGCAACAACGCCGTTTTAATGGTTCAGAAGGAGGAGTCTCCTGGTCTCCTATGGATGATGAACTGCTTGCTCAGCCCCAAGTTATGAAGTTACTAGATTCACTCAGAGAACAGTATACACGATATCAGGAAGTATGCAGGCAAAGGAGCAAACGAACTCAGTTGGAAGAAATTCAACAGAAGGTAATGCAGGTAAGTGGCATACTCACTTGTGTCTATTCTTTGTGTTAGTAAAAAGATTAGATGGAGAGTTAATAGCTGCTACAATTTTTCCTGGATTTATGCGGCTACCATTTGCAACTGACATGTGTTATACCTGGAAAAGGTATGCTTGACTTCAGGTATCCCTGGCAAGCATCACATTCATGCCCAAATCACATTTGCCCTTTAAATTTGAATCACGGCATTGCATTACCATAAAATTTGTATATCTAGTGATTGGAATCCAAATTTGCCCTTTTAATGCAAGGCTGTTCCCCACCAGAGTAATAATAAGGTAAACTTGAAACAATTTGTGCATTGAAAGGTCATGAAAGATCAAGTGGTGCTCTGGAAATTGATATTACAGAGTCAGTTTGGTAGAGTGGTTAAGGTGCTGGGGTAGTAACTAGGAGAGTGGTTTGGGGAAAATAGGAGGCAGAAGTTATATGCATGTTCACTGCCTTGAGTTGACTAAAAATTAAGGTAGGATAAAAAAATACAATAACTGATGCCTTTGTTTCAATAGGAATAAAAATGGGGATCTATTTATTGTCTTCATGCTTATTTTATATGTATGTATGTATGTATGTATGTATGTATGTATGTATGTATGTATGTATGTATGTATAACAGGCTGGAAACCAAGTGACCATGAATTCTAGTTTTATCTTAAGACAGTTTTTCCGCCTAGGAGAATGGGAAGGAAGCAGACAGTGGCAACCATTTCTGAAATCTTTCCCAGAAAACTGCAGGGACTTATTCAGGCAGTTGCCAGGAATCAACACTGTTTTGAAGGCATACACACAAAAAAGTATATTTTTATTGCTGTACAGTACTCAGTGGAAGGAATATATTTGAAACTTTAGCTTTGAATATTAACATTTTAGGTTGAAGTAATGGGAGTCAGAAATTAAATTACTTTTCATTCTATTATACTTAAAAACAAAGCTAACAATTTTGTCTTTTAAATCTGTAACAAACATTTTTAATAATTCACCATATCCTTTAAAAAAGCACTCAAGACATAGTACAAAAAGCATTTTCTTGAGATCAGGAGATGCTGAATATGGTCAGTATAAGCAAAATATCTATCATATATATTTTTCTGTAACTTAGGTATTTAGAATATCAAAACAAAGGTGAGTTGATAGAGAAAAATGCAAATTCTAGTTAGTGAAGTGCCTTTATTAATGCGTTTAAATAGATTTGTTTACAGAAGTATCAATCTCAATTTATATCATTCTAATTACAACTTGTCATTTCTTTGCTCTGTGTTACTGAATTATAAAGGAAATTAATTAGACTGGTAGTAAAATCTTGCGTTCTCCTCTCTTTTTTAGTTACTAATTTAGAAATCATCTGCTAAAGATTTTTAAATAATTTGGTGAAGGGAAAAGGAACCATGTCATTTCCCAGTTATACTTTGTCTAGTTTTTTCACAGATGCTTGTGACTGACAGGTTGTTTATCTTCTATGTTTGTAAAAAAAAAAAAAAAAAGAATTTGCAAGTGCCTGCATTTATCCCTCATTTAAAACCATAGTTATTACATTCCAACTACTATACAGTAAATGGACTAGAAGATGGAATTGACACATTTTTAATTACTTTCTATTAACGGGAATTTAGTTAGTTTTAAATTGACCACAGACTATGATTTCTGAAGCTGACTTCTTGAATACTTATCCTCATATTCAGTTTCCAGTATAAATAACACGAACTGCTCTTCTGGATTAAAAATGGATGCAAAGGCTTCCAAGATCTTCATGTGTTAATACGCATATGTCATTTGTAAGTGATTTATGTGCACCCAAATACAATTCAATGGATTGTCCTTCAAATGGATTCTGTGGGATGACTTAGTATTATATGATAATGCACATTCATATTGACTTTGATGTGAGTAGTGCAGAAATTGATGTTTTATAGGTTAGGTAGGAAGAATACCTGGGATAATGGGATAAAGCTTGACGCTGTCAAATTTGTATAACCATTGTGTAGTATCTTAGACTGTAAAACCCTTGGAAGTATTAAAGGAAATATTAACTAGGAAGGGAGATAAATCAGCCTGGGAATGGCCAAGAAAGAAGTGTCTGAAAGCTTTATTTTTGTGAACCCTTCTGAATTTTCAATGAAATCTGATCTGTTCTCCAAACAAATCCTAAAATTAGATAACGAGAACCCAGTTAAATCAGGGAGTCAAAAACATTTAAGTACCACTGCAGTGTAAGATATGTTCCTAGATTTTTACACAATTTTTGACAAATACTGTTCTAATGCCACTTTGTTACAGTATATGAAATAATTCATGCTAAGGTTTGTTAGGAAATTTATCGAGATAATATAATTCTACAAATTAGAACAATTTACCTTTCACTAGAAATAAAAAGTTGTTGCATTTTACCTGCCAATATAAGTATAAGTTGAAAATGAGAAGTGTGCTTATGCTGCTTCTGATATGAGACTGCAATATTATTAAGATTCACAAAGAAAACATGCATTTAAAAAATGGGATCAGGTTGTCTAGTCCCTTGATTTTTGTACCAAAGGGGTTTACCAGCCCTGGCTTCTCCAGTCCTTGTTTTCCTTTTTGGAAATAAGGTTTGCTATTAATGTATATACTATGAACTGTATTAGGAAAGGTTGCTTTAAATAATAGAAAGCCTTTAAAATCTACCTGCCCTGTATTGGTTTTAAATTATATGTGGTGATGAACATGCTGTTTTTTTTATTATTTTAAATAGGTAGTGAACTGGCTGGAAGGGCCAGGTTCGGAACAGCTTAGAACCCAGTGGGGAATTGGTGATTCAATTAGGGCTTCACAAGCTTTGCAACAGAAACATGAAGAGATTGAAAGTCAACACAGCGTGAGTTTTCATTTTCCCAAGGAAGTTACTGTGTAATGATTTTTATATGTCATTTATTGTGTGCAATATTTCTAGTGGCCTTCTTTTCTAGTGAATTTTAGACACTGATTTATGTATTGGCAAATAGGGCACCTTTTCTTCTAGAACAAGCTACTGATCATATAAATGATTAGTTCTAGTGGCATAATAGTATGCTATAGTTGAAAAAGGAATGACCGCCTCTGAGACTGAAAAAGACAAAATAAATCATTGCCTACCAAGGACCCTCTAATCTCCTGGACTCTAGGGGTGGCGGAGATTTCATTTATTCCTGCCAGTTGGGGCAAAGAAGAGTTATTTCCCCAGTGAATTATTTGCACTGATTTCCCATTCTTTCCAGCTGACTTGGGAACAGGAAGATTCCATTCAATTCAATTGAGCTTCTTGCTTCAACTATTTGAATAGGGATGTCAGGCCAAATTCTGTTCGCCTATTTGCCCTTTGCCCAACAGCAACTGATAGATAGAGTATTCTATAGTCAACCAGTGATCATCATGCTGAAATAACAGGAATAAGGATAGGCTTTATATAGCTTCAACAATTTTCTGGGTGAAGTTATAAGCCAGTAGTGAGGAAATGGTTCTCTCTCTGTCCATTTCTCTACAGCATCTGTTCCTTCTGCCTGCCACCTTCTCCAGTCCACTCTTCCTCTGTCCCTACTTCTCAGTGCTTTTGTCCCACTCTTTGTTATATGTCCCAGTGTTTTTGTTTAGCCACCTGTCTTTCCTTGCCCCACATTTGCATTTTTGCTAGTATGTAAGTTTCTGTCAAATGTTGCCGGTGCTTTGCATTACTTCAGAGCTGTCTCCTGTGCTTTTAAGAACGGGAAGACACTTCCAATGTATCAACTAGAGCAGGGGTGTCAAACTACTGGCCCGTAGGCCAGACGCATCACAATGAAACCGCGCCCACCCCATTGCTGGCAATGGGGAAAAAGCTCCGATACGTTGTGCGACGTCACATGACGTCGCGAGTTTGACATGTCTGAACTAGAGGACATGGGGGGGAGGAGGCAGTAAAGAAAGCCTAGGAAATTGTTTAATAAATCTAGGGTAAGGAAAAGGAGAGGGAAGAATTGTATGATCAAGGGAACAAATAGATGACCAGACAAATATATTTTGCTGAGTGTTAAATAAATGCAAATCAGTGTTGTTGTTTTTGAAAAAACAGATTTGGGCAAATAAAAGAACAGGATATTGCAGTTAGGGAAAATGAAAGAATTCCTTATATGAATAGGATAAAGAACAATTTGAAAAAACACATCAAGAAAAAAATGTTCTTGAAAATTGCTTCCAGCTTCTGAAATTGACTGAATAATAGAATCATTTTATTAAAATGTGGAAAACAAAATGAAAGGTGGACTTAATTTTGAGTTTCAGCAGATTTGCATACCATTGGTTTTTAACATAACATTGTTAAACAGAGATGTGCGTAATCTTGCTCAATATTTCAGTAAGCTAAGGTTTGCTGCATAGCTGTTGTACTTGTGCTTTTAAAAACACGGCAAAATTAACAATAATGGTGATATACCTTGATGGGCTGATTTTGCAGGAGTGGTTTGCAGTGTACGTGGAACTGAATCAACAGATTGCAGCTTTACTGAATGCTGGGGATGAAGAAGATCTTGTAGAATTAAAAGCATTGCAACAGCAGTTGAGTGATGTTTGTTATCGGCAGGCCAGCCAGTTGGAGTTTAGGCAGAATCTGCTACAAGCAGCCCTTGAATTTCATGGTGTGGCTCAAGATGTAAGTAAAATATGCACTTTCTTATTGTACATCGTTGCTTCATGATGCCATTGCAGGTCAATAAATAAGCCGGTTATATTTAGGAATAATTTTGCCCAAATAGTCGCAATGCACATGGAAAAAGTCTTAAAATAAATGAGAACAAGGAAGTATTAGGGCTCACTTGGAAGTCTGCTGTTAATTAATGGAGGCAGTTAAAAAAAAGTGTCCATTTCTCTATGTACACATTGACGAGACGAGTATTCCTTTTCCATATTTGTTATAGACAAGCAAAGCTGGAGCAGATGAGCAAATTACATAAATCTCTGCTAATAATGTCAGTTGGATTTATCTAGACATGAACTCTGAGGCAAGCCAATGACATAAACTCAGTAACTATTTGTCCTTTTGTCTGGATTCTTTTCAACATATGGTTCTTGAGAAAATTGCAGAGTATGTGAAGAAATTAAGAGTTACCACCTGCTTTTAGAAAATTGATTTGGAGAGGCTCTGATCCATCTTGGCAGGCAGTATTTAAGAGGCCATTCTGGGGGATGAATTTTGACAATTTAGTTACTGGTGTATGGTGACTCACAATCCTACTCTGTATGCAAATGAAATCATTGAGGAAAAAAGTCATAAGGGGCACTGAAATGCCATCAGTGTAGACTTTGCTGTTTAAACCTGAATGAAATATTTTACTTTACTGAATATTATTTAAATTCTTCCTGGGCAATTTGGATTGGATGAAGTGGCAGCAGCTGAAATGGCTGGAAACTAGAGCTTTCCTTTGCAGCTGCTTGCACAGACACTGTTGCTAGCCCTGTGTCCTAGCTCTGTCTCTTTTATAATTGAACTAGTCATAGTTCTGCCTGCCATTCGTACAACAGATCTCTTTAACTAAGGAGAAAGACTTAAAATCATAAAAATAACTTGCTGACTTTGGGGTTGGCTCTTTTCAGTTGTCTCAGCAACTAGATGGATTACTCGGGATGCTGTGTGTTGATGTAGCCCCAGCAGATGGAGCGTCAATTCAGCAAACTTTAAAACTACTTGAAGAGAAATTAAAAAGTGTTGGTAAGGAAAAACAAGATTAAATTGTCAAATACGCTATAGTGAACGTCTTCCTTTGCAGAATGTAAGAATTGGATTAAATTGCATACTTTTTCATATAAGCCTAACAAGCACATTGAATGGAAAACTGTGGGTACCGATTCTCTTCACTTGACTGGCTCATAAAGGGAGCTTTAAAAAAATACCTCATTGTGGAATGATATTCAGTAATATGCATTGACCACCATGTTCACGTTTTGTGAATAGAGTTCAATAGGAACTAGGAATCTGTGTCTTTGAGGTTCCAGCTCCTATGGAAATCTAAACATGTAGGCTTCCAAAATCTATGCATGGCTGACAAGGGCACGGCCACTTCATTAGCTTAGCCACCCAGTTTAATTGCCAGATCATCTGTTACATAACTAACAGATCAAGATGGCATATAACTCATAGACTCATATGAAATGGATTTGAGCTACTGATCTCCTAACAGCAGTGGTCTCCAAATGAGCCTCTAAATTTGTATTTAAAAGAATTTCATTAAATGAGCCTCTAAATTTGTATTTAAAAGAATTTCATTAAATGAGCCTCTAAATTTGTATTTAAAAGAATTTCATTTTAAGCAACATCTGTTCTAATAATTGTTACTGAAAGGGTATTGGGCAGAATAAACAAACCAATTAAGGGCAAACAGAATAAATGCGAAGACAATGTTTGATTTAACAGCTCATAAATATGTGGGGAGGGAGCATAATAAAGACAAAATTGCATTAGGGTAAATCAGGACATTGGTCATTTGTGCCCACTACTTCTTTCTTTTTTTTAAAAATATATTTTATTAGATTTTATAGGGGTACAGGGATTACATTAAGGTGCTTAGGAACCACCATGGAGGTGGGTATATTAAACATCCAAAAAAAGAAGGACAATCACAAATATATAACTCAAATCAAATCTTTTAAACTTCCCTCTCTAATTCCCTCATTTAATCTTACTTATTCAAATTAATAAATTCTATATAAGTTTCAAACGATCCTATCAAATATCAGTTACATTTCAATTCTAAAAATCCAAATCCTGTTTTTAAGCTTTACTAACTTACAATTACTATATTTCAATTAGCCTTAAATAGACATATTATTAACACTTCGGGTGCCCTTTTTTTTTTTTACATAATTATATCTGGTATATTGTTCTCGCAACAACATTCCCATATCTTCTTCATTGATACCATTTTTTTCTCTTATCACCCATCCCTCTTATTCTCCTTTTATTTCCAAATAATTCTCTTAAAATAAAAATATCAGGCCAACAAATAAATTTCTATCTAATTTAAATATATATTCTATCAATGCCTCTATATCTATAAAAATCTTTTTAAACCAGTAGATAAAGTTTACTTCTCCAATACATATCATATCTAAAACAGAGTAATATTACAAAGGGTATCCTCTTAAAAATTTCATGTGTTCCATTAGTTGTTAAGTCAGTCAAGAAATCAAAGCCTTTTTAATCCCATCAAATAAGACTTTAAAATACATTTTTAAATCTAACTCTAGGCTTCTTTCTATGCCATAGTGGTTTCCATAGTAAGGTTCCTACATAATCAAACCACAATATTAAAAGGTCCATATTCTTTAACGCTTCAAATTGGTCAAAGTTCTCTTTCCTTTCTTCTAATAGCCTTTGGATGGTAAAAGCTGTTTTATTCCATGTTATATTTGCCAATTGTTTATCCACCTTTTCTCGATTTTCAATAAGTTGTATCTGAGTGTCAGTCTCTGTTGGTATTGGTATTGATGCTTCAGACATCTCTGTTGAAGTTGTTGTATAGTCATCAGACTTCTCGATAGGTTGTGTTGGAAGTTGAATAAAATTAGTTTGTTTTGTGGTTTCCACAGTTTCTCTCAGTGTAGGGAAAAGGGATTGAAAATAGGAGCTCACATCCTCTGCAGCTTCTAAAATTGTTTCCAATATAAGTTCATAGTCCAGTTGTGTATTAAGTTCCATATCGATAGTAATAAGGCTTTTTAATCTTTAATCTTTAAAGAAGGCTCTACTTCATAAGAATCAAGCAAGCATTCACCTTCAATTTTCAATAGGCCAGCTGCATCCATTATCTTGTAGTTATCACTCTTTCAGGGTCATAGTCATTCCCAGCCATAAAGAAATATAATTGCAGTACCACTTTTCGACACAAGATGTCCTCAGCAAACCAAAAAATCTTTTTTTTTTTTTCCTTTCCAAATAATAGATTTTTTATTTTTCGTGTTGAAAAAGATGAAGAAAGGGTTCAAAATAATAAATGCGTAGTTGTAACAATAATAGTCAAGAATAAAATGTTTTCAGGTCCCCTCAGTATTCCAAAATTTAAATAGTCCATCAAAATTAACTGGTTTTTATTTATATATTTTTTTTTCCAACGCTGTTTTTCCCCATTGCCCAAACGCTGCTTCCTCACGACAGGGAAATAGTTCAAAGAAAGCTTTTAACAGGAAAGTAGTTAGGGAAAAAAAAAGGGGGTAGGAAAGGTCTCACCCGGATTCTCCACGGGGGTTCTTTCGCTTAGATGTTCTTCTGGCTTTCAGCTGGTGCGACGAAGTGATCGTCCATTTTATTGGGCGATCTTTTCCTCCGGCGGCCCTAAGGAGAAAGCTCGAACTGGGGAGAGCCGCCGCTCTTCCCCAGTCGAGCAGGAGCCTCCTCTAACGGTGGTCGCCTCTACGGGGCGACTTTCGACCCGATTAAGGGTCTACCGGCGGAGGGAAAGCAGCCGGTGGGAGAGAGAGATCTCTCCGTACGACTGCTGGTGTCGCGATCCGGAACCGGAAGCCCCCCACTACTTCTTTCTTTGGCTAGTAGTATGTCTCCTAGATCTTGGGCAGCAATTTAGGTCTTGGACAACAATCTCAACTAATCTGTTTCTTTTTATATGATTGTACCAAAAACTGAACCTGGATTTTCAGCGTGAGTAGTACCACTGAGCTACAGTCCTCACTTATAGTAAACACTTATCAAGCCTGACTTAAATCAATTTGTGTATGTGTCTGTACTGCTAAAGTATTAACCATCCTTCTTACCAGTTGATATAGTTAACTGTCAACACTTGAAGGATGTGCTTACAGAATGTACCATTTTAGAGTTTAGTAGGTTAAGTGGGAACATGTGACAATTAGATCGCATCTAACTTGCACATGGGCAAAAACAGAATTGGGTACTCATGATTTAAGAAAATAGTTCATCTTACATTGTATACAAAATAAAATTTTGTTCATTATCCCTGTAGACTTGGGCCTCCAAGGTTTGCGTGAAAAAGGTCAAGGTCTTCTTGATCAGATATCTAACCAAGCTACATGGGCTTATGGAAAAGATGTAACAAGTGAAAACAAAGAGAATGTTGATCACATCCAGGGAGTAATGGAAGACATGCAGCTCAGGAAGCAAAGGTATTCAGGATGATGTTGGACTCCTAAGAATTTCTCTTTCCTAATGACTTCACTTTAAAACCACTGTTAGCTTCTTTTTAAATGCCACCATATTTTTCAAACAAATGAAAATATGAAAAATAATCAAAATACAAACCTAAGTGTACATAGGTTGTACCCTGTGTATTTTGTTTTTGTTCTGAAATGTATGATTCCCAAAATTTATAAGTCAGTTTTTTGTTTAAACCTGACACTAAACAAAATCAGTTAATTATAAAAACAGTGTTTTTGTATACAGTTTCATAAATTCAGATATTTTTGTTACTTTCAGTATTGTGCAACACTTATTATTAAGAGAAGTTAAAGTATTAATGCAAATTACAATTTATAGGTTCTGTAGTTTCTTTAAATATTGCAGAAAAACTGCTTTTAAGATTAATTGGTAATTAATGGCCTTGATACCATTTGGAAATGTTTAATGTTCCATTACATATTGTTCCATTTTCTAAAATTTGATGAGGAATTATGTCGGAGTTTACATTTGCTACAGAAACTGTTTTAATTTTCCTGATAATTTAGCAGCTACTGCAATATTTATTTAAAGAAAATACTAAATCTTCCTGATATACCACATTTTTAAGGAATGTTACAACATTCATTTAATAGGGCATTACACTTAAAAATAAAAACACAGTTTTGAACTCAGACACAGCTTTGAAAACTATAAACAAAAAAAGAACTTAGAATAGAGTTGGACGTGACGTCAGAGGTTTTCTAGTCCAGCGCACTATTTGAGCAGGAGACCCTTATACCATTTCAGACAAATGGTTTTCCAGTTTTGAAAGCCTCTAGTGATGAAGCACTCACAATTTCTGAAGGCAAGCTATTCTATTGGTTGATTGCTCTCACGGTTAGGAAATTTCTCCTAAGTTGGATTTGATGTTAGGTTATCATTTTTGTAGGATTTTTTAAAAAAATTCCCGTTGTATGGGTTGCTACTTTCTTGGCAACAAAGACATAATTTGCTACTACCCATTGGGAGTCAGCTGCTTTAGCTGCTCTTTATGAAAGGCCAGTACAAAAGGTGGCTTTTATACGCCCTCTTTACTTCCGGAGGTTTGGAATATACTTTGGAGGAATGTTGATCACTTCACAGGACGCTCCTTTTCCTAATGCACTGGGCTCATCTTCCAATAAGCTACACTCACCAAAGATTTTCATCCCAGTTCTTAACTGCCCTAGTCTATGCTTGGATGTGACATGAGGTGCCAAGTTTGAGGAAGACTGTGCCTGTAGGTAAAATAATCAGAAGAGGTCGTGAGCAACCATTATGTAACACAAGACAAAGAGAGACAGACAGATAGATATGAGAGCCAGAGTGGTGTAGTGGGTATAGTGCTGGATGGACTGAGGGTAAAGATATTCAAATTATAATCCTCCCTTAGCAACAGAACCTGCCTGGGTGACTTTGGGTCACTCATTCTCTCTCAGCCCTATACTGAGAAGTCAAAAACGCCTACTAAATTGTCCTAAAACAGCATAAGGATTAAAAATTTATAATCTCCAAAGAAGAAACCTTCATCCCATAGCGGATTAATATGTGCTGATCTATTATCATCACCACAGTCCTTCATTCAAGATTAGCAGCTATCCGATATATATAACTATAGCATAGTGAACTATATAACATCAACTAGTTTGAATGACATAGTTAGTATCACATAAATGATATATAGGCTTGTGTAGAGTGCTTCTATCTCTGGCTGTGTGAATTCTAAAGAGATGCTTTGCAATTTACAGGAGCCCATTGAAAATAGCCTTATCTTTCATAACCTAGTCCTGACTGCCTCTGCATGCAGTTGCATTGCTGCACCTGCAATCCTGGGGAAAAAGTTGAAGCAGCTGTGCAGGAGCACATATGCAGTTGGCCATGAGCAGCTAGTTAAGTAGCCATGCTATGAATGGCTGCTTTCATTATTCAGAGGCAAGTGCTTGTTGTGCATTTGCATAGAATACCTCTTTCAGAGGATATGCACAGTTCTACCTTTTCCTTATTACTTCTCTAATTTATCTTGCGGGAATAGTTGATTAACGTCTGAACTTAGTTTACTGTTTAAACTGCTGTTACATTATAAGATTTATCAGATTTGGGGTATTCTTAAGGTGTTATTCCTTATCACAGCGTTTTAGACATTTCCCCAAATTTCATTGCTACATTGAAAAGTAAGAATTGCTCATGTATAATTTTTTTTATAAGCAGAGCGACCTTTCTGATACAGTTTTATGTTCTGCCTTTCACAGATGTGAGGACATGGTAGATGTGAGACGATTAAAGATGCTTCAGATGGTTCAGCTATTTAAGTGTGAAGAGGATGCTGCTCAGGTGAGACTGATGGTGGCAGCTGTTGCCTAAAACAAAGCTGCCAGACAAATTAAGTAAACTTTGGGAACACTGGGTGGTTTAGAGTTAGGGTAGCTGCATTTTTTTATACAGATTTGACAAATTTATTCTGTCTCCTCTCTTACTTTACAATCTCACTCTGCTCATTTCTGTAGGCAATAGAATGGTTAAATGAATTATTAGATGCACTGCTGAAGACTCATACCCGTTTGGGAGATGATGCCCAAGAAACCAAAATTTTGTTGGAAAAACATAGGAAATTTGTTGATGTAGCTCAGGTAAGTTTGCATTTATTTTGTAGCAAATTAGTTTGCTATTAAGGTTTGCTATCTGTATTTAAAATGGTCATTTTGGTTATTTGCTGAAAAGTATACTAATTAAAGTTGCTGTTAATCATGGTTAAATTTGGTAAGATTATTGGCCATCCGCAATCTTATTTAAAGTTAATTTATTATTTATTAAATTTATTGCTCTCCCCCCCCCCAATCCTACCACAGGGCAACTCTGGGTTGCTTACAATGTTAAAAAGCATAAAACTATACAAAACCTATATATAATATGAATAAAATACTATAAAAATACTATTCTGAACCCTAACTAAAAGATGTGGAGGGAGGAGTAGGATAAGCGGGGCGGGGGGGGGGGAAGGAGGTGGGATGTTATTAATCTACCAAGCATTTATTAATTTATACATGTCAAAATACTTTTCGACTATTATGAAATGCTTGAATTCATTCATCTTCCATGAA
Organism: Azemiops feae; assembly: GCA_023970755.1. Classification (NCBI taxonomy): domain Eukaryota; kingdom Metazoa; phylum Chordata; class Lepidosauria; order Squamata; family Viperidae; genus Azemiops; species Azemiops feae. The sequence goes on from JALGBA010000838.1 coordinate 1,309,985, forward strand.
TGTGAAATGGATCCACATTGTACTTGGGGCCACAGTTTTATTTTTCAAGTCATTTCTCTAACTAGATAGCAAGGATTCAACATTTTTGGTATAGAATAATAGATCATTTGGCATGGATTATTAGGCAGAAGAAAGAAGAGATGTTTATGCTGTGGTAATGAGGCTTGATGTTCAGGTGAAGATGGGGTGGCGGATGAGTAAAGGATGATTCAATAACAGGCCAGATCCTTCTAGAATTTCCATAACTGCCAAATAAAGTAAGATGTGACTCTGTACACTTGTAGTCTCTAACTGAAAGCAGTCTAGCCAAGAAAATGTAGTTTCCTTTCTTTGCTGTATCTTTCTTCCCTATTTGGATGTTCCTGCAAATGAAAAGAGCATGGAAAGTCAAACTTGTTTTTAATAGGCCCAAGAAAAGCTATAGTGCCTTATGATTCATGTGTTACTGTGTTGCGCCTAAATCTGTCCCAACACTGTAAATGTCCACCTTAATGTCTATTTTTCTTTTTTTTTTAGAGTACCTATGATTATGGGCGACAGTTACTACAGGCTACTGTGGTTTTGTGTCAGTCTCTGAGATGCACTTCTAGATCGTCAGGAGAAACACTTCCAAAGCTGAACCGTGTATGGAAACAATTCACAATCACTTCAGAAGAAAGAGTAACAAGGCTAGAGATGGCTGCTGCTTTCCATTCAAATGCAGAAAAAGTGAGTTTGTGCAGTTGGATTTCAGTATCTTCGATGTAACATTTTAAAGTGTGCATTTTATGTGTTCATTTCTATTTAATAAAGTTTTATCATGTTTACACAGAATGTTAAAACTCATGGTGTGATTTCACTGTGGAACTATTGGTGGTCTCAGAGAGCTATGGATTTCAAAAGAACTTGCACTTAATATCAGTATGATTAAAATCAACATTTAAGATGAATCCACATACTTAATTTGAATGTTCATCCTTAATACAGATAGCCCTCTCTTAACAGTGGTAGGTGGGACCAGCCACTTTGTCGCTAAGTGATCATATGGGACCATGTTGACTTACAATGGCAGTTGCAGCAGTCTCAGTTGCTATCATTAGGTAGACCCCTGCAGTCATAGTGTCCTGTAGTCATGTGACTGCCATGTGTGATCTGCCTGTTTCCCCATTGACTTTGCTTGTTGGAAGCCGGCAGTGAAAGTCACCTGATCACAGGACACTGTGATATAATGTGGACCGGTTGCCAAGCGCCCAAATTGTGATCATATGGCCACAAGGGTACTGCAATAGCTGCAACTGTAAGGATCTATTATAAGTCCCTCTCCTTCAGTGCCATTTTAACTTTAAATAGTCTTTGAATCAGTGGTTGTTAATCAGGACTGCTTTTTAATCTGTGCAAGCTATGGTTAGCCTATTGAGATAATAGATCATAATAATAAATTATTGCTAGTCTATTGATTGATTAAGTGCTGTAAGGTGGATTCTTAGCAACCACATTCATAGATTTTCTACAGGATGATCTATCCTCAACATAATCTTTTGGGGTTTCAGCAGTGCATTCACTGCTGTTGTAATTGAAGTCTATCCACTTACTGGTGGTCATCCTCCTCTTTTTCCTTTCATTTTTTCCTAGCATCACACACTAGACTATATTGTCCAGTTATTGCTCTCCCAACTGAAAGTTTTCTCCCGTTTTCCCTTTACAAAAATTGTTCACATCAAGGAAATCTTAATCATGTTTGTTTGCTATTTGTTCATAGGTTGTTTCATAGGTTACATATATGAAGCAGGTTTTGCATTCTTTGTTGAAGCCAATGCAGTTCCATTGTGTACAGCATGCACAGACCTCATTAGCAATTCCATGCAGTTCCATTAAAATAGGTTTATTTTGAGTTCATGTATTAGTTAATTTTTTTTAGTCTGTAACTCCATCAGCAGGCAAAACTTGAAGGAATACCTCATAGGCACACTTTAGCAATGTGCTAGAACGTTTCCAGGATTTCAGCTGTTGTATCTAAGAATACAGAAAACATTACAGGAATGCATAAGAATATTGTTTCTTTTTATTGCAACTTAACAGTTTGACCGCGTCCATTTTTTTTAATGTTATTTTATTACAGGTTTTGCAAGAATGCCCAGATGAGTCTGAATCTATATATGATCAGGAACAATTTGATGAGATTGAAACTGTTGGAAAATCCCTTCTGGATAGATTAACAGTTCCGGTGGTTTATCCTGATGGGTACGTAGTAGGCATTATATTGCTCACTATACAATGCAAGATATTTCATTATGTGTAGTAATAATTTTTAAAAAGCAGATATGACAGCAGAACAGACCAAATTAAAAGGGAGCCACAATGGAGCAGGCAATTGGGAGTGGGGATGGGCGGTGAAGGTGAAGGGATGGATGAAGTCCTTTAGAAGATCTGTGGTGTTCCATATTCAGGAACTCCATAGGCATCTGAGTAAGGGGAGTAAATGGGAAGGCAAATGGATGAAAGGCATTGTATGCCATCACAGTGCAAATGTTCCCCCTCCTTTCTATATGCCTTGTGAAATTGCATGCATGTGTAATGAGAGTGTGATGCTGCTTTCATTACTTTGAAAAAAGCTTCCTGCCTTAATAGATGCTTCAGAATAGCTCTTGACTTTCCATGGATGGAAAAGGGCCACCTAAACTTTGCCTAATCTTAACTGCTAAGTTAATTCTTGGTTTAGGATTGTACTTTTATAAGTCAGACATCAAATAGGTGCTGGAAAATATTAAAACCAAGAAATACAATTTAACATTTTATTAAAATGTAATAGTGTTACTATGTATTATTTATATTTTATGTCATTAAAACAAGCAAGATAAGTTCATCCGTACATTGGAATTCAATAAAGAGATAGATACCTCTTGATTATTTGAAATGAAAGTAAACACTAATAAGATAGCTTCAAAGAATTGGTTTGAATTACAACAAGTGTAAAAAGAAACGGTTTGTATGTTCTAATACAGTTGTGAAGTCTGGTATCAAATTACTTCACACATAAATATCCCTAAGGTTGGGAAGCTGTTCTGAAATTTCAAGTATTCTATTATTTTATATTATCCTGAAGCTACTGGAAAATTATTTCTGGTAGATCCAACAGTTTCTGTGATAGGATATTATGATAATATATATTATCCTGAAAGCTGCAAAGTGAGAAAATAAATCTGTGAACATAGCAAAAACTCTTTATTACTTTCTTACATGTAAGGGCTTGGGGGGGTTTTTTGCTTGTTTTTTTTTTTTTTTTTAGCACTGAGCAGTTCTTTGGGAGCCCAAGTGACATGGCTTCTTCAGCTGAACACATCAGAGAGAAGATAAAGTTGGTTTGTCTGAGAAAACAACAACTGACACAACCAGACGCCTGTACCACAGAGACCTAATAGCCTCTCCCTGCCAATTCATAAGATGTCTATTTGTAACTCTGCATGACATCTGCATTCTATGCCTGCCATAGTACATGAAAATGCATTTCACAGCTATTACTAAACATAAAAACCTCTTCATCCTTCTTGAAGCAAATCTTATTCTACACCATAACCATGTATTTCTACAAAGCCATAATTTAACATGCTATGAACCCACAGACTTCAAATATAATTAAAAGGAACAGAAGACATTGCACTGAATACTTGCTTTGAAGCTTTATCCCAACCTATCAGGTGCTTCTTTCTCTAAGCAACTGATGCAAGTTTTAAAATGGTGCTAATAAGTGCAAGTTCCACAAAAAATAATTCTGTTTATTCTTCAGATGATGTAGTATTTTAGGCTGTAGGTAAAACTATCTGTTGTATAGACAGCGATGACCTATAATTTTGATTTATATTTTTTTTTAAATGGTCCTTTTTATTGTGCCGATACGTGCCATCAAATTCTTGAAATTCATTATAGTTGGATTTTCCCCAATTTGTATGGATAATGTATTAAGAAATGTTTTGTGCTTAATAAAACCCACCTTTTAAAAATCCAGTAACTTTTATGGAAGCTTGTATTTCCTACTTTATTGCAGGAAATTGTAAAAGAGAGTACAAGTCCATTTTGGATGGTCAGTTTAAGTTTCTTAATAATTGAAAGAAGAGGGAATAAGCATCATCATGTGAGCAAGGAAGAAAAAAAATGATATGAAAGCAGCTGGTGGGAGTTAATGGCAAATTAAGTTCATTTTTCCTGTTGACTTTTGTTTGTAAATGGGGAGGGAAAAGGATTTACATTTTACAGGAGAGAGTAAGGAGCAAAGTCTGTGGCAAAAGGATTTGTAGATACAAATTGAAGCTGTCCAGCTAATACATGATAAGAGAAATTGATAGGTTTCTCTTTTAGCGTATCTTTTTTCTCTTTTTCTACAAGTATTGATATTGGACATATATGTTCCACTAGTTACATCCTTATGACTTGAGTAAACTCAAGTAACAGCTAATGATGCAATTTCCAGAGCTGATAAAAATGCTACATATTGTAATAAAATGATCAAATATAGGGCATAAATTATGTATTCATTCTTCCAATCTGCAAAAGCCAAATAAAAATGTTTATATATTTATGAACTATGAGCATAAGTTTATTCTTTTTTAAAATTTGGAAAGGCAGCATGTTACGAAATGGCAGCATATCCTTGGAAGGACCTGTTCGGGATGTGTAATAAAACTGCTTGCTGTATAGATGAGTTAAATGGCTTCTTGAAAAGTAAAATACATGGCCTGATGGATAAAGCACTTTTAAGTAAGAAGCGTCCTGGCTTTTTCTTTTTTTGGAGAATCAGAGGAGTCTATTTTTAATCATATACACGTAGTCTTTTGTCGTCAGAAGCACCCCTGAGAAAGTCCCAAATGGCAATCTCATGATCCCAGGATGCTGCAACCGATTGTCAAAACACCCTAATTTTGATCATATCAACATGGGGATGTTGTGAAGATCATAAACACGGGGACCAGTCACTTTTCACTACTATTGTAATTTGTTCTCAAAAGTCCCACTAGACACAATACCCCAATGCATCTTTCCTTTCTTTTGTTTTACTATTCACTTGGGGCAAGAATAACCACGGAAATTAAACATTTGAATCTTTTTTTTTTTTTTTGCAATTATCATGGACTACACACCGATGCTAATTCAGAAGCCAGATTTTACCTGTGTTGCTAAGAAAATTCATGTGTACAATCTTTCCGCTTCTGAAAGAAAATGAAGTGAAGAGCTAGGTCACAACACCACAACTCTTGTTTGGGGTAGTTTCTCAAGACACATCACATCCCCCTTAGCCATGCTGGCTCAGGAATTCTGGGAGTTGAAGTCCACGAGTCAAAAGAGCCAAGGTTGCCTACCCCTGCCTTAGTCTGTTTGTCTTCCCTGGAAGTGAGCTACAGCCAATGATACTGAGAAGGTCTCTAGCATTAGCAGCAACCATCTTGCCTTTTCCTTGTCAGGCATTCTGGGACTTGCAGATTTAAATCCCTTCCTGGCAAGAGAAGAAAACGGAAGGAGTACAGAAAAGGAAGCCCCCCCCCCTAGGCCAGATTCTCAGTATAGATAGTCCTCAACTACCTTGAAGACTAGAAGTTCTGTTGCTAAGTAAGGTGATTAAGCCATTGCCTGATCTTACTTTTTACCGTGGTTGTTAAGCAAATCACTGGAGCTGGCTTCCCCCGTTGAATTTGCTTATTGGAAGCCATCAGGGAAGGTCACAAATGGCAGTCACATGATCCCGGAACACTGCAACCATCCTAAATGCATGCCAGTTGACAGGTGTCCGAACTTTGATCGTGTGACCATGGGGATGCTGCGGTGGTGTGTGCAAGGGCTGTTTCTAAGTCACTTGCTTCAGCGCCATTGTAACTTCAAATGGTGGCTATAAAGGAACGGTAAGTCAAGGATTACCTGCATTTCCAAAATATACAACATTCCTGATCAGAAACTCCTACAAGTAAGTGCTAGCGAAATCCCTCCCAAAGAAGAGGCCTCCTGCAGGATCACAAATAGCAATGCCCACACAAAAAAGAAATGCCCATTATACCAAGTTATATCTGGAAGGACTTCCTTATTCAAAATACTAACATTAAGTATTTATATACCAATGACTGGCTTGAGCATGTAAACCATGGCATTTGCGTGATGTCATATGCCCCAATTCCCCCCTTTCCCAATGGCTATAGGCATGTTTCCCCCCCTCCCCTTTTCTATTGCTTAGAGTAGGCCCAATGCAAATGAACACGTTCCTAGTAAATTTGCCCAGTAAAGATTAAATGACCTGAAGAAAATGAGAGCATGAGATGGAAATAATTGATATTTTAGTCTGATTCCTGTACTGCAATTTTATCAAAAAGGCTGCATTTAAATTTTATTTCTTGGCCAGAAGTTCCCTATTAAATTAATTGGCCTAATTTTTATTATACTGTGCTCATGACTTGCATATCATATCTTCACAATTTTTTTTCAGTTTAATCTTTGAACTCCCAATACCAGGGGATTGGAAACATAACTGGTTGCTAGTCCCTCCCCTGATCTTTATGTTTCTATTTCCTATTCAAGCTGCCTAAACACAGAGGGAGATAATGAGCAAAATTGTTGGGCTCCAAAAATATGAACACTATTCATTAGATGGCAGCAAGCTAGCGAGAGAGAGAGAGAGGGAGAGAGAGCCCTCTAGTGGTTGTCCTTGTTTTTGGCAGTTTATATCTGGTAACCCAGTAAGTTTCCTCTCGTTGAATATGTTATTGGGAAATTACAGATTTAACTCTTATCAATCTTTGTCAGCAACACATATTCTTTTACTGTTCATGTCTAAAGTTCAGTAGGGAAAACATTGTATAATCCATGATCTGCAGAACTGGTACAGCAAATATGCACCAACACTATGCAAATAGGAATATGACAGATTAAACTGCATCAATTTGAAAGAATAAAAGGACTTCATAAGATCTCAAGAAAAGTGTTGTGGAGTATTACTTATATACTACTAAAACTCTTGTCACAACATTTATCTGGGTAAAATGGTGCATCATAGGCAATAGTTTTTGAACCAAGGGACTTTAAATGGGCTTAGAGCAGGGGTCCCCAACCCCCGGTCTGTGGACCAGTACCGGCCCGTGGCATGCCAGCAACCGGGCCACACAAACAAGCAAAGCCCCATCCATGGGATGGAGGCAGCACACAAAACCCCGCCCCCTCGGTCCACAGAAAAACCTCTCTCCATATAACCAGTCCATGGTGCCCCAAAGGTTGGGGACCTCTGGCTTAGAGAATCCATCCAAAATCTGGGATCCATGATTGAGGGACTGAAATTTAGGGAAGTTGTAGCTGCTTCATGGCTATTTGCTATTGCGCTGCTGGGCTGCTGCTGAGGCCATGTAATTTTCGTTTTCAATGTTCCATGATTGTTTCCCAGCCAGTCTCACAATCTTTCACTCCCCTATCCAGCAGCAAGGAACTGAGTTATCATATTAAAGAAGCAGCAACATTATAGTGCATAATATTTTTATTGTTTTATGTGCCCCTTCTCTGGCACACAAATATTCACATGTCACTGAATCCCATCTTTGTCCAGGAACTCAACATCAAGGTACAATGCATAATGGCCCATCCTCTTATAAGTAGTTTATAAATAATACACTATTTAGTTTTAGTAGAATATAAATAATACTCTGCCACATTCTTCTTGAGATCTCACAGAGTCCTTTTATTCTTTTAAACTGATGTTGAGTTTAATCTGGCATGTTCCTTCACAACAGGTAGATTGGACAGAAAGTCATCAAATGAGCTGCTGTGGCTGTAGATGGAGTAGATCTCTCTGGTATCAGTCAAACACGTTAGTCCCTATATTTTAATCCTTGCCCATCCTGCTTCATTTTTCAACTGCTTCCTGCTTGGAAACTGAGTGTAGACCAGTCCTGGCCTAACTCCCTGGAGATCATGTCATCCTCTTTTTAAACTGTCTCTGAAAGTTTTCTGCAACACAGTGGAAAAGCCGACAGGTTTCTAAACTGTTCTGAGGTGAGAACAGCAACATAGAAACGTTGTGGTAAAAATATATATATATTGTCAGCATAATTATGCCATGTTGAAAGAGGGAGGGGGGGTCTGTCATGATTAAGAGACAACACCAAATGTCGGGATGTGGTGAGGAGGAGGAGATGAAGAAATGGAGGATGAAAGGGTCTCCAGAATCACAAGGGAAGTTACAGAATGAGAAGACAAGAAAAGATGGAGGGGGAGAGGGAAGATCAACTCGAAAATACGTGGCATGGGGAGAAGGTGGAGTATAATCTAATCCATTGGCCGCCTCCATTTAGGGCCCCAGGTCAATTGGCAGAACCCTGTCTTCAAGCTCTTTTGGAAGGCCAAAAGGGTCAGTGCAGATCTCACTTGGAACATTTGTTGGTGGACCAAGATATATGATGGAACCACGCCATGATGTACATACAGATTCCAAGAATTAAGCTCAGTGTGACAGCATCTGTTTTTGGAATTAGCAGCCAAATGATTGTCCAGATTTAATTACAACAGTATTCAACTTGAAGACAAAGTTATGCATGAAGTACCTCACTGTAACACATGGTCTTTTTCATAAGCGTATTGCTTATATGCGAAGTGTAGCATACCAAAAGTGGGGTCTGTCTCATATGCACTGTCTGCTGTGGCTTGAAGCATCCAAGCCAAGATCACAGGATTATGATACATTTGTGTAAGCCAAAATATGAGACCCAAATGAAGAGCCAGAGATGCATAAATTGGTATTGAAGCACATGATCCATGGTCTGTATTGCAGCAAAATCTCAGCATGTTGAGAAAACGGCACATGTAATAAAAGGGACACCCAAAGCCTTTGTAGCAAAGATAATCATTGGTGTGTTCAAAAATGACATTGTCATGATTCCAAGTATTAAGCTCTATTTATCAGAAAGCGAAGACATCCTTCATCGGAGGGCACAGTCCCCAATACAGTCATGCCTCGCTGTCAATATACAGAAAACACAAGGGCAAACCATGGAGAATGTGCTGATTTATCTGAAGACCTGGTGTTCCAGCGCGGTCAGCTGTATGTCATTTTAAGCCAAGGAAAAAGTGAAACTGTTAAGAGCATTCTTAAAAATTAAAAATGTTGATTGATCTGCAAAAGCATCCTTCGTTAAACGAAAAGCATCTATATTTGTCTTGCTGAACATCTTTTTTCTTTAAGAAAATGATGTTTTCTCCTTTAATTCTAAAACTGAAACAATACTAATCTTTCCATGAACATTCTGCTTCTCTGAATATCTCTGAAAGGATGACCCAATGGGTCACGGGTTGTCTAGTCCCCATCTAAAAGATCGCAACACTTGTTCTAAACTAATCATCAAAAAATACCATGAGCTCACTGGGCTTAGCATCTTGAAGTAGAAACCAACAGCTTCTCTGGAAACACGTGATAAAATAAGTAATGTATAAAAATAAAAGCAAGGGCTCTTAATATCCCCTTTCCCTATTTTTGGGTATGCTAGTGGTTTTGTTTCATGTCAGCTTTGGACACTCTCCCTGGTAAGAAATTCTTAAGCTATCTTCTGCTATCACAAGATATATTCTGAATGCATATTCTGCAAAAAGTATAGCTCAGTCCTATGAATATTGATTCAGATTTTAAAAAAAATAAAATTGGTGCTCCCAGGGAGCTCAAATTGGGACTATTGAGTTGTGACCTATAAATCACATGTTTTCACAACAACCCTGTTTGAGTGATTAACTTTTCCAATATCTCGGTATCTGAACCATATCTCTCTAGTCCTGATGATAGTTTTTAATTGCTTATACCAGTGATGGCGAACCTTTTAGAGACTGAGTGCCCAAACTGCAACCCAAAACCCACTTATGCATCGTCGAGTGCCGGGTGGGCATGGCCCATTGGGTGGGCGTGGCTGCGGTGGTAACGGCAGACTGGGTGGGACTAAAAAGTTCAATCAATCAATTCCAACTTTGCAAGATCTTTTTTTTTTCCGCGAGAAGTTGAAATTGACTGATTGAACCTTTTTTTTTTTTGCACACGGCGGCGGAGGCCTAAAGCAAAAAGGTTTTATAAAACCCAGCTGAAGGCCTAGGACTGGAGCGACGGCGCATGTGCCCACAGAGAGGGCTCTGAGTGCCGCCTCTGGCACCCGTGCCATAGGTTCGCCACCACTGGCTTATACCCACCTAGATGGGGCAACATTACAGTCTTAGATCTATTTTGAAGTCTGTAAAACAAAAGGTTTTTTTAATAGATATTACCGGTACAGATATTTGTAAAAAGATCTGCAAAATTATTACAATAATCCAGGGCTTTTTTTCTCATAGAACGCTCAGAACGGAGTTCCGGCACCTTTTTTGGATGGAACCTTGTAGGGTAGGCAAGGTGGGTTGTATGACATGTGTGAGTTCCGGCACCTTTTTTTTTTTTTTTACAAAAAAAGCACTGCAATAATCAAACATTAAACTGTTAAAGCCTACACATTACTACTTTAATACTCTATCTTGCAGGTTTTGTTAATAGGAATCATTGGAAGAAGGAGATAAGGAAACTTCCAGTGTCCTACCTAGAAGAAAACAGGATTTCCAGTATTTTTGTGCTCTATTTTCTTTCATTTATATTCCCTGTTCCATTCCTCTGTTTAAAACTAATCATAATAATCACATTCAGCTTTGAAGCATGCATTTTCTTGCTCTTTTATGGTCTGTGCATTGCTGTTCACTCGTCGATGCCACATTCTCTCTTTTTTGAGAAACTGTTCCAAATAGTAGATCAGTGACAACATATTCCCAGTATCCTGACTGACTTTCCAAGTATGCCAAAATTGCAGCTGCTACACTTCCCTCTCCTGGCAGAACTGGGCAGTCTATTCGACATGCGTATTTCAAATACTACTTAATGACACTTCTTATCTAGAGCCCACACAGAAAATAAATTGCTGTGTAGTATTAAATCTCTTTTCTTGGTCTATTGGATAATGTGTTAAAAAAAAAAAAGGGAGACATACTTCCTAAAGAAGAGGAATTGCAGTTGGAGGGGGGGGGGCGTGGGGTTCCCAAGGGTTGTTTGACCTCCCTTTGATCAATGAGACCTTTGAATGGAAAAACTGAACTCTATGGGATCTTCTGGCCGGCAGTGCCTCTGGAGTGGTACAAACCCGAAGATTTAGAGGAGGGAGTAATCCCACACGCATTTAAAAATGGCAATTAGGCCCTTTTTCAGTCTCTAGTAGCGAGAACAGCTGAGTCAATACCAAGAATGCCTCCAAGCAACTCTAAGCAATTGATGATTTATTTCATGCAATGGTACTGCTCTCTATTTTAAAGGAGGAAAAAATTAGATTAGTCTTATAGAGAACTTTAGGAACAGTTAAGTGATGGAAACCGAAGTTGTCTCAGATCAGTAATGCTGATGGGGGTGGTTTACAGAGTTTCTGTATTATGAATACTCTGAACTCAGTGTTTCCCATGGAATCAGAATATCGGTTAGCATCTTGGTGTACTTCCATGCTGTGGATCAAATCCAGTGAGTTGTCCTAAAGGTGGAGGGACAAGCCTCTGCTGAGCAAAAAGGAAGCTGGCAAGTCATATGCAGCCCCAGTGGGTTTAGCATTAGAAATAATCCAAAGTCAAAAAGAACCAACAGCATCTACCAGGAGGCAATCAAGCAGATAAGAGGTCAGATGTGGCATTGCAATGCGAGCCTTGCCCTTTTTGTGTGTGTGTGTTGTTCCATGTATATTCAAAACGGGAGAGCTTGCATTGTGAAGCTACGTCCATCATCTTGTCTGTGTGTTACCAGGCCCCTAGTGATCACATGGAAGAAAACTTTATCTCCCCAACCTCCATGGACTTCAGCACATCTGCAGCTACCTTTGCTCTACTCGATAACCATATTCTTAAATTATTTCCCTCCGTGTAGCATGGAGTGGGACCAGTACTGCCCAAGCAGGTCTCCTGCTTTGCTTCTCCTGTAATTGGCCATGAGCCCATGAATTCAAACAATGTGGATGTTGCATGCCTCATCAGGAATAACACCATGTTGAGCATCCAGTGGTGATGAAGGTGAGATGGAGACAGGAGGTAGCCAAGTATGCCATCCTGACAGAAACAGAGAAACAAGCTGGGAATTTATCAGTGCATTCAGCTTTTTCCTTTTAGAACAACTTTAACAGGATGAAAATGAAAAACATACTTAAAAATCAATGCCTGCAACTTTTGAGGAACATGGCCCCCAGTTGGCCTTTGAGTGGCTTGCCCATGGGCTCATTTCCCAAAATAGATGGATTCCAGATAATTAATGAGATTTCATTGTAAACTAATTCCCTTTCAATAAAGTTTAAGGTTAAGTTTAAAGGTGTAAAATCACTACAATTACTCTCTGTGCATTGAATTACTTTCCTTTTCTCTCACTTTAAAATTGACAATTTGGTAGTGATCCTTGGAGAGTTTCGAAGGTATAATCAATGGTTTCAAGGACAATGTGGAACAATCCAACATTAAATGATCTATTGCTGGTCTAACTCTATAAATAAAAATGAGGAGAGGGTATTTGTTGTTTCTCTGATTCAGAATATGTGTTAGGTAGCAGTGGCCAACAGAGCAAAAGTGACATGGTAATGCCAAAGAGCATAACTTAACGTAGCTGCTATCTACCAAGCCTTCTCTCCTGAAAAGATACAATGTAATATGGGTTTCTCACCCAGTTCCATTGGCTAAAGTTGGGGCAAATGCTTACCCATAGGTAATCAAGATAAAGTCTCCTTTGAGTTGGGCTCACATCCTAGTGGTTTCACTGAGGCATTCATGTTATTTTCTTGGCAACAATATGCAAATGGCTTCCCTTGTCTTGTTTGACTTCCCAGTCTGGTCTCCATGTCTGGATTTCCTGATTATCTTCCACTGAAGGTTTAGTTTCTGTCCAATCCTCTTTTGAGATCACTCAAGGTTAGCTAAGTGCCGCCTCTGCTGTGAGAATCATCAAAAAGAAAATTCCGGAGTAATCTCAAATAAGAGCAGCCAGGATCATTAACAAGCTTGAGTGGTTTAATGTTTGAGATTATTATTATTATTTAGTGTATGGCAAATGTTTGAGAAAAGAAACAAAATAGTTCTGGCATGACTCAGAAGTTAATATGTAGGCTGGAGTGGTGAAATAAGGAAACTAATATTTCAAGGATGTAAATTCTCAATATGGAGAACAGTTGTGGAATTCAAGACAAGAAGGACTCTTGGGTAAAAAAACGTGCAACACCCACTCTTAAGCCAAAAATGCAAAGTATTTGTCTGAAACCTATATTTCCACAGGCAGGCATGGGGAGGGGAGGGGAGGGGAGGGGGAGGTCAACCCTGGGAGGATTTGAGAAGAAGGCAGCCTTTAAGGCAGGGTAGCATGTTGTAGATTTCTTTGCTTTGACTCCTGGCAAGTCATACCTTTCACAAAGGTTGACGAAAAAGAAAGCTACAGCTGATTACACAGGCATCAAATTGATTTATTTAAAAGAATAGAAATGTCAGAACCTGCAATAACAAGAAAAATATTGCTCCAAGTAATTTGTGTGCCTTAAGATAAAAAGGAATGATTTAACCAGTCTGATTAATTCAGAATAATTACTGTAATAGAAGACGGAGAATTTGTACAGCTTATTGGTGCACATTGTTAAGAAAAGCATGAAGTGGCAAAATTTAATGTGTACTTAATGTTCCATGTAATAATAATCAAATTATAATAATACAGAGACCGGCTTCAAAACCTAATCAGAGACTCTGCAAATGTATATTTTGCCAGCCAGCTTTTAATGGAGAAGTTTAGTGTTTTGGAACGCTTGGTTTATTTGGGTATTTCATACAGCTTTTATTGAGGGAGAGAAAACCCCATTGCATAACTTATAGGGCTAAAGTCCTTAGGCTAATGTGAAGCCATGGAATATTAGGTAATATTCTAAATTATTTGCAAATGAATATCAGAAAAACAGTAATAGCAGAACGTCTGTTAGAAAGGAAGAGATGTCAATTGCTTGAGGAGGTAGAAACCATGAAATTCTTTTCATTCATTGCAAATACTAAACATTAAATCTGAGATCTTTTTATACAAACATCCACCAAGGAATGGTAAACAAAGATGGATCCCAAGGACTCCCCCCCCCCTTTCTGACTTCTACTATAGTATATTTCTCACATTGTATAATCTTGAATTATGAGAATTGCAGTTCAATCCATCTGGGGAAGACCATTCTCAAGCAGTGACATACAAAAAAAAAAGACATTAAAATTAATTGATCATAGTTGTGCATCATTGCCTATTACCAGCAATTTAATGTCAGCAATTTAATTCCTGTGATATCATGTGAAATCACTGAAATTCCATCAGGCATCAGTCTTTCAATTTTTTAAAAATAAACTTTTAGGTAATTGTTCACTTCCTTGGTGCCTGTTGGCCTTAACTTTACTAGCCCCTGCTCTAGATAAACAAATCATTTGACTCAGTGTTAGGCAGCCTTCCCAGTCCGGTTTGTTCCAGATGTATTGGATTCTAACTCTCCTAATTCTCCTACTAGAAGGACAGCTGGTGTAATGCATCTTTAAAATGATTTTGCCACCTGCATTTTATACCCTGGCATCAGTTCACCAGGCACCTTCCAAGCCTTCAATGGTCTCCTTAAGCTTTTGCCTTACATTTATTTACCAAGTGATATAGCACCAACTGTACAATGGGTCCTAAAGCTTCCTTAATCTGATGGAAATGGTTTAGTGCAGTGGTGGCAAACCTATGGCACATGTCAAAACTGACATACCATGATGTTTTGGCTGACACACCAGCTTTTACACCAGTGTTCACCAACACCTGACAAGTATTCTTGAAAACATATCCCATTCTCCGGTGATTATTTTCAGGCTGCAGAGACTGTGAGAATAGGGTGTGCTCTTGCATGGCTTCCGGAGACTCTGAAAATCATGTGAGAATGAGGCATGATTTCTAGAGGCAGCTGAGGTCATGTGAGAACAGGCCGTGCTCTGGTAAGGCCTCTAGAGCCCCTGAAAATTACATGAGAATGGGGTGTGCTTTTGTGCAGTTTTCATGGCTGCAAAGGTTGCGGAAGAGCATTCTCTGAAGTTGTTTCAAAAATGAAGGCCTCGTGTTCTGTCCTCACTACACGTTATCCTGTGTGCAGCTCAACAAGCAGCTAAACACACCTATCGTTCAATAAACCAGACCATGTGCATAGATCTTGATGCTTTATTAAAGGAGCAGGATGTGGTGAAACTGGAGAAAAATAGAAACAAATACAGTAAGAACCCGAATAAAAAGTAAACAGTGTTCAGTTGCTGCTCAGCATAACAATTAGCAAATACAGATAAAATGCAAGTATCACCAGCGATGCTATATATGTGGCACATGGATTTTGTCCTCAGATGAACATGCACCACGGATTAGGCTGGATTCTTTCAGGTGCTTCTGCTTCCTCAGAATGCTAGAAAATGGAGTCCTAGGATGCACCTTTCCCCCCCCTCTAGAATGATGGATGATGGGAAGATGGGCACTACTAAAACCAACTTTCTAAACAATGAAAGATTTTGTCTTTGGCCACTCAATGAAGCTCCCTATATGTTAGAGAACAATAACAGTGTACACATATACAAACTCTATGCTGGAGACATAACACCTTCTGTGACTCGAATCAACCTCAACTAGTCCATGGGGACCTATTAACAGAAAGAAGGCAAGTGGAGTGTTGCAGATTCTGGGGAGTGTTGGGTTGTGATGTTCCCCAACGCTCGTACTTCTTGGGGAATAGTGTGTGAGGCGGCCTTTCTGAGTGGTAGCAGTGGCAGTAGTTTTGAAGTCGAGACCCTCTACGTATCTGAAATGGTATAGGTCACGGGTCGGCAACCCGCGGCTCCGGAGCCGCATGCGGCTCTTTCAGCCGTCTCCTGCGGCTCCCTGTCCTCCGCTGCCATGTGCAGTCTGAAAAAAAAAAAGTGGGATAAAAAAAGTTCAACCAATGAATTCAAACCTCTCACAAAAAAACAAATTCACAAAGTTTGAACTGATTGGTTGAACTTTTTGGTTTGTGGGACTACCCACAAACCTCTTTCCTTCTTCAGACCGCACGTGGCAGCAGCGGTGGAAGAGTCGGGAGGACGGCTGGAAAGGTGTCCCTTTGCCGTCCTCCGGAGGCAAAACCTGGGTAAGGAGCCGCGGGTGGGGGTGGCGAGTCTCGGGGTGCCTCTTCCCTGCCTGCCGGGTCTCCCCTCGCCCTTCTCCGCTGCCGCCTCTGCTAGCCCTGAGGGGGGGTCACCGGGGGTCTCGGAAACTTCCCCTCTCGGCCCGCGCCTTTCGGCCGTCTCGGCCTCTTTTGAGATTCCCCCGCAGCGACTTGCCTGGCCCTTTTCCCACCTGCTGCGCGGCGCCTCTTCGCCGTCCTCCCTCCGCCACTGCTGCTGCCGGTGGCACTAAGCGGGCCGGGAGAAGTGGTGCCGACCGGGCAGCCGTGGCCCTTTGCTGTCCTGCCGCCGCCGCTGCCGGTGGCGCTAAGCGGGCCGGGAGAAGTGGTGCTGACCGGGCAGCCTCGGCCTTTTGCCGTCGTCCCGCCGCCGCCGCTGCCGGCGGCGCTAAGCGGGCCGGGAGAAGTGCCGACCGGGCAGCCGCGGCCCTTTGCCGTCCTCCCGCCGCCGCCGCCGCTGCCGGTGGCGCTAAGCGGGGCGGGACAAGTGCCGACCGGGCAGCCGCGGCCCTTTGCCGTCCTCCCGCCGCCGCTGCCGGTGGCGCTAAGCGGGCCGGGAGAAGTGGCGCCGACCGGGCAGCCGCGGCCCTTTGCCGTCCTGCCGCCGCTGCCGGTGGCGCTAAGCGGGCCGGGAGAAGTGGTGCCGACCGGGCAGCCGCGGCCCTTTGCTGTCCTCCCGCCGCCGCCGCCGCTGCCGGTGGCGCAAAGCGGGGCGGGACAAGTGCCGACCGGGCAGCCGCGGCCCTTTGCCGTCCTCCCGCCGCCGCTGCCGGTGGCGCTAAGCGGGGCGGGAGAAGTGGTGCCGACCGGGCAGCTGCGGCCCTTTGCCGTCCTCCCGCCGCCGCCAGTGCCGGCGGCGCTAAGCGGGCCGCGAAAAGTGGTGCCGACCGGGCAGCCGCGGCCCTTTGCCGTCCTCCCGCCGCCGCCGCCGCTGCCGGTGGCGCTAAGCGGGGCGGGAGAAGTGCCGACCGGGCAGCCGCGGCCCTTTGCCGTCCTCCCGCTGCCGCCGCCGCTGCCGGCGGCGCTAAGCGGGCCGGGAGAAGTGGTGCCGACTGGGCAGCCGCAGCCCTTTGCCGTCCTCCCGCCGCCGCCGCCGCTGCCGGTGGCGCTAAGCGGGGCAGGACAAGTGCCGACCGGGCAGCCGCGGCCCTTTGCCGTCCTCCCGCCGCCGCTGCCGGTGGCGCTAAGCGGGCCGGGAGAAGTGGCGCCGACCGGGCAGCCGCGGCCCTTTGCCGTCCTCCCGCTGCCGCTGCCGGTGGCGCTAAGCGGGCCGGGAGAAGTGGTGCCGACCGGGCAGCCGCGGCCCTTTGCCGTGCTCCCGCCGCCGCCAGTGCCGGCGGCGCTAAGCGGGCCGCGAAAAGTGGTGCCGACCGGGCAGCCGCGGCCCTTTGCCGTCCTCCCGCCGCCGCCGCCGCTGCCGGTGGCACTAAGCGGGGCGGGAGAAGTGCCGACGGGGCAGCCGCGGCCCTTTGCCGTCCTCCCGCCGCCGCTGCCGGCGGCGCTAAGCGGGCCGGGAGAAGTGGTGCCGACCGGGCAGCCGCGGCCTTTTGCCGTTGTCCCACCGCCGCCGCTGCCGGCGGCGCTAAGCGGGGCGGGAGAAGTGGTGCCGACCGGGCAGCTGCGGCCCTTTGCCGTCCTCCCGCCGCCGCCGCCGCTGCCAGCGGCACTAAGCGGGGCGGGAGAAGTGGCGCCGACCGGGCAGCCGCGGCCCTTTGCCGTCCTCCCGCTGCCGCTGCCGGTGGCGCTAAGCGGGCCGGGAGAAGTGGTGCCGACCGGGCAGCCGCGGCCCTTTGCCGTCCTCCCGCCGCCGCCAGTGCCGGCGGCGCTAAGCGGGCCGCGAAAAGTGGTGCCGACCGGGCAGCCGCGGCCCTTTGCCGTCCTCCCGCCGCCGCCGCCGCTGCCGGTGGCACTAAGCGGGGCGGGAGAAGTGCCGACGGGGCAGCCGCGGCCCTTTGCCGTCCTCCCGCCGCCGCTGCCGGCGGCGCTAAGCGGGCCGGGAGAAGTGGTGCCGACCGGGCAGCCGCGGCCTTTTGCCGTTGTCCCACCGCCGCCGCTGCCGGCGGCGCTAAGCGGGGCGGGAGAAGTGGTGCCGACCGGGCAGCTGCGGCCCTTTGCCGTCCTCCCGCCGCCGCCGCCGCTGCCAGCGGCACTAAGCGGGGCGGGAGAAGTGGTGCCGACCGGGCAGCCGCGGCCCTTTGCCGTCCTCCCGCCGCCGCTGCCGGTGGCGCTAAGCGGGGCGGGAGAAGTGCCGACCGGGCAGCCGCGGCCCTTTGCTGTCCTCCCGCCGCCGCCGCCGCTGCCAGCGGCGCTAAGCAGGCCGGGAGAAGTGGTGCCGACCGGGCAGCCGCGGCCCTTTGCCGTCCTCCCGCCGCCGCTGCCGGTGGCGCTAAGCGGGGCGGGACAAGTGCCATCCGGGCAGCCGCGGCCCTTTGCCGTCCTCCCGCCGCCGCTGCCGGTGGCGCTAAGCGGGCCGGGAGAAGTGGTGCCGACCGGGCAGCCGCGGCCCTTTGCCATCCTGCCGCCGCCGCCGCCGCTGCCGGCGGCGCTAAGCGGGCCAGGAGAAGTGGCGGGGTTCTCTGGGGTTCTTTTGCTGGGAGGGCGAGGAAGCAGCGGGGAAAAACAGCTCCGGAGGGAGGCAGCCCTGCAGCCAGAAGCCGGCGGTCCGAGCGGAGCGGCACGGAAGACCTACTGGTCAGCCCCGTCGGCCTCCTCCTCCGCTCTCTCAGAACCTTCCCGCCAAAAGGCGGAAAGAAGAAAGTCCCAGAGAGGGAGAGCGCGGGCAGGGGGAGAGCAGTCTTTTCCGAGGGGAGAAGCCAGGACGGCAGAGTCGTCCATACCAGAGCTGGACGGGGGCAGGGCCGGTGCATGTCTCGCCTTAGGCTCCACTCTAATCAAGCCCCGTTTCGCGCGCGCGCATTCGCAGGTGCGCATGCGCAGGTGCCCGTGCCCGTGCCCGCATGCGCAGGTGCCCGTGCGGGCATGCGCAGGTGCCCGTGCGGGCATGCGCAGGTGCCCGTGCGGGCATGTGCAGGTGCCCGTGCGCGCATGCGCATGCGCGCGCGCATTATGCGGCTCCCAGGTTTTTTTTTTGTGAGGGAAACGGGTCCAAGTGGCTCTTTCTGTGTTTCAGGTTGCCGACCCGTGGTATAGGTTCTCCTGCTTGAGCAGGGGGCTGGACTGGAAGACCTCCATGGTCCCTTCCAGCTCTATTCTATTCTATTCTATTCTATTCTATTCTATTCTATTCGATTCTATTCGATTCTATTCGATTCTATTCGATTCTATTCGATTCGATTCTCTTGTTCTATTCTATTCTATTCTATTCTATTCTATTCTATTCTATTCTATTCTATTCTATTCTATTCTATTCTATTCTATTCTATCCCACTGTCAGGGTGGCCTAAATAGGAGAGATGGCAAAGAGATAGAAAATTGTTTCTCTTTTGTTTAGTGGGGTGTGTGACATGTTGGGCCTTTGGGGCCTTTTCTGAATTTTTGACCCACTGAGCCCAAAATGTTCACCATCGTTGGTTTGATGCCTTGTATTCACTCTGGAGTCCATTCCTGAAGTCAGTCTTTGGAGACAGACTTTTGGTTTTTAGGAGTGTGTATCTATAGGTAGTCCTCGCGGTAGCATCACAATTGAGCCCAACGTTTCTGTTGCTAAGGAAGATAGTTGATAAGTGAATTTTGCTCCACTTTATGACCTTTCTTGCCACAGGTGTTAAGGGAATCACTGCAGTTGTTAAGTGAGTAACATGGTTGTTAAGTGAATCTGGCTTCCCCATTGACGTTGCTTGTCAGAAGCTGGCTGGCAAGATCGCAAAATGTGTTTGCATGGCTCCGGGACACTGCAACCATCATAAATATGAGTCAGTTGCCAAGCATCCGAATTTTGATCACATGACCATAGGGATGCTGCAATGGATGTATGGGCGAAAAACTTTTTCCAGTGCCGTTGTAATTTTAAATGGTCACTAAACAAACGGTTGTGAATCAAGGACTACGTGTATGGGCATGTGAGCAGAAGAGAGATGTATTACCTATTCAAGCTTTCTAATAAATCTAAAACAAGATTACCATTTACTATCTGCTTGGCAATCAACAGAATCTAGTTTCTGACTCTGCTGTGTTAGACTGGCTGGACAGAAAAATGCTGTGATTGATCATTGCTTTGAAGTTTTCTGAACTCATGCTCTGAAGCTTGGAGGTTGGGAGAAACCTGGCAGGAGTTACCAAGATACAAGTGGTGGAGAAATATACTGGAAGCTAAGAAATAATGCTGAATATTTAATATTCCTTTGCCAAAACTTCCAGTAAGCTGTGATGAGCAATGTGGAATCAGCTTTCATTAAAAAATGATTGGCCACTCAGTTCTCCTAGCCCTGAACAATATACTAAGATCAGTTATCTATAAATATAAAAAAAACCTTTTAAGAATGAATTTGGCAGCTCTAGAAGAGAATATGTATTTGTGTGTATGTGTGTGTGTGTGTGCATGCATTTATTCATTCATTCTTAAAAGGTACAGTCTCAAAACCTTTTTTCTTCGTTTAATTTTTCTTGCTGTATTAACATCAATAAAACTATTTGTTATTAAAATCGCTGTAGTAGATTTTATCTTTCTCTCTTGAATACTAGGAATAGAATTTTACATCTATTAATGAAACTTTTTATTATTGCTTTTTGCTCAGTATGCCTAACATTTTGCTTAGTCTGTGAATGCCTAGCCATATTGGAAAGTCCTTAATTATTTATTTTACCAGCTCAATCTCTTTCACAAATATAAATAAAGTATAGCTTACATAATTACTTACTGTAGCATAGCCCCAATATAGCCAAAGTAGCAAAGTCAAAGTATGCAAGATATATGATTTGCTATTGTCATTGCTATTTCTATTACTATGAAATAGCACCATAGTATAGTTTCATGTTTACTGATTACTTTGCTCATATTTAATTATCGCCTGGTTCAAAGGATTAAAGATAGCTACATTAAAATCAGCCACTTCAAAATTCTGGATATCTACTTACCAAAGTTCTTTCTAATCTTGAAGAGACTGACCTAAAAGATAATTACCAATAAAACCAGTATCCACAATGAGCAGTAATAATAATAATAGAATTTGCTGACAAAACAACAGCTTTGTCCTTTGTGTAAAAAGTAGCTCAGCTGCTGTATATCCACAATGTATTTTCCAATACATGCAAAGGAGACACAAAATGTATAAATCATTTGTGGGAAATTCCTCTCCTCTCCCTTGCCAAGTAGGTAATTATATATCATTTTCCCCTCCTGATGGGCTCTATTGTCTGACACAATCAATGATTGTACATAATCTCTACTGAGATAACATTCCTGGATCAAAATCAAGGTTCTTCTCTCTTACCAATTAGCACAGCTTCTTTTAGATCTGGATATATAAATTGGAAGTTTGGATCTATCTTGAGGGATTAAGCTAAATGCCTTGTTAAGAGAAAAAAATCTACCACTTTAATTAACTGGGTTGCAATGATGACCCTCATAATAAGTAGCTTTTCAGAACTGTGGGAAGAATTTCAAGTATATTTTTAATTTCTCTTCCAAATATCATATAATGCTATAGGCCTCTAAATTTTCCCTAAAGGAGCAGATTGACACATGTATAAAAGGAGAGGGGCGTTGATCACACCACTGCAGCAGCCATCTTGACCTTTTAGATCCCTCATGGTCCCCCCCCCTGCATTCATCTGTCCATCTGTTTCAAGGAGAGCATCAAAACTGTTCTTTTTTTCCTTTCGCCTGGGTGCCAAAAGCTGAGCATGGAACATGACAAATTGCGCATTAACCTCTTTTTGAGATGCAAGCCTTGCTCAGGAGTATTTGCACCTACAAGCCACCCTTTCTATCCTTGAGAGAAAAGATCATTGTGTCCAGTGGCAGCCTTTCAGCTGTCCATCCTGGAATGTAAGCCTGGCTTCAGAGTGGCTTTACCTGTGGTCTCTGCAGTGCAGACCTGCAGTAATGCATGATCTGTTGTTACGGGACTGCAACCGTATTGACAACCTGAAAATGCAAAGTGTGGAACCTAATAATGCCCACAGAGAGTCAGCTACTGACATTTCTTTTAGCTTTTCTAAAAAATGCTCCAGTAACTATCAAATGCCTCCTGTGCCCTTCGGTAATTTTCCTATTCTATTTTCTAGGAGCCGGGCTCATTTCTGTGAAGGCTAGCTTCTTTGAAAGAATTGTTCTTAATGCTGCCACTTTCCTCCCTCCCCTCAACCAAGTGCATTGTGTTTGTTACAAAGTTATTATTATATAATTACTACTACTACTAATAATAATAATAATAACAGTAACAACAAAAAATATCAAACATCCAGATCTGCCTATCCAGGGTCCTTGGGAAGGACTCGATAGGTAGACAAACATATCAAATCCAGTCTGAACATCTGGCTGACTGTGCGAAGGACCATAATAATAATAATAATCAAAGATATGACAAAGTAACAACAATGGTGCATTGAAGATCTGCAAGAATATCATTTGCCTGAAAGCAAGAACTGGTGGGACTGTAAAATAGAGAAAATCACAGAAAATGAAGAAGTTAAATTGCTTTGGGACTTTAGAATTCAAACAGACGGGCACCTGCTACATAACACTTATAACCCCATCACAAATCCACATCTACCTATCCCAGGTTCTTGGAAAGGACTCAATAGGTAGACAAAAATATCACATCCAGTCTGAACCATCTGGTTGCTGTGCAATGAACCATCATCGTCATCATCACACACACCCCCACCATCATCTTTATAACCTGTATGTCATTTCATATCTCAACCAGAACTATTTGAATAAACTTCATGGTGACAGAATTATTTTAAACAATTTTTTCCATGGTTGCCTTAAAGCAAAATGGGTGATAAACAAAGGTAACAACAACAACGACAACGACAACGACAACGACAACGACAACGACAACAACAACAACAACAACAACAACAACAACAACAACAACAACAACAATAATAATAATAATAATAATAATAATAATAATAATAATAATAATAATAATAATAATAATAATAATAAAGAATGTGTTACCGTTAAAAAGAAAAAAAAATCTTATCTTGGAACTAGAAAACAAAACTAGCAGGTTCAGGCTGTTCAAATATGTTTTATTATGCTAATATTTATCTACGGTATCTAATTATTTTGGCAGTTAGTAAACTTCATGAAACACATTCTAGTGCTCTAAATTGGCAATTAATGAAGTGTGGGAAGAAATTACTTGTTTCCTTGTTAAGGGGTCCGATTCTTGGGGAATCCAAAGGCACATTTCCAGAGAGTTTAAGGATTGATCAGACGGTCCATATCGTTTTATCACTTGGTAGAGGAAATTCTGAGGGAATCAATGTTGGTTTACTTATCAAATCCAGAATGGCACATTAATGATTGAACACTAGCAATGCAATAATGGGATTGCAGGATGAAGCCACACAATTAAAATTTTATTTATTCATTCATTCATTTTTAAAAAATTGACTACACTAACAATCTCAGTGAACATGTAAGTGAACATGTATAAATGCATTTCTAAACATTTGGGTAACAGTGTTCTGTACGCCTTTGGCGTATAGCCATACTGGTTACATGACCATGGAAAATGTCTTTGGACGACACTGGCTCCCTTGGCCAAGAAACGAAATGAGCACCAGGCCCTAGAGTCAGACATGACTGAACAGGGAAACCTTTACCTTTAAACATTTGGGAGAGCCACTGTTTTCCCTGTATATCTATCTCTTTGTGGGTTGTTTATCTTAATGAAAGAGCCTCCTCAAGATGCCAGCAAAACATTTGTCCTCTGGGCTGGTTCTTTCTGTCAGGCTATTCAAGTGCTGTGTTTTGGACTCGGCTTATCGCTTACATATTTCTGTAACTTTGCTTTCTTTGAAACCACTTAATGGTTATTTATTGAGCAATTAAAACGTTGAGTTGAGAAATCTCACCATATGGCAGGACTCCTCTAAGCCGTTCCCACATTTTTCACCATTGAACATATTGGCTGGGGCTTGTAAGAGGTATAATGCAGCAACATCTAAAGGACCACAAGGTCTCCCACCTCAGCTCTACGAAATCTCTTAGATCCTATCTGCTTATAGGCATACCCAATTATTTATTTTGGGGGGCTTTCTGTTTTCACATTCCTTAGATTCTCAGAAATTTAATTTATTTTAATTTATTAGTCAGTTACATGCCATAGAGTGAATGTATGAACAAATGTCCACCATATTAGTTTGACTCAGTGGTGGGATTCAAATATGTGAACAACCGGTTCTCTGTGTGGATGCCGCTTCCGGAAGTCCATTCTGGGCCTGGGCAACGAAAAATTAGCTACTGGTTCTGCCGAACTGGTGCGAACTGGCTGAATCCCACCACTGGTTTGACCCCTGTGATAATCTGTAGCTTATCTAAGGGCATTCTAGTGATCTTCATCTCATTTATTCATCTTTGTCACCCCATTCTACTTCCCTTAACCTTGCTAAATGTAGTTGCTTTCTCTAGTCTATTCTCCATTGTGATAATAAACAATAGGAAACTGGTTTTTACTCAGTTCTTCTTCCATAAATCCTAATAAGCACAGTTCTAGTCCAAATACCTGAATAGATAGATGACCTCAATTTTCACATATTAGGTGAGCAAGATAGGCCATTTTGAAGTTACTCAGGTCCCACGTCCTGGGTTGAAATAAAAATTATCCCAAGCCAGTTGGAAGATTGCATATAGCAGAACACCAGGAAACCTCTGGAACTGCATTGCTCAGTATGACTTTATTCCTCCAGTCTGAACATCTAGGAAAAGCTTATGGAGGTTCTCTGCAAGAGGTTCATAGGATATGGGCCTTATGGGAGGTCTTTTTAGTAGTAGCCCCCATGCCATTGAATAAACTGGCAAACCCCCCCCCCCATTTCTCCTTGCATTAAGAACATCTTATTAAGAACATCTTATTCCAGAGTGATTTTGGCCTTGGACAACTGGGGTGACTGTTGTTTTTTCACTGTATTATTTGAGTTAATGTTCCTTCATCTGCTTTATTTTTGTTTTGCCTCAGTTGAATGGTGCAATTTCTAAATATTGAGGATAACTAAACAAAATAAAAACAAACATTTACAAAATTCTTCCTGCATGATTTTGAGTTATTTGTCCACTCCCACCCACTGCCAGATCTATTCAGGAATCCACTCCCTGTCCCAACAATGAAAAAATGCCACAGGGCTGTGAGTAGAGAGAAAGAAATGGAAGATTAATCTTGCAAGCATCTTTCTACACAGAAAATCACTGCATTCATTCCAGCAAAGATGAATTCGTGCTTTGAAACTCACCCAGTTCATCCCACTTCCAAGTTTAAAAATATAGCTATGCATGTCAAATGTTGTAGCTTATTTATTTATTATTTTTCAAATGTCCAGGCTGCTCAACTCCAAACTCATTCTGGATAGCTTCAGAAGATAAAAAACAAGAAAAACATTTTATTAGAAAAAAGAATCTAGTCACCTAGAGGGAAGATTAAAAGTCACTCTCATGATATCACCTTCAATTTAAAGGGGCTTGCCAAATCCAAGGCTTGGGGAAAGAGTCAGATTTGTAAGGCTTGTTTTAAGACAGATAGGGGTGGAGGCTTATGAATTTCCAGGGGGATGTTGCAGTTGTTGTAACAGAGAAGGCCCACCTTCTGGGTCCTGCTAGATGGCATTGCTTGATTGATAGGACCTCAAGCAAATACATGATGCAAAAATGTGATAAGAACCACAAATCAACCTTTTGGTTTTGCTCTGCATCATGTCAGTTATAGTGAATCTGATTCCAGTTGATTCACACAATGTTGCAGGTGGATGGCTCACTCACATCCATTTCCTCTGCTTTCTCTGCCTTGATTGTTGTTGGCAGCTACAATGAGAAGACTTGCATTTGCGATAAAATGAAGGACTATGAAAAGTCACTTCTGGGATACGACACCTGTGATGGTCCGTAAACTAGAGGATTATGATCATGTTGTGATGAATTTGAATGTATGAGTGTTTAGTGCTCAACTGATGGATGTACATATGTGAACAAGGCCTGAGTCATTCCATCACTATTGCAATTTTTTTGTTGAGAAACTTGTACAATATGGTAATTTATCCAGTGACAACAATCTGTGCTTCATGCATTGCCAACCAGTATCACACCTCAGTTACTACAAATATATAAAAAGGTAAATGTTTCCTTGTCAGTCATGTCATATATACGGCGGAAGAGGCACCAAGGCACTCTTGCCTTTTTAGATGTATTGGTCAGCCACCAACCCTGCACACGGCCGTTTACCGTAAGCCGACCCACACCGACAGAACACTGCATTATAGGAGTAACCATCCCGTGGCGCATAAGATCAGTTGCGTCAGGACGTTGTTCAAGCATGTCAGTTCGCACTGCAACACAGGTAGGACCAGAGTTGAGGAGAGGAACCGTCTTTACCGTGTTTGCAGGTGCAATGGCTATCCAGTTGAGTTCGTTAGACAGTACAGCAAGCCATACAAACCTTGTGAGGGCTCACAAGCCAACACGACAACAACACTGACCACACAAACGACCCTCCCGTATATTAATGGGATGTCTGAGGCAACGGCATGGCTATTGGCCCCCAACGTAAACGCCCATAGACCAGATCAAACTCTGTGTGCATGATTATGCACCCCAAAGAGCCACTCCCCAACGATGAAAAATCTTCTATTATATACAGAATCAGGTGCAAGAATTGCCCATGTAATTATGCTGTCTTGATGTTGTGTTTGTGGAGGATCTTGCTGATTCTGTCTGTGGTGCCTTTTATGTATGGGAGGAGGGCTTTGGATTCGGATTCCAAAGAAATAAGATTACCAACCTAATCCAAAAAGAAACCCCCACTAAAATCCAAGACAGAGAACAAGAAAACGGCAAAGCCCTCCTCCCATACATAAAAGGCACCACAGACAGAATCAGCAAGATCCTCCACAAACGCAACATCAAGACAGCATTCTGAACAAACCGAAAAATATCCACCATCCTAAGAAACCCCAAAGACAAAATTGAGTTAGAAAATCAAGGAGTATATGAAATCCCATGCATCGCCTGCCCCACCACATACATCGGACAAACCAACAGAAGAATAAGTGCACACATAGAAGAACACAAGAACTCAGTCAGAAAAGAAGAACCAACTTCTTCCCTGGTCCAACACCTTAAAGCCACAGGACATAAAATTGACTTTAAAAAGACCAGAACTATCGCCAAAACTGAACACTTTAACAACAGAATAATCAGAGAAGCCATCAAGATAGAAAAACGCCCACACAGCATGAATAAACGAGATGATACCTCCCACCTACCAGCCATTTGGAAACCCACCCTTATTGACAAACGAGTCCCTAACACAAAGAATGACACTAGACCCACACTCACGAAAACCACACAGGATGTCAACACCACACATCCACGCAAAAAGCAAACCCAAACCCACACCGATGATGAGGCACGACCACAAACCAGAAACCAGACCACAGCTGCATCATTAGCCATTTTAAACCCCTCCAATCCATACATGAAGCAAACTGACACCCACCTTGAAGATATGGCACGACCACGAACGCGAAGCCAAACAACATCAACGCAGCTCTCCATCTCAAATCCCCCTGCAACTCAGACTAATCCGAGCACAACAAAGCCCCCACCCAAACAGAACACACCCCCATCCAATCAGAGCACAGCCAACCCCCCATCCAATCAGAGCACAGCCAAGCCCATAACCAATCAGAACACACCTCCACCCAATCAGAACACAGCCAAGCTCCCACCCAATCAGTTCATACCCCCACTGGCAGTTAAAAGGAAGAAACAGCTGCGATCACACATTGCTCCTAGAAGCACGAAGCCGAAGACGCCAGCCTGAAGATGACGAATGAGACTTCGTCGAAACGTCACCAAGACACTTCCAATTTTATGCGGGAGAAAACCCAAATTACCAAAGACCTACATACAAACACCCGTGAAAACCTCAGAAAATATATCTTTCATTATATTAAAAATATGAATCCTGGGTATGCACATATTAAGAAAATAACAGAAAAATTCGAGCACCAGGATAAAAGTATAAACAAAACTGTATATATATGTATATATATGCATATGTATATATATAAATATATGGTAACCTATGTGTGGCATATTTTAACATACTTTCTAAAAATGTCATTTCTGATAATAGACGGTGGCCTAAACACTAGCCTCATTTGCTCAGCTGTCCTAGTGCAAGGAATCAAGCAGCTGCTCTCTCATTCTGCAGACTGCCTGTGGCACATTCTATGTTTCTAGTAATAGACTTAACATATATCGATCTTAGCAGCCTGCTGAAAATATGTGATTTCCCCAGCATGGAATAAATGTTCCTTCTCGTCAAGGGTTTCATTCTACATGAGTTGCATCAGTTTGTTTTGAAGTGAGAGGCATCAAATAAAGTTATTGTGGGATGTTTTTTTTTATAATGAAGGAAAATTCTGAAACAAAAATCCACTCAAAAATCAATACACACCAATCAGGCCAATAGGAAGGCACCACATAAACACGACTCACAGAACAGCCCAAAACACATATTTCAATAGAGAGAAATTCCTTGAAGATGGGCTCCAGCATGAGTCCAAAAGCTTGGAAGAGTAAATCTCTGGTCCCAAGAGATTTACCCAAATTCGATCTCATGTCATTATCCTGGGACAGGTATATTTGCCGTCATTCGTAAAATCCACTCTTTTTTTTAGAACTGATAAAATGTAGGCACTGTTTTTTCAGGGGGGGGAAGCAAGAAAACTTCAATCTGCATCTACTGGGAAAGCAACTTTAAGGTGATTGAACTGATCATCTGTTTATGATGGCTCTCAAAAACAAAACAAAAGGAGCCCCACCTTTTTGGATTATAATAACAATAATAATTATATCATGAATTCTCCTCGTCCTCCTCCCATGTCTCAAAGTAATCAGAGATATAAAAACACCTAAACATTAAACACTAGTGGTTTACTCCAGAGCATAGTGGAACTGGTATCTCCTCCAACGTTTAACCGAGTCCCGGATAAAACGCCACTAAAAATGACAACAAACATGCATGTGATTGATTCTTTCATTGTGGCTATCTTCAAATGGTAATTCCTTGCCTTGAAGAGTTTGGGATTTTGATGTGTCTGTGTTATTATTGTTCTTTTTGTGAACAGTAGAATATTTATAATGTGGGATCACGAGACAAAGTTTGAAGATGAAGTCTTACTTTGCAAGCAAGTATGGATCTTGTCTTTTAACTCTTCTTGA
The DNA here is from genome assembly GCA_023970755.1 of Azemiops feae. Classification (NCBI taxonomy): domain Eukaryota; kingdom Metazoa; phylum Chordata; class Lepidosauria; order Squamata; family Viperidae; genus Azemiops; species Azemiops feae. Next base: position 1,339,547 of record JALGBA010000838.1, read on the forward strand.
GCGGTCTTCTATAGCTCACTTCAAGACATCATGTAAACAGCCTTTCACAGATAAAGAGCAACTTGAAGAAAACAATCTTTTTCTTTTTCTTTCCCCACTCCCTGTAGGTAGCCTTTTCCTATCAACAAACAGAAAGCCTTACATTTTGAGACATATGAGCCATGCTTATAGGGGGCAAAAATGGATAGCAGTTTAAAAACTACAAAAATAGAGGAGTGTCACATCCCTCTCTCTCCCTCTCCCTCCCTGCCTTGAATGATAAATTCAATGGGGGTGTCTATTTTTAACCTCCTGTTCTTTCCTTTTGGCAGAGCAATCAGTGCTAGCTGAGCTCTTTGACGGAAGACAGCCAACTAACCCCATTTGCTGCCTTTTGCAATGACCAGCAGCTTTTCCCAGCTGCTAGAGGGGAACCTTTTCACATGAAGCCCAGTTCTACGGCAACACCATGACCAGCAACAATAGTCCCAAGGAACCACTTTCCACAACAACTGTTAGTTCAGTTCTGGTCGAGGCTGGGGATTGCAGAATTGTCATCGCTCTCCTTAAGGTAAGCGGAACAGAGCCTAATTCTACCTCTGCACCTCGGGCTGGGTTGATATTCTGTACTCTGCTCAAATGTTCATGTATAAAAAGTTAATGCTGAGCCGCAGAAGGAAAAACCCCAAGGAGCGGGATAATGTACGGCACGTTTCTGATGAGTGAAAGAGTTTAAAAGCCAATCAAGCATCATCCAGCATAAATAATTTGCTTTTTGATGAGTGAGTTTAAAAATGAATCAAGCATCATCCCAGGTAAATAATTTGCTTTCTTTAATAAAGATATATTGACTAAAATTAAATAAACAGCACAGGAAAGTGTGCAGGAACATCTTTATTTGCCTGTAGTTTTCCCTGATTTTAATTGCATTCATTCGGAATTTATAACTTTGTTTTCCATATTGTTAAGGATTATATTCAGTTTATAAAAGTGCATTAACCTAAGCTGATTAGCTAAAGGAATCATTATGATGTTAATGTATAGCGAAATCATTAGCATTCATATGATCCAAATATCAATTTGCATTTCACAAAGTAAAAAGCCTGATTTAAAACCTTAATGAGAATTATTTCACCAGCTCATTTTAGTGTACACATTCATTGCACATTTTCTCTGTTGAAACTTATGGATGCTAAAGTTTATGTGTTATTGTATTTTTATGTGAGCCACGAGAGTTGTTTTTGGTTGTGGTGACATACAAACATCTTTAATATAAATAAATGATTATAAATAAAAGTAAATTATTATTATGGCTTGTAAGTAAAGTCCAGGCTGATCCAAAATAGTGAAGTTCACATTAGACCTATTAAAATAAACATGTAAATTAGTAAGCTTAGTTCTATTTATTTAAATACTTCTACTCTAAGCATGTCTTCATTTAGATCCAACTCATAATCCTTTATGTCAGGTGTTCTAACCCATGACTCACAGATTGCATGTGGCCCTGGACAGCTAGTAATGTGGTCTCACGTGTTGATAAACTTTTAATATTATTTATATATAATATACATTAACTATATTATATAATTGTATATATGGCCCAAGACAATTCCTCTTTACTCAGTGCGGTCCAGGCCAGCCAAAAGATTGGACACGCCTGTTTTATATCCTTTATGTTGATTTTGCTTATTACTGCCTGAACCAATTATTGTACAAAAATATGGAGTACTGTATCTGCTTAGAACAATATTTGCTTATATTTTTGTTTTAGTGTGGCAAATGGGTAGAGCTGCAGCTAGTTGAATCAGTACCAAATTTATTAGAAATTGGCAGCAATGAAGAAGAGACCAAAAAATTATTACATGATCATGAACTTCTCCTGACTAAGCTTAAGGTAAGAGAAACAATACAACCTGAAATATTATAATTTATGATTTTCATTGTGATTTGAAAGTTGAAATTGGCCATTCAGCAGAATTTGGTGCATTGTCACAATCATATGAGATACGAGGAGTTTCTCCACATTATTAAAATAACCCTTAAAAAAAAATCAAGCAGTAAATTATCTTTCCCCAGCAGCTCTTCAGACCTTGTCTGTATTTAACTTCTCCTAAACCCTTGTTTCACAGATAGGAGTTAACAACTACACATGATCAGCCTCCACAGACAAGCATTGACAAATACTTGCTTCTGATGGTAACATCAATTTCCATGTTTTGTGAATGGCTACCACCAGATGGCAGAGTCAGTCATAAGCCTTGACCTTAAGTGCCCTCCAGATGTGTCCGACTATAATTTCCATTGACCAGGCTGGCTGAGGAACATTGTAGTTATAGCCTAACACAGATGATAGGCAACAAGTTGACAGAGGAATCATGAAGGTCTTTTCCTATGTCAAGTCTAATACAATGAAAAAGGATCATGAAGGACAATAAATAAGAACAAATCAACAGTAGCCTTTACTCCCTAGATTGGCAAAATATAGTTTAAAGTCCCTGAAAGAAAGATGATATGGTACTCTTATTCCCTGCTATTTTTATTTCAGCTCCCAGCACTGTACACCAGTATGTACAAATGTTGGTGTAATGTTTCAATGGACACCAGAACACATGGAATTAAAATAAGTTTCTCTTCCATTTTATAGTCCTCTTTATCCTAACTATAATACCAATCATACTTTATCATACTTACCAATAACAACATTAGGGGGAATGCAAAAATTGCAGATGAAATACTAAATGGCAGTAGTTCACACAGTCTTCTGAAACCATTGCAACTCATATCTGGGAGCCCATTTAGTCTAATTAAAGTAGATAGCTGCTTATCATGACCTATACCTGACTTATAGTTCATGACACACTGAGCCATTAACCGTGTTAGCTAAGACTTTTGGCACTTCCAGGTCAGAAACATTTTTTATATCCATCAAAGCAAGGTGGCCTCTCAGGTGGTAGACTTTGTTATATGAAAAGGCATCACATTAGTACTATTTGTACTAATGGTACAAATTTTGTACTAATTTTTTAACTAATAAATTTTTGTTATTGTCTTTTTTTTTAATAGACAGGGGCAACGGGTGTCAACATTGCAACACCACGATCAAAACCGCCTCCTTTTAAAGGTTGCTTACAAAAAAAGGGGGCGTGACTTTGATTGCATTGGTATAGCCACAATATTGGCTTATTTATTTATTTAAAATGTTTATATAGCCACCCACCTGATACTGAACTCTGGGTGATTCCCAACCAACAGTTAAAACAGCATCGTTGTACAATTAATAAATATATCTATTAAAACCACAAACAGTAAACTCCCATCAATCTCACCCTATACCAGCACTTGGGGGAGGGGACTCAGGTCTTAAGTGCTTTTCGGAAGACTAGAGAGACAGAGGCTTGCTGAACCTCAGGGGGAAGGATGTTCCATAGGGTAGGGGCCACCACCGAAAAGGTGCAGATCCTAGATCCCATAAGATGGCAATGTTTAAGGCAGGAAGGGACTAGGTAGTACAGATAGATATCCTTAGGGAGAGTTGGTCCTGCAGATAACCTGACCCTGTGCCACATAGGGCTTTAAAGGCAATAACTAGCACCTTTAACTGCATCTGGAAGGAAACTGGGAGCCAGTGCAATTGCACAACAGAGGTGTAGCATGGGTAAACCTGGGGGCAAACATCAGTACATGTGCCGCTGCATTCTGAAACAATTGTAGCTTGCAGCTGGTTTTCAAGGACAGCTCTGTAGTTGCAGTAATCCAACCAGGTAATGACCAAGGGATGAGTGTCCTTGGTTTTTGACTCACACTCCCAAATGTCCCTGCAGGAGGAACAGGGGAGAGATGTCAGTCTTGGACACAAAGAACAAAGCTTGTCACTAAGAATAGAATAGAATAACAGAGCTAAGAACAGACTTCGTAGGTCATCTAGTCCAACCCCCTGCCCAAGCAGGAGACCCTACACCATTTCTGACAGATGGCAGTCCAGTCTCTTCTTGAAAGCTTCCAGTGATGAAGCTCCCACAACATCTGAAGGCAAGCTGTTCCATTGGTTGATTGTTCTGACTGTCAGCTATGTTTCAGGAAGACATGCAGAGCAACCAGTTGCTGCTTCAGTTCAAACAACAAGACATTTGGGGCCATTTTGCCATTGGCCGAAAGCTTATGGCAAGGGAAAAGTTATTAATGGTTCTGAAGAAAAGACATTATCTGACTCCTGGTGGTGCCATTTATCATCATGCTCATAATGCTCAGGTCCCTATGGGTAATGGGATAACATTAGATTTTTTAATATAGACTATTTAAATACTGTACATAGGTGCCTCAAACAATATACTCTGAATTTTAGCACACATGGTATCAATTTGCAGTTTGCAGCCTCCACTTTGTGCCATTTATTCAGTACAAATAATGGCAGCAGCTTCCTTTCTGTAATAAAAGTAGAACATGCGTATTTTGTGTGCTGAGAGATCTTGAACAGAACTTGGATCTTGTAAGCTGAGGTAAATAACTCGTTTAAAAAGTAGTTAAGGAAGCTGTTTGTTTCTGAACATCATGGGGAGGAATAAAAAGCTGCCCCAGATGCAGAAAATTCCTTCATGGAAGTTCTAAAGCAATGCATTCCTCATAATGAACCTACTTTCACATTAGTAAGAAATAAGATTTCATAGAAAATTATGCATTGAAATCACACTGGGAAGCAATCATGGAAAGCAGAATTAGACAGAATCGACTCAGAAGGCAAAATTCAGATAGGAAGTGGGGAATTGTGTTATTTATATAATTATTTTCATTGGTAGCAACACATCGTATGTTTCCTTGAGAAATACATGGTGGTGCTCACTTCTCCAATTTTTCTCACAACAACTCTATGGGGTAAGCAGACAGAAAGCACCTTTCCCATAGTCATCAGGTAAGATATTGTGGCAGAGAATAAATTTGAATATGGGCATCTCCAAGTTCTAACCCAACATTCTAAGTACATTCCAATGCTTCAACAATGAAACTTGAAAGTTATTTTAAATGAAATAAATCTTTATTATCTCTGTAATATTTGTGTAGAGTGTTACAACGTGTAGGATCTCTCAGTGCTACATCTGAAATCTGGAAATGAGAAGAGGCCCTGTAGCCATTTGGAAGAGTCTCTTTTACTGCTTAAAATCTTTCTGCCTCTGATCTGTATCTTAAAAATATCCATTCGCACCTTGAAAATATAACACCTGGAATGGAGTCTACATCAATCAGCTTATCAATAGTGAATGACAGGGAAAGATTTATCTACAGCAGGGGTCTTCAAACTTGGCCCTTTTATGACTTGTGGACTTCAACTCCCAGAATTCCTCAGCCAGGCACGCTGGCTGAGGAATTCTGGGAGTTGATGTCCACAAGTCATAAAAGGGCCAAGTTTGAAGACCCTTGATCTACAGCAAAGAAAGTATTCAGTAAACCTGGAGCCATATTGGCCGGGATCTCTTGGAGCTGTAGTCCTCAACATGTCTGTAGGATGACAAATTAGGAAAGATTTAAATAAAATAGGCTTCAGGCTACTCCAAGCAGAAACTGCATTGGTTTAGATCTGGTTCATTTGTTTGCCTCACAATCTTCAATATACAGATTATTAATCTCACCTCCATAGATCTAGGCCTGGAATGGCTGAGAGCATTTTAATTTAATGCACTTGTCAGACCACTTTAGCTGTTAACATTTTCAAAGACAGAGGCCCGTACCTCAGGTTGTTTAATTCCCATTTTTAGTCATAGACTTTGTTTTCTAGTAATGGAGTCCTTTCTTCCATAATGTTTATCTCCTTGGGTCAAAATATTTTTTCTTTGAATATGAATTCCACGTGATAGTAAGGAATAATGCTGATAACAAAAAGTGGAGCTGAAGATAAAATGGAGGGAAAAAAATAAGGATGATGAGATAATAATAGCTAGCAGCCTTTCCAGACTTAGGTTTAAGGAGATTAGATGAATAATTGCTGGGACAAGGAGAAAATCTAGCGAATTTGAAGTGTGGTATTACCAGTGTTTTTTTAATGCTCAGTTTTATTACTGCTTTTCAGCAGAACTACATGAAACAGTGGAAGATTTTTAAGAGATGCTAGGAGGGTAAATGAACTGAATCTGAATTTGGAAAATATAGAAATCTGGTTAATTTAGGAACATGTGATGATTGACCATATCTTAATGGGAATGCACTTTGTAAAATGGCTGTACTCTTGAACTTAGTTTTTCTGTGCCTCAGACCATAAAATCAGGAAGCTTTTTTACCCACATAGGTTGCTCCACTAACTGCAGCTTCTAATGAAATTTTAATGAAATATAACATATACATTATAATTATAATCTTGCTATTATACATTGCTATAAGATCTGTTACTTATTGTTCCTAAACAAAATTTAAAATAATTGAAAATGTGATTCAATTAAGGGAAAGTGCTTTGTACAATGCTATTTTATGCATGCCTATTGAACTGATGATCCATTGGATGTTAGGAATTATTGTTTTATTCCCTGAAATTCATTGATTTTCAGTGATTTGTTGAATCAGTCTACCTTTTATTGCTGTCATAATTGAATTCATCCACTGGCCATTCGCTTCCTCTTCTCCTTCAACTTTTCCAAGCATTATGCACTTCTTAAGAAAACTGGCTTTCTGTATGAATAGTGTCAAAAATATAAGGAACAGGGTTACTTAAATTAGAGTTTTGAATGAGAAATCTGGTTTGATTTGTCCTGTAATTCATTTGTTTTCCTGTCTGTGCTTGGTTTATGGCAAAAAAAAAAAAAAAGCCCATTTGGAAGAATGACTGTACCATTATCTTAAAATCAGATTCTGTGATTTCCTTAAGAACAATGCTTAATGACTACTATGACAAATGTAAAACAAATGGGTCCAGTTACATGGGTGACTTGACTTACAACTGCAATGACTTAAGACCAGATTTTCGATCCAAATTGTGACTGTAGACTTTTCTAGCTAGTAAGAAATATACCTTTGTTGGGACAATTGGATGAACTGCATGAATATTCAATGAAGAATCTACACTTTTAATATTAAGATTTGGCTTGTTGTGAAATATTCTGTGAAACAAATTGTTATGCTTGGTGCTCTGTGAGTGGACTACACTTTGAAAGTGAGTTAGAGGATTTAGGGAATGTATCTACACATTCTTGACTATTTGCCAAGGTCCTGTTTTGTGTCATAGTAAAAGGTCACAATGGACTAGAGTAGAGACCTTGGAATGTATGCATAAACTCTGCTCTGCAGAATTAGTTTTCTTTCTGAAAACATAGGCATTAGTGAATAAGTTTGTCCTTGAAATTCATTCAGAGAGTTGCTCCAACCAAAATAGAGGAATAAATTAGGAGAGCATATAGTTTGGGAGAAAATATTCATGTTTTGTTGTAATAATGAAGAATATATGTAACTCAGTGCTGAATTGGATCATGATTTTACCTAGTCTGGTGATGAAAAGTTGGCAAGGAAAAAATAAGCTCATCAAGAACCTCTCAAATGTTTGTCTTTAAGGAGGAGGAATATTCTGTATTCTCACACATTAGATTGAGCTATATACTCTGTTAATCCTGGAACCTGTGAGAAGGGATTTGTGTCCTATGAGGCATAAAGAACTATTCCAATTAGAAAAACCAAACAATAGTGTAAAGCATTATGAACATCCCCCCCCCCCCAAAAAAAAAACATCTTGCTAGAAAGACATTTCTAAGTCTTTCTATCCGGTAGGCCACCAATACAATCTTGCTTTTGTTCATATTTCACTTGATTACCAATACTTCAGGTCTGTAACACCTCAGGATGTGCATGTGTGTGCACGCACGCGCACACACACACACAATTCTTAAGACCTTAACAAACTCTCCTATGTGCTTACTGTCAACTTTCATAGGGAAGAGGCTTCAGCAAATTGCTCTCAGTGGGACTCCCTTCTTGTTTCTCCCTCTATTGTCTTTTATTAGCTCTTTCCCTTGATCCATACTACTGCTTATTATTATTGCTTTGCCACTCAAGAGAGCAGATTAGCAGGCACTGGTAGCAGGGGAGAAGGAGAGGCAAAATAAGAGATAAGCAATGGCCCTTTACTGCAGTGGGCATTTAAGAAGAATAGTAAATAAAGAATAGTTAAAAAGAGGGATTCAATATAAGAAAGGCTGCCTCAATCTGCTGAACATTCATATAATTGGGTACTGTGACTCATGTAGTCAACCTGGTAAGTCTGATACATCACACTCAAAAGAGATCAGTCTGAAAAAAAAAAAAACCACATTAGACTCAGGAAAGCAAGAAGTAACATTTACAACTTCCATTTATTCAGACTAACAGTTTGCTTAGATGATAGTTTCTTTGCCTCCAATCCTGTTAAATTTATCTGTTACTTCTAAAAAAATATATTCCTATTTCATTGTATTATGTTTATGCCCTAAAGCATTTCAAATAAGTGGTTTAAAGAGCCTCATCAGGACAAAATTGTAGCTACCTTGCCTGGATATATAAATATAATGCAAAAAGTCCATGGCAAGTGTTCAACAGGGAGGAAAAAAACCCAGATTGAATCTATGATACAGGTTGTCCTCGACTTACAACAGTTCATTTAGTGACCATTTGAAGTTACAACGGGATTGGAAAAAGTGACTTATGACCATTTTTCACACTTAAGACCGTTACAGCATCCCTCATAGTCACATGATCAAAATTCTGATGCTTGGCAACTGATTCATATTTATGACGGTTGCAGTGTCCCGGGGTCATGTGATCCCCTTTTGCAAGCTTCTGACTAGCCAAGCCAATGGGGAAGCCGGATTCACTCAACAACTATGTTATTAACTTAACAACTGCAGTGATTCACTTTTAACAACTATGGCAAGAAAAGTCGTAAAATGGGACAAACCTCGCTTAACAAATGTTTCGCTTAACAACAGAAATGTTGGGCTCAGTTGTGGTTGTAAGTTGAGGACTACCTGTATATCCAGAAGAGGCAAAGGAAGACTTCCATCTGAAGTATGAGAGACAGCACTAAGCTTAAATGGATAATGGTTTTGCTGCACCACAAAAATGGGCATTTACACATTGACTGTAGATTGGGATAAAGTCAATAATGTCCTGCAGATATCTCTTCATTTTTCTTCTATTTCTCTCCCCTGCCACAACATTTCCTGTTTTCTTCAACAAACCAGGCAGTATAAATCAAATTTCTTGACACTTTCAGTATCCTCCCCTTCCTGGGAGTAGGTCACTTTGAAATATCATATCCAGGAAGGTCGTTTTTCTCAAGTAGTTCATTCATTGGGTTTTAACCCCCTTCCCCTCCCATTTTAGTACTCATTTAGTAATCCAGCTAGCTTTCAAGTGTTCGTTTTCTGCCTATAGAAGATAAATAGCTGCCTTGTGGAGCAAGAGAGGAAGCAAACCACTTGCTAATTCTCTTTCCCACCTGATATATCTGGGCAAGGGAAAGGGCTTTCTTTCTTTGCCAGAAAGAAATGGGGAAAAGACCTGCGGAAGGACAATCAGAAGAGTTGAATGGATAATCAACTTGAAGAATATTAAGGGCAATCATCAATTGGCTTAGTCAGTAAATATCCAAACATTGTTCTCTAGCCACAGAAGTGGTCAGAGTGCAATGTTAGCAATGCTAGAATCAGTAATGAAAGATACAAAATTGCACTGTTGTGTGTTGCTCTGTGACAACATACACTTGGATAATAGCATGAGCTGCCATCTGGAAGGGCTAGAAGATGGGTTCCTGGAAGTATTGCTAGGCTAAGGGAAAAGACAATTTTAAAGCAGAAGGGGTGTAGGGGCCACTTAGCCATTTTTCCAACATGTTTCTCTACTACAAATTTCATCCCTCCCATCAGCTGGTTTCTAAATTGCTGGATTCTGTTGCAAAGTTGAAATCAACGTGGTTTTGTCTGATGCTAGGAGAAAAATTGTTAAGGAATTGTTCTGTGGGTTCTTGAACAAAGTAATAGGATTCAGAGGAAAGAAAAGAATATCATTTAAAATATTGCTTGCTCTTTCATTTAATTTCTCTTGCTTTAACCCTAGATAATTTGCTTTTAAAAGGCAACATATTTGCTATTCTAATCATGGGCTTTACTTTCCCTTAGGGAATTGCACCTGAAATGAAAATAAGTGAACACATTAGGTGTACAAAATCTTTATTGGTTGAAAAATCTAGAGCAAGTTATTTTTTCTCCCCAAACTTGGACTCATTTACAAAATAGTAGGAAAATATGAACCACACTCATTGCAGTACTACCAGATCAAGGCTGCAAGAATCTGGACAACAATTAAATTGCAGTGGAAAAGTCTTTGTCATCTAATGGATCTTCCGGATTTTTTATGCCCAGATGTGGTTGCTCTAATTAATCAGTTTTCATAGATGGGATATGTACAAGAAGCTACTTCCCAAGATGTAAATTACGTTAATTCTTTGGGTTTTTTCCTATCTAGATGGAAGCGTCTGTCTTGCATGAAACCACCCTTAGTCAAAATATTTTTTGAATATTTTTTTTCTTGATAGATGGAATATTTAATCCACAGATCTGGAGTGGAGAAAAAGATTCTAGTGGCATTATTGAGTTCATGAAATACTCCAGTGTGTAATACTGTGATTTCTTTAAAGAGTCTTTAAATGAAAAATGGCCATCCAAACTCTTTTCAACACAATGCCAAATGAATAAAAAAACAACAGGAGAACAGTGATATTCCCTAAATAGAAGCCCTATGAAATATACAAAGAACCCAAGATGATTTGTGAGAGAAGAACAAGGAACCTGGCTAATGCTTTCAGACAAAAAACAAAGATCATATATTTTGCTTTTGGTCCTACATTTCTTCCAGGCTTGCTTGATGATACTATCCGACTCCCATTCTGGAAGTAAAGGAAATGCTTCATATGTAAAATGACCCAGGTGTATTCCCAATATCTTCAATGGAAATCTATTCCAGGCAGTTTGCCTGATGTCTGCTGGAAATCCTGCAGCCCAAATAAACAATACGGGGTTAGCATTGCAGACTACTGTGTATAACCCCAAAAATTATAGCTAGAGCAACCAAATTAACCAGGATTGGCTATATGGAATGCAGTATCCCAGCTACCAATTCTACCTGCTAGTATGTTTTTTAATGTAATTTTTGCAGTCCTGAAGGAATGGGGTAGTTATTTAAAGGACTGCTGGATTTTCCAAGAATCACTCAGACTATTAAGGGTGAATTAGGTACTGAACTAACAGGCCTAAAAATTGCTTTGGCCAATGTGTATCCTAAGTTCAGAAATAGTTTGAATTGGCAACAGACCCTGTGTAATTGTCAGAGTTGAAAGATTTAACAGAAATTGCCTATTTTTTTTCATTTCCATTCTAGTTCAACAAACATGATCAAAGCATGTCACAACTACCAAAAAAGGTTTTTTTCTTAGCTGTTACAGAAAGAGAAATTCCACTGTGTTAAAACTGATGGTGTGATTTTATTATCCAACTTCCCTAAACCATGGATGTTCCAGGATAATTTCTGCATCAAACTTCACTTGTAAATTTATAGTACATAAAAATATAAAGAGAACCACGTGGGATCCAACCAACCAAACTCATATAGTTCACTGAGTACCCTCAGAGGCATCCGCAGGGAAGAAAGGATTTATCAAAGATGGTAGACATAACCAAGTGACAAAAGCCCAGCTCCTCTTGTATATGTGTTGATGTTCAAAGGATGGAGTTCTTATTGAGTAGTTGCATAGGTCATCTTGACTTTTTTTACCCCATTCTAGTGGGAACTCCACTATCAGGATACAATTTGTGTCCTTCTAATTATTATCTCATGGAATAAATTAGGTTGGGAAGTCTTACAGTTGCCAATACTGAAAGTAATATATTGCTATCACAGCTTGCATTCATTAACAGCAGTATCCTACGTGAGCTACTTTAATCCCCTTTAAAGTTGTCCTAGCTAGTGATCATTACCATGCAAATGGGCTGGATAGTGAAAGAGTGAATCATAGCTATTATATGTTCTGGTTCTAAATATAGGATCTGGATTTAGTTGGCAGAGCTTCAGGCTCACTGAAATTAATACAATAAATTAGTCATGATTCCAGTGGAATTAAAATATGACCAAGTTAGCCTGTTTCTCACAAAGTATGGTTAGGTGCTATTACAAACCATTTGCAATTTCTTATGGTTCAACAACAGACTAAAGAGTGGTGCAACTTAGGTTCTAATCTATGCAATTAATCATAACTCCATTTCAAAAATATTTAGATTGGGTTTCTTTTTTTAATAAATGCTACATCATCTATACCATGACATATGGCAAAATGTAAAATAGTACAGAACTAAGCTCTGATTTCACATTTGTCCAAAAGGCAAATTTGGTCAAGGCAATTTGCATTGGAAATGTACCTTAAACGCTTTCAAAAGTTTATGAGGGCAATATGTGCAGGGAACAAAGTTTAATAAAGAGATATAACAGTTGTTTCATGGATTTTTAACTATCAGTAATCATTAATTTAGTTAAAATTAATTTATACTGTTAATACAAATGCCCACATAGTTAAATGAATTTTTATACATAGCCAAGTTTTTTTTTATATCTCTTTCCTTTTTAGTATAATAAACATTACTTTGGCTGTCTGAAATCAACGATTATAATTTTAAGCAATAATTTAAGAGCACTGATTCAACTATTCATTTCTAAGAACTATAGTAAATATGTTAGTTGTTTGGGCCAGTATTGCTTATAGAAGATACTTATTTAGAATTATTTCAATTTTTTCATACTATACTGGTATGGCGGCCAGTAATCCTTACCCATCATAAGCAAATAACTGTGCTTAATGGAGGACTATAATCATCTGAACAGCTGTCATGGTTCCAAAAGATGAAACTCTTCAAAGAACTTTGAGGCATTGTTTACCTTAAAGAATCTTTAATTGAGCAGCATAACTTCAGCACGTACATAGCTGAAGCCAAAATCTGAATTCTCCTCCCCTAAACACATAGTATCGAAGCACAATTTCCTCCTCCAATTAACAGTCATAAATCACATTCCCTAATTAGTTTGAAATGCAAACTTTCCCTCCAGTTTCATAACCTGCCATTTCTTATCTTCTCTTATTTCAAACAACCTTGAAGAATACTCTACTGTGATATTGTTATGTCTAACTAATCCCCATACACCTTCTTCCCTCCCCCCCCCCAGCACCATCTAATTCTAACTCTAAAAGTAATACACAGGTTAAAGAGAAAATGGCTGCATCTTCATATATTGTCAAAGCAAGAACATCCGATGTTAGCAGCGTTGACAACAGCATCAACTGGTACCTACACAATTTGAGACTTCCAAAAATGAAGAATGCTGTCTATTAGCAATATACACTGAGCAGAATATGTGATTATAGGTAGTCCTCGACTTACGGCCACAATTGAACCCAAAATTTCCATTGCTAAGCAAGACAGATGTTAAGTGACTTCTGCCCCAATTTACAACCTTTCTTGCCACAGTTGTTAAGTGAATCATTGCGGTTATTAAGTTAGTAACACAGTTGTTAATTGACTCTGGCTTCCCCATTGACTCTGCTTGTCAGAAGTTCACAAAAGGTGATCACATGACCCTGGGACACTGCAATCGTCTTAAATATGAATCAGTTGCCAAGTGTCTGAATTTTGATCTCATGACTATGGGGATGCTGCGATGGCCGTAAGTGTGAAAAGCAGTCATAAGCCACACTTTGAGTGCCTTTGTAACCTCGAACAGTCACTAACCGGATGGTTATAAGTCAAGGACTTCCTGTAGTGAGCTGCATTTGGATCTGGATTTATTTGTCCAATTTCATATGGTCGCCCACCTATCTGAGAACTCTGGATGACCAGCAAACAAAAACAAAAGATTACATTCAACTAAAACCAAATAAAACCCCATCAAGGTTTAATAAAAATACTAATGGTGAAATGAGTAGCATGCTCTCATTCTGGAGCTCCCAACCTGCGGTCAATGTTTTGGGGAAGTGCCAGGTCTTTATAGCCTTGTAAAAAGGTCCATCAAGTAGGGGCTGTCCATATTTTGAGAGGAAGCTATTCCAAAGAGCAGCTGCCATATCAGAGAAGGCCCAGTTCCAGAGGCTCAGATGACATTGGTTTTTTTTATCATCAATGGTACCTGGAACATGCCCACTCTGCCAGGTCTAGTAGGATAGGTAGAATCTCATGCAGGTTATAATAATACAGACCTGACTCAGATGACCTTTAATCCTTTACAATTTGCAATTTGCAAACAGAAATGGTGCAACAACGAGTGACTCCATTCTCATCTATATCAAAAGACCTATATTTTAATTGTCTTACTGGCACTTAAAAAGATACTGCAATACAAGGGCGGCCCCTATTTATTTCAGCACATATCCTATACCTTCCAGTAAATAAAATTTAACGCTACGTGAATTTAATTCACAAAAAAGAATGGGATTTATTTAATAAATAAATATTATTTCTTTCCTTTGCACTAAGAATCATTTTAATTTGTTTTCCCACCATGACACTTTATTCCAGTGCAACATTCAACTGTCAGAAAACAAGATAATATCTAGTTGCTTAGTTTTCAGAAAGAAACTGTATTTTTTATTTTATTTTCTACCATGTTATTTTCATGTGCTGCAAGAATTCAAAAGGCAAATTGATTTTTCTAGCGTAGAGATTGAAACAGGTGGATGTCTAAACAAAGACAAAAGGTCATGACTGTTTCCAGTGGAAAGGGCTTGTATAAACTTCAGGAACATAAAGACAATTTTTTGCTGATCTATTTAAGTCACCAATGTTTTCTAAACTGTATTTCACAGAGCTAAAGTACACGACAAAATATACATTTCATATTGTATAGCGCTTCTTCAGATTTTTTTTAAAAATTCTACACTTAAATATAGAAGGGATGTCAGTGTATAGCAAGAATAGGCAACAGGAGTCTTAACGCAGCCCTAAGCGTCCCATTATTATTATTTTAAGAAGTATCCAAGCAACAAATTGATCCCATTTCTGTCTCTCATGTCTCCCCATGCCTCATCCAGCGGTTCCTCCCCAAGTCAAAATTGTACCATTGAAGATAGAATCAAGGCTTTCATTGCTGCTCTACCAATTGCTGGAAATATGCTGCAATTTGTCTGTTCACTCTTTTATTGTTGACGGTTGATCCTGAAAGACAGCTCCACCACTATCTATCCACCATCTTCATGGTCAATGGAAGGCTTTCTAGTTGGGGCATCCTGCTCTTGGTAGAGTCTTAACTGGTACAATAGCTGGAGTTTAGTGAAGGCTGTCTGGCCATGGTTTTTGTCTCAGTAGGAGCTAAGGACCCAGGTGGAACAAACCACAAACTACCTATTCCACAATATCTGTCAAGGTCGATGTTATTTGATGCTTATAGACTATTCTTTGTTGGATTTAAGCTATGTTTGTTTGGCCCCATCTAGATTTTCCCAGCCTCTAGACTCCAGTTTTAACCTTCCATAACATCACTGATGCAGACTGTGGTGGCAAGGTATCACCCTGAACCAAAAAATGACATTTTCTAGGGGCTTCATGTCTATATTATATCTCACAGGGACAGCACTGTGACCCCATACTGGAGCTTCCCTGTGCTTGTTTTCACCCCATGATACTGACTGGAACTACCACTTAGGTACAAAACTACTATAAAACAATACCCTGAATTCCCAAAGGTTGTAAGTGTCCAAAGGAATACAGTGATCAATGATACTGAAAGCCACTAAAAGATCTAACAGAACCAGGAGGAGCATAGGCGATTCAGGACCCAATAAAATAATCTGCCAATATAGTTTCAGTTCTATGACTGGCTCAGTCTCAATTGGAAATGATTCAGATAATCCATTTTCTCCAGGCTCTATAATTATTCCCCTCTCCCCTTCTCCACAGCCTTTCCTAAAAAGATCCATAACAAAAGTCATTTAAAATATTGGGGCTTTTGGGGAGGTTTTTTTCAACAAAAGGCACACTTCTGCAGCACTGTCCTCTCTCTCAAAGAAGCATTCCCTCCTGGATCCAGCCACTCTTATCCTACCTAGTCACCTGAAGGAACCAGAGAATATGAGTCTAATACACAGGTGGCAGAGTTCAAATTACAAAGAATCCTATCCAGGTTTTTGCATTCCCTAAGTTGAAAAGTATCATAATAGTACAAGATGCCACCTTACTCATCATCATCAACAGTGCGCAACCGGTGTCCAATCCAGAATGGATATGAGGAGCTTCGTCTGCCAAGAATCCTGCAACTCATTTAGCATGCTTGCAAGCATTTTATCCTGTCTATCTTTCCCCAGAAAGGTCTGGGTAACCCTTATCAAATGGAAATCCATGGATGGAATAAGCATGGAGAATGAATGCTTTGTTGCACTGTGTATTCTTGAACCAGAACTCTTATCAATGTTTGGTCACCTTCACTTTGGTTTTATGCCATAATTCTTGCTAAGTATTTTTTGCAGGAACATATTTCCAAACAACATCATGGAGTAAATGGGATTTACTTGCAGAAGTCCAGGAAAAGCCATTTTTAGACTTTGAGGGAAACAGAGGCCAGTTGTGAAAGAGAAAATTCCAGCAAAAAATCATTGTGGCCCCTATTCCCTAAACAGCTTAAAAGCTACTGATGTAAACCAACTAATAACGAGCTGTCTTTATAGCACATAGTTATAAGCACACATTCAAATTTCTCTCACCATTTCACAACTCAGTCTAAATTTTAGTCCAAGAAGCAGAGAGGGTAAATAAAGACCGAAAGTCATATTAAATTTCTCCTCCACCCAGTGGGATGCCTTGAGTCTTCCATTTGTGTCATATATAATATTGCTTAAATTAGAGCTTGGCTGAAATTACAAGGCTTATGTTCTCCTAACTCTACACTGGACAATAGATAAACCTCATGATACTTTATTGCGCAAAACAGCTGGTGTACCCTGGCTAATGACTTTTTTCAAATAGGATAATGAATTGTAAATTAAAATATTGTGGTACAGGCCATTAGAGAATGGCTTGCAATTTCAGAGAGTAAACGTGGAAAAGGATCTCTGTGATAACTTCTAAATGACCTTGTGCCAGAGCTTATGTTATCACTCTGCTATGTGACCCTTGATGCCCTTGTGTACTGTGAAGATATTTTAAGCAGCTGCAGTGGTGACAGGACCAGCGATTGCTGGCACATTATGCTAGACATGAGCAATGCTTTCCAGCGTTGGGTGTGTGGAAAACCTAAGGGGAAGTGTTCAAAAGTGTCAGTCTAGTGTTGGGAAAGTAGAAGGAAAACAGAGGCACTAAGTACATTCTTCATACCTGCATAGTGACTGACTAGGGCTGTTTATAGTGCTAGGATGAAAACACCATTTGCACGATTGTTTCTCACTCTGTTGATGTTGTATAGTCAAGTTGTGTTTTTTGTCTTGCCACTGGCTGACAAAATAATGTGATTGCTGGGATCATCAGAAATTTGGCTGCAGGACTGAAGTCACAATATGTCATAAGGTATCTAAATACCCTTTAGATATTTACCCCTACTTTTTAAAGTTTTTTTTAAAGTTATATTTTTGTTCTTTTAGTTTAGACTGGTTTCCAACCTCCATCTCTGATTGATGTTCCATGACACAGAAGTGACAGATCTCTCCCCTCTAACTTGCAGTCCTTTTTTCTTTCCAAATCGGTCTGAAGTTCAGGGAACTCTTAAAAAATAAATTTAGCGAGCAAGTGAGTAGAGTAACGTACTGAAGGCAGATCTTGTTGCATGGAGATAAATTGGCTTATGTGAAGTTGGATGGATCTCTCTCTCTCTCTCCCTTCCTCCATGATAACTCCTATTACGTTCCTGTTTTATAGGAACTCTTTCAAAATAGACAAATATTTTATAGATATTTAAATATTTCAGTATAGAGAGATTTCTTCTTATTTATTTATTCTTTATTTATTTATGAAATTTAATTGCCACCCATGGGTGGCTTACAACATAAGAACATTAAAATCAATCATAAAAAACACAGCAGATAAAAACATTAACAGATAAAGTCATTAATACAAGATGGCAAAGGAGGAAGCCAGACACATGGGTGGTGGTGGTTAAGTTTTAATTAATCAACCACCTCTAGTATGAAACTCCCCCATTGGGTCCCCAAGCCACCTGGCAGAGCCAGGTCTTAAGGCTCTTCTGAAACATCAGGAGTGTGGAAGCCAATCTCACCTCTGGGTCTAAGATGTTCCAGAGGACAGGAGCCATGTCAGAGAATGTTCTTCTCCTGGATCCCTCCAGCTGAAATTTCTTGGTTGATGGAATCTGCAGTATGCCCTCTCTGCCAGCATGGGTGGGACAGGACAATCCCATTGGGGTGAGACAGATCCTCAAGTAGACTGGACCCATGCCATGCAGGGCTTTAAAGGTGATGACCAACACCTTGAATTGCACCCAGAAGCAGACCGGTAACCAATGCAGCTTGCAAAGCAGTGGTGTAACTTGGGCCACTACAGTTGTGCACCAGCTGTAGCTTCCGAATGTTCTTCAAGGGTAGCTCCATGTAGAGCGCATTGCAATAGTCCAAATATGAGATGCGTAGAGCTTGAGTGACTGAGCGCAGGAGCTCCTGATCCAGAAATGTCACAACTGGAGCACAAAATGAAGTTGTGCAAAGGCTCTCCTACCTGCGACTGCCACCTGCTCTTCAAGAGCTTGCTTCTCTTTACATCTAAATAAGGCATTTTCCTGGATGGAAAGAACCCTTGAGCGCAGAATGGCTAATTAATCCAAGAAATTATATATTATAGTCATTTTCATACTCATGCACAATCAAATGCACAGAATTATTTTTGAAAAGAAAAAATAGTTAACAGGCATTCTTTGTCCTGGGAAGTAATCTCAAATCAAGCCAATTGTTTTTAGCAGTATTTACACCACTTCATTCATTTGTATTAATCCAGAGTATGTTTAGAGTCTGTCTTATATTCAGGGTAATAAATGTTATTCTTTCCCTGGAATGGCCTTGGAAATCCCCTTGTGAATAAGCTAAGAGTGACTGAGATACTTTTAGTGAATCAATACCTACGCCTGTTTTAAACACACATAAATGTCACTTCCTGACTTTGCTCTGCACACAAAATGTAATGAATGGTAAGAGGAACAGCTGGCACTGGAAACAAATTGGCTGACTTGAAATATATTTATTGAATTCATAGGCTGCTCTGCCTAACAAGAGAGGCACATAATGGCCAAATGCGCCCATTTACCTATTGGCAAATAGCTTGCAATTAAAAAATAAATTGCTCACTAAGATTCAGCGTACCAAATGCATAAAAACAAATTTAGTAGCATAATTAGCAGCATCTGAATGAAAAGCACTTTTTGAGCTTAAATAATGTTGTTACCAGTATTATATAATAAATGCTGCCAATGTGGAGTTGCTAGCTGAAACTTCTTTTTAGAACAGATAAACCAAATGTTTAATTATACCACAAGAAATTCCTAAAACTGAAAGAGTCAAAGGGAAGTCTAGCAAATCAGCTAAAGAAGTCTCAGAGTTCTGCAGCCAAATACAGAGCTGATCTACAACATTTTGCTGCTGCCTGAGACAAATTATTATATGCCCAGAAGCCATGCTTGGCATTTCAACATATTCTGGCTTTATTTCCCCTTCATTTCTAGTCCAACCCCTTGCTCAGGCAGGAAACCCTATACCATTTCAGACAAATGGTTGTCCAGTCTCTTCTTAAGAACTTCCAGTGTTGGAGCATTCACAGCTTCTGGAGGCAGGTTGTTCCACCGATTAATTGTTCTAACAATTAATATTAGTGTAACTCTTGTCCCACAATGAGTTGTCCTGCGGCAAGTTGGCCATGGCAAGTTGTCCCGGGCTGAGTTGGCCGCGGTGACTTGGCTGCAGCAAGTTGGCTGTGATGAGTTGGCCGTGACGAGATGTCATAGACATCCCCCCCCCCCAGCAAACCAAGATTACATGAAATTGTTGCATCATGAGGCAAACTCTGCCTTTATATATTTCTGTTCAGGCATGTGATGAAAGTATGCAAGTTGTAAGTTTTGAGTATAACACGTTTCATCACTTGTCCCTCTCCTGCATGCCTAAAAGTAGCAGTATCCATTGGTTAGGTCAAAAAAGTCAAAATGGTGGTCTCAACTGCAAAATTGAAGGCTCGTCCCTTTTTATGTGAACAGTATGTTGATGCATACTGATGTATAAAAACATGGACTGCATCACAACAACATCTTGATATTTTTTTTAAACCCCATTTGGACACGTCTTGTATTATGATGGGAGCCCATGTGCTGCATCTGAAACAGGCATAGCTGTAGTCACTCATGTGAGGTGAATTAGTAAATATATACTAATTAACCTTCTCCCAACCAATACACACACACACACAGACACACACACTAATTCATCTTCTCCCAACCAATAGAGAATGACTCCTCCATCTGTAGAAACCCTGTGTGCAATTTAAAAATTCTGATTTCTCAAAATTAAAAATCATGGAAACAGGTACACATTATTTATTTTTAATCCTACCATTATTATTTTTAAAGTGGTAAACATACCAGATACTCGTTCCTCCTCAATTTGGCTTTCATGCCTAAACAGGACTAGAATTCATGATTTCTTGCTTTCTAGCCTGGTGTCTTAACCACTAGATCAAACTGGTTAAGAAAGGTTAGGGTGAAAGTTATCCTTCATATATCGAAAGTGATGAAGATGGGAACAATGAGGGAGATATATTTGCTTATTCCTGTACAGAGATAATCAAGAAAATTAAGTAAGTCTTCTGATCAGGCATAATACAACAATTATAACATCAATTTTGGATGTGCATAATGAAATCCTGAATTTCCCAACCATAAGAACTGGTAGTAGCTCTTTGCCTAGTTAGATTTTTTTTTTTTAAATAAAGAACTGGATCAAGGAGTTGACAATAGCTACAATAATGATGTAAATACTGAAACAATTGAAAAGTACTAATAACAAATTATTGACAACTCATGTTAAAAATTAATCATGGCACATACATCGTGGGTATGGCCATGAAAGTGAGAAACTGAAAAACTACCCACACACTTGGAGCTTACTCTTAGGAGGAAAATACAAATAAGCAAATTACTTTCTGTGTGCATATGAGTGCGCCACTGATATTTGTTCTGTGAGCTGAATTAAGGCTGCCATTCAGTACACATTTAATGAAAATAAACTCCATCAGACCAAGCAGGATTAAGGTTGGAGAGTATGTAGGGATTGCTCTGTGTATTTTCATTTTATCATACATCATATTATGCATTAAGTTGCTATAAGCTTTCACATCTTCCAGCTAGTATTCCCTATCTTCAACATGGAAAATATTTTTTAGAAACTTTAAGCCATTTACCCTTCCAGCAACATCAAAAAGAGATAATTAGGCAAGTGTGTCCAGCACAAAGTTTACTGCTAGAGTTAAGACTAAGTCAGCCTGAAGACTAATAGCTGACTCAGAAGAATGCAATTATCCAGTGTGGCTTTCATGATTCTTGACCAATCCTCCTATTTCATAAGCAGTGGGTTGGTAGCAAAAATAGTTTTACTAAGGCTTCTACACAATGTGTATACTTCAGTCAATCTTTTCAGCCTTATCCCTAAGTACAATAATCAATCGGGCTTTGAAGCATTTTGGATCTGACTTTCCAAAAATACTTCAGAATCTGAAGGAGCCAAAATGTAGCCCCCATCTGCAACTCCTTAATGCAACTGTGCCTTTCATGCCCTGGAAGGCCACTGTTGGACTTCTGCACGTTCCAAAACACCTTTTGAAGGTAACTCAAAAGAGATAAATGGTAGTTGAGATATCACGATCAAAACCTTCCCTCAATTGTACGGTATATGTGTGTGTGTGTGTGTGCGTGTGTGTGCGTGTGTGTGTGTGCAATTGACAGAGATATCAGAGTGGTTGGGTTTTGATCTATCTCACCTGTTCTGACCTCCCTTGAGGACATGATGGCTAAAATTAGGCAAGGCTGCTCACATGTTCTGTGTGATTCAAAGGACCACTGGAAGAGCCTGAATTAATTCCTTTGAATTTTTCACAAAGTCTCTGTTTTGGCATATACAGTCAGGATTCTAAAATGAAGGTTGGCTGAGAATTCAATGAACCTTGTGAAAGATATCTAAGGCAAAGAGGAAAATGTGTGTGTCAAAGTGAAGACATGCAAAGTAAAACTCTTTTTTTTTTGGTCTTAAACTCCATTCACATATTTTTCATGTTCTCTCTTTATCCGTCCTCTTTCCTTCAGCAGCAGTGAAATGGGGAGTTGATGGCCCCAAGCTGTGTACCGACGCCCTCCAATTAAAAACATGCATTTTGTTTCTCCATCTGTTATGCTCAGAGGATGTCTTTGTGGTGGCTTTCTTTTTCATTCTCTTTCTCTCTCTTGGTCTGTATTGTACAGAGTTCATATTTCGAATAGTAATTCATCCTTGGTAACTCTGTCTTCATGTTTTTTTTTCTTTCAGCAACAACTATTAATCTTTCTTTTTTAATTAAGAAACAATAGTTCATTACTTCTGAAAAGTATTTCTCATCGCATTTCTTTTAGAACAGGGAGATTATCAGTCAATTCAGACGCAACTATTATTGGCAGAAGATATGGTGGCTTGGGACAATCTGGATATTACAATTCTGAGTTCGAAGCAACAATGTTTAAGTGTTCTATTATTTTCTTCTTCTCAGTTCCGTCTTTATCGGGAGAATTTCATCTTTTCCTATCTTCAGTTCTTATTATTATAGTCTGTATCAGGAGAATGAGTTATCCTGGATTTTAATTTGTCTATTATGGATTCCTCTTCTCATTATGCATTCTTCCAGATAGCACCCGAAGTAAAAGCAAAAACTGGCACTCCATACATCCATTGTTATGATAAAGAGCTGAGATGAAAATGGACAAAATAAATCAACTCTAGAAGGCCTGCTGAAGATATTCTGAAGATTTTGAAATAAAGAGAAATGGCAATACGTGTTAGGCCTTACAGGGAAAATAGCAAAAGAACCAAAACAAAATGACTTGTTCTGAGGCAAAGGCAAACCTATACAGGCGGTCCTTCACTTGTGACTGATTGCTTAGTGACCGTTTGAAGTTATGACGGAGCCATCCAAAACTTACAACTTACAACTAGATTTTAAAATTCCAGTGTTGCCCACCCACCCCGTCATGTGACTGCACTTTGGATGCTCAGCAGCAGGCCTGCATTTACAGCTGTTTAAGCCAGTGTTTAACTCTGATTTCTGGCAAAAACTGGCCCAATGAACAACCAGGGTGTTCACTTAATGACTGCAGTTTTTACTTAACAACCGTGGTGTTCACTCAATGACAAGCCATAAAACTGGGTCCAATCATTTGGTGACCCACTTTATAACCATCAAGATTTATGTCCATAATTGCTAGGCTCAATTAGAGCCATAACTCAAGAACTTCCTGTATACCATTTCTAAATCAACAATGAATACATTTCACCTTGCTCCATAACTCCTTTGGATAAACCAGCTGCTAAGATTATAGGACAAGCAGGATCCTGTGCCTTTTGAAATTATGAGATTGCTTTAATCTGAGTATGTTTAAACACACAAAACCTGAATGAACTAAAACGTGGCTTATCTAATTACCTAGCTTTGTACAACCCACTGAACTTTTTTTCTTTTAATGACCCTGTAATCCCTTGCATTGGGGTGGAGTCGGGCAACTGAACGGAGCTCGAGCATTTAATGGCCAGTTGGCCTTTCCTGAGGCCTACGCAGAGTTCGTAGCAGACAATTATTGTGCCGGAAGAGAGAAATCTCTCCTGCTAACTAGGATCGAACTCCCAGCCTCCTGACTGTGAGGCGAGAGCTCCATCTCTAGTCACCGCCACTTGTACGACCCACTGAATAAATGTTTTTTAAAAAATCCTTTAATGTACAGAAAGAAATTAAAAAGGCACAAAAATAATTTTAAAAAACACCAAATGTTATAATAAATATAAAAAGCATTCAGATTTTAAGCACAGTATGAGAACTTGGAATAATGTTGATCAGTTTTTCTATCACATCAATAAAAAAGCAACTTCATAAGCAGAGAACAGACATATCATTTATCCAGGGCTTAAAATGCAGAATGCTGCCATCTTTCCATTATAAAAGAATGATAATTCTTCATGCTAGGCAAATTCACACTTTTTCATGTATTAATAAATTCTGAATTGGGGTTATATAATTCAGAATTATATGCATATCTTTAAGCCTACAGTAATTCCTTTTCCCAGATCCATAATAACAACCAAACAAAATGAGATAAAAGTGGGCCAAGCTCATATTATATGTCGAGATGTCCTCTCCATCATTTTAAACTTACAGCATAATAGCTTTCATAGCCAACATGTCTTAAGTGTTCTCTGAGGTGTCAGATAAAGGGGAAAATGTTGAATCAGCCTCAGTTTAAGATTGAAAGCATGCTTAATATTTGTTAAGATTAAAATGAATATTCTGATATTTTATTGCAACGCTTTTGCAAATAATCAATATTCACCCTAACAATATTATTACCCACTAAATCTGAACTAAAAATTAAAGAGGTATCATAAGTAATTACTCCAGCATCAGAGCCTTTTCCAGAGAGCTAGATCTTCACTCAATGTGTTCAAAATAGAATAATTTGAGCCTGATCATTCGTGCCTCAAAAGAGAACTTGGGTTCATTTGTTTGCACATGCATACTTTTGATGGGTCTCTCTATATATGCAGATGAGAGTCAGTTTGGGGTGGCTTTTTAAGGTTAGAAACAAGGAGACTATGAATGCTAACCCTTCCTTGGGCACTAAGTCAGCTGGTTGATTTTTGTGCCAGTTACTTCAGATCACTTTCAGAAAGGGGGAAACGAATCCTGCCACGTTTGAAACCAACAAAAGTTAATCTATGAAGTATGAGTTACACTGACTGGGCTGACGCAACAATTAGGCTGAAAGAGGGCGTCTAACAAGTTAAGTTAGAAAACAGCCAACCAACTGCTGTGTGTTTGGAGTTTTGCTTTGTTTCGATTTTGGTGCCTTTGAGTCATTGTTGACTACTAGGACAGCCTAGATCAGTCTCTGCATTTTTCTTGGCAAGATTTTCAAAGGTGGTTTGCCATTTCCTTCTTCCCAGAGCTGAGAGAGAAGGACTGACCCAAGGTCATCCAGCTGGTTTGGTGCCCAAGGTGGAAGTCCTGATCTCCCAGTTTCTAGTCAAGGGCCTTCACCACTATACCACACTGGCTCTTAAGTGATGTGGCTAGCACACAACTAACAGAAATGCAGTAGCCCGAACAGTACTACAGAGAGGTGCCTTCAAGGTGATACTAAGGGGAAAGTATACTTTGAAGTGGAACATAGAAACAAATGGAAGTGAGTGGGGAATCTTAGTTGACAATGTTCTCCAGAAACAAATGCTTGCTCATTCTGGTCATGGGGACACTGGGCAGTGTGGATAAGGCTGCAGTCTGGCAGATGGGTTGGATTATACCCCTCTTCCACCACTCACGGCCACATCAACCAGAGCAGAGTGCTTTTCTTTTTGCATTTCTGCTCTAGACTCCAGAGCAGCAGCTGCCACCCTGTCATTTGCATCCCTCTATGGCTTCCCTCCATAAGACCTCCTGAGCATGGGGAAGGAGGCATAGACGCTGCTCTAGAGGGTGTCCAGCAGCTGGCCCAGCCAAGAAGGAAATCAGCAGAGAAGTCAGCATGCAGGGGGCTAAGACGGGCAGAAAGGCATGGATGCTGTAACCCCCCTGAAGTGGTCCTTCCTCTGGGTAAAATGGAGAGGTGGATTGTCCTGACCTTTCTGGGAAGTTTTTTTCAATCAAAGAACAGAGCAAATCTAAAGGAGGTTTGTCCATACTGCTGGGAGACTTTCATCCTGATTTCTGATCTATTTTTTTTTATATATCTGTAGCCCTTAGAAGGCCACGTTTGGGATCTCTTACGGGAAGCCGACAAGACAGCAGCGGAACATCAAGATGAAGAGCAGGTGTACGAAGCCATGGCGGAGTCTCTAGGAGATGCCTGGGACTCCCTGACGATTGTTCTCGAGAAGCGGAGGACGCTGTTAAAACTGAGTTTAGATTTCTTTGAAAATGCTCTCGAGGTCAGTCTACAAGAATGGAAAATTCTTTTCACCTTCAAAGAAAACAAATCATTGTTGCATTTCAAGTATCCCTTTCTATTTGATGACTTTTCGTTACTTTAGACGGGGGGGGGGGGAAGACAATTGCAGCTGTTTTTCTATTTCCATAGGAATGATCGGAACTAGAGCAAAAACCATAGGGTGGGAAAATGTTTTACGGTAGTGGGATCTTAGCAGATAAAGTCATAGAGCTGGAAGCGACTTTTGAGACCACCAAATCCAGCTGCTTTCTCAGTGTAGGAATGCAAATTAATGCCATCCATCAGAAGTAAAAAAAGTCAAGATGGTGGTGTTGATTGCTGCCTTAACATCCCAGGAAAAGGGAACTTATCATCTCCTTTAGTAACTATTCATCCAGTGGCATTGCTGTTACTCTTCTTAACTGTCTTATCCTATTGAATAATTACTTTCAGAGTAGCCTCTGAAAGCAAGCAACTAGAAAACCTGGCTTGGTTGAGACAATGAAAGAAAAGAGGCAAGCCTAAAACTCTTGCCATATACTGTTTGCATCCTGTATAGGTAGTCCTCGACTTACGACCTCAATTGAGCCCAAAATTTCTGTTGCTAAGAGAGATATGTGTTTAATGAATTTTGCTCCATTTGTCAACCTTCCCTGCCACAATTGTTAAGTGAATCACTGCCATTCTTAAGTTAGTTGCATGGCTGTTAAGTGAATCTGGCTTCCCCATTGACTTCGCTTGTCAGATGGTCTCAAAAGATGATCACATGACCCAGGGACACTGCAACCATCAAAACATGCGAGTCAGTTGCCAAATGTCTGAATTTTGATCACATGATCGTGGGAATGCTGCAATGGTCGTAAGTGTGAAAAACTGTCATAAGGCGCTTTTTTCAGTGCTGTTGTAACTTTGAACTGTCACTAAGTGAACTGTTGTAAGTCAAGGACTACCTGTAAATTGCACCCGTCTCTCTGTCCTTTTTAGCAAAAAGAAAAACAAAACAATGGCCTGTCTCCATATCTTGGTCCTGAAATACCAGTTTTCTCTTTATGGTCTATCAATACTGCTGTTCAGTGCTGAAAGGAGTTCCCCATAACTCATTTGGAAAAAAAATGGTAGGAACCACTCTACTCCTGAGGAACTCACCTGTTCTTCAGTGAGGCACCTCCCTCTTGATCCCAACATTTGAGGAGAAGGGCTCCCCCCCATTCTCAGTCATGGAAATTATCAAAGCATAAGTCATACAGGGGCCCTAGGGGGAGATTTATAGCACCTGCTGTTGCAGTTCTGAACTAGGGGAATTTCATTTCTCTCAGCAGGATAGAAACACATGGAGAGATGGGCAGGCAGTTGGTTATGCACACTATCAGATTCCTTGAAGTAGCAAAAGTGGAACCAAGGATCTATCCTTATTGTTCTTGAAATATCCAAGCAAGGGGCAAATGGGAAATAACACGTGTCAATTTCAAATGGAAAATCCTGGAAGCCTCTTGCTGGAAAGCGTTGCTTTAATTGACAGAATATGATTATATGTAATCTTTGTTTTATTATGATAAAACACAAGCCTCATCTCCAGGATATTCTTTAATGAAAGTCAGAAGTTAAATCCAAACGCTGGAGGAAAATGGATTTGTTTTCTATCATAAAAATAATAAAAATGGAACAGAATGTTTGCAAAACAGCAGACTGAGCAAAAGGGCACCATTTTTCACCATCTTTCTTAATTTCATCTGAAGTACCAACATCCTGATCAGGGGTTTTCGCTTTTATGCACAGCAATTTTATTTAGGAGAGAAAAGGCAAAGCTATTAGCCTGCTTGAAATACGTGGTGAGATTAGAAACCAAATAAAATGAAACAGGGAAATACACTTTTTTTTTAAAGAAAACACACACAAAAAGCTACTAGTGTGCACAAACATTCATTGCAGAGGTACTGTTTTGGATCAATGGCTAAACTCCCACTGGGTCAATATGGTAAACTATAACATGTTAAGCTACTTGACCTGGGTTTCAAAAATTCAGACCGAAGCAAAAAATCTCTACATCTTTTCTGCCATCTAGTCATCATCTGGTTTTGTACAGCCTGCCTCTGATAGCACTGTTCAGCTAATTAAATTACAGCTAAAAATTAAAATGTATCATATTTTAACTGTGGTTAACTGTATGTGAGCTTATCTTCTACCTAGATGTATGTGTATTCCAATTTACATCATAGCTAGAAGTATTTTCCTCAAAAAAAAAAAAGGCAGGGTACTTGAATAGCAAGAAAACTGGCCACGCTAGGCAATCTTGTGTTTTCAAAAATACTTGCTTTTCCAGGGAATCTCCCAAAGTTCCATTTTGGAACAAAAAGGCTAAGAATGATATCTTTTCAATAGTGGCCATTATTTCATGAGAATTTTCCCATAGAAGATGCACTTGCAATGGGGTCTGTGAGAAGCAAGATAAATTACTCTTTTCTACGGCCTTTTTGAGGTGGTTGAGAGTATTTTTGTTTTGTTTTTATTAGTATGCATATTTTGCTACAGGGTAGGATGATCTGGTAGATATTACACCCCATTCATTTCAAAGCATTCTGCTTTAGGGGGGGATTCTGTTTGGTACAATCAAATATTTCCTCGAGGCTGTATTCAGTTAGTGGCAGCAACGTGGAGGGAGAGGAAATACAAGGCAACACATCTGTGGGACTTTTTTTAAAAAGCTGGAACAATTATGTTGCCTGCCAGAGAACTGTTTTAGTTGATTTTCTTTGCTCTAGCAAGTCAACACAATGCTCGGCATTTAAGATTTGTCATTGTTTGAAACATGTTAAGCTAGCAAAAATCAGAGGATGAGGGCAACAATCAAGCAGATAACAGATCCTTGTTTCCATTTCTTTGAAGAGATCCCTATTTCATACAAGCAGTGGGAACAACAATTATTTTCAGTGCTGCTGGCTGGGAATGGTTGAAATTGAAATCTACCTCATCAAAAAGGTACAAGGTCGAGGAAGACAGTTTTAGAAGAACAGGACAAGTGTATTAATAATGTGCAAAGCAGTTGAAAAGCATATTTGATTCTTTTCAATGATACGTGCAGCTCTTTTTGAAGAGTCTATTTTTCGTATCTCTACAGTTTGCGGCTAAAATTGACCAAGTTGAAGATTTTCTGCAGTATTCTCAAGAGTTTGAAAATCCTGAGTCTCTGAAAGAACTCTTGCATCAGCACAAACTTCATACAAAAGGTATTGAAGAGGACGGGAGCATCTTCTTTTACAAGGAAGATTTTGAGTTAAGGTCTTTCTGAATTAAAGTTGGTTACAACTTCTTCTGAAGTTAATGTTCTTGGTTACGGTTGAAATATTGCAAGTTTTTAAAAATAACACAGACGTCATAATGTGTGCCTTTTCCTAACACTATAGATTTGCTCTGGAGAGAGCTAGATTTAAATTCTGTGCACGGTTTCAGCTTAGCCTGCATCAAGGACTATTGTGACAATAACATAAAGGAGAACCACTTACGCTGTCATAAATGTCACTGATTTTAACAGTTCTCTTCAACTATTGACTAAGGGTAACTCCTACTTCAGCTAATCACAGCATAAACACATCCTGGCAACATTTCTTTTCAGTTATGTCTCGATCGTATCCTAGGGTCAAAAATGTGATGGCTCAAATCACCCATGTATCTGTATCAGGTATTCTAAGTCCACCCATATAGGGGCAGTATCCCCATATAGAAAATCTGTTCAGTTTGTTCCCATTGGAGGGAAGCCAGATGACTGGCCGTGACTCTGATCAAAAGATGCAGGATAGGGATGAAGAACAGGTGAGCCCATTTCATGCTAGTATAATTTTCTGCCAGCTCAAAGATGCATAAAGAACACTTCCACTGGTGCAGCAGGGAAAATTCGTAAGGCTGGATATGATTAAATTTACATATTGCTCTGCTCTGTCATCAGAGCTTCCCAAAGTCACTTGATCGCTGTAATGCTTGACCAGAGATATCCTCTTGGTGCATCTAGTGATTCAATTGGATTTGGCATTACTGTGCCATTTGGTGCAGGAACGCTGATTTGCAGAAACGCTGGAGGATTTGGCATTATTGTGCATACTGGTACATCCAAAATCTGGAAAATATTTTAGTAGTCCATTAACACACACACTCTCTCTCTCCTTCTCGGAAGCAACAGTAACAGAAGACCTCATTTATTTTATATATGCTTTCTTCATGAAGCCTCAGGAAGAACAAGTTTTAAATTGAAAACCACATGAAACGAAACCCAGGCATGTCTAAAACATTTTGAACAAATGCCTTTCCTCTTGTCAAGTTGAATGCAGCCCTCAAATCCTGGAGTGAACGTCCTTTGTTCAGATAGTCAACCATGACTGTGGTTGTTTTTTTTTTTAATTGTAATGATTTTCTTCCTTAGCCACATTTACTTCAGCAACCAAGCAATGCGCTTACTCTGTAGAGACTATTCTATGTCAGACGCCCCCAACCTTTTGGGCACCAGGGACCGGTTCCGTGAAGAGAGGTTTTTCCATGGACCGGAGGGTGCGTGGTTTTGTGTGCTGCCTGCATCTCGCGGATGAAGCTTTGCTTGTTTGTGTGGACCGGTTGCTGGCATGTCGCAGCCCGGTACTGGTCCATGGACTGGGAGTTGGGGATCCCTGTTCTATGTGATACATCTGCTCTCTGTGTTTGGAATCCGTTTCTTTATTAGGTGGGCTGATGTGGTAGGGACTAGATAATTAACCCTTCTCTGAAGGAAGGAGCTGGACTTGATAGTGTTCAGATTCACTACTACACTATGATTTTAGGATCAATGGATCATCATTTGAGTGGTAACAGGGTTTGCAAAGGTGAGGCCCTATCAAGCCTTGCTGTTAGCCTACCTAATGAAATACAGTGGTATCTTGGTATCTTGATGAGCTTTGAAACTCATCAAATTTGGTATTCAATGCATTTTGAAAATTTTGTTCCAGTACTCATCGTTTGTTTGGCACTCAATGAACAAGTTAGAACTTATCAGTGTCAGTTGCCTTGTGACTCACCACATTATTCTTTATGGGGGGAAATTGTTTGGTACTCATCATTTTTGGTACTCATCGCACATCCTGGAACCGATTAATGGTGAGTACCGAGGTACCAGTACATGCCTCTTTCTCTGTCCTGCAAAAGTCATGTCTTTGTGGCATGTTTAATACAGCAGATTTGACTCTCCATGCATTAAGGATTGTCAAACCTAGTTAATGAACAGAGTACACATTGGCAGTAGCAGCCCTAACATAGGGAAGATAGGGGACATTCCCAGAAATTCTGATTTCCCATGCATTTCAGACATATTAGTGTTATTAAGAAGCTGTCCACAGGTGAGTTATTTTTTCCCCACAGCAATTTAGAAGTAGTATCTGAATGAGGTTTGGAAGAATTAATTAAAAAAAAAAAATCTGTTTATACAACATGTTATAGGCAGATTTTCCTTTCTTAACTCTCCATGCTCCTAAACCTGATTTAGATATTACTTTACAGTTAGGTAGAGGATCAAGCTATGACTGAAGAGGAACTTGAGGAAGACATCTTAAATTTTGAATGCTTCTGTCTTCCTTCAGCAATCCCTATTGCGCTCTATTGCTAAGAATCCCCAATGTTCAAGAGGAGAAATTGCAGAAGTACAGTCGTTCAGTAGGCCTAAATTGTGCTAAATTCAAGGCAGCCCACAGTTAAAATTCCCATCAAAATTTACTTCTTTAAAATATTTTCAGCTGTAGAGCAACAGCCATTGTGATCAAAAGATCACAACAGTTTTCCAATCCTTAGAAGGGTCACTTTCTAAAGAAGTATGAGGCAGTTCTGGCTGTCCCTGTCTAGGTGTAATAAACTAGAGAACAAATCTGTCCTCAGCCATTGAAATTCACTGGGTAACTTCAGACCGGTCAGTCCAAACTATGTCATTAGGTTGCTTTGGAGATAAAATGATGGGTGATCCCTTAAACTGCCCTGAATTTCCCACAAAAAGGTGGTGTGCATATCTAAAATATAATAATACAATAGTTGTGTTTGAAAATAAATCCTATCCACATGTTAATGTATTTTTCATCCAAGAGGAAAGCCTAATTTAGTGGGACACCCTCTAGGCATTCATTTTACAGAGAAAGGCTGCCATCATCATTATGGAGACCGAACAGAAACGTTAAGAAACAGAAACGAGCAAGGAAGTGTTGATAGGCTGAAAATGTTAGTCAAGTAATTTTGGGGTAGTACGGCTCATAGGAGCTAGACTTGTGGTTCTCACTTGAAATCAGGAAATGTGGGCCCCTTCCACTCAGAATTGCAGGAAGAATAGTTAAGGAACTTATTATTTCCTAGATCTGCTTAGAAGGACTGGGGGTCCTGCTCAAGGAATTGTGGGGCCCAGTTCTTGGATTTGCTGCCTGAAGAAATTATCTTTGTGACATTCCAAAGTTTTCTTCTTCATCTTACCATTGTTATTGTGATGTTGATAAGCACAATCAGTTTCTGGCACTGAGCAATTCCGCAATGTACAGTTTGCCTTCTGAGTGTGGTTGTCCATCTGTGCTGGGAAGTTGGATGAGAAGGCTGATGGGGAGCTGCAGGCAATCCATTGGCATCTTGGAGAGAAATATGCAGCAGTCACAAATCCATTTATGTTGCATCAAGCCGTTTATGCCTGATATAATGACTTTTATTATGGCCTGCCTGTTGTGAGAAAGGATCTGTTTTGTGAAAGCTCTTGGCTGTTACTATTATTGAAATAGCAGGGAGAAATGAAATGAACAAATAGTCAAAGGACTTTTTAAAAGAGCTAGTTTTATTGTACAAATGTAACCAGAAATCATGTTAATATAACACAGAGACAGCTTACGAAACACGTTTGACCAAATTTCTGCTTTCAGTAGGAACATATACAGCTAAAGTGTAATCTCAGCATAGTTGAGATTCAAAGCCTAGGGAATTCAGAAATGTTTTCTTTTCTACGCAGCCCTGTGCTCCACTGTCATTGGAATCAAGTGACATTGTCTGTCAGGCTTTGAACATCACGCTACACCATTGTTTTGTTTGAATAAAGCCTGGTGAACTAACTAGGTTTACTTGAGGTATCAAGCTATAAACCATAGTTGGAAACAAATGGCTGAGTTCACACCATATGCCAGACGAAGTCCAAACAAGGATGGCTATGACATGATTTTGAACCTTTAGAACCTAAAAGATGCCTTTACATAAACCATCCTAAAAGCTTCCCTTTATCGATTATCTCTAAACGATCTGAGTGAAAGATTGCTGCTAAATTACACTGGAAGTATTGAATATATTTGGGCTTTGTTGGTAGAGGACTTAAGTAGCACGAGGCGACCCAGATTCAATCCCCTCCCCCCACTTTGTTGCCTCCCTGGATAGGTTCAGCAGTATTTCCTCTTAAATATCCATTAGGTTACTGCAAGGATAAAAAAGGAGATGGAGGGGAACCATATAAATTACAGGTTGTTGTAACAAGTGGCTGAATAGCTACTTTTCAAAGTTATGTCAGCTTTAAAGGAAGAAGCATTTCAGGCCATCATAAAATGTCACACTATTTGCCTCCCCCCCCCCCGATCCCCTGATTCAATATGGGAGCTTGGCTATCTATTCACACTTATGAATGGTAGCCAAGCATCCTGTGATCATGATTGCCATGTGCAAATCTTCTCTGCCGGATTCCTTCTCCGGCAGGGAAGGTTGCAAGCTGCTGCCACCTGCAGAATGAACCCCTTCCCATCCCTCCTCCAGTGGGGTGCAGAAATGGGACTCGGATCCTGAAGATCCAAGCTCCATTCCTGCAGCCCACCAGAGCAATTCTCTTCTGTGCACTGAGGGAAGCTGAACTCTTCTGTTGAGGTGCAGAAACAAATCCCAAGGATTGTTACATTAAAATAGATTTAAATTGCTGTTGATTTCCTGATATAAAACAGATTTCTTAAAATTCTACCCTTTTGGGGGGGGAGTGTTTGAAACTAAACAAGGTTCCAACTTAAGTGGCTTGTATCATAGTTAATTCTGATCAAAAATTAAAACAATGAATGGAAGTCTGGAATATGATTTCAGTGGTCACACTTCAATCTTCATTGGTGTAAAGAGTTCGTTGTACAGCAATTTGGAAGCTTTGCTAGTGATTGAATGCCATTGCAAAAACAGAGGGTCATCCCTGAAAACGATATAAGGACATTGTTTGCCATAAGAAAAATAATCTTGTAGAACAGGGGTCCGCACAAACAAGGAAAGCCCCCTCCACAGGATGCAGGCAGCACACAAAACCACGCACCCTCCAGGCCGCGGAAAAACCTCCCTCCATGTAACCGGTCCCTGGTGCCCCAAAAGTTGGAGACCTCTGTTGTAGAATATGTTTTTTTTCCTAAAGGGTCAAGAATGGGTAGCTCATACATTCTATTCATCATTTTGTCTTTTCAAAAAGATAAGAAATCAAAAAGTAGGTAGTCATATATGTAATTAAATTGTCTTTTTATAGTGTACCTGGTGAGGCCGTCAGTTCCAATTTTATCAATAGGTAAAATGAAAAGAACACCTTAGTTTTTAATGAAGCACATGTATTAGTAACGCCCTCTTGAAGTAACCTTTTTTGCTCTGCTTAATTTATTTATGAGTGCTTGGTTGATAGTAATTTCATTCTTAACCCCATCCTGCAGGCTTTAAATTAGATGTGCAAATTAAGCCTGTCCACTTTGGTTGCGCTGACTTCATTGGTCCCATCCTCCTAGCAACTCTTGCAAAAGGCAACAAAGATGATGCGAAACAATTTGGTTTTGCAACAACCTGATTCCTCAGCTTTCCTTCCCTTCATTTGTCTACCAATTAGCTCTTAGCAGTTCTCATTTTGTTTCCACTTTTTCCTCAGTACAATATAATTGGTTTATACTCTGTATACTAAAACTACAGCTGAGATTGTGTAGTCTGGCTAAAATGCAATTGGATAGTTTGAGACTGAGTGTGTTGTGTGAACTCAGGCATTTGGAGACGGTTTTAAAGATAGGGATTAGAACACTTTGCATACTGAAAGATCTGAGCTTCAGCAACTAGATAACCTGTAAATAAAAGCAAAATTTGAATTTTCTATAATTCTATAAAAGGATTAGAAAACTCTAAATCACCACTTCTCAAACTTTTTGGAATCACCGCTCTCTTCATTGTACCAACTTTTTCTTAATGCCTTCTGTCCTGTGTATGTGTGAATTATATATATATTTAAAATTATTTATAGTACATTATTCTTTGCAAACAATTTTTGTAAACATTTTTTTTTAAAAATAACGAGCAGATACCATTAAAGATTTTACCAGGTTAACAATGAAGTATAAAACTCTTAACTCTTATTCCCACTTTTCCAACTTGTAAAAAAATGGAAACAAGCAAAAAGGATTTTAAAATTTTTTTCCCCATTCTTCCTTTCTAGTGATATCAACCCAACACAAGGGCCTTCTGTCTTATTTGTCCCCTTGAAACATTTAAGAAACAGATTATAAAAACCGCCCCTTCCCCCCAATGTTCAGAGATACTAAGCATTTCAGAATAACAGAATGAGTTGGAAGGGGCCTTGGAGGTCTTCTAGTCCCCACACCATTCCAGAAAAGTGGCTGTCCAGTCTCTTCTTAAAAATCTCCAGTGATGAAGCATCCACAACGTCTGAAGGCAAGCTGTTCCACTGGCTAATTGTTCTCACTGTTAGGAAATTTCTCCTTACTTCTAGGTTGCTTCTCTCCTTGATTAGTTTCCATCATTTCAAAAGGCTAGGAGGCTGAGTTGTGACTTCCAGCTCCTAAGATGTGGAGCACTGCTGGTTTAGTGTGATAGGTGAACCAGCCATTCCACATCTCTGGCGTGATTCTGCTTTATTTGGGAATTAGTAGCTGACCGAGAACTAGTTTGGTTAAAGGCAGGAGGCTAGAGACCAGGAGACTAGCAGGCAAGGGTGAGCCGCTTCTGAAATCTTGTCAAGAAAACTGCAGGGACTCTCTTTGTAGTAGCCAGCAGTTAAGACTGACTTTTAAGACACATGCACACTTGCACATGTGCACACACACACACACACACTTATTAATTACTACAGCCTGAGAGAGAATAGGGTAAAATCATGCGCCTTTTCCTCTCTACAAACTCCAGATTGTGTCAGCCATGCTAGGTGAGGCCTTTACACCTAGACTCCTTGGTGAAATTGAATTCACTAAGCATGCAGAGTTCTAAATATTGTAAAGGCCATTTAGTAAGGGGAAAACTGAAATAAATCATGTGTTTGTTTATTCTTTGGATCCTGAGATCTGATCCTGAGACAGTGTATAGCCCTGCCTTGTTACATTTAGTTTTCTTTGTCACGCAACGTATTTGCTGAAATGCAGCTGGAGACCCAGCTTTATACGATATAAGTGATTAAGTACTGCTGCTGCCTTTACATTTTGCAAAAGGCACCCTGTGTGACATAATATCTTTGTTAAATAATGTATGCAACATTTTTTGACATTTGATTTAAATTATATTTCCAGTCCTAGGCAGCTGTCCCCAGAAATTACAGATGTCTTTTAGAAGAAAGTGGTCTGCGATTTTTCTCATGGTGTTTACATGATGAAATAGTTTAATCTTTTGGAAAGTACCTTGTGTTTCCTATCTACCGTACCGTGAAGGTTTTTCACTAGCTGCTGTTAAAATCACTATGCCAATATCCCAAGGAATGTCACTTGGCAAGAGTGTTTGTGTAGTAACAAACATGTGAAGTGCTTGATCCAATTGTGTTGACACAGGGAGATGAAATATTGGCATTCAGAGTTTGAACTTTGCCCTTACATATCAGCTTTTATAAGAATGTAATTTCAGCAATGGTGCTTAGAACTGCCTGTTGTACTGTGGTTTGTTTTTTTTTTTTTTTTTTTTAAAGAGTAAGAATCACAGGGATAATGTGCAAATGCATGTTTAAGTACAATTGATGTAATATGCAAATGACATGATTTTTATTTTGGGCTTTAGGAACTGTCAGTCTGTCAGACCAGAACATTATAGGCCAATATCTGAATGGCTTCTGTTAAAATTAATCTGAATGATAGCAGTGCCCTCTACTGGATATAATATGCAACTCTCTTGGCATTCCATTACTCCAAAGAGCTTCTTGGCGTTTTCATGCCTCAAGTATGCCGGCTAAGAGCCTGTGGCTCCCCAGGGGAACTGGATGTGGCACAGCAAAATCATGTTCACTTAAGCATGACACTGAAGTACAGAGTTTTACTGTTTTTCTCTTATAATTATAACAAACTAACAGCAATAATTTTTCTGATCATTTTTATGCAGGGTGTATTGGTGTAATTACCCTTTGAGAGCTGTATGCAATGAAATCTCATTTTAATGTATGCTGATTAGTGCACATTTAAAGTGACAATAAAGTTATTATTCTATTCTATTCTATTCTATTCTATTCTATTCTATTCTATTCTATTCTATTCTATTCTATTCTATTCTATTCTATTCCTGTTCATATATGTATACTTTCTCCACTGCAAATAATGTGTTCACCTGCAATTTAATAGGTTATTTTTAATGCTGTCTTTGCAGAGCTGCTGGAAAAATCATTGAGACTCTTAAACAAAAGCCATGACCTAACCGAATTCATACAGGGATTGAAATCTGATGGGCCGAATATAAATCCAGAATTCATTCAGGGAGCCCACAATAGTTGTTTCAAAATTGACATTCTCCTTGAAGTTCTGCAAGATAGGAGGAGACAGCTGGACAAATACTTGAAGCTGCAGGGTGAAGGACTAGAACAAGTTTTGCAAATCTGTCAATGGCATTACCAGGAGAACCAGGTATAGTCTGCAAAGCTGTGTTGAATTAATTAATCTTGAATTAACTGTTTCCCAGCATTCTTATCTGCTAGATCTGTTCGACTACAATTCTCAATATTCCTGGCTAACAAATCACTTGCAAAAATTGGCTGAGGGGGAAAAGGGGAAATTTATCGCATCGCAAGCAGACTGTAAGGAACACTGAGAAAGAAAGCATAAAAATTTAATTAGTGACTTCATATTAATAATACAAATCACACAGTCCTTATGTAATCCTTATTTAATGCAACTGAGATCTAGGTCCCATGAATTGAAATTATAACAAAATAATAATAAGAAGAAGAATTCCAGTATAAGGATTATTTTCACTTTTTAAGTTGATATAGAATTGAGACTATAGTATGTCTGACATAGACTACATCCAATCCACAGTCTTTTTTTTTCAGTTTTCATTATCAGCTTAAATATCTTCAAAAGACACATAGGCAAATTAATGGAGGCTATTGTTGATAGTGCTTGAGACTGTACTGCACACCGAGTCATCAATTAGCCAATTACATTTTAATATGTAGTCCTCACTTAAGGATTGCAGTTGGAACTGTAAAGTGTACCATGTAATAATAAAGTGACAAATCATGTCCTATGACAGCGTTTTGTCAGTTCCAGCTGCAGTCATTAAGTAAATCACTGTGAATGGTTAAGGGCAATGCCATGTGACTGCGACTAGCAACTTCCCACTGGCTTCCCCATGACTTTGCTTGTTGGATGCCAACTATGAAAGTTGCAAATGGCAGCCACATGATTGCAGGACCTTATCAACGTTGTAAATGCATGCCAGTTGCCAAGCAGGCCAATTGTGGTCACCTGACCATGGGGGATGCTGCAGTGGCCACAACTTTGAGGACCGGTTGTAAGTCTCCGGCCAGCGCCATCCTAACTTCAAACCATAGCTGAATGAATGGTCAGTAAGCAAGGATTGTCTGTGTATTATGTAACTTCAGACTTTGTGGTTATTATATGGACTGATATATAAACTTCAAAAAGACAGGCAATTAATAAGAGGGACAAATATTATCTCCAGGTTGGAAAGCCAACCTATCTCTGTATTTTAGTTGTTGAGGACCAGGAACTGGGCTACTGCTTCATTCTCATTTGTAAGTTTTTTTGGTTAGCTTCTTTGGGAAACAGGATTCTGGATTAAATGGATTTTCTGTTTGAAGCAGCAGGACTTTTTCTGAATCATTCTGCAACAGAGAGATGAGGAACTAACACCTCTTTTTTCTTTGGATGAAACAGCTTTTTAAATTCTATATGGCTTGAACAAGATAAACATGTTAAGGTGTTAAACTTTCTGTGACACTTTCTTTTACACAGTGGGAAGCATGAACAACCTCCTAAGGGAGAGCAGTTCATAGTAGAAAAAGGGATGTTAATTTAAACTGAAAAGCCATATAATATTATGCAGAAATCATCTTTACATAAGAGATACAGAAAGTGTTTATGTTCTTTGAAATAGTTGACAGACTGGGCATATAAATTAAATATGCAAATGACAGCATTAGTTTATTGTGGATGCCTCTCAAGAGTTTCCAAATAACCCCCTGGAGAGTGTCATATTACCTGTTTTATAATGCACTATGGGTCTATTATAAATCACAAATTGCTTTTTGAATTTTTATATAAAATCCCCCAAGTAAAGTCTTATGAATATGCTTAGGCTTGCTAGCAAACTTTGAAGCATTCATCAGATGCTCATAATTGCCTTTGGGAGGACTAGATTTACCAGTTTCATGACTAGATTGATCTGTATCCAGAACGACAAATCCTATGTTCCTTCAGAAGTATCATCTTCAGTGCCTTTGGCTATTAACTGATAGTCAAGAACAAATCCTCATTTTGAATTAATATAAAGGAGTTAAATTACAAACCATGATGTTGCAGCCATCTCTACATTAAGTCATGACAGCATCACAAATTACCATCCTTAAGACTCAATGAGACACAAACTTGATTGTTTCGTTATGTCTCCGAAGAAAAGTCAGCCTTGGAATGTACTACTTTCATTTTCCAAGACTGACTCCCATATATAAAAAGCAACGTTGCAAAATGAATTTATCTAAATAACTTGGAAAAAATAGATTTGGGGAAAAGTATTGCTTTTTTAAATACTTTTTTTGGTAGTATCTAACACAAGGTTCTCAGGAATGAGATTTTTCTCTCCTTCCCAATTATTTTTTTGCCCATCTCAAAAGAAGAGAGAGCAATTGACGAAGTGGGTAAATCCATCTTATTGTGTGAATCCATCTTTGTAATTTGGATAGATCTATACCTG
Source organism: Azemiops feae (assembly GCA_023970755.1). Classification (NCBI taxonomy): domain Eukaryota; kingdom Metazoa; phylum Chordata; class Lepidosauria; order Squamata; family Viperidae; genus Azemiops; species Azemiops feae. The sequence continues at coordinate 1,379,858 of JALGBA010000838.1, forward strand.
TTCTTTGTAAAGATTTCTGAACGGTCCTCCTCTAACTGCCTTTTCAATGCTGTTTCTTGAGCTAATTGGCTCCTAATCCTTGTTTTAAGACAAGCTATTTGACAAGATCCCATGTATAGGTGTGATACTAATATTATCTAGAGTTTCCAGTCATAGAGAAGTTTATAGGTGTGTTAAGCGGAATAGGGTTCCAAGGTTTTCAGACCTTGGCAATCAGAAGGGAATTTACTGTAACAAAAACATTGGGACTGGGAATTTCAGGTAACTTGGATAGGCACATAAATTTAGCTCTTGCACACACAGGCATCTCCTTGCATAGGGCTACTAAATTTGTAGTCAAATATTTCTTTTTTAGAATCACATTTTAGCAGCCGTTATAATAATCTCAATTTATTCTGTTTCAATAGCTCATGAGGAACAGTAGCTCATGGGGAACAACTTTTTAGGCTTGAAGGTTGAAAAACAATATATTTTTCCTAACTTATAAATGCTGTGCAATAGTCTGAGCATTTTTCATAATTGCTGAATGCTCTTCTCAGTCAAATATGTTCAATAGTGCCCCTTGCGCTAATGGAAACCAAAGATAGGCAGAGTTATTCTACCCTATAATTACCTTAGGAAGCATATCCATTATTAATTGTATTTTTCTTAATGTCTTCCAAACATACTCTTATGAAGTGTACAAATCAATCAGTTATTCAAGGATCTTGGGCTTGTTTATTCATAACTTGCATTTCTAAATGAAGATGGCAGGCTTGCTCTTGTTCTGATACACTAGGAGCTCCCATATACTGGAGCACTTTTCTAGTGGTAGAAAATCATAATTATTTTCAGATATTACGAATAGGAAAAGAGAAATTAGGATTGCATTGTAGTTTAGATGGATTACTAATTACATTTAATATAGTTATTCATTTCAATATTTTCTCATACTATTTCTGCTGCAGCCATTACACGTGAAAATTGATATATAGAAGGGGAACACTGTGCTTGTGCTTATTAGTTCTAATGCCTGCATTGATCAGAATCCTAACCAAAAATAAGGCTTAGGGAAAGATTTATATCAGCCAAATGTCTAGTAGGCAAAAATTCAGACTTAACAAAACTTGGTGCCTTTCCCCCTTGCATCCAACCACAGCATGAATGTGTCTTGAGAATTTCTTTTTGTGATATGTCCTTGTGATGATTCCTTTACCTTATCCCCATCCCATTAATGCAACAGGTTTAAGTAAACTGTACCAGCGTCAATGTAGCCTTTTCCTTCTTAAACTAGCAATAATCTGTGGCAGTGTAAACCCTTGTAAATAAAACTAATTAGCTTTTACTTTACTATTTTTACTTTTCCTCTGGAACAAGGATAGACAAAGAACTGGATGATAGTTGGTTCAACTGCGTAGGTTTTTCTCCTTTATCTGCACACGTTTTCACTGGGTCTTCAGTGTAGCAACCACGAGCACCAATGTGCACCTAGAGAAAATCTTCTGGTGCCCATAAGACCTTCTTTCTCGCTGTGTGTCTTTTAAAAAAAGGTATTAAAATATTACTTTAATATTAAGCAAAGTTACAAAAGAAACTGGTATGTTGCCTTTGGAATCATTCTAATTTCTCAGAATGGCCTTGGATTCTTTGTAAATACTAATGTAGTTTTGAAAAGACAAAATTTGTCATGAAATGTGAATGAGCACCCCCAATTCTTTCATTCAGACTTGAGTTAAAAGCTAAAAATATATCGATTTATAAATTCTGTATTATCCATTGTTCTGCTTTAGATAGGTATAGTTGTCCATACTTTTGTTCCTTTGCATAAAATCCTGGAGTCATTTCATATGTTTCTCTTTGTTGCCAGTTTGTCAGAACCAACTTTATATTCAAACAGTTTTGCAGCATATTATCAATCTATTAAAAATACCTAGGGGAAAAGAACTCTATGCATGCTCTTAGGCTCCTCTTCTTCAACAAGTTTGTTTCTCTACTGCTAATTATAGGAGCAAGGGACAATTACAGAGCTGATGGAAAGTGAGAGATTGAGTCTCTTGATAGTAGGCTGTGGCTTGATACTGAACATCTTGGTTGCCTAGAGATTGTGATACATTTATACGTTTATCTTCTGATAATTGTTTGGCTGCACTCACTGCGGTAGTCATTCTGTGAATGAGCAAACACTCCTTAAGAGAGCTATTTTCCTGGACCTCCCATCACATGCTAAAAAGTGTCAGATGTACCAATTTATTTCAAAAGGTTGGGATTCCTCGCTTAGACCTAGGGGCCATATCTCACACAGATTTCTTAAACTAAAGTAAACTAAAATCAAATCTGCAAGAAATATACTGTCAATATTATATAGTCTTCCTCTAAAATATGATTTGTGGAGCTGCCACTTTTTCCCATTTTCCTTGATTTGTGTCCAGGAGGAAGACTTCAACAATTCCTGCTATTATTTAGCAACAAACCAGGCTTCCCCTCAATTGATATCCTAAACTATGGCTTATGATTTTGGATCTGATTTTAACTTCCAGTAGATTCCTGGATACAGTTCAAAATGCTGGCTTTAACTTATAAAATCCTATATGGCTTGGCTTATATAAATTCAAGACAGACTCCTCTAGCCAGATTCAACCAGTCTGAGGACTCTTTATCGGGACAAATTGTTGCTGTTGCCCCATTATCTGAAAGTTGAGGGGGGAGGCAGACTTGGAAACATAGTTTCTCCATTATGGCCCTCATCCTCATGAAGACCCATGTATGTGAGATTGGCTCAAATTATAATTCTGTTAAGAAGCTCCCTAAAAGTGAATTATTCACCAGGCCTTTTCAGTTGTGATTTAAAATCCGTTTTAGCCATATTACAGAAATTTTATTATTGTGAGCTGCCTAGGTAGATCATGATATGGTGCAACAGATCAATTAAATATGTAAATTAAAAAAAAACTAGTTTACTATAGAGTAGTGACCACATGTCCTTTATAAAGGAGAGTTCTTTATTTCAAAAAGTTGTTCTTTAGAATTTTTTAAATTTATTTTCTTGCTTTCTTGCCTTAATTTTCCTTTGTAAAGCAAAGCTATAAACAATTTTTAAAAACCTTTATGGACCTCTTTCAGATTTGCCTCTTATTTGGATTTGTCCTTTATTTTTTTCCAAGAAAACATGGTCACTGTATTCTAAAGTGAAAGGGAAAATGCCAGAACCTCCTCCTTCAAAAAGGAAGGAAATTACAAAGTAAAACAATTATAACAATAATACTTAATTTACCACTATGGCTCAGTTGAACCACTGCATTATACTTCAATTCAGTTCAGATCCCAAAGTATGTCGGGGGGAAATGTTTGGCTATATATCCACTTCTTCAGATTTTTTATTTAAAAATAAAATCAGGAGTTGAATGTGGAGTGATAATCAAAATGAATAATTTTCAAAGCACTCAAAAAGTCATTTGTGGTATAACATGAAATTAAAATGTAATTTCTTTAATTATCTCTTTTTTTAATCCTTTGCTTAGTAATTTGTTGAGTTTGTAGTTGAACCGTTTATTGGAAACACTCTCGTTTACTTTCAGTATATTCTTAGCAAAATTCTTTGTAATTGACACATTAATAAGACAGAAGATGGAGTCTGTCCAGTATATTTTTTTTTCCTTCCGTTCAATTTGGTCTCATTCTCAGAGACTGCCTAAACAAGTTCCTGCAGTTTTTTTGGAAAGATTTTTCAGATGTGGTTTTCCATTGCCTCCTTCTTAGGGCTGAGAGAAAGTGGCCGGCTTTTATCCAAGTTCATCCAGCTGGCTTTGTGTTTAAGGCAGGACTAGAACTCACAGTCTCCTGCTTTCTGACCTGATGCCTTAACTATTGCACCAAACTGGCTCCCAATGTAATTAGGCATAATGAAATGTCACTGAAATTAATGGAATTTCAAAAGGTAAAGGTCTTTCAAGGGAAGATAAACTTCTAGTGATTTAGAGACATTTTCAGGTAGTTTTCTTGGTTCAGGATGAATAATTAAATGTTGGATTGTGATCTATGCTTAGACAATTATTCAATATGTAGTTAAAGAGCCCAGCACTGTAGCACGTACATTATTACATTTTATTTGCATATTAGGGCTGTTGTGGAATTAATGAAGGATTATGCAGGATTGGTTTCTATATGTTCATTAGAGCTCCAGTGAATACAGTTATATAAACAAAGGATCTATTTTCATAATTATTTGAAGTCATTATGTGAATGTGATGCCATCATTTACTTGAGGCATATTTTAGCTGGGCTGCAAACCTGGGAGCAAAGAGCTGATTTTCTGCAGCCATCTAGTGCTCCTCCAGGCTTTGCAGCCCAGAAATGATAGGCCTTGTTTCTTAGCCCAATTATATCATGGCTACCCTCCTGGAACTTAAGGTAGTAGTATTGTGATTACTCCTGTCCTTTGGGTTTTTCCCCCAATCCCTGTACAATAAGTCAGGATGAGAAAGGTGACTGGCCTGAAAACATCTGGTAAATTTCATGGCTGAGGCATTTCAACCTGTTTCTCCTCAGTCCTAATCAGGGCTGCCTGCAGGGTGTAGTCAAAGAAATCAAGATGGCAGACACAGTGGTATGATTGAAGTCCTGCCTGTTTTTATGTGCATTGCTTCAATCATGCCATTTTGACCACCATCTTGACCCCAGTTCTAACTCAAGTCTTTTCACTATAGTGGCATGAGGCAACAAATACTGGGGAAGGGTGTGCAGTGACACTTTGTAGAGAAGAGGCTGGTGTGGTTGATAGGCCAGTTTGTTTTTGAACTGAGTTGTGCATGAAATACTATATCACTTCTCGTGATCACCACTACAATTGAGTACAGTCAATTTCTAGAAGTGGAATCATGGGGCAGCACATGTTTGCACCAAACATATCTAGAATTTACATTGTCTTAATTCTCTTTGGCAATTTTGGTGATCATGAAATGTGATTCTGTTTGTTCCTATCATGCATTGATAAAACTGCCTAAAAGGGGCTCTGGCTGAAACTAAAATGAATAGAGCAATTTAAAAGACCACTTAAAAGTATTGCAAAACACAGTTCTGGGAATGAAACATTGCAGTGAAGCAAAATGAAAAGAAGAATGTATATTTATATGTCTATTCAAAATTAAGCCCAATTAAATTAAATAGCTCTTACTTCCTACTACTGTCATCCACTTACAAATGCCCATGTTGCAATGATAATGGGAATTGTAGTCCAACACGTCTGGAAATGACAAAGGCTGAATAAACAATATCCAGAATAGATTAACATTCTAATGCACTTTTTTATGTTTGTTTTATTATGTTAAATACAATATTTTAATAGTATTTTGATCTTAGAAGTATGGTTTAGTAGCATTAAACTAGTTTTGGTGGTTAATGGAAAAGTTTTTCTTTAAACAGAAGTGTTTGCTTCTGTCAGAATGGGGAAAGCATCACAGTCACCCACTGCAACTTTTGACCCTTTGGGGAATATGCACAATATTGCAATCTCCATAGAAAAGGGGCAGGGCTTGCCTGCCGATGTCCTAATACTGCTTTAATCAATCTGACCCCCCCTTCCCAATTGCCATTTAGCATTTCTGAGCAAGATGCAAATGACTGGAGTTTTACCTCTTTGAGCTTCTCTGAGCAATTGAAAGAATATGATAAGGAGTACCCATCGTGAGACCCAAGATTATGATGTTAATCATAATTTCAAAAATTATTTTAAAAATGCCATTGCTAGAAATAATAGACCGCCACACATTCTAGATTAGGGAGAGTATAATGCCCAATTCTACCATGTCTATTCTCCAGGAACTCAAGGTAATAGAGCTAAAAGTGCCCAATCATTGTAAATGGGAACCTAACATTATGTACTCACTATCAACCCTATTCCTTCTAGAATTGTTACATAATGATTGAGAATTTATTTGCCACAGGTTAAAAAAAATTGTGCGGCTGGATTCATACATCATGCTAAGTTCTGATTTATATAACCATGGTTTATGGAACAAACCACAGTTGTCTGCCTTAATACAACATAATCTAAGAAATGATCTTTTGGCTTAACACAGTGAATAAACTTCCATCTGCCAGTCCACAAGAGAATAGCCTGTATCAGCAGAGCAGATTCTATCCCTACTGACTCAGCTTCCATCAAGCTCTTTTGCATATATTATTCATTTAAAAGATTGTTTCTGATTTCAGATAACCTCTTGGTACAAGAAGAACATAAAAGATTACATTAATAAGCAAAACTTGGGGTCATCTTTAAAGGAAAATGAAGCATTGCTTCAGGAACACAAGGAAATGGAATATAAGGTTAAAGTAAGACTCTTTATCTGAAGTGGTCACATTCTAGTTTTCCAATCCTTTATGGAGTATTCTATTGAGGTTTTGTTTTTATTTTTTTTTAGAAGATTGTAGTTTAACTTAAGACATTGATTTTTAAAATATTTATCTAAGGTTACATAATCTGGTTACCATTACCTTTTTTATTATTGTTGTTTTCCTATTTCAAGATAAAGCTTTTATTATTACTTGTAAGGAAGCATCCTTCTCAGCTCGGTCTGAAATTGCTCTGTTCTTTCTAACAAAATCTGTAGCATGCTTGAAAGTAGAGTAAATATCAGCAATAAAAATAGCATTATATAAAAAATATATTTAGAAACCAGTAAAATCGGTTCATTAAAAAAAAATAATCAGGGATTTCATGCCATCCAAAGTCTGAAAGGCCACCTCACCCACAATACACATAATACACAAGTACTCCAGCTTCATTCAAAGGAACATAAGCATTCTTCTTCCCTCCCCATTTTATCTATATAAATTAATGAATAGGAAGTAGTGTAAATATCCAGTAAATTCCATGACTAAATAGAAACTAGAGTAGATTAATTCTGGTTTAATGCTGTAACATGTGCATAAGGATTTATAAAATGCCTGCGTGTTAATGTATTTTATGTAGGCCGGTTGATGCAAAATTGAAGGGAACAATAATTCATCTCTTAATGGTCAAAATACATGTACTGTGCCTGGGCACAGAACTTGTCTTTCACAAATAGCTGGAGGTCATCCAGATCACGGCTCTGGTGTGAAAAAGTGCACAGCTTGAATCTGTTGCCCATTACATTCCCAACCTGGTTCTTTCTTCTCTCCTGCATTTGCTGTTGCTTAGGGTGAAACCTGTAAATTGGAAATAGATGATACAGAGGATCATCTGTACCATCTATTCTAACCTGTCTTCCAGCTGGTGCTAAAAGTTGACTATGGAAACAAAAGCACTGATGTTTTCTGCAGAAATATGAAATTCATGAGCTAGCTTCTTTTTGAGCAACAATCCTTTTATTTATTTATTTTTAAAGATTTATGCTAGTATTCCAGCTTGTGCTCACTGGAGCTCTTTTTCTAATCTAGTTACGTTTTTATGAACCAGCTTTTGAGCTGTAACTTTTGAGCTTACTCTTGATAAAGTTGGTTCTTTTGTTTTAAATTATTTTACAAAATGAATTGCACAGATATTTCTCAGTTTTCTCCACCATTAACAGAATTACATGCATATTTCATTGCAGAATGCACGTTATTAAATTTAACTAGGGGAAAAAATCAGCTATCTGCCTAGACTTTTAGTAAAATCTTCTGTAGAAGAGCTAGTAAGTTACCTTCCATTAAAAAGAGAAAGTTAATCATTCCAACTTAATTCCTACTTAACAACTTCTTTTTGCAACTAGATTTTCAAAGGAACATTTTTTTAAAACAAGCACATGGTTTTGAAACCCCAACGGCTTCTTGTGAACAAATGGTCCAAATGTTTTTATTTTTTAGTAAAGCATTTCTTCTCTACTTTCACCTTAACTTTTCAAAAAACTGCAAGTTCAAACTTGAGATCTATCAAAGGTTGAGAATGGAACACTGAAAGCAGCAATTTAAAAGGTTACTTTCTCTGAAGACATAACATGAAATAGCATGAACTGTTCTGTGGAGAATCACGACAGATTATATGTAAGGCTAAATATTTTTGGAGCTATTCAAAGAAATTGAAAAGACAACAACAACAACAGATTTTTATTTGGTATTGGTGAAAAACATATAACTTCATTTTCTTGCTACAAATATCACTTAGCTTTAAAACATAACATTTATGGCCACTTTAGACCAAACCGAAGGACTATGAATTCTTTGTTATAAGTAAGACATACTCCACAAATCATCTTGCAATTCAGAACTTTTTCTCAATATCTCAGCAGCTGGCCAGGAAAAGGTATTTTTGCCTATAAGATTAAGAAAGAATTTATCTGAAGGATGAGTCACCTATTACATGATCCCTATATTTAAGAACGGAGTACTGACTCCATGAAAGGACTCTAAAACAAGCAATATCCTCAGAAGCTGATGTATGGGCTGGCCAACTTATAGTCTTACTCGAAAGGAGACAATATGCATGGCCACAGGAATGGGTAGGCTTCCTTCAAAATGACATTAACTTTTCATTGGGGAGAGTAATTGATGTGGACATAGTATACATAAGTATCTAGGGGACAGGTTTACTCCGCTCAACTTAAAACCATTCATTTAGCAACGGTTACAAGGGTACTGAAAAAGTGACTTAAAATTGGTCCTCACAACTTATGACCATCACAGCATCTCCAGTCATGTGATCAAAATTTGGGCACTTGGCAAACTGGTATGTATTTGCAACCTTAGCAACCGGTTTCCTACAAGCAAAGTCAACAGGGAAAGTTGCATTTGCTTAACAACCATGTGATTCATTGGAAAACTGCAGTGATTCACTTAACAACCATGGCAAAAAAATCATAAAATTGGGCATAAATCATTTAACAACTGCCTTGCTTAGCAGTGGAAATTCTGATCCCAATTGTGGTTGTAACTTGAGAACTACCAGTAATGGCTACTGAACACCTGAATAAGAATGAGCAAGCACTAGCAGTAATGCTTTTCAACTGTTGTCTTCATAGTTTAGCATGCTTTTTGGCTTTAGGGTAGGTAGAAAACTATTACAGGCACATCCATAATTTGAATATAACCTTCCCATAATTTGGTAGACTTAACATATGTGTTGCTTTCATTGGTATCTCAATCACATTTGCCTTGAGTGTTGTTATTTTTGAGTGCAGAAAGGCATTTGTTACATTTTAAAAGTAAATATATAAAATATAATATTAGCCATGGGGGATTCAAATCAGTGAAAAGGCCTTATTGGTCCTGATTAGTGTGCACACATGAATACAGGTAGTTCTCAAAGTACGAACCTAATGGAGCCTGGCCATTAGGCTCGTAAGTCAAAAAACTTGTCAAATGAATCAGACTTAATTTTACAAATTTTTCAAATCAAATTCATTAATTAAATTAAATGGGTTGTTAAACGAACAACGATCTGACTTATTATTTCCTCAGACAGCTACCATGTTAACTGAACTGGGAGGATTTCCCCGCTGGCCGCTGATCAGCTGTTTCCAGTGAGCTGGCTCAGGAAGTAAATTGCCTCCAAATAGGGCTTGGAGCCATTAGTTATTTTAAAAAAAAAAAAAACTGCTGCTAGCCTGCTCAAGCGTCTTTAGCTGCCAAGGGGCTGGGGGGAGCCATTACTTTTAAAAAAGCCACTTGCCAGCTTAAGAGTCTCCAGCCAGGCACTCAGAGGGAGATGAGGGAGGGATTTGCAGAACTCTGGGCTTGCAATAGTTACAGAGATGGAAGGGACCTTGAAGTCATCTAGTCTAACCCACTGCTCTCACAAGAGAGTACAGTATTTCTGATAAATGCCTATCCAGTCTCTTCTTAAAAGCTTCTAGTGATGGGACACCCACAACTTCTGGAGGCAATTTAAATTTAAAACCTACAAACTACAGTAATATATGCTTAATCTCCAAAATAAAAGCTCAATAATTTGCAAACACAATAGTTTGTAAAGTACAGTACTTAAAAAGCAGAGCAGTTCTCAAAGTGCTTGCAAGCTGTTTGACACTATAGAGTAACCAAAAAAAAAAAAAATACTTACAGAAGTAATTCTAGCACTCTAGCCCAGGCAGTAGCAGATTGCACCAAAAGCAAAAACTGGTGCAGGCTCAGCTCTTGTTTGGCCATGTGACCAGGAAAAAAAAAAAAGTCTTCCGGCAGCAAAAGGCCCAGGAAAGTCACAGAGTTAAAATGGCGGCCATTTGCAGCAGAGACTGAATCCAAGTCACATGGCTACAGAGACCTCTTTTTGGTCGCAATTTTGAATTTCTAATGTAAGTACCCTTTCTGAATCAATTTGCTTTTGTGAAAACTCGCTAAATAAACGTTCGTACCTGGGGGAATTACCTGTAAGTGCCGCTTGTAAGTGAATGGAATGCTATCTGAAGAGAGTCTAAAGCAGGCATGTCAAACTCGCGATATCACGTGATGTCGCGTGACGTATCGCGACTTTTTCCCCATTGCCGGCAATGGGGTGGGCACGATTTTGGCGTGACGCATCCAGCTCATGGGCCAGCAGTTTGACATGCCTGGTCTAAAGAATGAGGCTTTTATGAAACAGATATTCTACCCTTGGTAGATGTTGAGGGTTTTATTTCCCCCCGTTAAACTTTCAGTCTTTGTCCAGTATTATTATTCTGATCCAAAGGTTAAACTCTTAACCATTCTGAAGATAAAAAAGGCAGAGAGATGGTATGATTATTAAAGAAAATTAAATTTTAATTGAAATTTATCTACTAGGTTGGCACTGAGAAACTGTTGAGACCAATTTATAAATGTTATTTCCATTTAATGCTCTTTTCAGTCAGTGATTTCAGCTTTTCTAAGCAAGCATTTCCACGAGTAAAAATTTAATTAGCACATGAAAAGTACTGCAAAATCTAGACTCTGCAGTTTGTTTATAAATGGGGTTTTCTATATCTTAACTCACCATTGGGAAGGTCTATTACATTAGTGTCTTGTTCACAGTGAGTAATAGGTATTCAAGGATCTTGGTTGGCAACTAATAATTGCTATCAGTCATATTTCAAATATTTCAAATTGAACAAGAACTGAAGAATAAATCATAACTAATAGAACTAAGGATGCACTCATTTACATCATTTAACATTTACACATCAGTTGTCAGAAATATCTGTGCAATACATTTTTCAGCCGTACAAAACAAGTTAGCAAGTAAATATCTGAAAAGAAAAAAACGGTAATTTACTGAGAACTCAGTAGATCTTTAGATGTTACTAAGGGAATGTTTGCTTCTCTCAAGCCAAGGAATGAAGCAAAGTTCCATGAGTGTTTTCCAGCTTTTGATCAATCAGCCCCAGAAGAAACGTCTCTGGTTTAAAATTTTCTGAATTAATGTATATATTTCAACCATTTTTTAAAGCTTTTTTGCATATCCACCCACTACGATAAAAAAAAAAGTGTGTGTGTGTGTACCCACACGTACACAAAAACACACCTAAACAGAAATCTTAAATAAAGAACCTTGTACTTAATCTAGTCCTGGTACTTTCCCTGGTTGCAATAACAATAATAACAATAACAATAACAATAACAATAACAATAACAATAACAATAACAATAACAATAATAATAATAATAATAATAATAATAATAATAATAATAATAATAATAATAATAATAATAATAATAATAATAATAATGTAATAATTATTATAACGGCATCAGGTATTAAATGCCTAACAAATGTCCCAATCCCATTCCTGTGGGGAGTAATTGCTGTAACTTTCAGCATTATTTCTGTTCTGTAAGAAAGTAGTTTACTTATGTACTCTGTTCTATAAGATATAGGGCCAAACTATGGGGAATACTTCATACATCACATCATATGTAAATGTTTGCCTGTCCCCAAGCAAAATATTAACAAAGACAAGGGATGCATACCTGTTTTGGAAACAAAAGTCACCTTGGTCTTTGACTGGCATACCAAGAGTCACACTCAAAATATATCACAACATCAAGCCCCTACCCCAAATGAGGACAGGGCAAAAAAAGAAGATTGAATTTAAATCAGATAATTGTATACAAATTAAGTATATTCTCAATAATTTCCCTCTTTTGTCACCTTAAAAATTACAATTCAGTAACCCTCTTGGCAAGGAGCTGTAAACAGCATGTAAGTGTTTCAGGAATGCTGATTGTATACCTCTGCTAAAAGCCTACAGCACAACTGCTAATTCAGGAACTTCAGATATATAGTTTAATAATAATAATAATAATAACAACAACAACAACAACAACCCTATACCATTTTGGACAAATGGCTGTCTAGTCTCTTCTTAAAAACTTCCAGTGTTGGAGCATTCACCGCTTCTGGAGGCAGGTTGTTCCACTGGTTAATTGTTCTAACTGTCAGGAAGTTTCTCCTTAGTTCTAGGTTGCTTCTCTCCTTGATTAGTTTCCATCTGTTGCTTCTTGTCCTGCCTTCAGGCGCTTGGAAAATAGCTTGACTCCCTCTTCTTTGTGGCAGCCCCTGAGATATTGGAACACTGCTATCATGTCCCCCCTCGTCCTTCTCTTCATTAAACTAGACATACCCAATTCCAGCAACCGTTCCTTATATGTTTTAGCCTCCAGTCCCCTAATCATCTTTGTTGCTCTTCTCTGTACTCTTTCTAGAGTCTCAACATCTTTTTTACATCATGGTGACCAAAACTTCTGTCGAGGGGGAGGACGGTCACCATGGCTCAACTACCCCCACCCCCCCATGCCAGGCTCTCGGCATCCAAAGGGCGCTTGTGGTTATAGTGTCCCCATCACTAAATGTGGTAGCTTCTTTGAGACACCAAAGATAACATTAATTTTTCTTATTGACCTTAAGTACAGATCATTTAAAGAATTGTAGTATTCTAAAAGTCAATGACTTTTGATATATGCTATCTCGGAGAAAAAAATAGCATTCTCATTTTTTTTAAAGTGTGCAAATTAAATGTAATTTATTATTGATTGATTATGTGTCATCAAGTAGGTGCTGACTCCTAACAATCAAATATGTAAATTTTCTCTATGACAATTTGTCCCTTCCTTGGTCCTGCAAATCTTTCAATAGTGCACCCATCACCACTGTACTTGAATCCATCTGCCTTTCTACAGGTAGTCATTGTCTCATGACTACTGTTCACCTGGTATCTTTTCTTCCACCTTTCCCAGTATTAGAGTCTTCTTTATTTTTTGCTAGCATGTGAAGTTAAAGATATTACACAGTAGTTTGCGCACTCTGGTTACTCTCCCTTTTTGGGGATAGGAATGTAGATTGATCTCTTCAAATCTGTTGGCCAACTTTGCTTATCACACTATTGTGAGCATTCCATCAGTTCCTGCAGACTTCCTACTTGGTAATGAGTTCAGTGCTATCTTATACATCTTATAGTTATAAGTATGGAATATCTTCTAAGGAATCTTTAATGTTGACATCTCTACTGTACAGTATTTCAATATACTTATTTCATCTTTGTTTCTTATCATTCCCAGGAACACACACACACACACACACACCTATCACATTGAGGCAGCGCAGCAGGACATGAGGGGAAATCAGAAATAACAATTTCTCTGCAGAAGTAATACATTATGGGGGGAGAGGACAAGCTGATTTGCTTTTACAGTTAGTGCAAATGTTGCACTAAAGACAGTAGATTGTTAATAAATAATTTAGCATTGGCAGAGAGATTTTTCAGACTGAATAAAGACTTCTCAGTTTTGAAATTCATTGCCCTGAGATATCTAACTACCCCTTTCCCTGGCAACCATTATATATGGAAGGAACATTTATTGTTGTTAGATTATTATCACATTAAATATTTCAGTTTTATTATTTTCAAGCTGATTTCGGTGTATTTTCTTGTGGCTATTTATGTTATGTTATCTTTTGACGCATGGGATGTTTTAGATTAGTGTGGATTTTATTCTTATCTGTGATTATTGTTGTGAATCAAGTAACTTGAATCTAAATCATCATTGACAGATAATCAACTGAGTCACACTTCTCTTCCCAGGAATGGAATTCCGCTCTGCAAGGATTAAAATCAGAGGCACTCAAAATTCTATTTTCAGAGGAGTATGCAGAAAAAGACCATCTAAAGCTTTCGAATAAAAAAATGAACTTACTGGAACAAGAAGTAAATCGCTGTTTTGAAGAACGGAAAACATTGTTGCAAGAAGCCAATTACTTCTTCATTGCAGCAAGGAAGGTTAGTCAAAAATTAAAATTCCTAACAGAAACCCACTGAGCAAAAAGGCTTACTCTCCCTTAGATTTGTAGCTCTATTGATAAACAAATCAGGGCCATTTTTAAAAAAAATGGCTAAGTGGGGAGGACAGTGTCTGCAAACCAACCTGAAGGTTTTGTCTCATTTTCTGGCAGCAATGCTTCTTTTTGTGTCCTCTTCGTTTTTATTATTGAGGCTATAAAGCACTTCCACATTGCTATGCTTTATATACACAATTACTTAAAAACAGTTTAAAATCAACCTTTGAAATACCAAAAACATTTTCAATCAGTCAGTGCTTTCTCCTACTGATCAGTCAGAGCCTACAAGAAATAACACTTAGTAGCACCCAATTCTAGTTCCCATTTTTATTTCTATTTGTGTACATTTTTTTCTGGGGATTACTAAGAAAACTGAAAGTGGGTGCTCAACTGGGAATGCAGAGAGTGGGTTTAGCCAAGGAGATGGGATGATAGAATTTTCACCTAAGAGAAACCAGATAATCCCAAAGCTCTCTAGACCAGAGGTCCCCAACCTATGGGCTGTGGCCCACTACCGGGCCGTGGCCTCTTGGCCACCAGGCTGTGTGAGCAGCTGGGCAGTGTGTGTGCATGGGCTCACCCCCCCTCGTCCCATCATTGATGCGAGTGTTGTGCATGCGGTGGCAGCACCGCTAGTATCGTGCGGGCAGCGGCATTGCCACGAACCTTGCGCAGGGGGCGGCAGCACTGTGAGCAGCAGGTGGGTGTAGGTGGCGGCATTGCTACAAACCTTGTGTGGGCGGCAGCAGGTGGGCTGCGGCGCGATCCTCGCACCGGGGTAGAATTGCTGCAGGCAGTGGTGTGATCCTTGCGCTGGTGGTAGCATCGCCGTGAGCCTGGTGGCGCCGGCGCCACAAGCCTCACAAGGCACCGCTGTCCCTGAGAGCCTCGTGCGTGTGCTCGCAGCCCTGTTTGCGTGGTGTGCATGCTTGCAGCCTGTTTGTACGCACATGCGCACGTGTGACCACATTCACATTTGCGCATGCGCATGTAAGGCGTCTGCCCCTCCCTCTCCCACCGGTCTGCCAATCCAAAAGGTTGGAGACCCCTGCTCTAGACGTCCAGTATAGTAGAAATGAAATTGCTCTAAAATATAGTCTGAGAGACATTACTGTTCAACAGAAATCAATCAGCCCAGGTGATGGGGTGGAATTACACAAGTATGGTCTAACTTTGAATGATAGAGATATGCAGAGAGACAAAGGAAGGAGTGGTATTGCTTCCCTCTATCATTTTGGCAAAACTAGGAGAGGGGCCTCGTTGACTTCATGACTGATAGTTATTGAAGTTGCCATCTTCCAAACCACATGGAAGAAGCCATGAATGATAAACCCAGGCTTTGTAAAACCTCACAAAAAAGTGAGAAGTCAGATCAAAACAATTAATGATAGATCATTCCAATCTATCATAATTTCCACACAAACATGGTTAGATGTGTGGCCTGTGAGAAATGGAAAGTATACCATGAAAGATTTTAGGTAAGCATGCATAGAAGTGTATTCATGGGAATAGAACGAGAAGCAGAATGGTGAGCTACTGATAGAACTCTAGTTTAGATGATTTATAGCAAGGATTCTGGACTTCTGGTAGCAACAAAATATCTTCTTATCTGCCTAAAATAATTGTGCCAAAATGAAGAAAACATGGCTGGTCCAGTTCTGGTGCTCAAGAAAAATCATTTCACTCAAAACTCTTATTTTAAGCATGCACCTTCTACACAAGGTTCTAAAAAGAAAGTTTGCTAGAGGCCTAAAGTTTGGAGTATAACATTTCAAATTTAAATATTTAAATTTAAAGCTGTACTTTTAGAGCATTTTCCCCACTTTGATAAATTATGTATTTTTAACGTCACCAAAATAATCTAGAAATCAACTACAAAATCAAGAGAACGGAATAGGGAACTGTGTGAGGAAGAAGCCTCTTTTCATCAGAGTTAATCCACATATAGCTGTGTCTACAAGATTCAATTTTCTATGTGAATCTCTGTTAATGCTGCAGTTATTTTAATGTACATTCTGTTTCCATTTCAGAGATAGTTACTAAATGCTTTTTTTCTTTATATTTTCTTGTATGATGTAAAAAAAAATAGAGGGAGGTTCTCTCTCATGACTTTACTATTGGTAATTTATATTTTTAGCATCAGGATAGGTTGTTAGCTAGCCATTCCTTAAAATATTCTGAGAGCCTCATTAGAATTATAAAATGTTCCAAAACCATTAGAACTTTTCAAAGATTATGTGGTGAAGAGCCCAAATTAATATTTAGTTTGTTTGTTCTGTGCTACTCAGCTATGATTGGTGTTTATAATTAATCCCTTAAAAATGTCAATGTATTAGGGATATACATGAGGTATTTATGGTAGTCTCTTTTGGTTGTGGCAGCTGTACTTTCCAGATGGTAAGGACAAAAAGAGATGGAATAGATTCAAGGACAGTTTCAAGAAAGAAACTTCTGATGCTGGATAGTTGGTGCTGTAGTCCAGATTTTAATGTTTCGACATTAGAAGGAGTGGTTGAAGAAAAGGAATTGCAATATGCAGATGGATTATGGAGCTAACTGATGATTAAGATGTCAAGCCACAAAAGCAGCTCATGTTTAATATGCCCTTTCCAGAAGCCCAAAGGACCAAACAGATGGGAAGGTTCCATCTTCCACTTACCAGTAGAATTTGTAATAATTGGGATTCATTTGGGAATTTTAGTTCCACTAGGCTCCTTCTACCACTTCACTGCAGGCACTGGATTCTTTTTGAAGATCTTAATGCCTGTATTAGTTTTATGATATAAGATATTCCTAAATCAGAAGTGGAAGTTAAGTCCTGATACTGCTGAACCTATTTCAGGCCAGCCAACATGGCCAATAAGTGATGTAGGTTGAAACTTGTAGTTAAATATCCTTTCAAAGTCCAAAGTTTAACGATGTTACTCTAAATTGAAGAGAAGAAAGCTGAAGTGAATAGCAAGATGATCAAAGGCCTGGAGACTAAAACATACAGTATGAAGAACAGCTGCAGAAATTGGGTTTGCCTAGTCTAAAGAAAAGAAGAAATAGAGGTGACATGATAGCAGTATTCCCGTATTTGAGAGGGGGTCAAATTATTCTCCAAAGCACCAGAGGGCAGGACAAGAAACAATGGTTGGAAACTGACCAAAGAGAGAAGCAACCTGGAATTAAGGAGAAACTTCCTGACAGTGAGGACAATTAACCAGTGGAATAGCTTGCCTTCAGACATCGTGGGCGCTCCATCACTGGAGGTTTTTTAAAAAGAGCCTGGACAGTCACTTGTCTGAGATGGTATAGGTTCTCCTGCTTGAGCAGGGGGCTTGACTAGAAGAACTCCAAGGCCCCTTCCAGTTCTATTCTATTTTATTCTAGCCATGGGAGGTGCTATGTTCTTTCTTAGGGATTCTTAACAGATTCCAGAGTAAGTTGTAATTTAAAACTATTTATTACATAGCAGTTTTAGTCATAGCACTCACATACTTTTTCACGCTTCTCTCCTAAGTCCTTCCACTTTGTTTGCTACAAGTCATTACATCATTCCCTTTGTAAATATAAACAATGATAAACCAATTCTTCTAATGTTTGAAAATATTTCAATATCAAAGAAAAAATAAACTCACGAATCTCTCTCTCTCTCTCTCTCTCTCTCTCACACACACACACACACACACACACACACACTGCTCACCCAAAACTACTTCATGAATTCTAGAAGGTCTTCTAATAAATCTGCCATGTCTAGCTGTCATCCCCCGTGTGAAGGTCACTTCAGAGCTTCCAGTTTTTCCACTAAGCTGCTCTCTCTGCTCCAGCATTCTATGGTGCAGCAGTCTCTGTATCGTGAGATGCAGACCAGTTGTCTGGTCTGAAGTAGAAGGGATTGCCACATCGCTGCGGTTCAGCTGAGATGGAACCTTTCTAAAATGCTTGACATTTTAATTAAAACGCTACCATAATTCAAATAAAGACTCAGAAATGCTCCAGAAGATAAGGTCACACATGCTTTTATATATTGGCTGAAGTTTATCACCAGCCAAATTGTTAGCAATGTGTACCAAGTCCCTACTTTCGAATCGTCATTAAACTAAACATGTGGCATCAGCATAATGTTTCTTTTGGACCCAGTATTTTTGATAATGTCCTGCAACAGCTGAATCATCCAGTTTCACTTAGTACAAATGCCCTGAGAAAGAAGCAATTTAGCAGGTGTCTGCTTTGAAGCCCTTGTATAATAGGATGATATGCAGTTAAAATCTTAGCAAATTCCTTTTTTTTTTCCCAGTTCCCCTCCCTTCACACTTTGTGGCCTGAAATTTCTCTTGCTCTTTGGAAGCACAGATATGCCTAATGTAGGAAAAATGTCAAAGCCAGGTGATCCCACAAATGTTGTTCATTATCCATAACCATTTCATAAGGAGATAGAAAATGAGCAAAATATACTGTAGTGCACAGAGAATGGCAACAGCTGAAATACAGCAAGTGTCAAACAAAGCTGCCTCAGGGTAAGAAGAAGAAGAATCGATGACATTGCTTGTTCTATGGAGTCCACTATATGTGTGCTCAGTTTGTTCAAGAAGGAGGTGGTAGGGAATAGTATCTATCATGTAAAGGTTGAGTTTGCATATAAGCAGTACAATACTTGATAAAGCATTCCACATCTGAATCGATATTTGGCTATTAAAATCTGCCATGCAGAATCTGTTTTCTAGGACATCTTGGAGTATCTCATGAGCTAAATATTTCAGCACTTTAGATTCAGGACTTTGGACTTCTGGTTTTGCGCCGTAACGTACAGCCACGGGATTGCAGAGCTCCACACCCCACGGCGAGTTTCGCCCTGCCAGGGAACCCTAAATGGGTCAAAAGTCGCCCCAGAGAGGCGACGAAAAAAGAGGAGTGCTCCGATGAACACGGATCGACAGCGGTTGATCCGTTCGATCCAGGGGAAACCATCTAACCCGACAGGAGAAGGCTAGCTGCACACCAGTTTCTAGCCCAAGCTACTTGCATCCAAAGTCCAAGAGCATGAACTAGAACAACGATGAACAGCGTGCTTGGAATTGGTGAGAGTATCGATCTTCTCTCTTTTATTTTGTAACTGATTCCTTGGGAAAGATCCCCAAAGTAAGAAATCCTCCGAAAGTGAAGGGAGGGGACTACACCTCCATTCCTCCATAGATGGAAGCAACGAATTAACTTTTAAGGGGGAAAGAAATATATTGAAATAAAATCTATAATACTACAGTCTGGATAAATCTAGAAACTAAGAAAATTGTTAAGATTTTACACTCTAAAGGGTTCTGATGAAATTATATATAAAAAAAACTAAGAACTTTTTGTTTGAAAAAGCTGGAAAACAAACAACTACTGACATCTAATGGAGAATTAGAGTATAGAACATCAACAAGACTGATTCAGAAATTGGCAAGACGCCCAGAAACAAAGAATATTCTGTTCCCTTGAACTTTAGTAACTCTCAAGAAGACAGCAGGGAACAAAGAAAGAAAACATACTGAGCCAGCCATAAGATTAAAAAGTGTTTGCAGAAAAAGAAATACTCTGACTGCTGTTTAAGCCCAAGAATTGTTTATAGAAAAAGAAAAACTTTGACTCTTGGCTAATCTCTCAGGGGGGAATTTAATATCTACTCCTGAAAGATCTAGCCTGGAATATCAGAGACCTCCAGAAGCAATATTCCAAGACAGGAATATTTCAGGAGGAAAAGTATGCAATGCTATGACAGATACAAATGACAATAGTTTCAAACCACGAGGAGATCAAAAACAACTTTGATGACATAAATGAGCACATCTCCAATCTAAACTTACAATAAAAAAACTCAGAAAATGATGATAAAGAATGAACAAACCAGATAATAGAACACAAACTTGAAGAAAATGATTTAAACAGTGAAGCTACAAAAGAAGAGAATTACAATTTAACACAAATAGGAAAAAATTTACAAGATTTTGCCATAACAATAAAAATGGAAAAGATACTTTATTTGTCAGGACGTCAAAACAAACCCGAGGACAAGAAAGAAGATTTAACAAAATGGACTATAGAACTGCCAGGAGAATCATTAGAATTTGGGAGACAAAAAGCATATACTGTATCCTATGCAATTTGTCTTTCTCACTTCTAACAATACCCACAAAAATACAGGAACTTCCTGGCAAGCAAAATATATTAACTTGGAAAGCTACTTGGCAAAAGAAGAAGGCCAGAGTTAGATTCAAAAGATTTGATTCACCTTACCAGATGGAATATTACATGAGCAAACACCTATTTGAATATGGATAAAAGAACAGAAAATTTTGGATATAAAGGGGCTCTATAGTAAGAGGGATAAGAGATATAAGTAGTATAGTATTTTTTTACAATATATGAAATGTAAAAATATTGGGATGATATATGTAAATAAAAAGTTTGAAATTTAAAGGTAATTAATTTGAAGAAAACTAGGACTGAGGAATGACCGAAATATTGAGGAGAAATTAAGCTTAAACAAGAATTTTTGAAAACAGGATATATAGTGATTTAACAAGATAATTTTTACAAATATAAGTGAAATATAAGCCGATCAAAAAGCATATTATATGTAGATGTTATAAGATAGATAAGTAGTATAGTATCCTTATAACACATAAAATATGAAAATATCGCGATGGTGTATGTAAATGGAAAGCTTGGATATTTAGATAATTAATATTGAGAAAATTATGACTGATTAAAAGTGGTTTGAATATTAAGGGGAAATTAAGCTTAATATGAAAATAGGATGCATGATGAACTAATAAGATGATTTTTATAAATACAATACAAGTTGATTAGAAAAAATGTCATATATGGACGTTATTTGTACAAATATGAAAAAATGCCTATATTTAATCATTTATGCATTGAAAATATTAAGAATTATACTTGTTTAAGGTTGACGAAGAAAAATACTATTGGAAGAAGGGGAGTTCAAAGAAATATACTACTAATTAATATACTAACTATGGAATTATAAAAAATAATCATTATCGACTGTTAATTATTCCTGATTTTTTTTAAAATATATGAACCAAGACAACATGATGTTCACTAAGCACTCGAGATTGTGATTGTAAAAATCAATTATATATAGAGAGAGAATATAGAGAATGCCTCAGATTCTAGCATAAATAAATCAACAGCCCAATAAACATACTTCTCCACCAAAGCGTTTGATCCATAAACAAATAATGAAAAGACAAAAATAATGAGCCACATTTATTTTTCCAAATTTTTTTTGAACAACAGAATTGTAAATTTACATATCCAAAGCAGATGTTGGGTATAATGTGGCAAAATGCTGTTTTTATTTATTGTATCTATGCAATTTATCTACTGTGTTTCCCTAAAAGTAAGACCTGGTCTTACTTCTTTTGGGGCTCTGAAGTAAGCACTAGGATTTACTTTCGGGGAGGGCTTACTTTTTGCCGGTACCAGTAGGCCGCGAGCGTGCGGGGGTGGGATGGGGCCTGTGCATGGGGTGGAGAAGCAACGCAGCGGCGAGAGCGTGGTCGAGGATCAGGTATGGTACCGGGGTGGGTGGGCGGGATGCGTGCCCTTCCCATGCCAGGGCAGCCCTGCAGCCCTTGGGCGGCTATGCTGGGCGGCGGCGGGAAGGGCACCGAGGTGGGGGCGGCCAGGCTGACCAAAGCAGCAGGTGGAGTGCCGGAGGCTCGGGGAGGGAGGATGATGAAGTGGGCAGGCAGGGCACAAGCCCTTCCTGAGCCAGGCCAGCGCCTGCAGCCCTGGGGCGGCCGTGCTGTACAGCGGCAGGAAGGGCGCCGAGGTGGGGGCAGCCAGGCTGACCAAAGCAGCATGTGGAGTGCCGGAGGCTTGGGGAGGGAGGATGGTGAAGCGGGCAGGCATCCTGCCATCAGCACCTATTCTGGCTGCCCCTTCCCCGTGGAGCTGGAGAACTTGCCACACCACCGCCCAAATGCCCTCACTTCCCACAGGAATTGCATTTCTTTCCTTACTTGACTTCCAGCCCTGTGCCATTTCTCCTCCGGTGCCATGTGCAGGGAAACAAAAGAAATTTTGTAGGCCGCGAGCGCGAAGGTCAATCAATCAATTCCAACTTCGCGAGATCTTTTTTTGCTGCAGTGTCTTGTGGGACCTCTACTGCTACTGCTACTGATAAGGCAAGAAAAGAGATGAATTACATGGAAGCATTCAAACATTGTAAAGACTCTATCTATCTCTCTATCTCTCTATCTCTACCTATACTTATACCTATACCTATATCTATCTCTATATCTCTCTATATATCTTAGAGTACATGAGGATTATACACAAACACACACACACACACACAGTCTTTACATACATACACACAAAGACATATACATACACACATACATGCTATTCTCACGTGTTAAAAAACATAGATTAACAAAGTAATTGGCTAGAATTTGAATAGCTTAATTATAAGAAAGAGTTCATGTTTTGTTTAGAATTACATTAGCAGATATAGATAATGAATAATCCCTGCTGTGATTTTGGAAAATTAATTAATCTTCAGATTTTTTTTACAATGCTCTGAGATAACTAATTTAAATTATCCATTTCAGTTTTTTGTTCTTTTATGTTAACAACCAATGCATTCAATTAACCGTAGGAATTAAAATGTATTCAATATAGTTGTCTCTTCCACTTCACTCAAAGATGAGGTTATTTTGAGTAAGACTAAAAATATTACTTCTAAAACCATTGTGAAGGCTAGTGCTAGAATCTCCTGATATTCTGAATTTAATTCTGAGCATCCCTTAGCATTGATCACGTTGATTGGGGGATTATTCTCCAGGACTCTGAAATAGTGATAGAAAATTGATAACGGCTAAAAAGACCTTAAAATTAGCTATAAGTATATTATTTTATATAGTAAGCAATTGATCTAGAAAATTTAGATCTCAGCAAGGAGCTTTTTGTTCATATGACCAGGTCTATTGTTTCTACTTCAAGATCATAGCATTTCAAAAATTCCAGTATATCTCTCATCAGCATAATCTGGAACACAAAATATTCAGATTGGCAAAAACATCTATCAATCTATTAATCACCTCGCAATGTGTGATGGGTGTTTTAGTTTTGAGTAAGAAAAGTATTGGAGAGAATCCAATAGTATGGATTGTTTTCATTCAAGTCATGATTTTGGGAATCAATACAGCATAGGACATCAGTAGACACTTATTATGACAACTCTCTTTAGAATTTACTTGAAAAGGCTAATAAAATGATACCATTATATGCTTTTCTGGGATAGCTGGCCACTGTGGGAAAAATATCTAGGCAGATGTTTGAGCAAAATACAGAGTTTGTCTGTGTATTGGATATATTATCTTTCTGACTTGAAACCAAATCCTTAGAGATGTTACAAAAATCTATAGCATAAAATTGATAGATTGTCGATATTTTCTCAAAGGGTCTTTTTCTGCTGCTATCTAAACTTCACTTTTCATGTTTATAGCATGAAATTTCCTGTTTGAAAAACAAAATCCAATTATATCAAAGCTGAAATTAGATTATAAAGATAATTTGCACACATTGCAGCAATTAAAATGATCACACTTATATGTCATGAAGAATTAATTTTATTGTATAAGAAAAACAGAATGGATTGGATCCAACAATGTACACCTGTGAACAGGAAACATCTGATCGGATAGAATTTTTCTACTAGTCGAAAGCAAGATAGGATTGCTTTCCTCAGATCTGCTCTTAATGGTAGGGAGAATAATCTGGAATAATAGGGCAATTGAAAAATCCTGTAGAAGTTATTTTTGTCAAAATTCACATCATACATATCATACATATTTTGTTTGGTGCAGCAACCAACAGGACAGGTACAGACTTCAAGAGATAGCTAGGACTGCAGAAAAAACAACTGCAACCAGCCTGCCTTTCATCAAGGACCTGTACACCACACAGGTCAAAAAGAGGGCTGAGAAAATATCTACAGACCCTCATATCCTAGACATACACTGTTTCAATTCCTCTCTTCAGGATGCCACTATATGGCATTGCATGCCAAAACAACTAGACACAGAGACAGTTTTTTCCCTTGTGCCATCACTCTGCTGAACACCTAATTTCCCACAATACTTTCTTATGTCTAAGGATATTTACCCATGTAGTATGGCTGTATTACTATTATCCTTATCATCTTTTCTACTACTTTCTCCTTTTGGTATCTTATTGCTTTGTTGTTTGTATGTACAATGAGAGTTTATGCACCGGAGACAGATTCCTTGTATGTCCAATCACATTTGGCCAATAAGTATTCTATTCTGTTCTGTTCTATTCTGTTCCGTTCCATTCCATTCCATTCCATTCTACAATGTCAATCAAATAAGGATGCATTATATACCCTTTGTACAATGTCATAGAGAGAAACAATGGTTTATTAAAAGTTTATCAAACAATTGTCTTAACCATAATAGTTGGCAGCCACCATGCTTCTACCTATAACTTTTTCAAAGTGTTTTTTATTTGATAGGCATATAATATACTTGAAAATGTAGAGGCTTCCCTAAAACTTTTTGAATCTAAAGTTTTCAACTTGCCCATTTTGGCAATAAAACATGAGGAACTACAAAAAGAAATTAAAAGTGGATCAGATGATGCTCTTCAGAAGGGACAAGCCTTACTTAGCAAACAAGATGTTCACAGGTAAGTATAATATGTAACTGGAGAGCTCTACCTACATTATAAAATGCCTCATAGATGTTAGAATCCCTATTGGGAAGTTATGTTACCTTCAATGGTTAAATAGTGTTGAAATGAAATCTTAAAATAAAGAAATTTAAATCTGGGCTTCTATGTAATTGTCGTCATCCAAATCCATTTATGATAGGTTCAGATCCAAGGTGATCCCACAGAATTTTGTTGGGCATCTCTCAAAGTCCATCCAACTGATTTTTTTCCCTAGATTTTCTCAAGCTAGGGCAAGTAATGGTGAAGACTCCTAGCCTCGTTATGATCAGTAGAAGTAGCACCTTCATTTCTGTGTCATAGATGTTGTTAGGATAAGCAGTTTTGGAGCCAGCATAAATGACTGAAAATTGTTATGTAACATAGATGCTGCTCTATATAAGAATAAATAAATAAAATAAGCAGCTATACGTGATCATCTATGGCCAATCTTCCAGTCCGCTTCTGCTTGCCCATTTCAGCTAAGAAAAAGCAGAACTCCAGTTGGGCAAAGAAGGAAAAACTTTGATCTTGTTCTTCTCCTAGCATCATTATAATAAATGGAAATTGTCCTGATAGAAAATAGGACTGTTTTAAATGGAAATTCTATTAAGTTGTTCATCAGTACAATGGAAA
This sequence comes from Azemiops feae, assembly GCA_023970755.1. NCBI lineage: Eukaryota > Metazoa > Chordata > Lepidosauria > Squamata > Viperidae > Azemiops > Azemiops feae. The sequence goes on from JALGBA010000838.1 coordinate 1,405,446, forward strand.
TAAAGGAACTGCTGGTTTTCAATTACATTTAGTTAAGATACCATATGGTTATCTTGTTCTGTATTGAAGAAGGAAAATTCTGCCCATTACCAGTTCAGAATATTTCCACCAATCCTCATTTGGGGGCGGGAAGTGATTGTTCAGCCTTCAAAACTATACTTTTATTCTGAGTAGGGGCTTTCAGATCTAATAAAGTTCCAACAGAGAATGCAATTCTTCTTTAGGCACTCAAATGATTTTCATGATCAGTATTAATATTTTAATGGAGTTTGCAATGCTATTTAATTTCAGAATGCTTTGCCAGAGAAAATTTCTATTATAAATAAACTGAGGGTAACAATTCTTTCCTTAAATGCAATTTTCTTATCCTAATTGTATGTGATAAGCAGTTTGAAGAAGTCTATCTTGCGTCTTTGCCTTATTATAAATCAGCACCCTGGAGCTCAAATATTTAGCAGGTTTGTTTGTTTTTTGCCACATGACTGTGTGCTAATTTTTGTTTAAAACAACATTTTAGAGTAAGTGCTAGTCTTAAAACTCACAGGGAGAGTATTCATTGTGAATTGTTTGTAAAAAAAAAAGTAAATTCTTTACAGCTAAAATTTGGATCTGAGATAGAAGCAGTTACGTATTTTTTAAAATTGCATTTTAACTTAGGATCTCATTTTGATAAAACTATCTAAATGATGTACTACATTAAATATAGTACTTAATGTTCCCAAGAGTGTTAGGCAATACTAATTATGGAGCATATATAGGTAGTCCTCAATTTATAACCAGTCACTTAGCAACTGTTCAAAGTTGTGATGGACCCCTCAAAAGCTACTTACAATCTAATTTTAAAGTTACGTGACCGTGCCCGCCTGGTTACATGATCACATTTTGGGCAATTGGCAACCAGCTCACATTTACAGCCATTTGCAACATCCCGGGGTCATGTGACCACAATTTTTGAAAGTTTTTTTTTTTACCAGTTTCTGGCATTTACTTCCGGTTTGCAATACAAAAATGCCCTTTGGGTAAAATGGATTCACTTAATGACCATGTTTAGTTAATGATCACCGTATTTGCACAAGAACCACTGCAAAAAAATGCTGAAAAATCAGGATCTGATGAATTCTGGGTTCAAATACAGATATAAGTTGAGGAATACCTGTGGTAAATATGGGAAATAAGAATTGGAATCCAACTGTATATCCTAAGCTCTCTTTTACTAAGCATTCCTTTTATTATCACTGGGCTTTTTGAAAACAGAGCAGCCATAAATAATTATGATATATAGCATTAGAATACATATATAACATTATACTTTCATTTACCAGCCAGCATTAACCATGATTTCATTGCACTTTCAGTTCTTGGATGATTGGGATTCAGGAAAGGATGGACTACATTGAGAAAAAAGTAGATCAGTTGATCAAACAGTTTCCTGATCATAAAGAATTTGCCTCAAACAAGGAACACCTAGCCACTTCTTTAGAAGATTATCTCAAAAAGGTATAGCTTCCTGATATATGTGTAGCAATAAATATTACAGAATACTGAAATGATATACTAAAAGATGTGTAAACTTATTTCAAGTTCTCAATAAACCTATACATACTGTACATACTTTTAATTCTTTTTCTATCACATGCATACACAATGGAAAGGTTTCCAACAATATAGGAAAGTGTGTTGGATATCTTCCCTGCCTTGAATTACCAGTAAATAAATAAATTGACATGATTTCATCTTCTGAGGTTGGACAAGTCAGATTCACCCTTCCTCACCTCTTCAAGGTTCTTCTTTTCAGTGTTGGCAAAGGGAGGGAATTGAACAGGAAGGTTTTTCCCTCCCCCCTCCCTCCCTCCCCCCTTCCCCCCTCCCTCCCTCCCTCAACACTTCCAACTTAAGAGTTTTATTTTGTCCCAAACCTGGTGGGATGATAAGGAAGCTACTCTTCATCATTTCTCCTTGTGACTGGCAAAATACTCCTTTTATCATAGGAATAAAATTGGTCAATTATACTTTAAGCACCAAAGAACCTGATTATTAAGAGATCCATTAAAAACAGTATTAAGTTAAACATATCAGAATGAGCTCTGGTTTCAAGCCATCATTAACAGAACGAAGACACAGTATTCTGCTTTTCTTGACCTATATTCTCAAATAGAATGGCTTGAAAATTGCTCTCAGAGCATATAGTAGGCAGGATTTTTATTTAATTGATAGTACTAAGAGTACTCAATCTGGAGCTAACCTTAAAGCAGATCTGGGCATTTTATGGCCCCTGGGGCCACACCTTTGGCTGTCCCTGTCTGACCTGTGTGAGGTCAATTGAAAATTAGAAATCAAATGTAAATAAACATGCCATAGTGTGTAGGACAAGAAGCCAAGTTAGGTACAGCTCTGCACAGTCACCATGTGCTACTTTGGTTAGCTGGCAGTCATGAGAGGGCAAGGAGAGAAACCACTTTTCTGTGCCAGTGCAGTGCTCGCTCCTCGCCCGGAGCAATCTGAGGAGTTTGAGAACATAAAATCAGGTAACATTTGTTCAGCCCTCCACAACACTTCCAGTTTCTCATGTGTCCCCTTGGGAAAATTAATTGCCCACACCTGCCTTGAAGTATTCCCTAATTAATCTCACAAAATAAAATTTAATGCTCAAATCAATTCTAGCATTTGTTAGGTTTTTGAAATAAGCAATAGTAAAGGATTAAGAAATATTAAGTCAAAAAAACCTCAAGGCCTGGTTTAAGAAAAAGAGACATAAGTCAGATTAGACTATGCTAATGCAATTATCTATATCTTTCCATATTTTCTACCCTTGTTTACACATCTGTCCTTACACAATATCCATACACTGTTCCTACCTTGCCTTTTGTTCTTTAGACTGCCCATCACTCTTATTTTCAGTAACTCATGAATTTCATCCAGTCATGGTTTTCTACATTTGGAATTCAATATAATGCAAACACAGGCAATAGAAAATAATCCAGCCAGTGTCTTAAACTTCAAAAGAGCTGATTTTAACAAACTCAGAGAGAACCTAGGAAAGATTCCATGGATGAAAATCCTAAAGGGGAAAACAACTCAAGAAGCATGGAGAACTCTGAAAAATTTGATCATAAAAGCCCAGTCGAGCACAATACCACTAAAAAAGAAAAAAAGAAATTCAAGAAGAAACCAGCATGGCTGTACAAAGATTTCTCTGACAAACTGAATGACAAAAAGGACAAGTACAAAAAATGGAAAGAGGGACAAATAACTAAGGGAGATTATCAACAGACAACCAGAACGTGCAAAGATGAAGTCAGGAAAGCAAAGACTCAGAACGAACAAAGACTTGCAACAGAAATAAAGGACAATAAAAAAAGTTTCTTTCAACATATTAATAACAAGAAAAAAGTCAAGGAAACTAGGTCCACTAAAAAGAAGATGACAAGGAAATAATAGACAGTAGGGAGAAAGGAGAGCTTCTTAACTCATTCTTTGCATCAGTCATCACACAAAAAGAAATTATAGCCCAACATACCAAAAAAAACTACTGCAAAAGACAAACTAGAAATAGAAATTAAAATAAGCAAGAAAAAGATAAGAACACCTATCCGACCTTGACCAATATAAATCACCAGGACCCGACAGATTACATCCCAGAGTTCTGAAGGAGCTGGCAGATGTATCTCAGAACCGTTGCACCATTTCTTTCAACAATCCTGGAGCACCGGGGAAGTACCTGAGGATTGGGAAAGGGCTGATGTGATTCCCATCTTCACGAAAGGAAAAAAAAACAGACCCAGGAAACTACAGACCAATCAGTCTAAAATCAATACCTGGGAAGATCCTGGAAAAGATAATCAAAAAACAGATCTGCGAACAACTAGAAGCAAAGTTATAACTAGTAGCACAGGTTTGTTAAACTATTCTCCAAAGCACCAGAAGGCAAGACAAGAAACAATGGTTGGAAACTGATCAAAGAGAGACACAGTCTGGAATTAAGGAGAAACTTCCTAACATTGAGGACAATTAACCAATGGAACAGCTTGCCTTCAGAAATCATGGGCACTCCATCACTGGAGATTTTTAAGAAGAGACTAGACAGTCACTTGTCTGAAATGGTATAGGTTCTCCTGCTTGAGCAGGGGGCTGGACTAGAAGATTTCCCTGGTCCCTTCCATCTCTATTCTATTCATTTTTCCATTTTCCCTTGACCTTCAAATTGTTTGTTTTGCAACTGTATCCTCATTCTTTCTATATGGCCTACCCTTCTTGTACTTCGTTCATGCTGATCGCTTACTTTTGTACTCAGCTCATATTCTCTTTATCTTTCACCATAAATGTTCAATCATGCTTTCAGATTTAAATTATTTCCTTTGCCATGTATTTGTACAAGCAGTTTTATTTACATATCTAGACTATGTATTCAAAATGGATACTGATAGGCACATACTGGTCAAACCGTACCATTCTCATTTATCTTTGGGTTTCTAAATGTTCCAATCACCTTTTCTTTGCTCTCTTGTCTCATTCCCACTTATCAATTGCATTAATTCAGAATGTTATTACAGGTTCCCCCCCCCAAAAAAACCCCCTCATATTGGGTTCTTCAGTTATCATCATTCACTAGAGCATGTCATTCAACTATTACTGATGTTCATACTTTCATATTTATTCACAACAATCTAGATCAGAACACCCTCCCCCAACCTTTTGGGCACCAGGGATCAGTTCTGTGGAGAGAGGTTTTTCTGTGAACCAGAGGGGGTGTGGTTTCATGTGCTGCCTGCATCCCGCGGATGGAGGCCACTTGTTTGCACGGCCGGTTTCTGGCATGCCACGGCCCGGTGCCGGTCCAACCACCGAGGGTTGGGGACCCCTAATCTAGATGACACAAATTAATACTTTCTGACATATACTTCAACCCATTTCATTCATATGTAACATTCCTTTTCTTCATGCATTCAGCAGTGCCATTCCACAAGATCAAATATTTTCATTTAAATATGTTACATCCTTATTCATTTCCCTTATCTCTCAGATGTACATCATATCCATTATACTTTCTGTTATTCCATTTATTAGTTCTTATACTTTATGTTACAGACTTCCATACATCTCCCTCTTTGAAGGATATGGGCAGTTCAGATATATATATGTATAATATCAGTTTAGATATATATATAATATCTAAAATCATAATATTATGGAATTATAAATGAATTTTATATAATAAAGGAAGGCAGCTTTCCAAGAAGATGAGCCATTCTGGAATATTACTCAGCTTCATAATTGTACAAATTGCTTCTCCTGACTAATAATATAGCAAATATTATACATCAGAATACTAATGAGGGAAACTTAAGGAAAAAGATAGCACACTCATAAGACCATACTATTTAAAAGATATTAAGGGAATTGTGTTTTGAAAACTATTTCACTTTACAATTCCCTACTGTTGAAATACTTCCACATCAGTGTTGTTATGGTTTTCAACTGCTATTGATATCTGTTTAAATATAAAGGCATCAACAAAGATTCAAAACATTGGTCCAGTACTCTCAGCTGCAGTAAATCCTGGATCATCTGTTCCTGAATCAGAAGAAGTCCTGAAAAAATATTTAGAGCTGGCGAATCAAACCAAGGTCTGATGCATTTGTTTTCATATCATCATTTTAAATGGTTAAATCATGTGCTCATTTTATGGGGTTTTCTTACAGTTTTGCAAAAACTGTTATTCCAGTACTATCACTATGCTTTTATTTGGGCTGATTTTAAACTTATTACACCAAAAATAATATTAAGCACATTTTTTAAAAAACAACAACAACATTGTAATGCATTTCTCTGAGTTTTGCTGTATATTATATGCATAACCTTTATATATGGAAATAATATAAATGTAAAACTAAAGAAAATCCGACTATTCAGTATGGAAATACTTGCTTTGTATAAAATCAGCAAGCATCAAAAATGTTTGCAGAAGGGGGTGGGGGAGTCAAGGCCACAACCACACGATTGAAGATCTTCACATTTTTACATATGTTACACATGCAACAAAGGAAGAGAGGCATGGCTTCAATTATATGATCATGGCCATCATCTTTACTTTTTTTACACACACACCCCCCATCCCCATGGACACTTCTGGCAACAGTCCTTCACAGAGCCTTCTTACTAATTAGCACTCTTGGTCCCGTACCCCCCACTATTCTAAAAGATCTTCCAACCTTTTTGTAGGATCCCAAAAGGGCTTTGTGGGTAGCAGGCTTTTCAAACTGTTGGCCAGAGCTCATAAGTAGCTTAGCAGAAGGTCGCAATTTCTTTTTCTTTTTTCTTTTAAAAAATTGATCAATCTTGCATAGGCAAAGTTGGAGCAGGATCAAAAATCACACCAGACTTTGCTTCTCACTCTTTCTGATGCAACTGGCTTTGCTTTCACTTTCTCTGTGTGAACCCATGGCAGGCAGTTGCAAATTTTCTGAACTCCCATGGTCCATAAATTGACATTTAATTATTAAAGATAAGTGTTATTTTTGGGGGGTGATGGTATAAAAAGTCTGAGAACTTTTTTGGGGGGACCAAAGAATAAATTTAGCTTTAGTGTGCAAACCATAATAGGATATATTGATACATTGATAACTATTCAATAATATAATAAAATACTCATTTTTGTTTGATAACCAATAAATGAGGAAATTGTTTAATTTTCAAAATGTTAATACACATATTTTTCTCCATTATACCATTGTAGGAGATGGCCAATGAACTAGAATTGGCTGTAAGAATTTGTAAGGAAATGGAAGAACTAAAAACCACTGAAATAGCAGTTTTTTCAAACAAAACTGAGCTTTTAAATGAAGAACTGGCAACACTTAACAGCAATCTTTCCTTAAAACTCAAAATCCTGAAGCCATATGTAGCCTTCTTAAAGTCATCAGATGAGGTACTTAAACATATTTTGTGGAAAAAAATTATGATCCTTACATTGGAAAGTTATCTACATTTGATGACATCTTTAGATATAATAGAATAATGTTCAGAATAATGTTACACCCTTGCCTGCTTGGTACTGATGTGTGTCCAACTTGATATCAAAGACCTGCAGATGCCTCCATGTTGTTTTGTGCTCATTGACATAAAGAAATGATCAGCAATCTTCTGGCTGAGGCAATGAACTAATCATTATTTTTTGTGGTGGCTATTGCAATGCTCACTGGGATGGGAGAAACTGGTCTCCTATAAAGCTTGTAGGAGCCCAGTAATAAGTAAAAAGCATATGTTCAGGGGGAAGAAACAGAGCCAATATGGTTTATTTATCTTTCTTTCAACATATCCTTTTCAGCTTGGTGACATCCAGATCTTTGGGGTCTTGTTGGTCATAATGACCAGGAAGTTTAAGAATCCAAAGTTGCCAGGTCTTGGAAGTATGCTGTAGCATATTTTAGATCAATCAGAGTAGAGCTGGAAGGGATCTTGGAGGTCTTCTAGTCCAACCCCCTGCTCAAACAGGAGACTCTATACCAGTGATGGCGAACCTTTTAGAGACCGAGTGCCCAAAACCTGGCCTGCCCCACCACCCTGCCCGCTCCATCCCCTGCTCCGCCTGCCCTGCCCCGCCCGCCCGCAGGGCCACCCACCGCCTCCACGGCTCACCGCAGCAGATTGCCCAGCCGGGCAATCAGAGAGGGCAATGAGTGCCACCACTGGCACGCGCGCCATAAGTTCGCCACCACTGTTCTATACCATTTCAGACAGATGGCTGTCCAGTCTCTTCTTAAAAACCTCCAGTAATGAAACATCCACAACTTCTGAAGGCAAGCTGTTCCACTGGTTAATTGCCCTCACTGTTAGGAAGTTTCTCCTTAGTTCTAGGTTGCTTCTTTCCTTGATTAGTTTCCATCCATTGTTTCTTTTGTTGCGTTCTGGTGCTTTGGAAAATAGGTTGACCCCCTCCTCTTTGTGGCAACCCCTCAAATACTAGAATATTGCTATAATGTCTCCCCTAGTCCTTCCTTTCTCTAGACTAGCCACACCCAATTCCTGCAACCATTCTTCATATGTTTTTATCTCCAGGCCTTAATCATCTTTGCGCTTCTTTGCACTTTTTCCAAAATCTCAACATCTTTTTTGTAATATGATGACCAAAACTGGATCTTCTTCATTAGATAGAATTAGATTAAATATTGAATTAAAGATAAAGGGTAATTCAAAATAAAGATGAAATTGCTCAAGTGATCTAGCATATAACTTCCTCCTACCTCAGTTCTCAAAAAGGGCAACACTATGTAAGACCATTCAGTTGTCAAACCACTGTCCCAAATAATTACCTCATAGTCATTTTTAAACATCATCCAGTGCATTACTCATTTAGCAAAAGTCACTGAAAGTGTGCATTTGCTAACACGTTTTAGAAAACAAGAAAGGAATTTGTGACTCTTTAGATGTTGCTGGATTTCAGTGTTCATTACAACCAGACAGTACGGACAATAGTTTAGGAAGCTGAAAGTGATAAAATTACAGCAGAAGATTACAGGTTTTCATTTCCTGCTTTAGCAGTGCAATTTCCAGAGCAAACTGTGAAGTGCCTCATATTTAACAAGAATAACAGACCATCTAAAACCTCTTAGAGAAAGAGAATAAATTTGGTGAGGTATTCTTTCAGGTTTTACTAATTTTATTTGCAATATATTTAGCCAACTTTAAAAAAAAAAAATTAAGTTCTTGCCTTAGTTTTTTTGAAGTCTTATTTACTTCAGGGAAGGACTTCAAGAGTTCTGTAGGTGCAACTCAATAACCAAAGAACGTCCATCATAAATGTTCAGAAAAGAAGAGTCAGGTTGATTCATTTCTATCCCTTTAGGTTGAAAATGATGCCCAGAAGCTGAAAGAATTCTATATAAGTGAGCCTGCAGAAGACATTGAAGCTAAAAATGAGGTCTTGCTGCAATCAGCTGATGCCCAGTGGCATATGGTTTTGAAGAAGATTCTTTCCACTCAAGATATGGGTCATGACTTTTTAAATTTAGTAAAGATGGTAAGGCAATTTCTGATGATTTATAGATACCAGCAATGTTTATTTTCCCACATTCTTTCTGAACTAATCCTGTGTGTTTGGGGTAAGCCACAGTGAATATAATTAGATATTCCTTCTAAGGTAAAGCTAAGCAAATTATTTAGGTTATATATTGAAATACTACAGGATAACCCCATTTAGACTGGGATCATGATATACATAGTTCAGGGAGTCAAAACATCTCTCCAGCATCCTGTTTAACATTTGTATGGACGCTAATAGAAGGTTTGGAATTTTTTCTTTTATTCCCAAATAATGTGTGGATTTTAAGAACCAAAGGACCTGGAAGGCAGTATTAAAGCCTCATTATTTCTGCATAGTGGTTTTTAAAAACCAGGTATTTCCTTTTTGAGTAAAGAAAAAAAAAAGGGAGTCAGATGCATGATGCATATTACATACATTTAGTTTGACTTCTAGGAAAACATAAAGAATTGCATGAGGATGGAGCTGAAAGAAATCTCTGCCCCTTCTTGATGCCATCATAAAGATGCCAAAAATAGTTTGCTTTCTGTCCCTCTCAGAAAAAAAATAATTATAAATTCTGTCTGGAACAGGTGAATAACAATCTAATAATGAATGTGGAAAATGTTGTTCAAGTAACGGAACGTACTCTTGATATTCTGAACAAAGAAAAAGAAGAATTAACAGAGCTTTGGGCAAGATGGAAACTTAGTATGAATCAAGTGCAATCTGTCAAGCAACAATGTGGAAAATTTAATGAGCAATTTAAAAATGTAAGTGAAACTTACATAACATTTATTCCTAACTCTCTTTGGTAAAATGGAATTGCCACTTGTTTTAATTTTGTTTTGGGCACCATGTCTTAAAACCTGATTCTTCTGCAGTACATTTAAGAGATTTGAAAGCATAATAGCTGAACTGTCTAGACATTGTTCCTAACAATAGTGTGTTTTTCAAAATGGAAGAATTTCCTCTAGCAATTTTAGGGAAACATAAAGTGCCATCACAAAATCCTTCCTGGAGTATACATGAAAATAAAATATGTAGTGTGATAATCAAAGTACAAAGAATGTCCCCAAAGCCAGAGGTGATCACAAGGGTTCAAAGAGTCAACCATGTGATCAAAACTCTGCTCTTTTTTACATGTGTCAGAATGTATTATGTTAGCATAGTTCAAACACCCTTGCAAATAGCTTTATATACTGTATAAAAAAATGAGGTCTTGTTGATGGCATCTACTACTCAGTCATTTCCCCTGTAACTTCTAAATTCCTCTGGAAATTTGGAACAAAATTTGCTCATTTACATTTTATTTGTTGGTATATTTAAGATAGCTTGGCCGATTTAAATGACATCTCTTGAGTTAACAAATCTTATTTCAGGCTAAGTTTTTGTAAGATAGATCAATAAAAGGATTTTTAAAATGTCAGGAAATACAGTATAGTCAGATGAAATGTAGATTTGGGAGCTGAGAAAGATTAAAAGAGCACCTACAAGCATCATTTTCTCCTTTAGCTCTTGATGCTAATTTCAGTTCCATTTTGAATTTGGCTAGTATCATTTAGCTGAAACTTGGTGTTTAAACATTTATTGGCAATAATATGTAGTTTTCACATTTCTGGTCCACTCTAGTCCTCAAAAATAGCATGAATATAAAAGATATAGGGGTAGGCACTAATCTAATGTATTTTATAGCATTTATACTACACAACATGTAATTTAACGTTCCTTTTTTTCTTAAAACTGGTCTCTTCTTACTTCGAAAAAACTAAATTCTAAAATACACATTTACAAATTGTTTTGTGGTGCATTATAGACAACACAACGCTTAATTATTCTTCAAGAGGGACTCAGATGTACTCTGGCGCTTGATCTTGGAAGTAACTTTTCAGTACTTATGGAATTACAAAATAAGTTTAATGAAATTAAGCCACAGTTTCAGGTAAGCACATAGACTGAGAAGGTTGAAAAATTGTGTTCTTTTTGTTTCTGTAGCTACTGAGCAAAATGCATTTTACTTCTTTATAAATCCTAGGGTAATTCAAACATACTGTGCTAAATGAAAAGGCATATTTGGCAGCAAAATGTGCAGCAAAATGTAGGAAGATATTCAGACTGAAATTAGTGCGTTCACTTTTTCAGAACAAGCGAAAAATAACAGTTCAAATAAAATGAACAGAGAATTGCTTGGCTTAAATTTAAATGTGCTTTCCTTTGAGATTTGAATATTTTTATTGTACCAAATTCATTAGCAACTCAATGCTGAGGTGGAATACACATTAAAATTATCAGAGCAGCTGAGCTTGAAAGGAGTTCCTGACATGGAAAAATCTGAGAAAATAAGTGAGCTCATTCATCTCCATAAGGAGATAAAGGAAATGATGGCAAAATACGATGAAGTTTTCAACAAGACAGTCAAATTCCACAAAGTCAGAGAGGAGGTAAGTGCCGTTCTCTTTATTTTCATGAACGCCATGATTTCACTGTCCCATTCGTCTACGCGTACTTTCTTTTACTGGGCTATAAATATTTTAAAAGAAGCAGTTGTTAGGCAATAACTATGCTAAAATATTTGGGTGGCCAAATTCTGGATTAAAAAATTGTCTTGAACCACACCTGAATGTTCTGTGAAAGTAAAATTAAAAGATGCAAGGCTAGATGTTAATGAAACATTATTTCATTAATTTTCCCAGCTTGAAGGTCTCATAAAATCAGGAGGACTGGAGATCCTACAAATGAAAGATGCGCCAAGTGACACTTCCCATGCTAAGGTCCACCTGACTAATACTCAGGAGAAACATGTACATATCAGACATCTGTATAAATTGGCACTTTCACTTGGAATGGATATACTCTCAACAGTAAAACATCCTGTAAGTAAATACTAGAGCAAGTCTAGAATGGGGAAACTCAGCACTTTCGCTTGGAATGGATATACTCTCAATAGTAATACATGCTGTAAGTAAATATCAGAGCAAATCCAAAAGGGGAAAAAGGGAGCGATTATTCAGGACAAGCTATTTTCTTTCTCATATCAATCATGGACTATGAATTTACAACAGTGCCAGAAGTACAACAAACCTTTTGCCATTGCATTTTTTTTCACATTATGGGAGTATATTGAGTGACTACTAGGATTATTATATTCTTTATGTATCAGTTAATTGTATGTAACTTTTTGCAACACAAATGGTGACTGGCTATAGTGAACACTGTAAATTGGAATTCAGTTTAGCAAAGAAGAAGAAGATAATGTTAAAGGGGTTCACAAGTTGAGATGATACCAATGTTTTATTTTTTTCTGGGTAGATTTGCATTTCCCTCCATAAACATAATGTACGTAGTTTTGGTTAAAGGCGAACTTTATAATGTGAAGCATCTTTGACTAGTTTTAGCTTAATCCATCAACAGCAACTCCTTCTAGGGCAATTCCACACTGCAACTCAAGCTGCTTGTCTTCCCTGATATTCCAAGCCAACTTCAGTAAATCCAGTCTGGATTGCAGTGGGTTGTCAGTATTCAATCCAGACTGAGAGTGGTCTGATAACCAGCCTGGACCACAGTCATTGCTAGACCCGATTGATTGTTCCCCCATCTCTGGCAGGAAAGGCAAACCTTGCTGCCTGGCTCCAGTATGGACCAGTTTGTGCCTTTTCCTGTTAGGGCTGTTCCCTTCTCACTAGTCACCGTGACTTTTCTTTGCTTTCCCAAATGTTTGCATACATGCACACCTTCCTTCTCCCTTTCCACATTATCTCCTTTTACATCAATACAGACCCTTTCTTTTTTCTCCTTATAAAAACAATAAAGTTCTGATGCTATAATAATGAAAGCAGTAGGAAAAAAGTTATTATTATTCTCTGTTGTTGTTCTGGTATTCCTCTATAGATCCATGGAAGGATTGATAGTTCAGCTTCATAGAAATAAAGTAGTAACATTCCTATTATACTACTTAAAGGTGTTGAAATAAATTAAGGTAAGGGAAACTCTGCAGTACTATGGGCAGCGCTGATGCAGAAACATTGTATCAAAATATCTCAGACTTCCTACTTTGCCCCATCTATTCTCGTCCATGCCTTAAAACTCTTTATCAAATAACTTCATTCTGAGAATGGAGGTGGATGCTTTCACAATAGTGACATAGTGTTTGTCACTGTTCTCACCAGGTATATTCTGACACAAAGCAGATCATGCTTCCCAACTTTGTTTAATTGTTTAATTTATTTGCTTTTTAAGCTTGATTGGTGACTGTTTCTGTTGTATTTTATTGATCTGTTGTTAGCTTATTTTACGTTTTCCTTTTGATTATTGCTGCTTCTGCGTGGATTGTGTGCTTATTCTTTTCCTACAATTTTGTGGAGATTGTCCCCCACAAGTAGCTTTTTACCTTGTAAAAGATGAATAGATAAAATAAATCAACTTGATTAAAAAGAGTTTCAGAGTGATTTATCTAAATGTGCCGTAACCATTAATTCAGGTCACAGTATACAGCAGCAGACCTCTCTGTTCATCTACATTCCAAGAAACAGCATATTCTGTGAAATAAGAAATTTTTTCCATGGTTTAAACTAAACTTTATATCTTGCATATATATATATGTTGACAGATATAGAACTCAAATTTATATTTCCATAATTTGGAAATATTAGAGTTAGAATTAGAGTACCATGCTCTTAGAAAACAATAATTTACCATATGATATTTTTCATTATTACTGCCACTGTTTATAGACAATTGCTTGTTGTTGCAGCATAATTTATATATTTCGTTTCAGAATTCCTTTAATGTTTCTGTAAAGAATTTACAGCAACAACTGGATACCTTGGCCTCTGACAGCATTAACTGGGACTCCAAAGCTGAAAAGTATGAGGAAGAGCTGTCACATGTCCTCCATTTCTGCATCACAAGAGACGAGATACATGAGGTGTGGTGAAAAGAAATCATTAAATGACTGCAACTGTTGTGTCCTTTGTCTTTTTGTTGTACTCTTCAGTAATGCCATTGCATTCCATTTTGTTTAAACTTTTACGGAACCCTTAATTCACAAACCGTTGTGGAGATATAACTGCCTCTTTAATTAAGGTCTTTGCTAGCACCTGAATTACTGGAGACTGAAAAGCAGATTGCACAGCTATACTTCACTTCAGTCAATCAGTATGTAAAATAGATTAGTAATAGATTGTAGATTGAATTGCTACAGTTGTTTTTCTTCACCCACATGTAAAATGTCCTCTGCATCTAATAAAGCACAACAGTGTAATCTAAATGCTTCTTCTCAAAAATTGAATTCATCAGAAGCAGGAGCAGCTTTCCCCTTCCTATGCCCTGAAGTGCATGTGAGGTCTGGAATGCATGTCAGATGAAGGAATGGAATTAAAATTCTTATTGTGTGAATTGACTCTTGCTAGTGCAATTTTGTACTCCACCAGTAGGGTTATTATAAAATAAATATTTTCTTTACTCGGAAATTTATGTTTTTTCACAGTAGTTATGTTCGGAAGCACTCAAAATCACGATCCACACCCCACCCATAATTTTGAAATAATTATTTCTGGTGTCTTGTTCTTATTTGATTCAGTGACAATAGCATTAAAATGATGTCTGATTGAAACTCATCTGACTTCCCTCAGCTCCTTTGTGCAACATAAATATAGCTATTGTTTCCTGACAAATAGTTTAATGCATAGATAGCTTCCCGGCATATTTAAATGGTTTGTCATTTCTGAATATGGTGAATTCTTAATCTTAAGAATTATTGAAGGATTTTTAAATTCTTAATATAGGGTGGCTGAAATCCATAAAATTGTTTTGGGCACTCCCATTTTCTTTCCCATTAGAAAAGTCCAAGGGTGATTATAAATTACTTCAAAATGTTCTCTTGATTTTAAAAATCGCTTCTTGTGATTCATGGTGAGCTATTATCCAAGAAATGCCAGTGTAAAGTTCCACTGATATAAAGGATTTGCTTGCAATTGTTTGGACATTTTATATACGGTGTTTGATGGAATGGGACAATTGAATACAGTTGCCTTAGCATGCCCACTTCATCCCGAGCCCCCCACCCCAGCTGACCCCCTCTGGGCATTCATATTCAGCTGGTCCCAGCTGCGGTGAGGGGCCCGGAATGAAGTGGGCATGTTAAGGCAGACATGTTCAATTGTCCTAGAGCTAGTATTTGAAACATGTGCAGATAATGCACCATACGATGGCCAAAAATCTTTTAAGAGAAAAGTCAGTCTTAAGGCTATGCAAATGCATTTATATATCATCAAACTGTCTTAATTGTGTTCTCAAGTGGCATCCTTGTTGATACTCTAGAGATTATGTCTTGTTGATCAGCCTGTTTGTATTTAGCCTAGTGATTTATACTCAATAGGACAAAAAGAAAACATTATTGTCGTTCACTTTCCTGTTAATGCCACTTTCCTTGATGAACATGATTGCTCGGGCGGGCTCCGTGATTTGGGCTCATTTGGAATGTATTTGTTTTGATTAGCAAATGTCACCTTAGCACAAGTTCCACCAGACTTCCAAACGGTCTCCAGCTAGTAACTTCACTGCAGATCTCTCAATATATAGTCCGGAAGCATTTTTGGTAATCAAACTTACTTTTCATAGCTTTGATATTTAATCCTGTGTAACAGTACAGAAAAGCCAATAAACTTGTCATGTCATTACTATAGAAAGAAATGTATTTATGGATTGCAGTTTAGCTCCAGTGAGGATTGTAGTTTAGCTCCAGTGAGGTGTACTGACATCTTGATGAGATTTAGATAGTGCTTTCCCATTGTATAAATAGCAAGTACATCATGAAAAACCATGACATTATGTTGGCATGATGGTAATGTAATGTTGTTAAAGGCTAGCAGGCCCTATGCTATGCGTAAACTAAATAGAAGTCAGTTTAAGTTAGCTTAATATATTTAAAATGACATTTGGGTAGTTTGCTGAAGGCAGTTCATCAACATTCATTTGATAATTATGTAATATTATTTAATGTGATTGGATTAGTTTGTAGACACAGATTATTTTAGAAAACACAGAGGAAATCTGCTGATTAGCTCAGTTCGGCTTCATCTGTTTTCTCATGGAAAATATGTTTTAAATGGGGGAAATATGAAACACGTTTTCTTCAAAGTAGTACTCTGATAAAACAAACCAATTTCTCCCTTCATTTTTGCCCAACTAAAGCAGTAGTTGATTGTGTCCTCCAAGGTCAGTTTATTCCTTGGAGTAACACTCTCTGTGTGGCACTAATTATTATTTCCTTGTGAGTGAGCAGAGATTCATATTTGTAGGGTGGACCAGCATTTAAAGGTTGGAATGTACGGATTATACTAGATTTTAAAAATAATTTGTTTTCCAAAACACACCAGCCAACCTAACTTTTATATATGGTTAACATAAACCACCCCATTGCCGGCAATGGGAAAAAAAGTCGCGATACGTCATGATACATCACGTGACGTTGCGAGTTTGACACCCCTGACATAAACAAAACAGCCTTGAAATCCAAACTGAGTTGACAATGAGTAGTGAGTACTGAATGAATTTTCCATTTCAAAACAAATGAAACTGGACTGAAACTAATCAGACTTATTCTATGTTTTTTTTAAAGGAAGATAATAAAATAATCCAATTTTGGCATAATAAAAAGAAAAATTATTATCCTACCGAGGAGAAAATTATACCCCCACCAAAATGGGCAGTAGAAGCTACTCAGTATAAACATGGTGCAAACCCCATACTTACTTGCACTGACAATGTTACCTAGTTGGATAATTAAATGTCAGCAAATAAAATAATCGAACTCAAGAGAGCACCAAGAAATCCACAGTTTAACCCTGAGCTCCATATATTCTTTTTTATTGGAAGTTAAATTTATTAATGTTTATTAATGTGTGTAATGAAAATTAAATAAAGTAGAATAGTCAGGAGAAAATGGTCTTCTTCACTAGAGATTTTTAAGCAGAAGCTGGCCAACCATATGTCAGAAATAATGTAATTGTAATCTGAATGTTCCCTGTTCTAAAATACTGTGTCTCTAATTGAATTATATAAACTACAAACAACATAAACAGGAAAATGAATTATTTATAGAGTTTTTAAGTACAAGAATCTAAGCAAAATATCCCTGTCATTTTACAACTCCATGCTTACTTCAGCAAAGATTAGGCCCATATTTCAAAACCAATTTCAGGCTTGTGGGACATGTTAATGCCATTCTGGATATATGATACCATGCAATCATAAATCAAAGTTTACATTTCTGCCTGGTATCCAACTTGCATCAATTCTACATCACAATCACTGCAACGTAGTCTTTTTTCAGAACTTGCCATGACAGCATTTTAAAATAACACTTTGAAGCAATACTTATCTCTGCCACCACCACCTCCTTCTTCCATTCCAGAAGTGCCACAACACTGTGTGCAAATATATTGGGCATGAGTATTTTTAAATTACATACTGCATTTGTGATGTTTCAGCGCATACCTTTCAACAATCAACTTACAGACATGAAAAAAGCTACATTAAAGGGATTCCTTGAAAGCCTTCATCTTGAAAAAAGAGAAGTAGTATTTTCCCTTTTCTTGTAAACATGAGAAACAGTTTATTAAAACAGAGTCCTCATAGACTGTTCATTATTATTTTCTTCTTGTGACACAAATTGCAAGAATTGTCATTAATTATTCCTTGCGTTGTTTCTTCCCCATGAAAAATCAGGTTTGTCATAGGGAAAAAACTGGTTTTCTAAGGCAAAGGCTAATTAACATAACTTTTTAATAATATGTGAAATTGTTTGTGGAATAGTAGTCAACTCAAATGCCCAGTTGGCTCCTGTGCAATCTTGTACTGTCATATCTTCATGTGTTTTTCCTCAGTGATGAAGCTGTTATAGTTTCACAAATAACACTGGTGTTATTATACTTAATATTAGTGACTTTCTCAGAAATGTCCTACTGAATTCAGTTAGTATCTCTTTCAAGTACTGATGCTTAAGGCAAGACTGGAGTATTAGATGCATGTGAGGATTTTTTGTCTACCTTGAATCTGATTGATTGATTGATTGATTGATTATATTTTTGAGTCCTAGTGACAACATACATTTCTCCATCATGAGTCAATATGCTTGTGCACTTTTTTCATCTTTGAAGTTTAGATGAATCTCTCTCTCTCTCTCTCTCTCTCTCTCTCTCTCTCTCTCTCTCTCTCTATCTATCTATCTATCTATCTATCTATCTATCTTATCTATCTCTATCATCTATGTAACAACATATGGATCTGTTTAGTAGTTTGATCTATGCTGTTCCTAATGTAAATGAATTTTGTCTATCAATAAGTAGCAGCATTATTCCTAATTATTGAAAACTAATCAGTATTAAGGCATAATGTAAGAAATCTAATGCTGTGGGTTGAAATCTGCCACTGTTTTTCATTTAAAAGGAGAAAAGTAAGAACAGCTGAATTCCATTGACATCCTTTCCGAAATAATGAATTTCTATTTTATGTACTTTCTATCAAAACAGAAAAAAGAAGTTAAAAATCTTTAATAAGTACACTGACAACCTGTTAAAAGGACTTTTTCGTTGATGATTTGTGGTTCTATATAAGGATTTCCTCTCCCCAGCCAAAGAATCATGATTTCACATTTTAAATAGAAAAAGAATATTTGCCAAACGGCAAATGAATTTCTGGCTGGCTCTAATGTCCTATAAGAGAAAGTTGCAACTACAGTACTTCAACTGATGATAAATGGATTATGGTTATTATATATTCTCACATAAACCAAGAATCTTACTTTAAAATAAAAGACATTTTTAAGTTGAAAATAAATGGCAATGCTCAAACAAGTCTCACACATGCACTTCTTGAAAAGAATCTTTATTCTGGAACAAGGTACAAAGAACATACTCTGAGCATTTATTAAGAATGTTTTTCCAGCCAATCAATCAATTTGATCAATTATTACTCATATTCCTTAAAGTTAATGGAGAAACCCAATTGTTGCCGTCTTCCAAAAGTTAAATTATTCCTATACCGATTAAACAGATAATCTGTAATTCTATTTTTCTTTTACTGTATTATACTTATAATAGTAACTGCAATATTTACTACAGAACAAAGATAGAAATATCAAATCTGGTACAATTTAAGCACTTCCTGCCATTTCATACAATTTACATTTATAAGACGGTAACACAGTATATATAGGAAAGGGAAAGAAGAAATAAATTATATGGAAATATAATGCTATAGCAAACCGTTCAAGAATATTTGACCAATGTTCTTCTATGAGAAAATAAATTATTTGACAGAACAGACTCACGGTTGCAAGTTGGGTATAAATTTATAATTCCAATGTTGCAGAATAGTTGTTAGAATATGAAGAGCCCCATATATGGGGAATATATCAGAAGAACCTGTACATGCAGTGAATACCATACCAAAATCTAGAAATGTAACATCCAAGCCCGTTTTTTCCCTCTCAGGCAGACAATGCTAAGCAGGGGTACAGAAAGTCTGCAGAGCACAAGTTTACTTCTCTATTATGGGGAGGTGAATTGGGAGAATCTGACAGCTGCTATTGTGTTGCTGTCTGGTTCCCACAATTCCCTCTGGTCTAAAATGGGGATTGATT
Organism: Azemiops feae; assembly: GCA_023970755.1. Taxonomy (NCBI): domain Eukaryota; kingdom Metazoa; phylum Chordata; class Lepidosauria; order Squamata; family Viperidae; genus Azemiops; species Azemiops feae. The sequence goes on from JALGBA010000838.1 coordinate 1,425,104, forward strand.
GAAAAGCATGCCTTATTCCTGTCCTCTTGGCTCTTGCTTCAGGACACAGCTGCAACGTCGGTTTTTTGTTTTTTTTCGTTTTTGTTTTACATGTTCGTTCTTCCTCTATACTTCATCTGGTGCACACCATTCATATTCACTTTTGTTTCTGATTTTTGTTTGCTAGTAGATACCCTGAGTAGCTGTAGCATTTTCACAAACTGTTGTGATGTCACCACTGTTTATTATTTCAGTAGCACAAATACCTCCCTAATCAGGACAGGTCCAGACTCTTTCTCAGCTCTGCCAGCAGCAAAAATAAATGTCAGTTTAGGAAAGCTCTAATAGATGCAAATCAGTGAATATAACAGCGATAATAATTTAAATATGTCCCTTAAAAATCCTAAAAAAAAAAGTGACTTTCTATTTTGACATGTCTTGTAGAAAACTGGAAACCATGGATTTAGTTTCTTCCTTTAAACCAGTGGTTCTCAACCTGTGGTCTGTGGACCCCTGGGGGGCTATGATGTCATTACAGGGGATCCTCGAAAACTTGAAGAAATGTTATGATTTAAATTTTGAGTTAGGTCTTGGGGGTCCACGGCCATGGTCTACGGCCACAAAAGGTATTTAAAGGGGGTCCATGATGAAGAAAAGGTTGAGAACCACTACTATAAACCAATTAAATACAACTTAGTAATACATTGTTTTTGAGACGATATAGAGCAGCATAATTTTGCTGCAGCATATTTATTCACTGCCAGTGTTATAGAGGCAATTAATTTCATTCCAAATACCCCTATATGAAACTCACATGGATTTTACATTTGAGGGCCTGCAGCTTAATCTCACAGGTTGCTAAATGACAAATAACCTTTTCCTTGTTAAGTTTCAGAAACTAGAGATGAAATTGCCTAGCTAAAAAAAAATAAAGGGGGGGCATGTTTATATTTTAAGATGTAAAAAGGAAGGAGAGTGATCTAGAGAAGATTACATTCCATAGGATGTTTGCAGACGGGGTGTAAATCTTACGGAGTGATTTGATCCTTTCTCTGGTAAATCCCTGGATATTTATTGTGCTTAGTCCTTCCTTGTTCCTACTGCAGACGTGAAGTTTTGTGCAAACAGAGAACTTGTGTTTCCAAGCAATGAGTCATGGTGAAAAACAGATGTGAACTGCATTTGTCTTACCGACAATGCTTAACTTTACCAGCGTCTCCTCCATGTAGCAGAGGATGTCAGGACTCTGTGAAGAGATCCTAACAGAATTGTCATGTTAAGGGTATGCCAATATTGGGGTAGGTGAGAAAGTCACAGTTTTCTCTTTGGGGGGAAAAAGGAATGGCATTTATGTTTCGGTACAAAATAGACGTGGCAAGAGGCACTCCTTGCTGGAAATAGATGAGCTCCAATTGGCTAAAACATCTCTTGGCTTTCAATCCCATGTGGGTAGCCTCATAGAAAACTAAAATACCTATTACCATTTAGGCAAAACTTCAGAACAGCCAGCTCAAGCGATGCTTCATTTAAATTATGATGCCAGAAACTGGAGTGATGGTAAGGCTGACCAATTAAAAAATACCTGTGTATAAACAATTGCTCTAATGGCATCAAAGGAGAATTGTAGGCTGCTTTCATAGCAGAATGCTCTTGCAAATAGAACAACTTCACAAGGGAAAGTTCATTGCATCCATACTACCAGCATGTGTATGGACAAGTCATATACCAGAGGTCACCAACCTTTCTTGGTTGGCGGACTGGAGGGAAAGGGAGGGGGAAGCACACACTGGGCCGCGAGCATGCGTGATACTTGCTAACCCTGCCCCGTTCTTGTGCACAGCACCCTGTTTCTGCGCCCTGCAGCACGGCGTCGGCCCCTTTTTGCGCATCGAGGTGCAGCAACATCCCATTTTCGCGCCCTGAGGTGCGGCGTTGGCCCGTTTTTGTGCAGCGTAGTGGCACGGTGTCCCTTTTGTGCCCTGAGGTGTGGCATCGGCCCATTTTTGTGCCCCGAGGCACAGCGGCATCCCATTTTCATGCACCAAGGTGCAGCAGTGGCCTGTTTTTGCACCGCACGGTGTGGTGGCCTGTTTGTGCCCTGCGGCCGCAGCGCTAGCACGAGTGGGGTGTGTGTGCGCACATGTTCTGTGGCACAGTGGCCAGCAGCCCACTACCAGCCCACAGGTTGGGGACCCCTGTCATATACACATACTGTATAATTTTCATTTTTAAATTTCTGTTTATGTATTTAGCATATATTACCCTTTATCAAGTAGTATGTGTGTAATATGACCAAAAACATTTATACAGGGCAGTTTTCTTAAATGTGTCAATTTGCATTATTTATTTCCATATGATTTATCTCAGTATTTTTAATCACAGAAATTAAGCTGCAAATATTGCATCACATTTAATAATTTAGGATTTACATAATATACTTACACATAAGTGGTTGCCACACATTACAAAATATCACAAATCCATACAATAAATGGTTCAGAATGCAGACTCAACCACTGACTTAAACTGTATTTATGTCTGTAAAGGTATGTCTGCGTGTATTTATTATTGACAAAATCGTGTTTTAAAATGAAGTTATTTCTTTTCAGCTCAGAGAATCCTTTAAAGATCTCAGAAAGAAATTCAACAACATGAAATTCAACTACAGCAAGAAAACGGAAAAAGCACGAAATCTGAAAACTCTAAGAATTCAAATTCAACAAATCGATGCTTTTTCTGAAAAATATCAGGTAATATTTATAGCAGTTAGAGCACAGAATGCATGCACGAGGTTTATTCTGAATGCACACAGATGACTGGAGTAATCTGTCAAACGTTTCTTCCATTTGCCGCTGATGTAATAGAACACCAAAGGTCACATCATTTTCTTTTAATAATTGACTTAGGATAGGTTGTGCATGTGTGTTTTAAAGCTAGAAACCAACTCGGCTTTCTCAGTCTGTTTTTCTTTTTTATAATTCATCATTATTATTGTGATTGCTATTGCCATAAACGTGCTTTCACATGAACAAACATTAAAATGCCTGGAAAAAATCTTACCAAACACGTGTAAGATCTCATCTGCCAAGATGATTGATGATGCCATGCAGCAATGCTTTGGCTTTGTCTTCACTCAGAATTATAAAAAATGGGATTCCATGAAATGTTACAAATACACACTGAAATGGTGAAGTGCCTTTTATTTCCTTTGCTCGCCAGTAATTTTGCTAATACTACACAGCATAAATATACTAACATGGTTCTTAAATTCTTCTTCTGTTTTTGGGAACAGGTACTGAGAAACAAGTTAGAGAATCTAAAGAAGAAAGTTTTAGGTTCTGTACCAACTCAACCAAGTGACAAAGCCGAATTTATTTCTGCATCAGTCAATGAATTAGAGAAACAGCTGACTGAATTTGGGAAGATTATGGAAGATTACAAGAAAAATTTGGAACTGATGGAACATTTACAAGAGATGATGGAAGAGGTATAACAAAAAAAAATCTCAAATGTCTTTTGTAGCTAGGATAAGATGCCAGCTCTGAGATTTAGGAAACAAATGTAGACTCCATATGTCTGTCATCGATCAGCTCATGGATTTAATTAGCAAAAAGGTGCTTAAATGAATATAATCATTCAATTTTTAAACACTGGTTTCTTCTTATTTTACTTGAGTTTTACTAGACTAGCCTGTTTGCTCTATATGTTTTCCTGAACTAGTACTTTATAATAGTAAAGTAATTGTAGGGCAAAGAAATGAAACCCACAAGTTCCCATTCCATCTTCCTTTGCTTAAAGTGTATATTTGGGCACAGAAAATGGTATTAGAATGCAAATGAGGAAGAATATTAGAATGTATTTCTTGCTGAATAATATAGGTAACAAAGACTGCCAACATACATAGTTGGATGTGCAACTTGGTAACATCCTGGTGGATTATCAGAGCATCTGGCATTCAGGTATTGCCGAGAAATGCCAGTTAGCTCTGCAATAAAGTCACAATATTGCTGTGGACAAAAGGTACATCTGGTGTATATTACTAAAACCTGGCTGAGCAGTGTTGCCATATTGGAAATCTGTCCAGGTGGATTTCAGCCTCAAGAGCTGGGTAACACTTTTACTGTGAGAGTTTATCAATGACCAGAGTCACTGTCCTCAAAGTAGTGGGATTTGAATGTCTACATATTAGATTGAGGCACAGGAATGAGTTAGGAGTGCTGTTGGGTTGAATTGGGCCAGGAGAGCCCCTATGGCAACTATGGGCTTGTCTCAAGTAATCTTGGACCTGACGGATTTAGGTGGATATAGGGGTTAGACTTTGCTATCATTTTGGAACAGTTGTTATATGATCTGGATATGGAAAGTATGACCATCATCCTTTTCTCATGGTCAAATCACTTCCTGGTCCAGATGTAATTGATAGATCATGAACTGCTCCAGGAACCTTATTTATTTATACAATTTATAGGACCAGCCAATCTGCAAATAGCAATTCTGGCTGGCTGACATAGTATTAAAAATATAAAAGAGCCAAGTACTGATATTTGCTTGGCACCAAGTTACCTCCAGTTACCTTCAGCACTTCTCCCACTAGAATTGGCCCAACCAATCCAATTTTGCTGAGGGAACAGCTTGTGGTTCTGTCCTTTCAGGAGACAAGAGGGTCCAAGGCTCAGTGCCAGTCCTAATGAGTCAGGATTCATTAATTGAGGGAATTGGTTTTGGAACAAGAAAGTCAGTAGATCTCCTTTGTTGCATTGGGTTTAATGCAGTACTATACCTTAGATTAAGAACAGCAGTAGTAGCAGTAAAAGTGACTAAAGGAAATCAACTATTATAACTATATTATTTATTTGTTTGTTTGTTTGTTTGCTTATGCAATGTATATAGTCACCCATCTCACAAACAAGCAAAAGGAATATAATGTATAAAATTAAGGACTAACATGCTGATCCAGAATAATAGTAATTGAAATAGTAATGATGATAATCATCTATATTGTATTATGATATGTTATGTTATGTTATGTTACGTTATGTTACGTTACGTTAGACAAAGAATTGGAGAAGATCACAAAGAATCAAGTTGAAAGATTATGGCATAAACTGGCCATGGTCTTCTCAGTGATTGTCAGCACACTGGGTGGCAGAGCAAAAAATCTTGAATAACATTTCGAAAAACTGTATATTGACAATATTTTTATCTGTCAATTACAAGAGGCCATTCTGCTTGGCTTCGCACATACAGTATACTGCCAACACATTATGACATTGAAATGATAAGAACTCAATGAGTATGAAAACCAATGCCAGCTAAAGAACTGATAGCTGTGACTTCACACTGTTGTGTATATAATAATGATAATCATACACTCAAATACACGCATACATACACACATACATACACACACACACACACATACATACATACACACAAACACACTATGTTCTATCTATCTATCTATCTATCTATCTATCTATCTATCTATCTATCTATCTATCTATCTATCTATCTATCTATCTATCTATCTATCTATCTATCTATCTATCTATCTATCTATCTATCTATCTATCTAAGTGCCTAAAAATGTGGTTAAAGTGCTAGCCTTGGATAAGAGAGTCCCAATCTGAAGTTCATGCTCAGCCATGATATATCTGCTTTTACTATGTTAGTGACATGGTGTGGAAGTTTGTTACCTTAGGAACAGTTTTATCAAATGAGCCTGAACTTCTTGCAAGGTTATCAAGAGAGGGTGTTAAATAGACTCTGGGCCAGATCATAGGCCCTTCTTGCAGCTTCAGCTATATGAAATGCACTGGAAATAATTGGTCCCTTTGCTCCTGGTTTTAGGAAGCTTCTGAAAACCTTTCTTCTTAAAGTGGGCCTTAACTGCTTATTCAGATTACTATTATGATAGATAGATTGGTGGATTGATTACTCTTAGGTATAGTATCTTTTGTTTTATGAAATAACTGAATTTCTTTTACATTCTGTAAGCATACTTCTGAAATGACATCTCAGGCAATTCTGTCTGTCTCCTATTTTTAGTAATAAATTAGTACCATTCCCAGTGCAGAATTGCATGACTGACCACTTCCTGCTGAGTACTTGAAAATATTCTCACTTATAGTGAATGGTTGATACAAATGTTGACAATCTTGTACATATTTTATGAATGTCTTGCAACTTGGAATCCTGACAGTTATTAAAGCAGCCACTTCTTTTCTCTTTCAATATAACTGAAAGGCAGCGTGGAGGGAGACACTCATGAAATTAATATAAGATTATCAGAGTTTTGACAAAATGTTCTCTGTAGTAGTATTAAATTAGTAGTCCAACATATTGGGTAGGATCTGAGATAGGTGAAAATTGTCCTATAGCAATAAAGGAATGAAAATTTAATGTATTTGGTTGCACAGTATTTTGATTGATTGACTGACGGATTGACTGAAGTTGTTGATTCTTACATCGCTAGATTTTTTTTTTCATGAAGCAATGTTTCACATAATGATTTTACTGGGAAAAAATACCAGTATTGGAATTTTAATTCCCTTTCTCTTACATAGTGTCAATTTTGGTGTGAAGAGGCAAGTGCAACAGTACTTAGGGTTGGAAGATACTCAACAGAGTGCAAGACAAGGGAAGCAGTGGAAATACTCTACAAGCAATTCAAGAAGTTTATTGATCCTGTGGTCCCTCAGCAAGAGGAAAGAATCCAGCAGCTTACTAACCTTGCTAAAGAATTATATGGTAAAAACATGCAACTTAAAAACTTGATGCATACACTTTGATTATTGAGTTACTGTTATTCCAAGATGAATGAATATTAGTTTATTAAAAAAAAATTATAGGCAATCTTTGGAGGATTCTGTAAAGATTAATACTAAAGTGCAGAGCCATAAAATATCAGACTCATATTTCAAAATCTGCGATCTGGTTTTTTGACATAGATACTTCTGAAAACAGCTCCAGAATGCAGTAGCCCAAGACAAGGGAAAATGCAGGGTAATGACAATTCAGCTGGTCAATGAGCTCCTTTCCTCCATCCCTCTTTTTTTATATATATATAATATTTTATTAGTTTTCTAATTTTACAATTAAACATTTAAAAAGCAACATGGTGGCTGGGGTAGTCAATAATTCAATAACATACATAAATCTTTAGCACAAATCTCAAGTTACAACATCAAATATTTCCTCTCTTTTTCCCTTAATATCTACTATCTCATATTGAGCTAATATAGTTCTTATTGTTATCAACTAAGTAAAACCATCTTTGTTACATTAATCAATAGTTTTTAGCTTATACGTATCTTAGTTGTGTTTGCATTCAATCCTTATATACAATCAATGTCCTGTTACTGCTTTTTCCCCAGGCTTTAATTTCCCCTCAATATTCAAGTTAACATTTGGTATATTATAATTTCCAAGCTTTAGGCGACCAGAGTTTCCCTTATCTTAACTTCTACATTTCCCCCTTTTTATAACAAAATCTAAAATTCTAAATACACATCTTGTCTATTTGCATATAATCTTATTATATTTTCTAAAAGTTATCTATTTTTCACCATATTAAACCAAAAGTCTATTACACATTTTATTACACATCTTACCTATTCAATTATTTTCCATCTATTTTCCACCATATTCAACCCACTAATCAATAGTATAAAATCCCCTCTACTAGATCAAAACCCTAGTTTCTTTCAGCCTTACTCTGGCTTTTTTCCTTTGCCAACTAACCTTCCATGTCAGTACTTTTGAATCCTTATTATTATATGTATTATTTGAAATAAGAAAGACCATTTAATTACAGTTTTTTTGGAAGGACTAGCCCAATTATATTCATTTAATCTCCTCTCTATTACTCCAATTTCCCACAATTGTCCTGATAAATTTATCTTCCACTCAATCTGTTCTTCTTCCTTTTCCTCAAATTTCTTCTGATTTATGTAAAAAGTCTTCCATTTTCAATGTTGTCACTCTCTTTTCTAATTTTCCTGTTGGCTGGATCTGTTGGTAAGTTGGGTCTTCTGTCTTAGTATTTAGTTGTTCCACTTCTCCTGTTACTTGCTGCATTGTTAGTTCTTTGGTTGTAGTCAAGATCTGGGTTTGTATATCTAAGCTGGCATCTTGTTCCTTTATGTTGCCTCTTATTTTGTTACACGCTGAAAGAATGGTTTCGTGTATTGATTTCAACATAAAAAGGATTTTTTCCTGATCTTCATCCATATCCTCTTGATAATGTATTAAGTTGAAAATTTTAAAATCAAATGTTAAAAATAGTTTTTTGTTTTTTATAGCTAGGTATGGGACGTGTTGTAGGTAGTCTTTATAGTGGAAATTGTTTGCCAAGTAAGAATTTACAGTCCAAAGTATTCCATCATCTTGTATAATAACAGATACTTCTTATGTAAACAATTTCCCACGTATAGCTCTGAAAATCAGCAAAGGTTTATCTTCATAGTTCAAACAGGCCAGATATGCCACCCTGCAGTTCCTTCTTTACAGCTGAGTTTTTCACAGGTGGTATCTGACAAGGTCAAAGAGTTTTTTCTAAATTCTAGGTTTCAAGCCAAGTCTCTTTTAGTCAATAACAAATTGTAATACCATACTTCACCACAAGATGTCACCGATGCCATTTAAAACTTTTTAAGTCCCCCGTTTTTATAATAGTTTTTCAAAATTTATTTCTTTTCTTTTTAGATAAAAATCAGCATATCCAGTAGAAATAGGAATAAGAAAACTTTTAGGAAAACTTTTTAGTCCCCAAATTTCAAAAGTATATGTATCCAATTAGATTAAAATTGTTTTTATAATTGCTTTGTTTCCCCTGGATAATCAGTTGCCGCTGTTCTTAGAAGGTGGGGCAGGAATTCCCTTCTCTCTCTCCTCACAGGGGGAAAAATACTTAGGGCAGCTTTTGCAGGAAAGATATTTAGAGTCTTAAAGAGAAGATCAGATCTCACCCAGTTTCATCCGCGTTGCTTTAAAGGTGCTTGGTAGTAATTTTGACCGGCTGTCAGCAGCTTAATGATGAGCCATATTTCTATGGCTGGTCTCCCCCGCCGGTTAGGAGAGCTGCCCCGGATCAAGCGGAAGGGCTGCCGCCCTCCCGCGATCAAGCAGGGATCCCCTCCTTGCTCGTTACCCCTACAGGGCGACTTTCGACCCTTTCCAGGGTCCCCCAGTGGGATGAAATTGGATGCTGAAGACGGAGTTCGCCTCCATGTGTCCACAGGCTCCGATGGCAAACCGGAAGTCCCCTCCATCCTTCTTTTTGTGTAGAAAAGGATTAGGGATTTTTGTTACTGCAGGATTATTGCAGACTATGGGTAGGCCTGTAATTTTCTACCCTCCTTCTCAGCATTTGAAGTCAACTAAAGGAATAATCTTTAAGGTTATGGAGTGTAATACCAGTAGCAGCATAAAGGTACTAATAATTTCTACTAAGGAATGTTTGACAAATCTTAAATTTATGATTGTTTCCCCAGTCTATACTTGTGTCCTGTCTTTCTGATACTTTCATACAGTCACTAGCACCCTGAGAGAAAAGACTACAATTGTCATTTTCAATACTCACAACAAAGGGTATATTGATCACTGAGACTGAAAATTGGAATGCTAAATGCTAAACGAATTATTCTTGAACATATAAATGTCAATTTTTTAAACTTTTAACATTAAGCCAAAGTGCTATAGTGATTAAACTGTTAGACTAGAAGCATCTAGTTCAAGCTCATAGAAGCTCATGGTAACTTTGGGCCAATCTCCTCTCTCAGCCAAATCTGCCTTGCAGGATTGTTGGAAAAGTTGGAAGAGGGAATACTCTACATGTCAAACTGCCGGCCCATGGGCCGGATGCATCACGCTGAAACCGCGCCCACCCCATTGCCAGCAATGGGGAAAAAGTCGTGATATGTCATGCGACGTCACATGACGTCACGAGTTTGACATGCCTGCTCTATACCCTGCCTTGAGTTCCTGTACAAAAGGCAGAATATAAATTTAATAAATAAGTTTATTTAAAAAACAGTTCCTGCTTCATTGTATCTTAATTATCTGGAAGAAAGTTTCACTGAACCTACTGCTGGGACTTATTTCTAAGTAATCATGCAAAAAGGGTTCCAGGGCCTGGAAAATAGGTGCAAATTTTCTGGGACCCAGTCAAAGTTATCAGGTTTTCATTCACATGTCCTATCATTCCTTTTTGTAAACTACAGGTAATGAAGAAGGAAAGAAGTATGTTGAAAAAATAGCAGCAAAACACAAAGTAGTTCTTGGTTCTGTCGGTGAATTGTGTAGCTCCTTGACAGAACTTGAAGACAAGCTTGGGGTAATGTTTTCTTTCTATAGAAAATATATATATATATATATAATTTTACAGCAGAATCTATTAACTTTTTATGCCATTAAAATATGCTGTGGAGATGCAGGGCAGAGATTTAAGGGCAGTGAGTAAGTGAGCCAGCTAGTGAATAATAAAGACATAAACACTCATGGCATGCAGAGAAGGTGCTTCCAGGGGCTACTTCTAAGACAATAGCTGAGGATCCTTTGGTGTCAGTGGATTTCTAAACACATGACACAAGATTCTATCCATACATTGGATTGTAATCTGAAGAGTCTAGAAGTCAGACATGAGTTTAAAAATGAAATTCAAGTGCTGAGCCATTATGGTGTCTGTTTTCACTTGGGGTGGGGCATGTCTGAATAAGATTTCAGGGAAAGCTGCTTTTCTATCACAGCATCCTCTAGGTCTTCCACTATATCCCAATGGCCCACAATTTACTTAACATGAGGGAGGAGGGCTTGGGGGCAGATTAACATATTCTGGGGAAGAGACCTGTCTCACTCCTTCAATAGCAACCCTTCTTTTAAGAAAGCATACTGCTGCGTATGTCTACTGCTGTTTTATCAAATTTTGAGTTACAGGGTTTCTTTAACGTTTTGCAGTTTCCTACTTCTGTGGCACTTTTTAGTGATATGAGCCACCTAGAAGGACAGCTGTGACATAACTAAACATGACGAACATACTGTATCACGAACAAATACAAAGATTATATTGGGTTACTTTATGTGAATCTGAATCCCAGATCTCCTGCTGCAAAAGCTTGCATTTCCTTGCTTGTACTGATAAAACGTCAAAGCCCCTGCTGTGGAAAATTATTTATACTTAGGTTCTACTTTTGGCTTTGTTTCACAGGAAGATTCATTAAAAGGGAAATCATCAAATTCTAATAAGTTTGATGATGAGCTAAGAACAGAACAAGACAGTCAGAAACTGAAGATAGATAAAGAGGATATAAAAGAAAAAGTATATGAGCTGAAGAAACAGGTTTGTACTTTTTCCCCAAGTAAATGTTGTGTAAATCAAACTAAGGGCTGATATTAGATAATTAATTCAAGCATGAAAATTCTTAAAAGAAAAATCTCTTGCCTGGAAAATATATAATTAGGGAAACATCTCCCACACTGAATTATTTGCTTTCTTATCAGCTAAAATGAATCCATTTATGTCATAAACTTGTGTACTTTTTAGAAGGCTTTTTAACATTATCTGAAAGCCCATTTATAACTAAGATAGAAAGCACTGTTATTTCATTCAGCATGGAAAAGGTAACATTAAGAAAGATAAATGGTGTTACTTTCCAGAGAGGGAAAAGTCAGGTTAATCTTTTTCAGCAAATCCAACATAGTCTTGTGGAACCGTCAAGGCTAATTAAAGATTAATATATTTATTATATATACCATCTCATGATTCATGAAGGGTAGATTTGTCTGAGGAGTATTATATTTGTGTATACAATGTTGGGAAGTAGGATAGGAGATGAGGAAATACATAAGAAAAGGTGGAAGGCAATGGTCACTTCTGGACAACCAAAATGTTTGTCTTTCAGTCCTGGGAATTCAAAGTTGATACATACTGTCCTGTACATTTGGATCTGGGCATTCATAGAACTTGCTGTCAGACTGTCAGACAATCATTTCTTGCCCTTTCTGGCCAGTGAATAATAGAAGAGAGGAGAGGAGAGGAGAGGAGAGGAGAGGGAGAGGAGAGGAGAGGAGAGGAGAGGAGAGGAGAGAATAAATTCTTATCTTCATTTCATGAGCTCCAAACTGCATCTGTAGCTGGAAACTCCAATCTCCATAAGAATTGCACTGGGTAGCTGGTTGACAAAGAATAGTTCTACATCCCAGTCTCCTACATCATCATTTATCAAGTCCTTCCTCCAACATTCAAACAATTGGTATAGGAAGTATACTCACTTTACAAACTATAATCCACACATCCAATTAAATCAAGTATCAGCCATCAAAACACACACTATAATTGTTCATAGCAAAAATACTCCTATCTCAAATACTGTTTAAAAAGGACAGTACCCCCCATCCAAAATAAGGCCCTCAAGAAAATTCAAGAACAAGGTGTGAGTTATGGATGGTTCAAGGAAGCACAGCAAATATACTAGTTTTTTTCTCCATAATAGCTATTATAAAGTGTAACTTAAATTGGCAGTAGATAAAAGTATCCTACTTATTTAGAAAATAATGCTACGGGCATTTCTTTATGCACACAAAGAGGTTTTTAAAAATTATCCTGTGAAAGCCTGGGATTTGGACAATACACCTCATTTTTTCATGTACTCGGTTACTAAAATTATTAATGTTTCTGGAGTGGGGCAGAAATTCTTAAACATGCAATGTTTAGGTATTGACACTGCCTCTTGCTTTGTTTTAGAACCGGGGTGAGCAGAAGGTATATTAAGATCCCCTTATAGATCTCTGAGTGATTTCTAGTAGGGGAAATCACAGTTTAAACAGGAAAATGTTCCTCAGTTTAAAAGTTTGTGGTGTTAAATTTAAAGGAAAGGAAACCAACAATTTTAAATTATTGATAAATAGCTGGATTTGCATAACTTCCTGGGAGCAACAAACATCAAACATAGGAGTAAAAGAGCTGTGCCTGATTTAAAAAAAATGTAGTTAGGTTAGCATCCTGTGTCCTACACTAGCCAAGCAGGTGCATCAAGAAATAAAATATCTTTTCCATCCTGAATATCTGTAGAAACTGAGCTCCATAATACACCATGAATACAGATGTCCCATTCATTATTAAAGCAAATAGCTAGCTATAAAATTATCCTTCATGATAATAACATTCAAACTAGAGGCCACCTCAGTAACTGTCTTTTCAGAATCTGTTATAAATGCGGATCATCGGGGGACACAAAGCTATGGGAGAAAGAGAATATTTTCCTTCTCAATATAATGTTTGTGTTATGGTAGTGCAAATAGAAACCATAGATGTTAGTTCAGTATTACTTTTCTCTGTTTATTGCAATCTATAGTCTGACGTTTACATAATTAGCTTAATAAATTAAAAAGCATAATTATTTTTTTCAGGGATGATGCCAGCTTAGAAATGATTGCTACGATTGCAATAATAATACATTTCCGAAAAATGTGGGGGAGGGGGGAAATCCCCTTAAGTTGTGTGTTTGCTCAAAATGATATCTACTCTTCTTTTCAAAGATTATTTTAAATTGGACTAAATGGCCCTTCTGACAGAGAACTAGACAGATCTTTAAAATTTAATATACCAAAGAAATGTGTGAAAAAAGGCTAGCCAAAACAAGTTTTACAGACATTATTTAAAGTCTCTTTTGCATCTGTCCTTCCCTTCCCTTTCTCCTCCCCTTGCCTTCCCCTTCCTTTCTATTCCTTTGCCTACCCTTCCCTTCGCCCCACCCCACCCCTTTTTTTTTTTTTTTTGCTTTTAAGAAAGAGAAGGACTTGGCTGAGACTTCAGTGATCTGCCCAGCTGTTGAGGAGTCCATTTCACAGGACACAGAGCTGTCTTCTGCTGCCAAGGAGGACAGCTTTCACACTGAGCTCCTGGCAGAAGATGCACTCTCTGGAGACGAATATGAGTGTATATCTCCTGATGATATTTCATTGCCTCCACTTTCTGAGACCCCAGAATCCAACCTTCTGCATTCGGAAACAGAACTAGAAGAACCGCATAGCAGCAGCTCCCGTAGTCTGCATGTCAGCTCTTACACTGTGCAAATGCCAATAAGTGCTGGCAGCAAAAGAATGGAAGATGATTCCGATCCCTTAACCTCTATTGCTTCTGCTGATGTGCCTGGCCACAGAAAGGAGTGCATATCAGAGCAGCTAGGAGGTTTTTCTCCTTCCACCCTAGGCAGCCATTCCAAGTGCAAGATAGAATCTCCATTTGCTCATAGTTCTCCAGAAATGCCTGCCACTCCCCCTGTTTCCTCGACATTCAAGACAAAGGCTGTCTACTGCATGAGGAGTGAAGTGCACGAGACCCATTTGCAATGTCACGAGGCTCCCAGAAGCATGAGAGAAGCACAGAGCAAATTGCATGACAGAAATAACTTTACTAAAAACCAGGCTAGGCTGCATGCTTCATCCAATGCATTTTCAGGTCTCTTTCAATCAGACTCCACGGGAAACTGTCAGAGGCAGATGGCTACCGGAGAAGAGATTAAAAGCATATCTGAAAAGAACAGCAAGGTCAGCTTCTCTGGACAGGCACCTAACTTCTCCAAGCTTCTGTCTAATGTAACTGTCATGGAAGGTGCTCCGGTGACTTTGGAAGTAGAAGTAACAGGATTCCCAGAACCTACATTGACCTGGTGGGTAGCTTACAATGAAAAAACCTAAATATAAATAGGGTAATCCAGCAAACACCAATCTGAAAATCAGATAGACTCACAAGCATTCACATCACATTTCCACATAATTCCATTCTCACTGAGTTTACACAATATTAGCACGTACTGTCAGGTTCCAGATTCAAAATAATTCATGCACATTCAGTCTATATGTTTTAAGTAGTATCTGAAGATGAGTGAAATTAAAACATTTCTATTTAGCAATAAAACATTCCAGTTATTAAACATTACAACTCCTTTTTATAAGAATTGAAATCTTAGAAAATCCCTCTGTGTTTGAAGAACAGCTTTATTGTAGCTACAGAAACTTGAGTAGAGAAGAAATACCATACTCTGTGTTGGATTCAGTTTATCTCATGTCTAGCAACTCAACCACACTGAAACTGGATCTGTAAGCCCATAGATGTAAGTTCCTAGTTTGTGAAGTTTGCCAGAGAATGCCTATATAAGACTCACGTTTATACTTTAGTAGGATTCATAATTATGAGACAATTGGCTTCAATATTTATTTGCTTTGAAAATGGTAGTCCAAAAGTCCTTCTGTTTCTGCAGATACTTTCCATATAAAGGTGAGAGAATCAACAGGTATAATTGGCCAACTAACAAGAGAGTAAGACAAGATTTATAATATTGAAGGATAATGAAAACAAGCTTTCCTGGGAGTATTTATCAGAGAATATATATATATATATACACTAAATAAATCTGGTCTCCAATGCACAGAAAAGTTGGTGCTAAATCCCAGAGTTGGCAAACAGTAATTAAATTGCATTTATCTTTTGTGTGTAATTATTGCACATTCAGACAGAGGGAGAGAGAGAAAGAAAGAGAGAGGCGAGAGAGAGAGAGAGAGAGAGAGAGATATCTTTATGTATTAAGCCTAATGTAGAACTTAATACATT
Source organism: Azemiops feae (assembly GCA_023970755.1). NCBI lineage: Eukaryota > Metazoa > Chordata > Lepidosauria > Squamata > Viperidae > Azemiops > Azemiops feae. The sequence goes on from JALGBA010000838.1 coordinate 1,440,693, forward strand.
CATGACAGAATGGAAGTGAATAAAGAGGGAGTTAGCTCAATAAGTTCCAGATTGATTCTAAATTCATCTCTCATTAGTGGTTATTTCCCTTCACCTTTCTAGAGTTGTCTCTTTTTTATTATCATTTTTTACTTTTTCGATCATAATATTCTATCGTATCTAATAGTGCTAAATATAGAAAGAAAGCAGAATTTGAAAGAGAAAAACCTTTTCTTCATGAGTATGCATAACAAATCTGAAAGCAACTAACACACTTGATAAAATTTGCTAATAATTAAAAGGCATTTTTTTAAAAAATCAGTCACTACAGCTTGCCTGAATCACTAATCCAATTCTTAAGAGTTGTTTCTTTTGTTCTTTCTTTTTAAAAGTGGAATTTTCTATGTGAATTTTAGGAAATTGTTTTAAATGAGAACTGCTAATAGTAACAAGACTACCAGATAGACTATTGCGATATAACTGGTTCTACTGTTCAAAAATTTGCTTATTATACTCCATAAGATACCACTTTGTCTTGCAAAGGCCAAATGATGGTCAAAAATCAATGTCTAATTTTTTCATGTCATCAATAGTGGAAAGAGAAACAGATATAGAGCAGGACTATGTGAAGTGACTAAAATTCATTACAGTTAAGCAATTTGGGCATAGAAGTTTTCTGATTTACGTAACCAAAGTGAAGAGGTCACCTAATTGTTCTTTGTGTGACCCTGAAGCCGAAATGCTGTTTGTGTGACCCTGAAGCCCTTCATGTTAGTGCCCAGGAGAAGGCCCTTTCAGCCTTTTTCCCCCCCAGTGCTGGCCAAGAGCTTCGATACTGAAAGCTTTTATATTCTCCATAGCAAGTGCCAAAGTCACCTAGGAGCTTTGGGATTGCCTGAAATGTGCATCAGAGTTCTTAGACAGTATGTCCCGGAGGAGGTGAGCTAGCAATATTGCCCACCCTCTTATTCTAGTATTTGCTAGCCTAAGCTCTTTTCCTTCAAAATATCCCACATTGAGACACATCATGGGGACCTTGCTCTGTTTTACTACTGGATACAAACTTAATAAAAATTTCTAGCAGGGTTTTTGCCTGTATTGAAAATGTATGAATTTAAGATCCATTTTCTCCTCACTTACATCAATAAATCAACAATGATAGCAATTAAGTTCATGGGATATATTTACAGGAGAAAACCAACACTTTCTGTATAAATGTTTTTTGTACACAGTATTTCAGCCTCTAGCCTAGTCATACTGCAGTCAAATAAAGTCTTAAGAGAAGATCCATTTTTAAAGAATATTTCAGTTTTTAGGGTGTTATTTTATTTCCTGCTACTAATATCTTTCTTTTATTTTTTTTTAACCACAAATCATCTTTCTTTTAAATATGATGTGGTGGGAAGCTACGATTATAAATAGTTTCTACTGTTAACCTACTTTCATATTCCGTAAGAGTTTGCCTGACATCGCAAATTATCATTGCTTCAACCAACATTCATGTTAACCTGACTTGAAACCTGACTCTCTACTCCAGGTACAAGAAGGGCCAGAGAGTGATGGGAGATGAGCACATAAAGCTCTTACACCGGGATACACAATATACATTGTTCATTGAGAAGGTGTATGATTCAGATGCTGGACTGTATGTGGTTCGGGCTAAAAATTCTAGTGGCACAGTGTCCTCCAGTGCCATCCTCCGGGTGAAAGGTAACTGGCCATCTATAAAAAGAGTAGACTGGATAACCCTTTGCGCTTTCTACTTGATTGCATCACTTGCCCACTGGTTGTTCACTTAGCACAGCCAATTGACTTCACTGGACTTTAACACTCACCAAAGGAGACAACAGCAAACAACCATATTTTGATGCACCTCACTTCACCTTTGACACTCTTGCTTATCACTCACGCTGAATGGAGTGCTTTTGATATTCCTGTCACAGGCATACTAAAGGAAGTTATCCTTTAGTCTACAGTACCATGGTATAACGCAAAGAGATATGTATGCATGGGGGAAAATGTTCTTTATTAAATAGATAAGATGATTGTATTAATATAATTATACCTCTAAAGGTTATGAGAAAATATGTCACTGGGCTATGATTGATCTGTGCAACACAATATGCTTGCTTCATTCTATATACAGCTTACAAATATATTGTTTTGATGCTACTTTATGAAAAAGTAATATATAGAGAATTTGTTTGAACATTTTACACACACACACACACGTACAATATTGAACAGATAGATATATCTTTTCAAAAAGATTATCTTTGCCTTGGTGAACCTTACGTACATCAATTCTATATAGAAGGTCACTATTAAAGCTGAAAAAACAGTAGCTTAAACCACTAACAATATAAACCTATGTATGAACATTTAGTCTATGTTTAATACAACTTAATTCCTGTTAGGATTGCAGTCACAATACTTATTCTTTTAAAAATTTAGAAACATCAAACAATTTAGCATGAGAAAGATGAGAAGTATTTGTTTGAAATGAGTGAACATTTTAAAGAAAATGTAATAGGCACAAGGCAAATAATGGAAATAATTTTAAATTATTAAAATAATGAAAAATTGACAACATATTGAAATTAACAGTAAAACATAGAGACTAAACTATTTTTTATTTTTTAAATGTGATTAAAAAAAGCAGCACTGTATTTTTTCGCTCCATTGGATGTAGCAAATTTGATTCTTCAACATGAGTTTTGACAAAGGGAAGAAAAGAAGCAGTGGTCTTTAAGGAGTGATTTGTCTTATAAATTCTCACCGTATTCAAATGACAAAGTATTCATAATGAATTCTTGCCATTATTAAAAAAATAGACGTATATTGCATCTCTGTTATTTAAAGCATGGTTGACAACAATGTATATTTTAATTGGAAATTGACTTTGCTATAACAATTGTTCTATGAAATATGTGTAAGAAAAAAGGTACAGTCATCTTTTGGAAGAAATTTGCAAAATGGAAAGAAATCTTGCAGTATGCATTAGAACAGGGGTCCCCAACCTCCAATCAGTGGACCGGCACCGGTCCGCGACATGCCAGAAACCAGTCCGTGCAAACAAGAAAAGCCCCATCCACAAGATGCAGGCAGCACATGAAATCATGCTCCCTACGGTACGTGGAAAAATCTCCATGGAACCGGTCCCTGGTGCCCAAAAGGTTGGGGGCCTCTGCATTAGAAGATTATATACTATAAATGGTGAGGATATAATGCTATAAAGAAGGACCTCCATCAGATTTTTTATAGTGCTGTAAAACTAAACATTTTACAGTTTTAGTTCATCAGATTAGTTATTCAGTAGTCCTGTAAAATATGAACTCTTTCTGGGTTCCTGAGGTGAAGTGAAAAGTGGCTGGTTCAGCGAGGAAAGTTATCCTAGCTCAATGAATAGAAAATATGTTGCAAGCCATGTGTAACATTTTCTTTAAATGCAGTCTGTTCATGAAAAATGAATGTATGAAGGTTTATGTCCAATGAAATGCTTCTTTTGGGACTGATTACAAAAATCCAAAATCGCGCACATTGAAACAAAGAGGCCCATTTTGGCTTTTTTCTACTCTATTAATAGTTCCTACCCTAGAAAGAGAACGAAAGTTTACTCACCATAAAGGATTACTAAACTCCCAGACTGAGATAAAATTAATATGCTCAGGTTTTATGAAGTCAGGGGGACAAATTAATCACTTATGACAGGACATAAAGTGCATCTAGATGTCTCTGAACAACAGCTATAGATACTTTCAGTAATGTTTAATTTGCAGGACCTGTGTTTTTCCAATCTTTGGGACACTGTGATATAATTCTATCATCACATGCCATTTAAAAAAAAAATAGGCCTAAGTGAGCCTACCTGTAAGAAGTTGGAATCTATTACTATCTTTTCAGTAATATTAAATGGCTGTTGCAAACCTATATACTGTATTCAATGAATGGATCTTGGGATCGCCCCCCCCCCCCAACATGTCTTTTTGATGTACATTATGGAATCAAGGAAGGGCAAGCTTAACAGCAACATATGAAACTGAGGTTTCAAGCCAGGAAAATATGTTGCTTTCAGTGACCCTTGAGATATCTTAGGTGGTTGGCATGCGCCGGTCATAACAGATAATTATTTAGTTCAATTATTCACAATAAAAGCTTTCCCTGGTTGATGGCTAGAACTTTTCCCCCCTACAGATTTGTGGCTGATAAAAACAAAACAAAACACAGAGTTAAGTGTTTAGAGTTAGGGTCTGATTAAGTGCCAGATAAGCATAGCTTGAAACAAAACTAAGTTTTGAAACACTCTTGCTGTTGACTTTCACAGAAAAACAGTGAGGTCTGTCCTGTACTAGCTCTATTTCTGCCTGTCCTTTTGAAGATGGTTGTAGTTGAACATTTTGGAGGGGAAGATTGTTTTATGGGATCCAGATGCCCCATTGTGGCAAACTAAAATAGTACAGAGTTGAACCAAATGAGACTAGAAAAAGGTTACAGAGTAAAAGAAAAGGAGCCTGGTTTGATTGAATGCCAATTTTTAAAATATTGATGTTTTACTATGTTTTAGGTGAGTAAATTGCCCATTTAGGAAAAATGTAAGAGTTGGGGTTGGGTGATGTAATTCTGCATTCTAGGTTTTTGGGTTTTCTTATGGTTTGGAGAACTTTTAGAGGCCTTGTTTATGTTTTTGCTTTCCATCATGACAACTTTGTGGAAATTATTTTATCAATTGACACACTAGTTTTTAAAACAAAGAGGATTTGCAGGTCTGGAGAACCATTGGCCACTTTTTCTCCAACCTGATGTCTCTCTCTGATGGGGCTGAATGGTAGCTGTCCTCCTGAAATCCTAAAGAGAGAAGAATGCTTCAATGCAAGGATGTTGTTGTGATTCCTCGCCAGCCAGTGAATCTGGCAGCCAAGTCTGAGGACTCAGATGAGGAGGAGGAGCCTGGAGTGACATTGGAGTCTGAGGAAGGTACTGAGGAGCACCAAGACTCACAGTCAAGACGAGGAGCCCGGCCCTTCTACTCACGCTCGGGCAGAGACACAGCTGTTTTGGGAGCCTGAGTTGGGCCATGATGAGGAACAGCTGGGGCCAATCCCGGATGCGCAGATGCGCAGAGAGGAGATGCGAGCAAGACAGAGGACGACAGTGGGGCAGCTCCATAAGCAAAGTAAAAGTCACTAAGAAGCCACACCCTGGCTGGACTATAAAGGGGGGAGGTGTGGAAGGTGCTGGTTGCCAAAGGCAACCGTTCACACTGCGGCTTTGTGTTTTGTTCATTGGGTTGTTTGCCACCAAAGTCTTGGACATTGAGTCAGGTGTGTAAAAATAAAAAGGGGTTTGTTTTTCTTGTGGGTCCTGCCTGGTTCCATGAAGAGAGGTTGTTCCTTGTAAGTAAAGCAGTTGAGCAAGTACTCAGGTGGGACAGAACAGATATGTCGGTGGCTTAGTGGTCACTGAAGTTAATCCAATCTTGTATTTGGAAGCAGGAAGAGCGTAGCTAAAACTTGTTGGGCCCTAACATGAAGGCAGGTCAGTGAGGAACATCTTCCCCAGTGCTTGAAAAAATGGCAAAGGATGGACACGTTATCTCTGATGTCAGTGATGTCTAAGACTTTATGAGTGAATTCTGATCCACCGTTTGCTGGTTTTAATTGTTTTTAATTTTATTTATATATGTTTGTTCTTGTTTGAATTTGTGAGCTGTTTAGAATCATGTAGGTGCAATGAAATTGAAATAGATAGAAAACATAAAAAATAGAAATTAAAAATGCATGCTTGTGTAGATTAGATTAGCGGCAAATTGCAGGCTGGTTTCATTGCACTGCATGTAACAAAAGTCACTTTTTTCTGTAATAAATGAATAGGACAAATTTCTTTGGGATTTTTATTTATTTATTTAGGTCCTGGTCCGTACATATACATGAAATTAACAGAAGTAAATCATGATATTAATAATTGCATTCAGTTCTAGAAACAAGTTTCTGGTCTTTTTCAATCAAAGTCCTTTTTCCATTGCTTAATTCATACATGTAAGCACTGAGATTCAAATCAATCTCCTTTGCTCTTGTACGAGGAATTTTCTTCTTCGTCTTTCCTTCTCCTTTTTCTTTATGAATCTTAGTGGGAAGGCTGTTCAGTGGTAAAGTCAGTCTAGCATCAGGTACTCTGTTTTTATTAGACTACTATATATCTGAGATGCAATACTTTGGATGACTACTAGATGAAGGCAGAAAAATACAAAAGACTGTGTTCTACCATCTAGTCACTGAGTGGGGTTTTGCAGCCTGGATATGGTATCCTACCTTCATTTCAGATTGTGCCCAGTTTTCTTTCTCTATTAAAATATATAAATAAATTACAAAAACCAAAACATGCCCTTGGTGCGCACATCACGCTAAGCTGTAACACTATTTGCCTGTTTCCAGTTTGTTCAATGTATAGATCCATCAGTTATGGTTACTTGTTAGGTGTAGACCAGGCCACAAGCATTTGTTCAAGAAATTATAATGTCATCTGTAAATGTAGCCAATGAATCTCTATGCTAAGAAAAAAAAATTATAACAAGTTTTATTAATTTTTCAGTTTTTACATCCAGGTAATTAGGAAGCAACGTGGTGATAGGGTAATCAATAACCTAATAACAAAATCATTCATATATATCTCAGGTTACATCATTAAAGGTTCCCTCTCTATTTCCCTTAATTATTATATCATATTCAAGTTAATACATTTCTAGATAAAGCTCAATCAATCAATACATTTATCAATAAAATTTTACTTATACATATCCAAGTCCTGTTTTTAAGTTTTACTTAATTCCAATTACCATGTTCCAATTTAGCCTTCAATAACTGTTTAAACTTCGGGTAACCCTAATTTCCCTCATTTCATTACAAGATAATTATCGTATCTAGAATACACATATTGTTCCGAAAATTACATTCTTACTTTATTTCACAAATATATTCTATTTCTCGTCCTGGTAGCTCCTCATTTACCAATAAAGTATCTTTCATTGTCACAAACCCATTTCCATATTACGATTCAAAGCTATAATCTAACAGTTAATTTTTATTTCCATTATATTCTAAGTCCTAAATATTAATATCTCTAAAAATCTCCTTAACCCATTAAGTGAAATTTTAAGTCCCATTTTTAAATCTAACTCTGGCTTTCTTTTATGCCAAGCAGGCTTCCATACCAGATCCTTTAAATCCTCAGATGAGTCTCCCTTCATTCCTATATATGTCGTTTGAATCAAGGGAGAACATCCAGTTATCAATTTTTCAAAGGAACTGGCCCCTTTGTAGTTATTAGGTTGTTGCCCTAATAATTCAAATCTCCATGTTTGGTTTGGGATGTTTGTCATCAGTTCAGTCTGGTCTTCTTCTTCTTGTTCCAGTTTCATCTGACTAGAATAAAAGGTCATGTCCGGTGTTGTAATTGTTATTTGATTGTCTAAATTGTCTAAGTTCTCAATATATTGTGTTTGTTGATCAGTTCCTGTTGCTTTTGGAGTTACAGGTACTTTAGTTGAAGTCAGTGTTTGATTATCAAAGTTCTCAATAGGTTGTGCGTGTTGTTGTGTAGAATCCTCTTTGATGTTAATTTGTTCCTCTTCTGTTGTTTTTTGGCTTGTAAATTGATCAGTTGGAATCTGGGGTTCAATTTGTAGTTTTGTGGTAACATCTTTGGCTTTCACTCTGGAATTCATTCGCTCAGTGGCTTCAAGGATTTTTTCAAGTATAGGTTTATAGTTAAGTTGTAAGTAAAGTTCCTCCATTTCTATAGTGATTAGAGATAGTCTTTTAGTGGAGGCTATGTTTAGTAAGAGTCAGCCAGTGTCCACCTCCACAATTTCTAGAAATTGTTTTCGCCACCCAGCTGTTTCCAGTTCTTATCTTTTTTTTTTTAGATAATGTGAAGGGCAAATCAAGGGAGTCAACAGGCCTCACAGTCAGAAAAATTCAGTTGCTGTACCAGGCTTCGCCACAAGATGTCCCCAGTAGGCTATGAAATCTTTTCCCAGACGCCAATTAGGCTTTTTATCCAGTTAAAAAAAAAGAAAAAAAGATATTTTTTGAACTTAATAGATAGATAAGATGATAGGTCTCTATAATAGGAACTTTTTGGGACCCCAAAGTATCCAGAAAATAAAAATCCAGTTATTTAGTTGTTGAGATTAATTATTCTTTTCTTTCCTTTCCAAAGCTTAAATTCCCAAAGTATACAAACACCGCTGTATTAAGAGCGGGGAAGAAATTTCAGAAGGCTTTCACAGGAAGGTAGTTAGGATAAAAGAAAGGTAAGGAAGGGTCTGACCCAGATCTTCCGTGGTGCTTCATTGTGCTTAGTAGTACTTTTGGCTTTCGGCTGGTACGGCTAAGTGATTGGCCATGTTAATGGCCGATCTTTTCTTCGTTGATCCAAAGGAGCTGCCTTGGATCAAACGGAAGGGCTGCTGCCCTTCCGTGATCTAGCAAGGGTCCTCCTCAGTGGTGGTCGCCCCTCCAGGGCGACCTTCGACCCTTTCCAGGGTCTTCCGACGAAGGGAAACCGGACGGCGGAGAGAAGGCTCTCCCCGTGCGTGCGCTGGTGCTGCGATCCGGAACCGCTATGCTAAGAAAAAAATTATCAGCTGAATTTTTAACCCGGTTTCTAAACAAACGTAAACCAGACGGAACATGAAATTCTGAACATACAGTAGCCTTTAGAACACCAAATAAACAAAGGAAACATGTTAGAAAAGGCCACTTATTTATTTTGTTACAATTTTGTTAGGTTTATATCCTATGAATTTGTGTACATAGGAGCTTAAATTTGTGCACATAGCATCTCTTTCTCCAATTTTTTCCCAAACTTTTCCTCTACCTACCCTGGGAGGTAGGTTGGAATGAGACAGAATGACTGACTCAAAGTCACGCCATGAATTTTCACAAGACAGGATATCCTACTCAATGTTTCAACTGCTTCACTAGTCTTGTTTTGCATGGAAGAGAATCCAGATTCAAACCTAGCATTTCCAAATGTCTAAAAAAAAGTTCTGATTAAAACCATGGAGCTACTTGCCATAAATTTTGATAAAAACTTTTTTTAGGTCATTTTATTTATTGTAAATAAAATGATATTATTCTCATCCTCCTGCTTCAGTAATTAATAATGGGATGATTTTCCTTACAATTAAGAAAAGATATGGTGCTCAACAAAACTGCCTCTTGTCTCCCTTAATTTTAACTTGATGTTGGAACCTTTGCATATTTAGATTGCCAGGTGACCTAGTGGTTCTAGGCATAGGAACTGAATACAAATTGTTATATGCAGATAGTATTTTAATCCTTTTCAACAAATCTTAAAGAACTTTACCTAGGTACTAAGAAGTAGTATAGCAATTGGGTAAGCAATTCTGGATATACAATATGTTAGAATCAGTCTAAGCACCTGCTCATTTATAATAAAGTATCTATAGAACTAGGTAAAAATAGGATTTGTTTACTGTTTGTTTTTATTAAATATGTGGGATAATTATTCCTGGGAAAATATGCTGTTTGGTAGAAGCAAATGTCTCAAGTGGTACAGGAAAAAATAACATGAAATGATGGATCAAAATGCCCAAGAGTCTGTGGAGAAAGATAAATGTGGTGAAAACAAACATGGCTTCAAGGCTGATATACATTTTGAGAGTTTTGCATACTTTAATTGTGCTTTGAAAATAAGCTGGCATGTTAATGATAAATTTTGTATGGAACAGGAAAATATCAAAAATTTCTCTCTTAAAGGTTTTTATATATATATAATAATGGTGATTTCAATTTTCCAGATTGTCTTCTGTATCATTGGCTGTATTTATTAATTTGTTAATTTCAGTAACAACAACAGAATTTGATGATATTTCAGTACATAAGGTGATTGGACATATTGGGATATTATTGGGTCAGAAACTAAAATTCTTGTTTGGATTCTCTTGAAAAATTGACTATCTTGGATAAATCCTTTTAAAAGTGGTGGGTAACACTTTAGTTTGCAGAGCATAATTACAAAATTGAAAAGGAAATGTAAATTACCAAAGGCAAGTAAATGGAAATTATTATATTCTTTGTTCAATTAAGAAGTTTTAGCAGCCTGTGAAATTCCAGTAACCATTGGAAAAGGTTTTTAGATAGGCTAAATCAACAATTTATCAACAAATTTTAAAGATTAGAAAAATAATGTTGGATAACATACAAATAATGTTTTATAGAAAAGTGGAGTACTCTGTTTTCCAAGATCAATCATCCCAGGACACAAATAAGTGTGTTTTTTTTAAATTCCAATGTAGGATAATGCAACAAAACAATCTTTTTCTGGTTCATTGGTCTCTCCAAAATATATTTTTAAAAGGTTGGTTATCGTCTGTCTTTTGTTAAACATACTATACATGTGTAAATGGAAAGAAAAGATTGCACACATGATTCCAGGTAATCTGGAATCAGGTTTTAATTTGTTTAAACAATTTAATTTGTTTAAAAATTGAGTTGTAGTGTTTTTGAAATAGAAACCTAGTTTCTTTTCTGGATTGTGTTGTGCCTGTATTTATCAATCCCATGAAATGTGACTAAGATGGTTGAATGGCAAATAGGATAAGCTGTTAACGTGTCACCATTTGACTCCTCCTCCCAAAAAGGATAAGGTTTCTTCCCTTTTAACAAGGGTCTGTAAGGGGATTACAGCAGCTGCAGCAGTCCTCTTTTTCATGTTGTCATCTTTGTTGAGCATTGGGTTGCAAAATATTCCATTTTATGGCTGTGTACTTCGCTATATTGATTTATTCCTTATTTAACTCCTTCTTGCTCATATGGGTTTTATGTAAGCCACTCCAGAAGCCTAACTGAATGAAAATTAAGGTAAAATACTTAGAATAAAGATGAAGCAAGGCAAACTCATCTGGGAAGGCAGCTCTGATCCATTGGGATCAACTGAAATGGAACTGGGAGTAAAGATAAAGATTTACTCTAGTTGAGCTAGATATTTTCCCCCATCTTATTTTCAGTCTAGTTAACTGGAATGGTGTTTCCTGATTAGTCTATCCAAGCACTAACCAGCACTAACCTTAGTACCAGAGAAAGAAAATCCAAAAAACCCCTATGTTTTTGACTGGTTTCCCCAGTGCCCATTTACATTTTTCCTCAGGTAAGTATCTGCTCAACTAGTACATGCAATTTATTGTTTAGAAAACAAAGGCAGTTTCCAGTAATCAGCAAAAATTTTATTGTTCAATTGACCCAAATTTTCAAGTCAGAAAAAAGAAATATCAAACTGAGTAGCTTTCATTTTTCTCCAATATAACCGTATAGTCACAAGCCAGAGAGTTAACTTTCTGAATTAGTTTGAGAATGTTTTGTTTATATCTTTCTGTGTGGACGTCTTGGGAAGGTAAATGATTTTCACCTTAAACCATGCCGTATAAATTGCAATATTAGCTGGTTAATCTTTCATAAATTGTACTTGTGAAAATATTAGTTACTCAATGTTTCAAAGATAGATAAATTTAAGATGATGAGAAAGCAATTCTACATTTAATAATATTCATTTTGGGATTTTGGAATCTCACAGGAGGAAAATGGATTGAAATAAATCACAATCTGATATTTTGTGTCTTCTTCAACAAAGCTAACACATATGTAATAACTTGAGGAATTAGAAATAAAATAAAATAATGAGAAGACAGACCTATACAGGAAATAGACCTCAATCTTAAATTCCAAGTAATGGAGGAATGAAAGAAAAATGAGTCCCTTAAGTCCAGGCTGATTAATTTTCCTACAGTCATTTGATGACAGTTCTGCCAAACCTTGAACATATTTATCATGCCAATCTTTTTAAACAAAGATAAGTCATTTTGCAATATTTTTAGTTAAAGTGAAAGGAGGCCCAACCTGTCTCGGTGTAGGCCTCAGCTGCTTAATATAGGATTGATTATGTACCATCAAGTCAGTGTCGGCTCTTAATGAGCACATAAGTAGATTATCTATCTATCTATCTATCTATCTATCTATCTATCTATCTATCTATCTATCTATCTATCTATCTATCTATCTATCTATCTATCTATCTATCTATCTATCTATCTACCTACCTACCTACCTACCTACCTATCTATTTATAATATATATCAAATTTAGAGACAATCCGTCTCAGACACAGAATGACTCATATTTTCTCTATGATGATCTATCCCTAACTTATTCTTTCAAGTCTTCCACTCATTGCACTGTAAGTTTTTCCGTCTTGCTTCTAATTATCCTTTTCTTCTCTTTCATTCCCCCTTTTCTAGCATTAGAGTCTTTTCCCAACAGCTAAGTCTTTGCATAATGTGTCTGTATAATAATTTGAGACAGTAATACCACACTTGGAATACTATATCCAGCTTTGGTTGCCACGATATAAATAGGATGTTGAGACTCTAGAAAGAGTGCAGAGAAGAGCAACAAAGATGATTAGGGGACTGGTGGCTAACACATATGAAGAACAGTTGCCGGAATTAAGTAATTTGAATGAAAAGAAGGATTAGGAGTGACATGACAGCAGTGTTCCAATAACTAAGGGGCTGCCACAAAGAAGAGGGAGTCTAGCTATTCTCCAAAGCACCTGAAGGCAGAACAAGGAGCAATGGATGGAAACTAATCAAGGAGAGAACCAACCTAGAAATAAGGAGAAATTTCCTGATAGTTAGAATAATTAACCAGTGGAACGGCTTGCCTTCAGAATATCTCATTCAGAAGTTGTGGGTGCTCCATCTCTGGATATTTTTCAAGAGATTGGACATCCACTTGTCTGAAATGGTTTAGGATCTTCTGCTTAAGTGGGAGGTTAGATTAGAAAACCTCCAAGGTTCCTTCCAACTCTGTTATTCTCTGAAAGCTGGTTATTTGTGCCTCAAGTGAAAACTCTGGGATGATTTATTTGTTGATCCATCTGCTTGTTTTTCTTGGCTCTCCATGGTATTCTTGGAAGTGTTCAGAAGAATATAAGATTACTTCCACAGATTATGCCAACATTCACAAATATTTTAGTGGGGGTACAAAAACCTATGTGAGATTCATACTAGGATTAACATATGCCTAAAAAGATTCTTTCTGATTTTATGTGAACAGACCTTACTGCAAAGACTTATTTGCTGTTTGTGAATCTTAAATGAAAAGTCCTCATGGGCAAATAGAGTCTGAAATAGAAATCATAAGAAAATATCTCATTCTACCCAGATGTGTAAACTGTGGAGCTTCTTCAATTGTATTGTTTCCATGACAAAGTGCCCATTTTACAATAATTTCTGTTAGATGTTTACTAAGAGAGCGTCTGTTTCTATGCAATTTCATATCTGCCAACTAAAAAGAAAAATAAAGTGTTATAAGAAAATTGTTTATCCCCCATAAATCTCCACCTAAAGAAGAAGCCTATGCTGGGGAAAATGTCATTTAAACAATATTTCTGCATTTATAACACAGAGATGGGTAGTATTGTATGCCAATCATTTTCTTTTAGAGAATGTAAGAAGCTTTCCTCTCTCAATTCCATGGTTTCAAATTTCTTGCAAAGCTTTGCTCTTAATCTCTTTGCAGTTCCTGCAACCCATCTCTGAAGGCTTCCTCTTTGCCCTTGATTATTTGACTTCTTCAGTTATCAAAGTATTCCCCACTGTCTGATACAGCGCAAATGCACAACTAAGGAACTAAACAGAAAATCTGAGTGCCATAAATCAACAAATCAAGGGCTCTTGATTTTCTCCAGTACCACTGTTGATAATGATATGGTGTCTCAGGAAGGAGATAATACAAAGTCTTAATTTGGTTAAAGTTCTTTATTTTTTTTCAAATTAGGGAAATATTACTAGTGATAGTTGCCCCCCTTCCCCTTTGTTCGTAAAGTATCTATTTGCGGAGGAATCTGTCAGGAGAATTACATTTCCTCAAATCTTCATACAATCACTTAATTCAGGACTAAAAATGGCTTTATCTTTAAGCCATATTGCCTAATCACACCTGATTTATTTTTGTGAAAATGGGATTACTAAAGTAGAAAAGATTGTAACTTGTTAAGCATTGTATACTAGCTTCCTTTTTTGTTATTTATAACACAGAATCCTCAATTTTGTGTAATTACAGCAGTCTATAACCACTATTGTTACCTCACCGTGATGTTTAATGAACCCCTTTCTTCAGAAATGCTAGTATCACTGACAATAGCGCCCCAAAGAACTGTGCACTAACTCTGTTATTTATTTACCTAGACTTCCCACAGCAAAAATCCAGGTAACACAAGTTTCTATACTTATTTCATGCCAATTTAGTTGAAGTTTGGATGTGCCAAATTTCAAATGATGGCTAGCTGAAGCTTTGTGCTTGCTTTTGCTGTTATCTAACTCTCATCTGAATTTTTGCAGCACAGGTATGGAAAGCCTAATTTGCTTCCAATAATTTGTGCCACAATGCAAACTGGAAGATTTTTCTCATGGGAACATTTTTATACAGTTTTACGGATAAATATAATTTTCAATCAGTGTTTTTCAAACTTGGCAATTTTAAGATATGTGGGCCTTAATTCCCAGAAATACCCAGCCAGAATCCAGAGAGTTGAAGGCTACACATCTTTAAATTGCCAAGTTTGAAAACACTGGTCTAGAGTCACTGTCAGCTTTGCTGCGTAAGGCTGAATCACAACCCGGTTTGCCCCAGTGGGATCGAGTACTTTATGATCTATAGTTCTGCAATGTTTAGTTCATCTGCAAAACAACATCAGAAAGTGATGGAGGCTTTAATAGCGTTCCTAGCAGGGGAGCGTAGCTTTTCAGGTGAACTGTTGATATGAATACGATACCTACAGTTCCCACACTTTTCTACTACTTCTAAAATCTTTGCTGCAGCTTATGAAAGACTCCAAATTACATTTTTTGTCTGTTTTCAGCAAAAGATCTATAAAGGGTTTCCAGTCACTAACAAATGTACTTAATTGTCTTTTCCATAATCAAACAAGTCAGTTTTTCCATCTCTGCAAATTTGGTCATCTTCACTAACCATTCCTTCATTATGAGTATTTCAGAGTCCTTTTAGAGACAATCATTTTTTTTGAAAAAAATTACGCAAGTCTAAATTTACATTTGAAATGTAAACTTCATGCTTCAGGAGCACAAAGTGATCAGGTTACTAAGGGCATCTCTGCACTGTAACTGCAGCATTTGCAGAGATCCTGTGCTCAGTCAGACTGTGTCTTTTCTTGGTCAATCAGGGAGGAGAGATTTCTCAGCAAATCCAAGCTTGGTAATCAAGCATCTCTCGCAAATCTCTTCCCATAAAATACATTTCTTCTCATTGCTGCTTGGAAGCAGCAGCAGATTCCCCATCTTGCCTTGGGCAGACTGAAATAGATCTAAATGCAGGGTGAGAAATCAGCAGTGGGATTTACAGCTTAGTCCTCTATGCTCAGAGATCTGTTTCAGCCTCGGAACATGGCCTCACTTTCCAGTTCTTTGATCATTTTTGTTACTGTTCTGCTCACCTGTTCCAGTTACGCTAATACTTTCCAGAACTTCATACATACAGTATTCGAAATAAGGTTTGACCAATGCAGGATAGAATAGAATTATTACTCTCTGTAACTTGGAAACTATATTTTTGATTGATGCAACCTCAGTTTTAACAGTCCCATTTTGCTGCCTGTTCACGTTGCAATCCAGTTTAACCTCACATCTGTTGCATGTGACTCAGTTTCCTATAAATTGTGTCTCTGGTGTGTTTTTATTTGGCCAATACGATACGCTTCTTTTGCTTCCAAAAAAAAAAGCTATCAACTATCTTAATTTCCTTAGCTGAATGTTGTTACTTTAAGCGCAACATGTTTGTTTTCTTTGTGTCTCTCTTCCTTTGCCAGTACAAGGAAAACAACCCAACTTCGCAAACAAATTTGGACACCTCATTCTGCAAGAAGGTGATGATTTAGATCTACACTGTACTATACATGGAGAGCCGAGGCCAAATGTCATTTGGACAAAAGATGGCACCAGAATGGTAGCAAGGGAAATAAATGTATGTTTAAATGTTTCCTTTGGGAAGAGTGGCCTATGTCTTTCATTTCAGCACTAATCTCTTTTCATATTTCATTTTTTTCCAGATTGAGAAATTAGGGGACACTTATTACCTTGTAAAAAGAAACGCAGTTGTTGCTGATACTGGAAAATATATCTGTCTTGCCACTAATGAATTAGGGCAGGCACACTGCTCAGCCTTCATCAGAGTAATAGGTAACTGGACTTAGACCACATTAGTATAATAAATGAAGAAGACCTTGTTCCCGTGCTATTTGACACTTCCATTTTGTTTCAGAGAAAAATAAAAGTGACATGTCGCCAATGCAAGATTAAATCAAATCAAGAGAAAGGCCATTTGCTGGAAAAAATGAGGACCGCCACACCTTGAGCGGTACAAGGTCAAGATCCACATTTCTTGAGAGGTCAAAATCAAACAAAAAAACATTCCAAGAGGTAACTTCAGTTTAAGTTCCTTTTGCCTTCTGAAGCACAGCAACAGCCCCTCAAGTGGTTTCTTTATAAAGCTTTCTTACTGTTGTCTTCTTTTCACATTGTGTGTCTTTTTTTTCATAAATAAAGCAGCTAATGTTCAGACATTAGCCATGAAGCAAAGGGCCCCAAGTAGTCGCAGGTTGTCAAACTCACCACACTGCCTCTCCCAAAGAGGCAAAATTGAAGGCAGAGGAACCCTTTAAGTGATTGCGGTTTATGAAGTAAAGATTATACCTGGTAAGGAAATTCTCTTTGCGATCATATACATTGTACACAGTACAGTGATGGGCGATGATTTTTTGAGATAATTAAAGTTATCTCAGATATCAGGAGGGGACAATCATGGGGGATGGGCTAATGCCACTTACTGAACAGAATTTCTGACGAATAAGAATTTTTGATCTTTAAAAGTCAATCTGTAGTCAGTCCACTCACTGGAGTCATATTGTGTGGCCACAGAGAAGCTCCTATATTGCAATGTGTAGGAAGGTGTGGAACCTTCTGGCAAACAAAGTTCTCACAACTTTAAATGTGGCAAGAGATGGGACTTTATGGGGTTTTATTGTATTTTTTTATTTTTTAAAAAAATGTTGCCCTTCAAAACTCTTTGCAGCAGGTGGTTTACAGCTCTCTGTTTTGTCATGAAGAAACAAATCATACTTGATCTGTGACACCTCATGTCCCAGATTAAGTTTCATGTGTTGAAATATTTTGTCCTTAAATATGTCTGTAGTCAGACCAGACTTTGTGAAGAAAAGGGATCTTTCTGCTCATGGAAAGGACAAAATCCAGAAAAGGACAATAGAATGGGAGAAGGAAAAATTTTCCCGTAGCAGATTTTCAGAAGTTTAAAAGAGGCAGTGGGAAAAAAGGGGAGTGAAACTATCTGCCTGCTTCTGGAAAGAAGATGGTGATACTAGCACAAAGTTCTCCACTCCCAGGGTCTTCCATTTTTGCCTAGTTCAAATAAAACACACTGAGGAGAAGAAGGACATATGGCTTTCCCCCCAATGCCTGTCTGCTTCTGCTGTGTGAGTTTTATCATTTACAACCCTCTAATGTTTTGTAGGTTTTATTCAATAAGCTTTATTTAGTCTGGATCACTGACCAGTAATAAATAATTTTTGACTTTTGCATAGATAGAAAAAAAAATGCTGGGTACACATATTGGACGGAGAAGCATTTTGTCATGCAAACCTACTATTGAGAGGGATCTATCAGATACAGATTTATCCCTGCAATTTATAACAGCTAGCCCCATGTTTTCTACTGTATGTTTTTCTTCCCCCTATTGCCACTACCTACTGAGATTTCTCTGTTGTCCAGCTACTTCATGCTTCTCTCGTTTCAAGTCTGGGGAGCGTAGCTGAACAGAAGGCCACAAAGTAGAAATTAGTGTAGGGAAGTAAGATTCTTGACTGATACCAACTGTGACTACTTGGTGGGAATTAGATGACTTTAAAATGACTCCCAGCATTTTTGAAGTGGGGTGAGTGGGGATTAGTGATATTTTCATATTCATGCAATAGCAACAATGGCATGTACCGTATATATCTTGTGTGTGAATTTATGAACATGGTTTCAGTACTCCCTATGTACAGAAAATGATAATCAGCGTTCAGTTTCTAAAAATGCAATTGTCAGGACTTGAACCTGCCTGTGAGGCACACCATCTGCCCTGAAAGCTTCCTCTTTAGTCCAAGAGGATGGGGATAAGCTGAATTGCCTGGTGGTGATATTTTTAAAAATGACTTCAAGCTTTCTCGAACCTCAGCTCTGTTATTCAAAACAGATTCTGTGAAGGATCTCTTATGAACATGGAAATGTATTAAAAGCCAATGGCAGCGACTATCGGTGATCCGTATATTAGAAAATTGAGCTTCTTTCTTCTGACTGTAGAAAATGGAGACCTGCACTTTAATTATCCCAGAGATACATCAAGAGGAGAAATTGGAAGATAAAGCCTGAGTTATTGGAGCAAAAAAAGAATCTTGGAGAAATATAACATAAATTATTATATACTATACAATAATTATACAGTATGTAATATAGCGTATTATATTATACTATAATTGGTCTTCCAAAGTGCTTAGCATCTACAAAAATATTTCTATAATACTCTATTACGGTCTAAATGAGACACAGTTAGGATCCCCTAGAGTGACATATTGGGCTGCAACCCTCTAGTTTTAAAGTTGAATTCTCAATTTAAAGATTTGGAGGTAGCATGAAAGAGAGAGAAGTGTCTCACTCACAAAATTAACTACATGATGGTCATAGACACCCACAAAATACTGTAGCCATTTCTCAAAGGGAGGCTGGTAAGCACTCAGAGAAGGTTTGTGGGCTATGTATTAAAGAACTCTGTAGTTCAACTTCTTGTGAAAAACAAGTGTGCATTTTTATCATCACCCCCTTTTCTTGTACAAGAAAAATCAAAACAGAAATGTATATCTGCTTCCTTTTGCTTTAATAAATGGCAGATATTTAGCATTATAGCTAAATTATCTTTTAACATTGCATGTCAAAATAGAATATTGTGCATTCTGTTTTAACCATATTTGGACAACAAAGTAATTTACACAAAATTATTCTTTGAAAAAGAGAAAACCTACTTTACTCCTTATATAGTCTGAATTTTGATAGGATCCCCACGAGTGACTTATAGCATTTTTCTAGCATCACCAAAAATCATTATGGCGATATAAGAGTAACAAGGATAGTTGCAAAGTAGGCTTGGGAATGATACAAGAAGATCCTGTGAGTCACTTGTGCTTTAACATAAGCCAGACAGAAAGACACATTGAGTTGTGCAGAAACACCTCACCTGATCAGATCGACAGGGCATTAAACTCAGATCTATTCTTCATAGAATAAATCCAAACTATAATCCCTGTCCTCATGACATTGCTCTTGTCTTATTATCAGGCAATTTTTTTTACCCAATATAGCTTTTATACTACAAAATAGTTAGTTGCCACAATACATCTAAGTCAATAAAGGGAATTAGGAAAATGCATCATGATGTCATCAGTTCTTTCTAGTACCGCTTTATAAAACCCTAGTGAGACCACATCTGGAATACTGCAACCAGTTTTGGTCACCATACTACAAAAAAGATGTTGAGACCTTGGAAAAAGTTAAGAGAAGAGCAACTAAGATGATCCAAGGCCTGGAGACTAAAACATATGAAGAACGGCTGCAGGACTTGGGTTTGGCTAGTCTAAAGAAAAGAAGAAATAGGGGTGACATTATAGCAGTATTCCAGTATTTGAGAGGCTGCCACAAAGAAGAGGGGGTCAAATTATTCTCTAAAGCACCAGAGGGCAGGACAAGAAACAATGTTTGGAAACTGATCAAAGAGAGAAGCAACCTGGAATTAAGAAGAAAGTTCCTAACACTGAGGACAATTAACCAGTGGAACAGCTTGCCTTCAGAAATCATGGGTGCTCCATCACTGGAGGTTTTTAAGAAGAGATGGTATAGGTTTTCCTGCTTGAGCGGGAGCCTGGACTAGAAGACCTCCAAGGTCCCTTCCAGATTCTATTCTATTCTATTCTATTCTATTCTATTCTATTCTATTCTATTCTATTCTATTCTATTCTATTCTATTCTATTCTATTCTATTCTATTCTATTCTACTGTGTTTCCCTGAAAGTAAGACCCAGCCAAAAAGTAAGCCCTAGCTTGATTTTTAGGGGTGGGCCTAATATAATCCCTACTGCAAAAATAAGCCCTTGTTTTGCTAGGGTGATGGTAGGGGGGGTGAAGCTGCCCTACGTGCCACACACCCACTTATCTTACCGCTAGGACAGTGATGGCGAACCTTTTAGAGACCGAGTGCCCAAAAACCAGCCCCACCTGCCCCTGCTCCACTCCCGCTTCACCCCCGCTCTGCCCCCAGCCTGGCCCCGCCTGCCCGCAGGGCCACCCACTGCCTCCACGGCCCGCTGCAGATTGCCCAGGTGGCCCAGCAGCACCATGGCAGCCATGCCCTCCGCCCACACCCCGCAGCATCATCTGCGCGCGACGGGGCACAAGGGTGGAGTCTTGTCCCTGCTGCCCAGCTGCCATGTCCTTGGCTGCGCTGGTCCGCGCCGGCTGTGCTCGGGGGCGACTCTCCTCCAGGGGGGCTGTTGGTGAGGAGGGGGCCACGGGGGGAGGTGGGTCTGGGGCGACGGCGTGAGTGCCCACAGAGAGGGCTCTGATTGCCGCCTCTGGCACTCGTGCCACTACTGCGCTAGGACCTCCCACACCCCAATGCTTGTCAAGCCACGTGGCTCATCACGCCAGTGCCGCCACTCCCAGCAGGAGATTGCACAGCACTTCAAGCCATTTCCTCTGCTCGCAGCCGGATGCCGCATTGTGCTTTGCACTGTTTCCGCTCCTCCCAGCAGGATGCCGCATTGTGCTTTGCTCCATTTCTGCTGCTCGCGGCAAGAAGCCGCACAGCAATTCGGGCCATTTCTGCTACTCGCGGCAGGATGCCGTGCGGCTCTTTGGGCCGTTTCTGCCGATGTCCTGCCATGAGCAGCAGAAACGTCCTGAAGCAAGGAGTGAGGTCCGCTAAGTAGGGTGGCTAATGAAGAATTTCTCCCATAAGTTTAGATGAGTGAATCAATGAGTGAATATTATACTGTGGAAGAATGCAACTTAATCCAACTTCATGATGAAACAGTTGTTCCCTAGCATATGATGGAGTAAACATCTGCAGAGTTTACAGTTATGTGAATGTGATACATCCAGAGAGTTTTGCCTCTCAACATGGCTGATTTTCAAAGGTGAAATGAACAGCTTTTTTTATTTTGTTTTGGGTTTTTTGTTTGTTTAGTATTTTCTGTAGAAACTTAAACTTAAAATGGATAATTTAATCTATCTGTAACAAAATGAAATAATACGTTGTATGATTACTTTTTAATCTTTTTATCCTTTACCTCCTTAAAACAAAACATAAAAGGAAACCTCATATTTTCATGATGTGTAACTATACAATGAGATATAAGATACAATGTAATTTGTCAATAAATTGTTATTTTGCTTGCTGTAAGTTTGATTTTTCTCTTTATATATATTGCAAATGCAGTACATCAAGAACTGTGTATATACATAGAAGCAGTAGCTTTGAGGCCTGACATTACTTCCTCAATTAAATGTGAGCTTCAAAACATAAAAATAAAAGTACAGGTTTTTATAGGGGGGAAAAAATGGATTAGTAAAACTGATCCACAGAGAAATCAAATATAATTTGAAAGGGCATGCAATCAATTGAAAAAGCTATTTTTCTCTCTTGATAGGAAGGCTAATCTGTAGAGCATACTGCAGCATTTGTATCTTTCAAGTTTCGAATGTTGAACTAGTATTGTCTTTAGGTTCTGAATGGAAGAATTAATATTTTTCTCCAAATGTAGTGTTCAGGATGTAGCAACCTAATATTAGTATTTATTCTACCATATTCTTCTATTTGGATAGCAGATACCACTGGAACCTGATTTTTCAAGCAGTTCAAAGCTGTAATGCTATGGCCCCAAGCTGATCTTTCAGGGTTTATAGGATATCCAGTATAGAATGAGAGGCTGCTCTAACCATGAAGAAGATCCCAGCTCAGATGCTTCTATTTTGTTCCTCCCAAGGTGATACAATGCAGGTAGCCCTCGACTTACAAGAATTCATTTAGTGATTGTTCAAAGTTACAATGTCACTGAAAAAAATGAATTACTACCGTTTTTCACATGACTATTGCAGCATCCCCATGGTCACGTGATCCAAATTCAGATGCTTGGCAACTGATTCATATTTAAGACCATTGCAGTGTCTTGGCGTCATGTGATCACCTTTTGCGACCTTCTGACAAGCAAAGTCAATGGGGAAGGCAGATTATCAACCTTGTTACTAACAACGACTGAAGTGATTCACTTAACAAAAAGGAGCAAAATTCACTTAACAAATGTCTCACTTAGCAAGACATTTGGGGCTCAATTTTGGTCATAAGCGGATAATTACTTCTTCAGTAGTAGATCTTCCACTGTTGGGAAAAGAAAGTAATCTTAATGTGTCATAAAGGCATCCTGAAATTGAAATTCTGTGCAGACCAAAATCTTCCCAATTTATCACAACATCCCCAGTCACCATGAAACTTCAGCCCAGTCTGGAGCTGATCTAAAATATAGCAATTTCTTCGATGACCAATACCAGAAGGAAAATTGCTGTATAATGGTTAAAAAACAAACAAAACAGTAACAGTAACAAGTATCACTTCGCCCTCATGTGAGTCTCGATTATCCGTTGTTGTCAAAGCAGTGGAGTTCTTATAGAGTCTGAAAATCTGAGGGCTCCATCAGAACAGACCTGATTGGCTTACTCAGTAATTATAAAATCATTTTACTGTGGAAAATACACTTTTGAATAATGAGCATAAACCAGCTCTTCCTCATTCACAGAGTTCCAGAAAAGTGCTACAGCTGACCCCAAACACCTCTGCATTTCTCTATGTCCTGCATCATTGGCAGTTGTCACCCATACTCCATGGTCTGATGCCCGGTCAGCAGCTAATTACAGTAGCTACCATATTTCCAAGTTGGCATGGCTTGAAGCTGTTGCAAAATTGGTCTTGCTTGGTAACTGCTAACATTGGACCAAGCGAAAATGAGGGTGGCTAGTGGGGTAGGGTTAGTGTAAAGAGGGGGGGGGAGACAAAGGATCTTCTGCTCTTCAGTTGCTTCTCTCTTGGATTGTACAGCACATTCAGCATTAGTTACACAAAACTGAGTAAGATTCCTTGAACTGGTGGAAAATTCCCAGGGGTTAGACTGAACTCTCAAGCCATTTGTTGTTTATTATGTAGATAAATGAAGAGAAAAACAGAATTTAGGAGACAAATACTTACAACTCTTCGTTTAGTGACCACTCAAAGTTATAATGACACTGAAAAAAGTGACTTATAATCGTTTTTCACATTTACAACCATTCCAGCATCCTCCATGTTCACATGATCAAAATTCAAGCGCTTGGCAACTGACTCACATTTATGACAGTTGCAGTGTCCCGGGGTCATGTGATCACCTTTTGCAATCTTCTGACAAGCAAAGCCAATGGGGAAGCCAGATTCACTTAACAACCAAGTCACTAATGTAACAATTGCAGTGGCAAGAAGAGTCATAAAATGGGGCAAAATGGGGCAAAATTCACTTATGAGGTTCACTTAGCCACAGAAAGTTTGGGCTCAATGGGGCCATAAGTCAAGCACTACATGTACAGTGAAAAATAATAGTGCTGCTCAAGAACAAGAAGAAATAGATCAAGACAGGAAAATCTCAGACTCCTAGCTTTACATATCTCTCCCACTGAGTCTTGGATGGGGTCCCAGACCTGTTCCTTAATAAAATAGTCATAAATGTGGGTGGCAGAAAGACAATAACGGTGACAACACAGAAATGATAACTGCAATCTTGTACGATTGGTTGAGAACTACATTTTTAAAAATGTCCATTATTAGATGGACAGGGACAAAACAAAACAAAAGTGTAAGAAGGCAAATTAGAAAACAAATATAAATGAAGAGTTCCCACTTTTACAACATTAAAAATAATATGCATTTTAAAATCTTTGTTTTTAATTAATTTAACCTCACCTTTCTACCAATATGGCACTCAAGACAGCTAAATTACCCTCTGGTGCGGGATACCTTTTTGGACAAGTAGGGAAAAAAAGAATCCCATTGTTTCAAAGATTAATCCCTTAATATATCTGTAGTTTATTTGTCAAATAACTGACCCATCGATGTTTAACAGCAATTTAGCAATTTAAAATTCAGGAGCAAATCTGATAATCAAATATAATGATACTATAATGTTTTGGAAACACATTAGTAAATTTGGAAATAAACAAAGTCTCTATGGGAGAACATAAGGCCAGCTTTGGTTAGAGGCGTTAGGGGAGAGATGAAATAAATTATGAACAGGCTCCAACATGGTTACTGCAGCTGTCAGAGTGGTAGCAAATGCATAAAAAATACAAATATAATAAACTTGTATGGGGAAGGAAGGAAGGAAGGAAGGAAGGAAGGGAGGGAGGGAGGGAGGGAGGGAGGGAGGGAGGGAGGGATTGTGATGCTGACTCTAGTTGCTGAGAAACTATAGAAGATTTCCTTCTGCAGCCAAATCTACTCTATAGACCAGGCATGTCAAACTCGCGACGTCACATGACGTCGCGCGACATATCGCAACTTTTTCCCCATTGCCGGCAATGGGGTGGGCATTGTTTCAGTATGATGCATCTGGCCCATGGGCCAGCAGTTTGACATGCCTGCTATAGACAATGACATTTATTGGGAAAGTTAGAGGTCTTGAAGTTGCCTATCAGCAAACATTGGACATAACGCTGAACATGCACACCTGCACACAGCCATCCCCATCATAGGTACATATATTGTGTTTAAATAATACAGGTAATCCTTGACTTAGAACAGTTCATTTAGTTACCGTTCGATGTTACAACGGCACTGAAAAAAGTGACTTATGACCGTTTTTCACACTTATGACCATTGCAGCAGCCCCATGGTCAAGTGATCAAAATTAGGATGCTTGGGAACTGACTCACAATTATGACCGTTGCAGTGTCCTAGGGTCATGGGATCACTTCTTGCAACTTTCTGACCACTGAAGTTAATGGGAAAAACAGATTCACTTAACAACCGTTTTATTAATTTAACAACTGCGATGATTCACTTAACAACTGTGGCAAAAAGGATCATAAAATGGGGCAAAAGTCACTTAATAAATGTCTCACTTAGCAACCAAAACTTGGGGTTGAGTTGGAGTCGTACTTCAAGGACTGACCAGCAGTAAGAATTCTGTTTATATTATAGCAAGGGTATATGTGCATATCTACACACACACACACACACACACACACACACACACATATATATATATATTAGTTTTCTTACATTTAGGAACCCGAATTACCAAAGACCTACGTATATATATATTTATATATATATATATATCAATACAGGCAAACTTTATGTAAACTTGCAAACAATAGAAGTATGGAAAACAGTCTGGCCATCTGTCTTCCTGCATGCACTTAGAAACCTGAGAAAGAGGTTTACTGTCAAAGTACCTGCCTTTTGGAGCAACAGTTATTAGCTATGGGCCTTCCTTTAAGGAAACAACCCCATTATGGGTTCCTGTTTTGACTTATTCAGCTCATCATTTAAATATTTTACGTCAATATTGGATAACTGGGCTACCAAATCAAAGTGAAGATGTTTAAACTAAATGTAAGAAGCAAGAATATAAGGTTTCTAGATGCAGTGGCCTTATGAAACCATGGAAATATCTTTTCTCGACAGATGTTGTATGAGTGAGTACCAACTGCTCTGGATCCAGGGGGGCATCTTCCCCTTTCTACCGCTTTTGGTGCAAGGCTGGAGGGTTTTATTCAGCAATAAGAAGAGTGAACTGAATAGGTCTTCCATGGTCCTCTGTGATTTCAGAGTCATATCTTTGCCTTTACTTTGATACTATTTGAAGCAGGGAACTGGTTATAGCCTGTTCCCCTTCCTCAGCCAGTACCATTATGAGTTAATATATTTAGGCTAAGCTAATATATTTGTTAATATATGTAGGCCTGAGGTTATTGGTGTCACTTCAGATTATTCAACAAAATCATCTGTTCCGATTTAGACTATAGTCTTGTCAAGTCATTGCAGCGATGTGTTGGACATTAAACAAGCACAAGGACCTCGCTTGGAGGAAACTGTATATCCTACCACAATAACAAAGGCCGGGTGGCATGAACAAGGGTATTGGGCAATGGCATTTGATAGCAATTTTTTCCTCACCATGCGACTGGTTGAGTGGCAGGAACAGGGTCAATTGTATGGTGGTTACGGATGGATTTTTCTTGGTTAAGTGTTGATATCTCTATCTACATTCCCCTATTCTTTTATTCTTTTGAAGGATTATACTAAAGGCCTGAATTGCTTATGAGCATCTGGTACAATGATTGCCTCCCTTCCCAACTAGAGCTTCTGAACAGGCCCGTTGCTCCGTCTTCAGCATAGCCAAAATTAGATGTGTCAATCAGCCGAACAGGTGGTCCTATTGCTCCAAGTGAACCCTTCCCCCTCTTCTCCCAAGGCCTTCCTTTCGAAAAGCCAATGAGAAGTGATGTTGAAGTGACACAGGCAGACCTGTCAGCAGATCTGGAGTATAAAAAGCCAAGCCACCATGTTTGCCCTTCTGAGCAGTCGTGCATTCCCAGCCTCGCCTCGGGTGTAGGGATTGCAAAGAAAACAAAACTACACCGTTTCGACTGTGTAGTTTTGTTTTTGAGAGCTAGAGGCTCAACCATTCTCATGTTGGGATTGTTTAACATCATCCTCTGGATAAGGACGTCGCTCCAGAAACATCCGTTTGGGCTTAGCCCGCTCCACTTAGGCACTCCTGTGAAATCAGGTTAGTAGCATGCCTGCAAGAATTGTGTGAGCTCTCTCTGTCAAGTAAGCTCTGGGGCGCTTTCTTTAATTATTTTAAATATAGCCCTGCTTGCAGGGGATGCATTTGAGGAGGTTCAATGGAGTGGGCTCGGGCGGGCTGGAATGGAATGGAGGGGAGAGGGAGAAAAGTCTGTAGCTCTTTGTAGATTTATTTTTGGGGAATGCACTTTTCCCATGAATGCAATGATGCCTGGTGTTTATGAACTCTTAGATCTTTGCAGTGATCATTTCTTAAAATGTGCTTGAGGGTGAAAAGTTATTTCAAAGGTTGGGTTAACTTTTAATCCTTCCAAAAGAGTGTTGAAGGTTATATTACTTACAGAGAAACCAAGACGTTCCCAGAATAGCTCTGATAAAGCCACATAGCCAAGGCTAGGCACCGATGACTTTTTAAGGGAATCAGCTGCTGCCATATCCATTACATCGCAGCTCTGGACCACTTGCCTCCTGTCACTCAAACCTGGAAGGGTTATTTTGGGAATGTGACATTTCAGAGGCATACCTTTGAAATGCTAGTAATACAAAAGCCATATAAGATCACAATTGAATAATAGGAGATTTTCCTCATCTTTTGTGGAAGTTGGAAAAGAAAAGAGGACTGAAATATCCACAATAGTGAACTCATCCAACAGCTTAGAAGGGATGGTGTGTGGTTTAATTTTTTTTTAACTGGAATATATGGCTACAATTAATTCGGGGAAAAGTAGATAATATATATAGACTGGCCTAACTTAACTGAAATACATTTGTGTAGGACATTTCAGTACAAAATTTGGAGCCAGTAACTTTAAAAAGAGAAATGACTAAATTGAGTATATTATGTTTAATAAGGCAATATATTGACATGTTCTGTTCTGTTCTGTTCTGTTCTGTTCTCTCTCTCTCTCTCTCTCTCTCTCTCTCTCTCTCTCTCTCTCTCTCTCTCTCTCTCTCCATCTATCTATATATTCATCATGCTATGATTGTTCCAAACTTCAAACCATAGCAATTTTTTTTAAATGGCCAAGAAAAATAGGCGTCACATAAATCACTGACATTACAGGGAATTCTATTTTTGGCTGTTGTAACCCCCTGTGACTCTGTCCAATCCTGTATGATAAATCATAATAAATATCAAGTTAACATTTAGTACTCGGTTAATATAACAGAATAAATTGATTTGACACTGTTGGGCATCCATATTAAGAAACATTTTGTAATAAAATCAGTTATTCTTGTTTAGATATATATCTTTTTGTGGTTTACAAGAGAGTGAGGACAGTGTGTTAGAGCAACAAATATTATACTGGACAAAGTATAGTTTTACAGATTTTGTACCTTCCTGCAGTTGTTCAAACCATCAATGTCAGTTGTTATCTTATAGCCAAGCTCACATTTCAGACTTGGCCTTCTCTCCTTCTATCCTAAATTCAACTGCCCTGCTTATATTTTTGCATTCTCTTTTTCTTTTCTTCTCTTCTCTTCTCTTCTCTTCTCTTCTCTTCTCTTCTCTTCTCTTCTCTTCTCTTCTCTTCTCTTCTCTTCTCTTCTCTTCTCTGTAATGGCCTTTTACCAAAGCCTTTTTTCACATTAAGAGAAACTTTTCAAATAATTTCTTTTAGCGAATTTTTTTTTATCATTTTTCTGTGTTTTTATTTAGTAGGATAAATAAATAAATAAAATAAATTAAATTTTCAAACAATTTTGGGGTTATAGAATTTTTTTTTTGTTCAATTCCAGTTGAGAAGGGATTAAGAAATGGTTATATATAAAGGCATGGCAAATTCAACATTAAAAAGTAAGCTCTTTATTGGCACAGCTATTCTGTTTGATGGTTGTTTGAATTATTGATAATTTGCTATGATCGTATTAATCAGTAGATGGGCAATAAAGAAAAATAATTTAATGATATAAATTTCAATAAATGCCGCATTAACAAAAGTAAACCATTCAAGAGCCGCAGATCTAATCTAAGTAGAACAATCCCTCTATAAGACCTCATATTTATATTGCTTTTTATGCCTGTTGTTTTCCACAAATTGTTTTCTCACCTTCTATTTTTATGTCTATCTTTTTTTCCAGAGTGCCTGTAAAAATGACAACCAAAGCGCCAACATTTACGCAGCCGTTACAAAGTGTTGTGGCACTGGAGGGTAGTGCCGCAACCTTTGAGGCTCATATTAGTGGTGAGCATCCATGTGTTTTTCTGATTATTGTTTTCTTTCCTGTGGTTGATGTCTCCAAAAATGGTTAAGAGAGCAGCTTTTTTCTCATTTATCCAGGTCATAGTTGTATCAAAAGTTGCTTTTATTTTGAAAAGGCAACTGGGCTGATTTTTTGAGGAAAAACAAGACATTTCACTTCCTATCCTGGAAGCTTCATCAGTTGTATATTAGACAGGTAATAGGTCTCATCAGGAGAAGAGATCAATTATCTCTTGTGTATCAATTTGAAGACTGAAAAATCACCAGCACATCAGGCTAGGTCAGGGAGTCTGGAGTCAATGGATGCATTTTTCACTTTGACAGCATATTATGGACACTCAAAGAAAATGACTACAAAATGGCTCCACCTTGGGCATGGTCATGCTCAAAACATCAATTTACAAGAAGTCAGTTTGTTGCAGTTATCCCCTACTCCCCACTTAACATTTGCCTCATTCCCCCCCCCCCCTTTGTATTTTGCAAATAAATCATTGGGCTACAGTCACAGGTTTTATTTTCTAAGACTAAGACTAAAATTAGCATATCCAGACCACAAAATCCAAATGGCCAATAGGTGGAAGCATGGAAATACAGATTCTTTTCCCAGCTAGCGGTCCTCTAAATATTATAGCCCAACATGGCAACTCTGATGGAGGCCAAGTGGAAACACTGGGTGTTCTTATATACCAGGATGTTGATCATGTTGATCATGATCCATTAGGAGTTCATTTCCTGAATCTCTTAAATTTAAACTAGCATTAAGTTTTGAAATGGGTCAGGCCTTAAATCTATATGCTGTCTATAATGTTTTCCAGCTTATGTCAGAATAGTAGCAATAAGCTATAATAGTTGTGGCATAAAAGTCCTACCTCTTTCATATGTGCACCAATATGCACCAATTAAAAAAATAGCTCTGATTGTGATGCCACTGGTAGCATGACTATTTTAGATGTGGAGCAATTATTTCCAGACCAATGAGATCATGCTGTGCTTTATAGCAGCCCACATATTTCTAAATTAAGAATCGTATTATAGGATTTGAATAAAGTATGAAAATACTGTATTTTCTGATTCAGAACACGCACCAGCATTATATCATATGCATGTTTGGATTATATGCTGACAATATATCTATTTTCACCAAGCAGGAAAAACAATATGCATATTAATCAGGCTGCTGTAATGATATAGTAAACAATGAGCAGAATTTAAGTAATAGGTTTGAACAATCAAGGCAGGGCTCACTTCCTCTAAAAAGGTCTCTAGAATAGACCTTACTTTGAAATCCCAGCTGTTTGGCTTCTTCCTCTGAATCATATTAACTTCAATTATTTATTCTGAGCTGGAAATTATAAGATATCAGAGAAAGAATAATACTCATTAGCCATGCTCCACTTGCTACAGTTGCAGGAGCAATTTAGTCTACCACTAACTTCAAAAGATACATTTTTAAAAAAGAATCAATTGCCCAGGTTTTATCCAAAGGTTAGTTCAGAATTTGAAATGATAATTTGAATTAATATTTGCCAATCAAAGCTTTCATATTCATTATCAAAAATACGATGATCACTTAAAATTCCAAGAGTTATTTCAGTGTTTTGGGATTTACTTCCCAACTTTTGATGTTTCTTCTTTGATTTCTCTGTCAGGAAAAGAAAATATAGGGTGTTGTGGGAATTAAGTAAGAAAATGGCTATTTAATAGGGAGAAATAAACATGTGTCTAGGCTTCTCAAATTCTTAAGATAGGACTTGTATGTACTTCAAGATGCAAAGTCTTTCTGCAATTTTGCATACTTCTAAGTCGCCTTTTTGACCAGATACTTTTCTCCCAACTGAATGATGTCCACAATTATAATTCAGATCAGCTGAAGGATCAACAACAATTAAATAGAGAAAGTGCATGAGTTGTGTATGCATGTGTATATATGTGTGTGTGAGTGTGCTTGGGCACTCACACACACACACACACAAATATATATATATACATATATATACATACATAGACACTCTTCATGTATGCACCGCTGATGTTTAAACCAGATCTTTATGCTTTTCTATATTATTTGAGTCGTTTTGTGTTTAAAACATTTATAAGGACCCCCCTATCTGTTATGATCGTGAATATTTGAGGTTATTGAAGCGGATATCTGAAAGTTTTAATTGATTGAAATGGTGTGGCTTAAAATATCTTTATGTTATATGCTCCAACTGTATTTTTATGTAAGTTTTCTTTTCATGTTGATACAGAACTTTGGGATTAGATTATTGAAAAGCAATTTTTTAAACATACAAATACATGATATAGACCCTAAAACGTGCTGGAACCTGCCACTGAAATTAGTCATACTATCGTTTAATTGTGTACTGCTAGAAAATGACAGTATTTACCTAATAGACAGAGGATTTAAATTAATATTAATTAATTAATTAATTAATTAATTATATAAATTAATACTAACACCTCCCCTGCCCAGAAGATTTCATAGGAAAATATAATCTGTTTCTATTACTAGATTTTAAACAAATCAAATCCTTTCTATAAATCCTCTAAACATAATATTTTGTTCTATTTATTCCTTTTTTTCTGAAACATTGATAAATTCCGCAGAACTTTGCACCAGATACGCATCAATGCCCCCACATTCTCATAGTAATCATGGTTTCCAAGTAGTGTCTCTCTCCACTGATCGCTGTTTCTTGACAACTCTCTATTCCCATTCCGAGAGAAGATAAAGCTAGCAAGGGAAATCATTGAATATAGAAGTATGGAACTGATTATGAGATAGCAATCTGACAGGAAAGATTTTAAGTTGTTTCCTTCTCTATTTGGTTCATGGCCCCATCTTAAAGAGCCTGGAGACCAGAGTGTTTCTCAACCTTGGCATCTTTAAGATACATGGACTTAAACGCTTAGAAATACCCTATTGCTACAGTTGAGAATCTATGCTTCAGATTTTGCATCCAACCATACTCCTCCTTGCATCTCTCAAAGTAAACTCCCTCTACCACATTCCCTGGGCTTCATAGGACAGTGAACTTAGTAGACAACTAAGGTAATGTTTGCCTTAGTGAGCTCTTATAGCTCTTATAGTGAGAGCTTCCATTTCTGAAATTGTGATTGCATTTGTACATAATTCTAAGACATAGTAATTAGGCCCACACATCATTACCAAAAGCAAACGAAAGTACAGTTTAGCATGATGTGTGAAATAGTACTGAGTCTCTCTTGTTTTGCTTTTCAATCCAACCTTTCAATCACTGCTATCTTATGGCAACACTAACTCATATAACAAGTTGTTATAAATCTCTTTTCCCCCCCCCCAAGTTACTCATTATGTTGGACAGGTCTGACAATGATTCAGTGCTTGGTTATTGTAATGGACCAAAACTCTATGAACATTTTTATCTCTTGAAATTCGACCTCCTAAATCACAAAAAGTGTATTTTTTATCATTGCACCTATATGTCTTTCCTTCTCAAGCATCGGGCATTTAAAATATAGTCTTTCTTCGATAATACCATTTAAGAATATAAATACATCTTTGTATCAGATATTCAGAGGAAGGAGCAGCAAACTATATCCTAAAGAAAGCAGATCTGAATGTTTCAGAAGAATAGAATAGAATAGAATAGAATAGAATAGAATAGAATAGAATAGAATAGAATAGAATAGAATAGAATAGAATAGAATAGAACTTTATTTGACCAAGGAATTTGTCTCCAGTGCATAAGCTCTCAGTGTATATGCAAAACAACAGAATAATGATAATATAACCAACCAAGTATAAAATAAATTGAGCCTTATCCTATTTTGGGGAATTGGGTTGCAATAAGCATAGATTTTTTCCCCACTGCCCAGCCATTTCTTTCATTCTATCTCAATTACTGAAGCCCTTGATCCAGCCCTTTAGCAACTAGCATATACACTAGGAAGAACTGTGGTATTTAGGACTGATGCCAATGGGACCTTTTAAGCATTTACCTTTACCTCACTCTCCTTCTCAAGGTTTCCCAGTTCCTGAGGTGAGCTGGTATCGGGATGGCCAGGTTATTTCTGCTGCAACTCTGCCCGGTGTGCAGATCTCATTTAGCGATGGCCGCGCTAAACTTGGGATCTCCGCCGTGACCGCAGATATCAGTGGAAGATATACCCTACAAGCCACCAATGGATCTGGACAAGCCACAAGTACTGCAGAACTACTTGTCACTGGTAGGTTGTGTTATAATACCAGTACATAAATAGTAAATATGAAGACTGAGTTATATGTACTTCTAAGAACAATCAAACCTATATGTCCACATTCTGCTTTATATTGATTTTTATGTTGCTATTTAAAGGAAAGTGTCTTTACAACTTGATCATAAAAAGCCTTGCTTCTGTGTGCCTCTTTTAAATTCTGCCCCATAATTTCAGAATTATGGGCAACTTATGGCTCCAAAGAGTTTTGGGGAATTGAAATCCTTTGTCAATTTTCAGAGGCAGAGTTTGCAACTCTTGGTTCATCGTTTCAGAGATATTTCCTTACTGGATTTCTTACCTTCAACAGAAGCAGAGCTTCTAATATACTTGAAAAGTTCTAAAAAAAAATTAGGGAGATATCAGAAATGTATCTGCCTTGAAAGTAGCCCGTGTTTAACTGTATAGCAGAGTCGAATGTCAGGAACTGACCACAAGAAATGTTTTAAGATGTTTTGTATCGTGTCTCAGAATGATTTTTATATCATAAAACATTCTTTTTGAATGATGTCCACTTACATTTTGTAAGTCAGCCTATTTAAGGTATCTTGGTTCAAAAGGTTTTACCCTAAGATGCACCATTTCACCCAGTCAAAGGTTACAGACACAAAGATTTTAGTAGTATAGAGATCCATGATGTTCCTTATGTTTGTTCTTGCTGATACATTCATCTCCTCCTCCTCCTCCCCCCAGCTGAAACAGCGCCACCCAACTTTTCACAACGACTACAGAGCATGACTACTCGACAAGGAAGTCAAGTTCGACTTGACGTGAGAGTGACTGGAATCCCTACACCTGTGGTGAAGTTCTATCGGGATGGAGCAGAAATTCAAAGCTCCCCCGATTTTCAAATTTTACACGAAGGAGACCTCTACAGTTTAATAATTGCAGAAGCTTACCCTGAAGACTCCGGAACCTATTCAGTAAATGCCACTAATAGCGTGGGACGAGCTACTTCAACAGCTGAACTGCTCATTCGAGGTAAAGGCTAGGACAGTCAAACAAGAATGTTTCCCCCCCCAAAAAAAACTTTAGGATTATACCATCAGGGCAGCAAACTTCACAATGATTGCTCTTCTGTCAACAAATCAATCAATTCCATTTCTCTCAGGTGGTTTTAACGTAGCTGTAAAATTTCACCCTGGACACAAGCTGATCAAAAATATTTCAGCGTGACAAAAAGATAAAATTGTTTTCAGAAGCAACAGCAACAAATGTTCTGCTTCTTTTCTTCCCCTGTTAATACAAGAAAAACAAGTAGGCTAACTTATTGCTAGCGTGAGGCACAGTGTCTATATTTGTAACTGTTTTACATTGTATTAATCTAAAATCCAGTAAATCAACAGCTCAGTTTTTCACTCCAGGGTTTTTCTTGCTGGGTGTCATAGTTTCACAGTAAGTTGCTTAAGCATGTACTGAAATGTAAACCAAGTGGAGTTGCAGGCCCGTGAAGGAGCAAAAATCCAGGCCTCACAGTACTGCATTCAATAGCTTCATCCCACATGCACACAGTAAAAGAAAAGAAAAAAGACATGATAAATTATATAGGTTAGATTTACATATCATACTAAGTAATAAGGCTTTCACTTTATTTATTTAAGGCAAAGTAACTTCTGAGACAAAGTGTGAATTCAGCTAGTGGGATTAATAAATCATGTTTTGTAGGTTGACATTATGTGAGAACTTTATTATGATGGCTTTTTCAACAAGCATTAGCTTAATATGATGTTCAAGGATGCCAAATATTTCGGTCCTCGTGTTTTCCTAGACATATTTTAGGCCCTAACCATGCATTTAGCTGTCATGTGGGAAGGACTGAACTAGAAAACGAATACACAAGTGCATCAGTGTCCCATATCCCTACCTGCTCCTAAGGCTAAAATCATTATGTGGTTAGTTAGCTAAAATCCAAAAACAATTTATAAGAATATTTGACTTTACAAAGCTGTCTGTGTCCAGAAAACCTGATTTAAAAATGGGCAATTTTTATGGACAAGCTTATCGGACCCTCTTAAAAGTTTACTCTGTATATATGAAGGATAATGAGGAGCAAAAGATGATGGCTATTTGTGCTGGCTTCCATTGGTTCCACTGGTTTTATATTTTATATTTTATAAGAGAATACCCTCCCAGAATTTTGCTTAGGCTCCCTTATATAGGTATTGTTTCTATAGAATGTAGTGGTGTTTCTTTCTAAATAGACTATCTTAGACTTGGCTATTCTGCATTATATAGTTGGCTGATGTGAAAAGGCCTAATTTGATATGAATTCATCTCTTTATTAATCTGTGCCTGAGAGAATTAACTTATTCAGTTATTTATTTATTTTCCTTATGGTGTTTTTCTATAAAAGGGTAACATCTCCTTCAAGTTGAGCAAAACTGGGAAATTTGTGGATAGATCTGCACAGCTCTCTTGGCAATAATACACATGAACCCATAAATAAGTGGAATCACAGATTGTTTATATACTTCTCTCCTCCCCTCCCAGAACCAATTCTAATAAATCCCATTCTCTTTTCTCTAAGGCGAAGACGAAGCTGTTCCCGCTAAAAAGACAAAGACGATTGTTTCGACTGCTCAGATTACACAAACACGAGAAACCCGAACTGAAAAGGTTGGTAATTTGTCCAATTGTGTTACCAACCATTTCAAAGGCTGGGGTTTTAACTAGATTTTCATTGATCTTTCATTGCAGAAGATTGAAGCCCACTTTGATGCCAGAACACTTGCAACTGCTGAGATGATTATAGAAAGTGCCACTGGGCAGCAGCTGCCCCATAAGGCACCCCCACGGATGATTCCTCACCCTGCTTCTAAATCACCTACTCCACCAATCATTGCAGCCAAAATACAGATGGCACGCCAGCAATCACCATCCCCAATCAGACAGTCGCCATCTCCTGTACGACATGTGAGAGGTCCATCACCATCTCCAGTCAGGTAAACTACTCACATGTAAAATCCTGCTTTGGCCCAAATCAGGAAGTTCCTAGAATTTCTCATTATTATTAATTATAGTTGCGGTAGCTGATGGGAGTTAAAATTCAAGAACATCTGGAGAATCACACTGTGCCTTTCCCAAGGCAAACATTGATCTTTAAGCAGTGCAGCAAAATATTTCTGGCCAACACTGCTATTATATACTCCTGTAGGGGGTCCCCAACAGGGGTCCCCAACCCCCAGTCTGTGGACCAGTACCGGCCCACGGCATGCCAACAACCGGTCCGCACAAACAAGCAAAGCCCCATCTGTGGGATGCGGGCAGCACACAAAACCACAAACTGTCCGGTCTGTGGAAAAACCTTTCTCCACGAATCCGGTCCCTGGTGCCCAAAAGTTTGGGGACCTCTGATCTACAGTTATGTAACTGAATATCCATTAAAAAGATGTTTTGGTGGAATTGGGTATTCTGAAGGGTTACTGGTGGCCTAGTTTTCCACCTTTCCACAGTCACTTTGGTGAGCTGTTCTTCCCCTGGCATCAAAATCAGTTCTCTTTTGTTAACAGATCGGTGTCTCCTGCTGGAGTTACAAGGCTCTCGGTCTCTACGTCGCCTATCAGACCTGTGAGATCACCACTCTTGGTCCGGAAAACACAGGCCACAGCAGCAATGGGGGCTGATGTGCTTCCTCCTTGGAAACAGGAAGGCTACGTAGCTACTTCGGAAACCAGAATGAAAGATACCAGAGTAACTATGAGCACCACCCAGATGAGGACTGAAGAAAGATGGGAAGGGAGATACGGAGTACATGAACAGGTTGCAATTAGCGGAGCTGCTGCAGCAGAGGCTACCCTTGCAATTGGTGCTGCTGCTGCTGCTGCTGCTGCTGTCGCTACAGAGGTGAGACCTTTTCAAAGAAAAATACTGTGCAAGGGGTAGGACGTTTTCCTCAAAGTAATGTGGTTTTTCCACAGAATGGGTCTGCTTAGGAGAAATTAGGCCCCCTGTTACTTTCTTATTTAGGCCAGGGTTTGGCAAACATATTTTTATAAATGGCTAGTACCTTCCCCTCCTCTGCCTCCACAAAGTCTGGCTGACAGATCTGCAGGCCAAGGAACATGGCAGCCTTTATATGGCACTGGCCTACCAGCAAGGAGGCTACTAATATGCTACCACCATTGTCCAGTATACCATGACCCTGCCCCCTTGCTCTACACCTTTGTTCCAGGATCTTGCTGAAGCGCGGGCCTAGCAATTTGCCACCCGCCTGCCTATTCTTAGCTCAGGAGCCATATAATAAACAGCTACCGGGCTAGTATTTGGCCCCTGGGCTGCAGTATGCCGACCCTTAATTCAGACTGTGTTGTGCTATAATGTTGTCAACAGGACAATCTGGCAAAACGGTTGCTTGTGTTTGCACCTATTTCTCATGTTGCTGATGTTGTATTCCAATGAGCTGTCTTTTCATGGCACTCATTTGTGTCTCTCAGGACGTTGATAAAACAACAGCTGTTGCTACCGTCGTTGCAGCTGTTGACATGGCCAGAGAGAGAGAACCTCTTCCAAGTGCTGTAGAGCAGATGGCTAAAAGGACAGCCATGGCCGCAGTACACATTCCGTCTGTCCAGGAGCAGGTAGATATAAAGCAAAGTGACAATAAATAACGCTCTCCCCTTGTTTTCCATTAATACTGCCAATGCAGGCAGTTGCAGAAAATGAACAATACATTGGCCAATACTGCAGACGAGCATGTCATAAAGATACAGTAAAACCAATAAACTTGCAGGTTCAACAAATCCACTGATGTTAATGTTAGGAATTGGCTAACAATTTTAAAACAGGCCCTGAACCAATTAAATAAACTTGATGAAAAATATCTTAATTCATCTATGCATTTATCAGTATGACTTTTTTTTCCTGAAACTTCGTTTTTCTTTTTTTCCCCTTGCTCAGTTTAAACTAACTTTTATCCCCAGATGTATTTCCCCTCATTTGCTTTTATATATTGCCTGTTTTTTATATATGATGATTGATGAAATTAAATGTTATAGCTTGTTTTTTGTTTCTTTCTTTTTGCCACTAAAATATAAGGTTAAAAAAGAAACTGCCATAGTAATTACTACTACTGCTGAAAAAGCCAGAGAGCAAGAAATGATATTGAGAACTAGAGAAGCAGTTACTACAAAACAAGAACAAATACAGATCACTGAGGAAAAGGTAAATAGGACCCATTTACTCATAGAAAAAGCCAACTGATTTCATTAGCAAGCTTCATTTCCATGGTATACTTT
Organism: Azemiops feae; assembly: GCA_023970755.1. Lineage (NCBI taxonomy): Eukaryota > Metazoa > Chordata > Lepidosauria > Squamata > Viperidae > Azemiops > Azemiops feae. Next base: position 1,479,384 of record JALGBA010000838.1, read on the forward strand.
ATTATCAATGAACAGAAGGGAATTCCCCTCTCCCTCACCACACTTGCTATGAAAAGTCAACAGGCTGAATAACCATGATATTTATTTGTTTGCTTGTTTGTTTGTTTATTCTCCCCTCAAGACACTGCTATAGGGCATTGCATGCCAAAAAACTAGACACAAAGATAGTTTCCCCCCCGTGCCATCAGTCTGCTGAGTACTTAATTTGCACCAAACTGTCTTAGGCCCATGTAGTAAGACTGTATTACTATTATTCTTCTCATTTTCTCATCTTTCCTACTACCTTCTCCTATTGGTGTCTTATGATTTATCACTTTCAGTTTGCATCTTATGATTAATGATTGTAACTATGAATTATGATCTATGACCGATCACTTTGTTGTTTGTATGTACACTGAGAGCTTATGCACCGGAGACAAATTCCTTGTGTGTCAAGTCACACTTGGCCAATAAAAAATTCTATTCTGTTCTGTTCTGTTTTGTTCTAGAATATTCTACTCTATTCTAGACTATTTTATGCTATTCTAGAATATTCTATTCTATTCTATTCTATTCTAGAATATTCTATTCTATTCTATTCTGTTCCAGATATCTGAACATATCCAACACACCTTCCTCCTCCTATTTTCCGCACAACAACAATCCTATGAGATGGGTTGGGCTGAGGGAGAATGACTGGCCCAAAGTCACCCAGCCAGTGTTCATGCCCAAGAAGGGACTATAACTCATGGTCTCCCACTTTCTAGTCTGGTGCCTTAACCACTAGACCAAACTAGGTCTTTATGTTGCTGAAGTTTATTTATTTGAATCCTATGCTAGACCTTCCCCTTGTGCTAATTATGGTCATCTCATGTGTAATATATTTTGAGACATTTTGTCATTGTTTGTTTAGATTCAATCATTAATACTCTCTATTCTCTATCATAAAATTAGATAAGAAAAGAACCAGTGAAAGTTCCTGTGCCTAGGGTAATAATTGCTGCTGACACAATTAAAGAACAAGAACTGATTTCAAGAGCTAGAGAAGAAATTCCTACAAGAAAGGAAGAAATTCACATTACTCATGAAAAGGTAAATATCAGTCTTGTGAAACAAACCTTCCTCTTTCTTAATTACAAAATTTATTAGCAGTATTAAATATGCATTCATTTCTTCTTTGATTTGCTTATTACTACTTTGAAGAATTTCTCTTTAGAAATTATGTCTCTAACTTTATACTGTCTATTATTGTAATAAAGATTTGAATTATCTGATATTCCTCTAGCTTGACGTTTTCCACTTGTCCCCAATATGCCGTATATTTGTCACTTCTGACATTCACAGAAGTCTCTCTAAATCCTTTATCTAAATTAAATATGACTAATTACATTGGCCTATTAGGTGAAGAGAAGTTTTGATCTTAGAACCCAAAAATGATAGAGGTAGGTGAAGGAAACAATAGTATCCTAATTTTCTTAAACAGATTTTTGAATGGAAAAATGCTTTTGAAATTGTGGGATATTCCAAAAATTGTACACAAACCATGCAGCAACAAACCATTTCCTTGTAACTCCTGGGGTTTTGCTTTGTTCAAACAAATCTGATTGTGTTGGGGGCAAGACACTGACTCTGTAAACTGCTTAGAGAGTGCTGTGAAGCACTATGAAGTGGTACTGTATATAAGTCTAAGTGCTGTTGCCATTGTTCAAGAAAATGCAGCCCAAATTTTATTTCTCTGGTGGTAAATGCTGTAACATCGCTTATTTAAATAACAAAGTTAGGAGTCAACACGGGGCTACTGAGAAAGAATTTGGGGACACTTCTGAAGAGACACTGTCTTTTCTAACAAATAAAATCAAATCATGGGGTAAATGTCACCACAGTTTTGAAATTCAGCATGCTCAGTTTCCCCTTAAAATATTGCATGTCAGCTGTCAGTAGTATGGGATGTAAAAAACTGATTGGGCAGGTTGCTGGAGCTTTGAAATGACATAAGGACACAGGAGCAATATTTTCAGGGTACTCTTGCTGATCAAAAATGAGATTGCTGTTCATTTTATTTCCAATCAGTTTGATCAAATAGTAATAATTGGTACAAATTGTATTTTGTGTAGGGTATTTTACTTTGGACAACATATCTGACATACCTCTAATGTATTTAAGGTTGAAGCTATCTAAAGTGAAATATATAGCCCCACTACTATCAAGTCCCAAAAAACAAGAAAGACATGTTGTGATTTCTCCAAGCAGATTTTGTTATTGTTCCTCAGAATTTTGCCAAACTAAAGCCAACCATCAACCCCCATAAAGCTTATACTCTGGAACTATTAGGGAGGAGCTGTCTTCACCTTCTTTCTCTCACACAAACTATCTGAACTGTATTGTCTCTTGCTCCTCTGGAATGCACCCCTCCCCCCAGGGAATCTGGACTACATTCCATGACAACAGCGATACAAATACTTACCTACAAAGCATGAAGTTTGTGATGTTGTTTGCTTAGTAAGGCCACCCATTATGGCTCTAAATGCAAACCAATTTAATATGGCATGTTGAACATTGTTAAAAAATATCCAGAAGTATAAATGCATGAATGAAATGAAACAAGATGAAATAAAATAAATACAAATATTCCAATTCTAGAATTGCTATTTTCAATATTGATGACAATACAGGATGGAGTTTAGCAGAGTTATTTATTGTAATACTTAGTTGTCGGCAGAACTATGGATGGCTATGTGCTGTTTAAAGTTACCTCTGTTATTGAAAAAAAAAATATTAGTTTTTTTAGAGATGGCGGGAAGAGAATCTGATAACTGAAATCCTTTCTTTTCTATCACATGATTAGATAAGAAAAGAAGCAGTTAAAGTTCCTGTGCCCAAGGTAATAATTGCTCCTGAATTACTTAAGCAACAAGAACAGATTTCAAGAGCCAGAGAAGAAATATCAACCAGAAGGGAAGAAATGCACATCACTCATGAAAAGGTGAATATTATCAATTTTGCACAATGTTCTTTCTGCTCAGGTGCAGATTTTATTTTCACATTTCTTTTTATTTTCCTTTGTTTTCTTGTGAACTCCCTGCAATTGCAACTTTTATACAAGTTCTCTTCATTAAGTTAAAACAAAACATCAATTTAATCCTAATTAAAATTTCATTGATTCATTCAAAAATCTTATATAGCCACCTCAAAGGAAATCCTTCAAAGTGAAAAAGTTTAAAGAAAAATGCGAAATAATCCAGTGCCTTCCATCTAGAAATTTTATGGAATGTCTCTTTCTTTATTAGGATGTTCATATTTTTCAAAGCTTATTGGTGGTTTTCAGTCTGAAAAGAAAAAATAGGAAAAAAAACCTTTTCAGTATTCAAATTAGCCACTGAAATTCAGTAACTATTTTTGCTCATCTTTAAAATGTCCCACTAGATTCATTGCTCTCTCTGGATCTTCTTTCAATCGGGTCAATGAGGTGTTTCAAAGGGACATAATTAAAAATATATATAAGATAATGTTAGCTTTACAAATCTTTTAAAAAAAGTGTTTAGGAACTGAATTTGGTTCGTGTTACAAAAAATACTGTTTTCTCCCATAACTTGTTCCACATGGATTTAAACCAACAGCTAATTGTAAGAAATCATATTCTTGTGTGGATCTAGAAATCAGTCTGTCTCAAATCAATGTAATTCTGATATCAATTCAAACATAAATTCCTTTCAGCCAACTTCATTTTGAAATGCCAAGTCAATTTATCCCATACTGTAGGTGTTTAATAAATAATATTCTATAATATATTATTTTTAATGAAACTTTCGCACATGTATGCCTTGTAAAACTCAATCAGAAGTTAAACTATGTTCCAATATGCATATTGATCCAGAAAGTACAAACAAAATCTGCTCATTTAAAAATCTGGCCCAGACAAATTTCTCCACAAACCCTGGTTTTCTAAAAGATTGTTCTTGTATTCTTGCTATATTTCAAAAATGAAAGGGAAGGCTAGCTTTTCCATTGAAAAGAACCTGTGATTTACTTCCACTTCTTTCATAAATTATCAGCTTGCTCCTTCTGCAGTCAGCTCAATTAAATATAATAAAGCCATGTAGATTAACATGGAGCTGTATAAAGAGCACATATCAGTAGTTTTAGAATCTGAATAGAATTCCATTATTATTTTTGCCTCTTTGTAATTTTATGCGCTTTACTGCTTCCTGTCTGCTTTTCGCTGCTGTCCCAATGAACATTTTTGCAACACCACATATATAATCACACCTCTGTTTTTACTATAAACATCAGACAAGGAAAGAAGTTGTGAAGCCCGTGAAACCTTCTGTACCTAAGGTAGTAATTACAGCTGACAAACCCAAAGTACCTGCACCAGTAGTAAAAACTACAGAGAGAATTGCTACCAAACAAGAAGCACAAGCCCACTTTATCCAAGAAAAGGTGAATAGAACCATTGTTAATGTGATGGTCATTCTCATGTCCGATTCTCACACTGATATGCTCATAATTCTTCAATAAGTGTACTAACTCTTCCATACCTTTTTCTGGTTGCATTCATTAAGAGAAATGGGAAATGGCCATTCTTTCATATGGTGTGCCATAATATTTTCACAGCTTCCCTGTCATGGTGTTTGGGGCTTTAAAACTTCATATACTAAACTTGCAGGTTTTTTTTTAACATGTAACTACCCAGTCAGTTAATAACCAAGTGTCAATATTTATCTGCTTCAGGAATTAGAATGTTCTGCAGGGAGAGAACATAAAGCATTTAATCTATTAACATTTCTCTATCCATACACAGAGAATATCTTTTTTTTCCTGAAATTTTGCTGTCACTATTGTTTGTTTTGAGACATTATGTAACCTAAAACTTATGTTCTTGCTATAATACAATTAGGTAAGACAGGAGACTGAAAAAATTGCCATAGTTCCGAAAATCATTGAGGTTGATAAACGCAAGAAACAAGATATAATATCAAGAACCAGAGAAGACGTTGCTGTCAAAAGAGAACAAATCCAGCTAGTTCATGAACAGGTGAATAGCATTCACCAAAACAAGATATTTACTAATAAAAATTATTCAAAACTATGCACAATTTTGACTCAGCCTAGTGCCAATATTTATTTATTTAGACATTTGTATAGCCACCCATCTTAAAGTCAAAATCTAGGCTGTTTACATGCCAAAAACAAAATAATATATGCAGCAATAAAAAAACAAAAGAAATAGCAGTACCATATGGCACTGTTCTTCTCTAACAATTAATATGCATCTCAGAAATTAATTACAGTTCCTACATTGGGTAATTAGAATATTGAGAAAATGGTGCTTCTTTTCTTTGTTTTACTTCAGGTAACAGAATATGATTGTATCTGCAGCCTTTCTTGAAATTCACTCTTTAAATTCCATGAGGTTTATTTTTTGAGTAGATGTACTGTATTTAGGACAGAAATATAAATTAATATCATAAAAAGTAAACAAAATCAAATACATGATTTTGACATATTTGAAATTAAGTAGAAGGTCTGTTATAAACGGATAAAGGTCTTTCTGAAATGTGTGTTGCAAAATTATTTGTGTGCTTCTGAGAAGTTTGTGTGTCTGTAAGTCTTCATCAACCATGCTATTATATATATATATACGGTTATCTGAAAATGCTCCTTTCCTTTCCTTTCCTTTCCTTTCCTTTCCTTTCCTTTCCTTTCCTTTCCTTTCCTTTCCTTCCCTTCCCTTCCCTTCCCTTCCCTTCCCTTTCCTTCCCTTCCCTTCCCTTCCCTTCCCTTCTAACATGGTTTAATATTTTGTACATTCTGTACTGAACGTAAGCATTAACTGTCTGCATTCAATACAGTATTCATTTCTTTACATTTGAACACTGCTAAGGAATGTTATACAGTATTAACCTCAATGAACAGAGCTCCAGAACACATGGAGATAGTAAATGTTATATATAATTATAATTGGCAATGTATGTGCATATGAAATAAGAAAAAAATATTTGGCTAATAGAAGGCTGGAAATGTAACATTTTTGAATGTTATGTGCTCTGTGCTAGCTGTTCTGTCATTAATGTAGCGATGTATCAATGTTTTGCAAATGTTGCCTTTAGATTGATGTTGACAAAAAGGCTGAAGCTGTAGCCACAGTTGTTTATGCAGTTGACCAAGCACGCATTAAAGAACCAAGAGAACCAGATTATGCCGAAGAAGCTTATTCTGAGCAGGCAGTTCTGGACTATGGATACAAAGAGCATGCTTTAGCAAGACATGTTGTTGAGGTACCACCAGAACCACATATTGTCACCAAAGAGGTGAAAACTGAGGAGGTTCGAATTCCTCCTAAAATACATGTTGCAGCTGCTGAAATAATGGAAACGGACATATCGACACAGGTTAGGCTCAGTTTTAACCCTGCAGCCATTTCCAATGGCTGCCAAGCTTCTTTCTTTCTTTCTTTCTTTCTTTCTTTCTTTCTTTCTTTCTTTCTTTCTTTCTTTCTTTCTTTCTTTCTTTCTTTCTTTCTTTCTTTCTTTCTTTCTTTCTTTTTCTTTTCTTTTCTTTTCTTTTCTTTTCTTTTCTTTTCTTTCCTATTTGGCAAGTAGCGCAACCTTCTCAGTGCCCCTTTTATTGGTTAATGTAGATTAAAAGGACTGCAGAAACATCATTTGAAAAATCAATCCATGTGGAACACATACGTCCCCGTACAGCAAGCCCTCATTTTGCAGTTTCCAAAATTACTGTTCCGAAACCAGATCATACTTATGAGGTAAGAAGAGAAGGATGGGTATGCCAGGCAAATAGAGATATCTACTGAAATAGTTAACTCAGTTCCTTTCTCTACATAATCCAGAATAGGATGAGGCTAAGTGAAAGAGGGAGGAGAAAATTTCTAAAACTGAAACATTCCAGGCAGGGGGGCATGCTCTTATTTATTATTGAAGGAAATCAATGGTGCTGTCCACCAATAGAATGGCATCCGTTGGTAGGATAGTTTTCCTAGCAGCCCCTCTAAATCTCCCTTAAAGCATCCAGATGAATCCTCCACAGCAGAGTTGAGGGAGTGTAAGAGAAGGAAAATGAGCTTCTGCTATCCTTCCACTATAAATGTATCGGTACATCAATAAAATGTATGATATTACATGCTCTGGTTATATGAATCAAGCATGTTTCAAAATATCGTGTCTGGAAAACAAGGAACAAGGTAGAGGAAGGGACCTAAAATGCCTGGCATACTCCATTTCTCTCTGGAAAGGATAAAAAAATATTTGCAAATTCTTACTTCCTAAATTAATCAAATAATTCACAGAGTGACAGTGTTTGTTCCAGCTTTCAGCTGGTTATGTTGAATACTAAATCTGTATGGGAATTAACACACTGTATATTTATAATCCCAATTATAGTGTACGCATCAAGACTACATGGGTTTTGCTTTACCTGTTTTTTTCTTCTTCACCCCTCTCATTTTTCCATTTGACATTTTAATTGCCTCCTTTACAGGTCTCATCATCTAACCATTCCATCTAATCCATTTTTCCAATACAGAGTTGTGTTACTTCATCCTTGTACAGAGGATGATTTTTTTTTAAAAAAAAAAAATCAAATACATGTAAATAATGTTATGGTGGTTGGCTTCAAATTATCCCAAATACTGTAGTCTTTCTTTTTTTCTTTCTCAAAGAAAGACAAAGTATATGAAAATACAAGTATATTCTGTCTGTTATACTTAATGCAACATGTAAACACTAGTTAATTAATAGTGTTCCGAGGAATAGAGTCTAGTGTTTTAAATATTGCAGTCAAGATTTATCAGTATATCTACTGGACAAAAATAGAGGTATATATGACTTTTATGAGACCAATTATGACTTCGCAACAAATTATGAATTTTGATAGACAGTACGAATGATGCCATCAAACATTTGAATGCAAACAGTATTGAAAGATTAAAATAGAATTTCTTATTTCAAAAAAGCAAATGGGAGTCGTATTTCTTAATTGTTTCTTGTAAAAACACAACGAATTGATGAGAGAAAAACGGTATGCAGTTTCTGAAAGGTTAGAACCAAACAGCTGCAAGAAAGAAGCTGTATTTTACCATATCATTTACATTTTACATGTATTTATATATACATATTGGTATATATGTATGTATGTGTCTGTGTGTCTGTGTCTGTGTAGAGCTAGCAGTGGTAACTCTTTTTTTGTCTTGGGTTGATTAGGTTTCCATAGCAGGCTCTGCTATAGCTACTCTGGAAAAAGAGTTAGCGACAACTTCTGTTCCTAAGATAACCAAATCTGTGAAGCGTCCTGTTGCAAAGTCTCCTGAACCCAGATTGATGCCAGAGAAAGTCGCCTCTCCACAGTTCCCTTTTGTAGAGACACCTGCTGACACCTATCAGAGGCTTTATGGTGCTGAAATAAAAAGAGAAATAGGTGTGACGGTGACAGGTGGATTGGTGCAGGAACGCAAACACGTTGAATTAATGCTAGAAGCTGAACCCAAGGTTGGTCATTAAGCACCTTCCCATCTTTGCATGCAGAAAAATGCATCCTTTACATCAGGGGTCCCCAACCTCCAGTCTGTGGACCAGTACCGGGCCGTGGCATGCCAGCAACTGGTCCACACAAACAAGCAAAGCCCCATCCGCGGGATGCAGGCAGCACACAAAACTACACCCCCTCCGGTCCGTGGAAAAACCTCTCTCCACGGAACCGGTCCCTGGTTCCCAAAAGGTTGGGGACCTCTGCTTTACATATTTTCTTTTTTTTTTCATCAGCCTTCCCCCTTTTTAAAGGTTTCCCTCTCTTCCTACTGACCTTTGTATACCATTTGTATTGACATCGTTTTCTGTCTCTGAAGACCATTTCCTCAGAGCAAGCAATAGAAAAGACCCAAACAAGATGGGCATTGACTTGTTTCTGTTCTCATGCATGCTGTTGCTGAACAAAATGTTGTGTGACACCAATTAACTTTGTGTGAAATCTCCCTAGGTGATCGAAGCTGCTAGAGTTCCAAAACCTACAGAAGTTCCCGCTACACCCCCATCTATAGTCTCAGTAAGTACTGTAATCAATGTTCTGCTGATAGGTAGACTAATTTATTCTTTGCTATGTTGGAATACTGTAACTTTTTTTTTTAAATGGAAATATGGTGCAGTTCTACTGCCATCTACTGTATAGAAAATGAAAGTACAAAAGATATTGAAATCAATTCAATATACTTTGCAGCCTGAAATAAAACTGCATGAAGGAATTTCCCCATTCAGTTCAATTGAGAGAGCAGAGGCATAGAGATTCATGTATGTCTGTGGGTGGAAATGAATAGTGGAGACTGTGGACATGGCTTCAGTTTCTATATGCTGTGGTTAGTAGCATACTAGGTTACTAGGTAGACATCTAGCTATCATTGTCATATAACATCACTGCCTGCATTGCAATTCAGACATTCAAAGGTGAAATGATTTCTGCGGAATTCTTGCGTACGGTGCAAGAGTTGGTTCAAAGTTTTCTATGTTTCTAAAATGTTCATTATAAGCCAAGAGATTATATGAATATTTTGTGCATGCATGCATTTCTATTCTCTCCCTCTCTCCCCACCTCTCTCTTACACACACACACACACACACACACACACACACTTACTTTCTGCATTTCATTTCCTCTATATCCATAGTTGGATTGTTTTTTTTGTGTGTGTTTTTTTTAATTTTTATTTTTCCTTTTTTCCTTTACAATTTACAGAACAAAATACATTTTTTTCTTCCTTAACAGTACTGTGTCCTCTATTTCTTACATTTATTTACAGTTGGTTACATAGCTTTCCTACTTTTTTGTTCTTTGATCTAACCAAACATAGCACTTGTTCCATATCTCGTAATATTCTGTCGCTTCCTTATCCTTTATTTCTAAAGTAAGCTTGTACATTTCAGCGCATTCTAGTATCTTATAAATGATCATGTCATTCGGTGGTACATTCTCACATTTCCAACATTGCGCGTATGCGATGCGTGCCGCTGTTATTATGTGTACAATGATGTATCGAAGTTGTTTTTTTATCTTTGGATTAATTATACCTAATAAAAATAGCTCCGGTTTAAATTCAATTTGTTCTTTGGTTATCTCTTGTATCCACCCCCTTATCTGTTCCCAGTAGATCTTTGCCTTTGGACATTGCCACCACATATGGTAAAATGTTCCCTCTTTGTTTTTGCATTTCCAACAGTCTGGGTTCATGTTTTTATACATCTTTGCCAGTCTCGCTGGTGCTAAATGCCATCTATAAAGCATTTTATATTGGTTTTCCTTATACGCAGTTGACAGTGTCAATTTACAGTTTTTATTCCAAATTCTTTCCCATTCTTCTAATTCTATAGTTCGACCCACATTTCGAGCCCATGCTATCATTGACCCTTTTACTATTTCTTCCTCCAATTCAACCTCCAGTAGATATTTATAAGTTCTTGTTAAGAATTTTTCTCCCCTACCCATCAATATTTTGTCCAGTTGTTGTGGTACTCGGTTTATCCCATATTCTGCCATGTCCTTACTATATTTTGACTGAATCTGTAGGTATGGCCACCAATCTATAATTATTCCCTGTTCTTTTAATTCTTCCCTTGATTTGAGCTTCCCTTGATTATCTAATAATTCTTCATATCTTTCCATCTTTTTTTTGTCTAATGTATTTGGATGAATCCATCGGAGAGACCCAATTTGGTATTTTCGTGTAGTATTTCTTTTTGACCCTTTCCCACGTCCAAATCAGCGCATCCCTTATCTGATGTCGGTAAAAGTATGTGTGTGTGCTCTTATGTTTTCCCCATAAAAAGGCGTGCCAACTGGCTTGTAAATCATGTCCTTCTATTGTTAAAACCCTTTGATTATCTAGGTATATCCAATCCCTAATCCAAAGTAACCCTGCTGCTTGATAGTAGGTTTCCCATTTTGGGAGCCCAAGGCCAATCCATAGTTGGATTGTTAGTCTTGTGATCCTACCCCAAGATGCACCTTCTTGCATGCATACCCAGCTCTACAAAATGAAGGGAGCCAATCCAAACTTCTAGTAACTTGTTTAAGGTGCCACAAGGTTCTTTCTTGCTTGCGCTATCTAGATGCTGAAAAATGTGACTGTCCTGGAGGGAGAGTCCGTCACCCTGGAGTGCCGCATCTCTGCCTATCCTGCTCCAACTGTTGCTTGGTACAGAGAAGACTACCACATTGAAAGCTCCATTGATTTCCAAATTACCTTTGAGGCAGGAGTTGCTCGCCTTGTGATCCGAGAAGCTTTTGCAGAGGACAGTGGAAAATTTACCTGCACAGCTTCCAATGAGGCAGGAAGTGTTAGCACTTCATGCTACCTCCTTGTACAAGGCAAGTATGGAGAGAAATGGAGGGCAGACTTTTTGGGTGGGTGGTCTGTTAAATATTACTGTTATATAAGTATAATATCAAAGAATATTGCATAAGTGGTGAATGAGTGGAAACAAACAGGTTATTTTTCCCATTCTAGTTATTGGGTTCACCGAATTATTAAAGACTGTGAATAAAGGAGTCATGAGTCTACTCTTCTGTATCTTTACGCACATGTAATAATTTTTATCATACCCATCAATCCGAAAGCATTTTGGTGTGGCAGTTTAGAGTTTGGACCAGAGGCTTTAAATCTCCCTCAGCCATGAAACTCAGGATGATTTTATCACTGGGCGGATAGAAAGACTATTTTTCACCCTGACATTCTAGGGATAATGGCAGCATTTATGCCCAAAGGAAAAAAAATAGGCATTTTGCTCATATTTTATTCCCGTCAAATGTATACTCCTCTGCTTGACTGAAATATGCAACTCATCCAATAACTGTGATCTAAATCCTTCTCAATATCTCAAATGGGTCATGCTTAAAAGGATATTTCTTTCATTACTGTACAAAGCAATTGCACCATGTTGCAAGGACAAACTCATTCATCCTATAAATCTAATCCATAGACAAACCATCAAATCATGCAAAAGCAGCAGCTTATTTTTTTAAAAAAACTGATTTCATTAAACTATTTTAAAGAAGTTGTGACTTGGATCAATCATCATCCATTACTTTGACGGAGCTCAATACAAAAATAGTTATCCAACTGAACATGAAATGGCAGGATATGGAAACTCTTCACAAGATGATTGCAAGAGTTGCAATGCAGTAAAAAATGTAGCTTAAACTGATGAGGGAAAATACATTATAGGTTCAGGGATTAATGCTTCTCTTATTCAGATTATAATTAAAAGTATTTGCACAATGTGGTTTGCACAAGACAAAGAAGACATTTAGTTTGTACAAAATGTAATTTCCTATTGAATCAAAATTAGGAAAGTGGCATGTTCTAATTATAAATATGTAACAATCCAGGATCCAAAGTTATGATTTGATCTAATTTGTATTATTTAGATTAAACATTTCTTACACTTGGTCAGTTGGAAAACTGATCTTGTTCAAAATTATTCCTAGAAGGAGAAAATTCCAAAGTTAATCCCGACATCTGGATTACACAATTGAATCCTTTAATTTGTGACCATTCTCAGTGGCATTTTGTGGGGTATCTCTCTGCTGGTGATCCATTTTGAAAGTATCTTGATGCCAGTTTTGTTATTCTTTTGTTTTGAAATAGTCTCAGAGGAGTTTGAGACCAAAGAAGCTGTTTCTGCAAAAGAGATCATTGAAGAAAGACGGTAATTATTAAAATAACTGTGGAGATTTGGTTTTGTAATGATAGCTAATGATAGCATTCACTTCCATTCCTAATTTTTCCCTTTTTTTTAATAATATGTTTAGCTATGTAGAGTCCAAAGATGTAATAATGGCAGAAATTGCTGCAGCAGAAGAAGTACCTGGAGAAGCTGCAGCTCCGTTCTTTATAATAAAACCTGTTGTACAGAGGTTAACTGAAGGTGGAAGTATCATTTTTGAGTGCCAGGTTGGGGGCAACCCAAAGCCGCATGTTTACTGGAAGAAAGCTGGGCTTCCTGTCACTTCAGGCTACAGGTACAATAAGCATTTTATAGTGAAATGCAATGTCTACATGGTGTGAAAACTCTATGCATAAAACAAATGAATTATTGTATAACGCTGCCCCAATGGTATAATACCTAATTATTTGCTTTCCAGGAGATTGGACTTGAAACTGGAAGATAAACTTCTTTCTCAGATTGCATAATGATGTAACTTTAATGTCTCTGGCCCAAAGTGCACTGGCTATATTATTTCCAAGAGAAAAATTACATATTTGCATGTCACATCACAATAGATGGTGTTTGGAACAATAATCTAGGTTGGAAGGGTCTTCCCTCTTAAAGAAATTCTTTTTGGAGGTAATGTGTGAACAGGAATTGATCTTGTGAAGCATTTCAGCTTTGGAGATGCTGTTGAGACCAAGACATCTGATTGACTAAAGAAGAACATCAAATGGAATCTCTGCCTCATATGAAGGGCAAAACTTTGGCAATATCTTCCTATCATTTGTGCCCCGTTGTTCTGTCTTTTGAAGTAGGAGCTTCCTCTTGAGGCCACATTAAGGCCTGTGTTGCTTCAAACTCTTGAAGCATTTGGTTCTCATTAGGGTTGATAGATTTTAAATTTTTGACTTCGTAATTCTTCATTCTTAGAGGGCTTGTTTGTTTGTTGTTTTTCCTAAAGATACAAAATCATTCACAAAAAAGAAACTGGGGAATGCAGACTTGAAATTTCTATGACTTTTGCCGATGATGCCGGAGAATATACTATTGCTGCTCGTAACAAACATGGGGAAGTTTCTGCATCAGCTTTCTTATTAGAAGAAGGTAAGTAAGAACTGGTGAAAATGGATTTTAAAGAATCATGAGGAAAAATTGATTTGGTAAATACTGCCCTTATTTAAAAGGTGACATTATGGACATTCTGTTTTACCAAATGGAGTAATTTAGGAGAAAAGAACAATAGATATCCTAAATATGGTTCAAGAATAATAAATAGAATCACTGTCATAAGACTGGTGGCTATATAAAACATTTAAGCAAACAAACAAACAAACAATTGATTTTATAAACTATTGTGGAATGTGCAAAGCCATAGTCTGTGCAGCCAGAGACATCCACAGTTAGCCACAAGGATGCCAATGATAAAAATGTGAACTGGAAGATCACTATGCATTTACATACTTACATGGCTAGCAAAGTACTTGCTTATAATTAAAGGTGTCATCTGAATACTTCTGGCCAAAATTAACCATAGAAAGGCAAGGCTGTCCTTTTTGTGCAGCTGAAAGTAATATCTGCATTTTGTTTGGGTAACATATCTAACTATATACAAACCAGGTTATGGGGAGGTCAATAGCTATGCTGTTCACAGGAAGCAGCCAGTGAATATGTTCATGCTAGTTTAGACTTGCCACTTATCTTACTAGGTGAATGCAGCTAATGAAGGATAGGATTTCCGTAGCCAAAAAAAGAGAGAGTTAGATTTAATCTTTGATGTTGATCATATTTAATGACTACTTATCTTTTTAGTAAAAGAGCACAGCACTATCATACTTGGTCAATTATTATTTCCAACATGCACTTCCAGAAGCCAGCTACAAGCCAAGAGATTAATAGTTCATACATAAGTCTCCATCAATTGCTTGGAACCAGTGATTTAAAATATTCATTAAAATCTCTAATTATTACTTAGCTATAAAAGGAGGGTAGAATTAATCTCTCCAACTTGTAGACACATAAGTATTTTGTTTATCAATGGGTATTTACAAATAGAAAGTGTTCTGTTTAAAATATAGTGCTGTAACTTGTAAACTGGAACTATTGCTTATATCAATGGTTAAGGAATAACACAAATGTTCTTACTAGAGTTATTTTAAATTATATTTTAACTGCTTTTTATTTTTTTCTTTAGCTGATTATGAGGTCTACCTAAAATCTCAAGAAGAAACAATGTATCAAACTGAAGTAACTGCCTACGTTCAAGAGCCCAAAGTAGCTGCAGTTGCCCCACCCACTTTATATGCTGACTATGAAAAAGAATATGAAAAAGAACAAGCTCTGATTAGGAAGAAAATGGCAAAAGATACTATATTAATCAGGACATTTGCAGAGGAACAAGTAAGTTTGTCACAGGTTTACATGGGTTCGAAGGTTTTGATTCATGACATCATACAAAACTTGTGATATTATCACGGCAAACCAAGTTTTAATTGCAGTTTCTGATACACCATTACTGTACTATGGCAATATTTATTTATCGATAACGAAGCCAAATTTATTTTTTCTATATTCCCCCCTCCCTCTATCATGGCTTGAGGCTTGATAGGCATTTTAATTTTACCCATTTTCTACAGCTTATGTATGCAACCTACAGAGTTCAGCAAATGTTTCTATTTCTATGTCTAATTCCCTTCCTATTTTCTACTAATTAATAGTAATAAACATACTCGTTGGCATTTTCTCTCAAACTAGCCTTGGCACTCTCTCTCCCTCTCCCTCTCCCTCTCCCTCTCCCTCTCTCCCTCTCTCTCTCTCTCTCTCTCTCTCTCTCTCTCTCTCTCTCTCTCTCTTACACACAGAGACACACACAGAGACATTCTTATCGGCTAGAACAATTACTCAGTGGAACAACCTACCTCCAGAAGTTGTAGATGCTCTGGAGGTTTTTAAGAAGAGATTGGACAATCATTTGTCTGAAATGGTATAGGGCTTCCTACCTGAGCAGGGGGCTGGACTAGAAGACCTCCAAGGCCCCTTCCATCTCTGTTATTCTGTTATTCTATTCTTTCTATCTCATCTTCATCTTCATTCTCCCACAGAGGCCATCTTCGCTATGTACTTTTTCCCCAAGATGGACCCTACTTTTCTTCAATGCTGTTCTCCAGATCACATTCTGATTAATTTCAGATTTTTTAGCCCAATCATCTCAGGAAACAGTCAAGCTTTTATAACTAGCATTATCTAAATCCATTTTGCTTTGCCAGCCTTTACATGTCCTCCTTCTCTCCTTCCCCCCACCACCACCCCATGTCTTTCTATTTTAAGTCTCCACTTGTCTCCTGCTTGTCATTTTAGCAGTAGCTCCCTCTTCCTATGAGAAGGCTATTTTTTGGGGGGGAAATATTATCTGTCCTACAGCCAGGGTCTGATGTCAGCTATCAAGAACCATATTAATAATTTATCAACATGACAGGATGCTAGACAACCATGTACGTCACAAAGTATTTTTTTTCTTTTCAAAATTAGACATGACAGTGCACTTTTACTTTCCTCTTTTTTTCTTCAAAAGTTTTTTCTTAATATTGGAATAAACCCATCTTTTTTTTTTTTACAGGAGTTCCATATTTCTTCCTTTGAAGAAAGACTTATGAAAGAAATTGAGTACCGGATTATTAAGATTACACTTGAAGAACTTCTTGAAGAAGATGGAGAAGAGATGGTAGTTGACATTCCTGAATCTGAAACCATTGAAGCAGGATTTGAATTAAGACTAAAGAATTACAGAATCTTTGAGGGAAGTGGCGTGACCTTCCATTGCAAGATGAGTGGCTATCCTTTGCCTAAGGTATGAATGCATTTGTCTTTCAGAAGAACAAGCAATAGGTTATTTGTACTCTTCCTAGCCTCGCCTTCTTATTGGAATTGCATTAAAGTATGGTAGTAGCCTCTTCTGCATCTTGTTGATTTGAATATTGGTTAAAAATGACACATTGCGTTTATTACAAGCACTTCAAACAAATGAATCCAAGCAGCTTAAAGCTATATATCTGAAATTTGTCTCCAAACTCGTTATTTTGATTACTGTTTATAATAGCGAGATGAACGATTCTCACATTTGGAGCAGTTGGAATTTCTGCTTTAATATTCAGAGATCCAGAGATTTTACTTTGTGTATGATTATTTTTATATATTGCAAATAAGCATAGAAAAATGCACATTTAGCAAAGCAGTCACAGCAAATAACGATCTGCAATTTATGGAACTGAAGGTCCTTCTCAAAAAAATTTTTTTAACCCTAACCACGAACCCTTAGCTAACCCTTCTCAAAATTCTCACCTCTCATATGGTTTTGTACCTTCTTCAACACAGATTGCATGGTACAAGGATGGCAAGCGTATCAGGCATGGAGACCATTACCACGTGGAGGTCATGCCAGATGGCAGAGCCAGTCTACGTTTTCCTGTTGTCTTGCCTGAAGATGAAGGCATTTATACGGCCTTTGCCAGCAACGTCAAAGGAAATGCCATTTGCTCAGCCAAATTATATGTTGAGCCTGTTGGACCTACTGGGTCTCCAGGTTATATCCCATCACCTGAAATGATGAGAAGATATCGGTAAGAATAAGGAACAGTCTTGTCTTAGTTATGATTTGACTACAGGTAGTCCTCAATTTATGACCACAATTGAGCCCAAAATTTATGTTGTTAAGTGAGACATTCATTAAGTGAGTTTTGCCCCTTTTTGCGACCTTTCTTACCACAGTTGTTAAGTGAATCCATGCAGTGATAAGTTAGTAACCCGGTTGTTAAGTGAATCTGGCTTCCCCGTTGACTTTGCTTGCCAGAAGGTCGCAAAAGAGGATCACATGATGTCGGGACACAGCAACCGTCATAAACCTGAACCAGCTGCCAAGCATCTGAAGTTTGATCATGGGGATGCTGCAAAAGTCGTAACTGTGAAAACAGTCATAAGTCACTACTTTCAGCGGCATTGTAACTTTGAACAGTCGCTAAATGAACTGCTGTAAGTTGAGGATTACCTGTGTTTGGGGCAGCCAATACATTTTTAGATTATAGCCTGAGGCAACTGCTTGCAGCTGCACATAGACAGCATGTTAATGAGTACGAAATTTATTTTTCTGTGAATAAATTTTGAATGTTTGAATGGAAGAAACATTTTATTGCTGAAATGTTGTAGAGCCGTAGTTGTTTTGTTTCATAATCATGGAAACAGTGTCTTTATTTTTGTTCATTTTTGAAAATAACTAGGGATTGAACAAACCCGATGTCTATAGGGAGGGAGGACCATAAATGTATGCAACTAGTAAGAAGATCTTCACCCTGACTGTATCCATGCAGGCCTCCTTCCTGCTATTCATTGTTTTGTTTTTCCTCCCAAGTACTTGTTTTATTTTATTATGAGGTAGAAATGTTTTATTAGAAATTACAGATGTTAACTGAGTGAGGTGGAATTTATATGCACCATAAACCTTTTGCTGATCAAAAATTCCTGATTTGCAATATATTGAGGAAGGCATTCATCCAAGCATAGCAACCAAAATATCCTCCTTCAAAATGGCTGTGTTCATAATCTCATAGAGTTTTGCACAAAAATATGCAATTCCAGAAATTGCGTTTCAATATTTTCTTTTCTTTTATATTACATTTGAGATATTCCCTTGTGTGGTACAGGGTTTGTTGGATGCTTTGGTTCTAGAAGCATGATAATAAGAGCCTCTAACCAAGGCTGTCCTAAATCCTTTTCATATCCTTCAGCATTTCCCTTCTCTGTATGTATGTTTCCTTGAGTAACCATTCACTTAATCCCGCCTACAGATAATATCTACTCCCTAATCCTTGTTTATTTAGACAAGTGAATGGCACTTATTTAGAAAAAACAGAAGAAAAGGCAAAAGTTAGCTCAAATATTTTTTTTGCATGATTCAAGGCATTTGCAGAGATAGTGGTAGCTATGTTTTAATTATATCGATATCATATGCTGCATAGGGACTCCTTACTGGATACATAAATATTTACTGAGTGGTAAAAAGCCCCAACCTCACAGCATTAAACTTTGTGTACTATATTTAGAATAATAGAACCTACTCTAGTGAATAATGAGACATTACCTTTTATAACACCTTGGTAAGACCACACTTGGAATACTGCATCCAGTTTTGGTCGCCACGATGTAAAAAAGATGTTGAGACTCTAGAAAGAGTGCAGAGAAGAGCAACAAAGATGATTAGGGGACTGGAGGCTAAAACATATAAAGAACAGTTGCTGGAATTGGTTATGTCTAGTTTAATGAAAAGAAGAACTAGGGGTGACATGATAGTAGTGTTCCAATATCTCAGGGGTGGTCACAAAGAATAGAGAGTCAAGCTATTCTCCAAAGCACCTGAAGTCAGGACAAGAAGCAATGGATGGAAACTAATCAAGGAGAGAAGCAATCTAGAACTAAGGAGAAATTTCCTAACAGTTAGAACAATTAATCAGTGGAACAACCTGCCTCCAGAAGTTGTGAGTGCTCCAATACTGGAGGTTTTTAAGAAGAGATTGGACAGCCATTTGTCTGACATGGTTATAGGGTTTCCTGCCTGAGCATGGGGTTGGACTAGAAGACCTCCAAGGTCCCTTCCAACTCTGTTATTCTGTTATTACCTTATACATGTAACTGTACATGTTAACATATTACCTTTTCAGATCTCTTTCTCCTCGATCCCCAAGCCGTTCTCCTGCGCGTAGTTCGCCTTCACGCTCTCCTGCACGCAGGCTGGATGAGACAGATGAAGGACAGCTGGAAAGATTGTACAAGCCAGTATTTGTGCTGAAGCCAACTTCATTTAAATGTGTAGAGGGGCAGACGGCAAGATTTGACCTCAAAGTTGTGGGTCGACCAATGCCAGAGACATACTGGTTTCACAACGGTATGAAAGCTTTCTACTTATCGTGTCATCTTCTGTAAAACTCAAGATTCACTTAAAGGAAGTTAATGCTCAGTCTGAAACAATACGTGTATTTGTATCCACAGGTCAGCAAGTTCTTAATGATTATACCCACAAAATTGTGATTAAGGAAGATGGCACACAGTCCATGATTATTGTTCCAGCAATGCCTTCTGATTCAGGGGAATGGGTTGTAATTGCTCAAAACAGAGCAGGAAAAGCATCCATTTCAATGACCTTGACAGTGGAAGGTATTTAGTCTATTAACTTAGGAGGTGGGTGGATGTTTCTGGTTATAATTTTATACCTGACTGTATTCCTCTGACAACTTGGTGTTTTTTTTTTGTCTATCATAGCTAAGGAACATTTGGTAAGACCGCTGTTCATAGAAAAACTGAAGAATACGAGTGTCAAGGAAGGAGATAAACTGGAAATGAATGTGAAAGCCCGGGGAAACCCTAATCCTGACATTGTGTGGCTAAAGAACAGTGACATCATTGTACCCCATAAATATCCCAATATAAAGTAAGCCTTATAAATAGAATGAATAGAAGTGTTCCACTTGTAATGCAGTCAAAGCTGTGTGCTCACATCATGCATACTCCCAACCATTGCAGAAAATTAGCAGTGAGAAAATTAAAGGGTGGTCAAAATATTTTTCAAGAAGACTAAAGTAATAATGTCCTATATCTCCTTCTGGCTAAGTGATTCATTCAGAATTTGGTGATATTTTGAACAGCTTTCTCAACCTGATACAATCTAGTTATGCTGGGACTACAGCTCTTTTTATCAACCCAGCAAGCATAAAGGTAGTCCTCGGCTTATGGCCATTCATTCAGAAACCATTCAAGGTTACAATGGCACTGAATGAATAGTGGTTATCACCAGTTTTTGCAGTTTTGGAATCCCAGCAGCCCTGTGGTCATGTCGTTGTGATCTGGGTGCATGGCAACCTGATGGCATTTATGATCAGTTGCTACATGCCCCGTGGCTGCCATTTGCAATCTTCCATGCCAGCTTCCCCAGAAAGTCAAAGGAGAAGCTGGCAGGGAACATCACAAGTCACTGGGATAAGTCTCCCCCGCATTCACACTCTTCCTAACCCCTATTCGTGCTTCACAGGCCAGTTGTGCACTACCTGACCCATATGGCACCTATGCATATCCCTGCACACCTTCCCCAACCTGCACGGTGCCTCTCATGCACACTCACATACCCTGCTTTATGACTGCATCACTTAGTGACAGAAATACTGGTCTCAGTTGCAGTTTTAAGTTGAGGACTACCTATATTGCTCTAAATTCTGTACTCCCCAAATGCTTGAAGACAGAAGGGTGCTGTAAACCCCATTCATAAACATCATTCATAAACAATTCAATTGGTTGAAAAGTTCTGTTAAAATCATGTACTTACTCTCCCCGTTCTGATTTTCAGAATTGAGGGAACAAAAGGCGAAGCTGCCTTGAAGATTGAGTCCACTGTCAGACATGATGCTGCATGGTATACTGCTACTGCCATTAATAAAGCCGGACGTGACACTACACGATGTAAAGTGAATGTGGAAGTTGAGTTTGCTGAGCCTGAACCAGAAAGAAGGCTAATCATCCCCAGGGGGACATACAGAGCGAAAGAAATCGCAGCACCAGAATTAGAACCTCTCCATTTGCGATATGGTCAAGAACAATGGGAGGAAGGAGACCTTTACGATAAAGAAAAACAACAGAAGCCATTTTTCAAGAAAAAACTAACTTCCTTAAGGCTCAAACGCTTTGGGCCAGCCCATTTTGACTGTAGACTCACGCCTATTGGTGATCCAACCATGAGAGTAGAGTGGCTACATGATGGCAAGCCTTTGCAGGCAGCCAACAGACTTCGGATGATTAATGAATTTGGATATTGCAGTCTTGACTATGATGTTTCGTATCCTAGAGACAGTGGTGTGATTACATGCAGAGCTACAAATAAATACGGCACAGACCATACGTCAGCAACTCTCATCGTTAAAGACGAGAAAAGCCTGGTTGAAGAATCTCAGCTGCCAGAAGGCAGGAAGGGACTTCAGCGCATTGAAGAGTTAGAAAGAATGGCGCATGAAGGGGCCATTACTAGCATTGTAGATCAAAAAGTGAAACAAAAGCCAGAAATAGTTTTGTTTCCTGAACCTGCAAGAGTCCTTGAAGGTGAAATTGCACGATTCCTCTGTAGGGTGACTGGTTACCCACAACCAAAAGTCAATTGGTACCTCAACGGACAACTTGTTCGTAAAAGTAAAAGGTTTAGACTTCGCTATGATGGAATCTACTACCTGGACATTGTGGACTGCAAAACATATGATACAGGTGAAGTGAAAATATCTGCAGAAAACCCTGAAGGTTCAGTTGAACATTCAGTGAAGATTGAAATTCAACAGAGGGAAGATTTTAGATCAGTACTTCGTCGAGCACCTGAGCCTAGGCATGAAGCTCCAACAACAGAGCCTGGCAAACTTTTGTTTGAAGTCCAAAAGGTTGACAAACCAGTTGAGGAAACTACCAAAGAAGTGGTGAAACTCAAAAAGGCAGAAAAGGTCAGCCATGAGAAAATATCTGAAGAATCTGAAGAACTCCGCAGTAAATTCAAGCGTAGAACTGAGGAGGGCTACTATGAAGCTATCACTGCTGTGGAGCTTAAATCTCGTAAGAAGGATGAATCATACGAAGAGTTGCTTAAGAAGACAAAAGAAGAACTTCTTCATTGGACCAAGGAGTTAACAGAAGAAGAAAAGAAAGCCCTAGAAGCTGAAGGCAAAATCACTATTCCAACCATCAAGCCAGAGAAAGTTCAACTTAGTCCAAGCATGGAGGCTCCCAAGATATTGGAGCGCATACAAAGCCAGACGATTAGTGAAGGAAGGGATGCCCACTTCCGTGTTCGAGTAATAGGCAAACCAGATCCAGAATGCCAGTGGTTCAAAAATGGTGTGCAGATTGAAAGGTCAGATCGCATCTATTGGTACTGGCCAGAAGATAATGTTTGTGAGTTGGTCATCAGAGATGTAACAGCGGAAGATTCTGCCAGCATAATGGTGAAAGCTGTGAACGTAGCTGGTGAAACCTCCAGTCATGCTTTCTTACTAGTACAAGGTAAGGTATACACCTCTGTTTCTGTTTCAAGTACTATCTTGACTTTCATGTCATCATGCTCAAACTTTTCACCCTCTTCAATATCTTTCTGTTGTTTTGGCAGCCAAACAGTATATAAAATTTATCCAGGAGTTACAAGATGTCATCGCTAAGGAGAAAGATTCAATGGCAACCTTTGAATGTGAAACGTCTGAGCCCTTTGTTAAAGTGCAATGGTACAAGGATGGGATAGAGATATGTTCTGGAGACAAATACCGAACACATTCTGATAGGAAGGGTCATTTCCTTTCTATACTAATGATCGACAAGTTTGATGAAGACGACTACAGCTGTGCCCTTGTAGAAGATGAATCTGTAAAAACAACAGCTAAACTAATTGTAGAAGGTGAGAATAGAAACTGTTTTTAACGTATACTTTTTTTCAATATCTCTTTGTATAGAAATGAAACATCAGCTGTGCTGTTGAATGGGAGCTTTTCTATCTAGAGTTTACAACCTATCATTCTGAGCTTCTCTGAATAGCCAGTCATTGTTGAGCATAATACAGGTAGTCCTTGACTGTAATGAAGCCTGCCCATTACGTTTGATGTCATGAAAGTTGTAAAATAGTTCAATCACATGACCCAAGTTTATGACCTTTTTTGAGGCAGTTGTTAAGCAAACAAATGAATGCGGCGATAATTTAAATGAAAACCATAGTCTTTAAGTGAACCTATTGTTCTCTGAGCTTGCTTGTTCTCCTGCAGATGTTTCATTACCCAAACTAGGTAACACCATCAGTGATGTTACCTAGTTTCGGTAATGAAACATCTGTAAGAAAACAAGCAAGCTCAGAGAGCACCAAGGACCCCTCATGTCAACCCTGAGCTGCAAATATTCTCCTTTATTAGAACCTTTTGTTCGCTAAAGAGTGGTTTTTGCTGAAAATAACTTCTGGTTTTGGGCAAAACTGTTATAAAACATGGTCACATGGCCACGGGATTCTGCAAACAGCCACTAATGCAGATGTATTGCAGAGATCCTGAAGTAGAGTCATATGACCATGGGGTGTAGCCCACCTGGCAGAACTTCTGAACCAGTTCATAACTCCCTTTTCCCAGGTAAGCCGTAACTTCAAACAGTCACTAAGTGACCAGTCATAACTCAACTCACTAAGTGACCAGTTGTAACTTCCTGTAATTTTTTATTTTTATTTTTATTTTTATTTTTATTTTTATTTTTATTTTTATTTTTATTTTTATTTTTATTTTTATTTTTATTTTTATTTATTTTTATTTTTATTTTTATTTTTATTTTTATTTTTATTTTTATTTTTATTTTTATTTTTATTTTTATTTTTATTTTTATTTTTATTTTTATTTTTATTATTTTTATTTTTATTTTTATTTTTATTTTTATTTTTACTATTACTATTACTATTACTATTGCTATTATTATTATGCAATGGTTATTGTGCAATGGTTATTGTGCAATGGAATCGGTTTGTCTTCTATTGTTGTTGTTAAATTGGTATACCATCTAGTCATCCAGATTCAGGATGGCTTACAATGCAATTTACAAAAAGCACCCATAGTAAAAAAAATAAATCACACTCCCAATAACATCCTAATAAAACACAATTTAATAAAAAGTTAAAAAAAAACAAAAAAAAAACAGGCCATCTCTAGCTTCTAGCAGAAGGCTGTTTCACATCACTGATTCCATGATAAAAAATGCAATGCTTTGGCATCATTCCCCCTCACATAATGGAATTGGGTCCCTTGCAGCTTCTACTGACAGGTTCTCCTTGGATAGATCACCTCTGGCTATAGCAGTCAGTGCTGCAGATACAATAGTTCCAGCCTTGAAAGTTTTGCAGAGGCCCTTGAAATCTAGATATTTAACAAAGTAATCAGATGCACATTTTGAAATTGTGCATAAGACCCAGGACCATAGTTAAAAAAAATTACACCATATGACTGTGTCCTCACTAAAAAAAATTATACTTTTGCATGTATCCTGAATGGTGATAAATGGGATGTTCAAACAAGCTTTCTTTGGTTCCTTTTACAACATGCTATTTGTTACTCATATTTATGAGTAACAAATGATGTATTTTTTTTATGTGATGGGAAACATGAAAATACCAGGATGGTTTTTAATAAGGGAAGCTTTTACTCACCTCAGTGTAACCACTGTTGAGAAAATCGTAATGTATAAAGATATTTTGAACACTGAAGGGAAAACAAAATGGAAACAAGAACTGGGAAAATGGGGTATTGGTCTAATAAGGTGACCGTAGTTGCAAATAAAATTGAGTTATGAATTGGATAGAAAAGATGATATAATTTAGAAGCGATGTTAGTAGATACAATATTGGAAAAATATGATGAAGGAATATATAGTTAATGTTGTATGTATGTTGTAGGTATTAATAGTAGAAAGAATTGTATTTGTTTAGTGTTTGAAAAGTGAAGAAACATCACTTGAAGAAGAGAGGATTAAGCAAATGCCAGAATGTGCAGAAATTAAGAGAGATACTGAAGAACAAAGAAAAGGAAGATACAGAATAATTTTAATATGTATTTTTAAGTAAAAAATGAACTCGGACAACACGTTGTTTATTAAGCACTTATGATTTGCAAATATTAGAAAATCAATAACATTTTATATAAAAAAAACAATTGTGAAACCAGGCATTTTAGTGAAAATTATGTGTAAATTAAGATGGTTTTCAGATAAAACAAAATGTTGCTAGAAATGGTTTTATTCTGACATGTATTATACCATCTAAAGTTACCTGCTTTCTTTGTTAGTTATTGAAAGCACTTTAAAGTGGAGCAAATGTTTAATCCAGTTGGGGAATTTTCATAACATTTACTGAAATGTCTATATTTGGATGCAGGTGCTGTGGTTGAATTTATAAAAGAATTGGAGGATATCGAAGTTCCAGAATCCTTTTCAGGGGAACTAGAATGTGAAATTTCCCCTGAAGATATGGAAGGAAAGTGGTATCATAACGGCATTGAGCTGACAGCCAATAATAAATATGTAATAACCTCGCGCCGGGGTCGTCAGATCCTTACAATTAAAGATGTTGCTAAAGAAGACCAAGGAGAGTATAGCTTTGTGGCAGAAGGGAAAAAGACCTCCTGTAAACTGAAGATGAAACGTAAGTCCATCCACAACAACTGATCCTGCCTTATGAATATTTTATACCCACCATTTCTCATCATGAATAACTGTGTCATGTTGTTTTTTTTATATATATATATATACCTTAGCACGACCTGTGAGTATCCTTCAAGGTCTATCTGATCAGAAAGTCTGTGAAGGTGATATTATACAACATGAAGTGAAGCTCTCCCAGGAAAACGTTGAAGGCGTCTGGATGAAGGACGGCGCTGAAATTCAGCCAAGTGATCGTATCCACATTGTCATAGATAAGCAATCTCATATGCTCCTAGTTGAAGATGCAACCAAAGAAGACAGGGGAGCATACTCCTTTAACATCCCTAGTCTGCTTCTTGTAACATCTGGCCACGTATCTGTCTCTAGTAAGTTTGAAAGTTTCCTTGGGAATCTTGTAACCATATCCTAGGCAATATTGAGACAAAAATGAAGTAATAAGTACTAAATAAAAGAGATCAAATTAAGGAAAAAAGGAAAGAAACCTAAGTCAAGGTGTATTTTCTCGTTGCTGCAGCATGGAGGTATTTTATTAATTTTTTATATTCTCATGACATTACTTTCACCTCATACCCAATCTGCCGCCAAGAATTGTCCCACGTGAAACTTCCCATAAAGACAATCTAGGCTGGGAACCTCTGGGATAAGACAGGGAAGATATAGTCAGGGACATCATCTGTTTAGTTGCCCTAGCAAGTCTGTTATGGATATGTCCTCTTCCCTTCTGGCTGCAGAGCACTGTGCCTCCATGTTGGTTTTGGCTATAGGAACACTTGGACTTTCCCCCCCTCATTGGAATATTGAATTTCCAGGAGACTTGCCAGTCAGGAATCCTGCTATTTGGTGCTTGTGTAACTTGTTTGCATGTGTATTCATAGACATGCATGCTGGAGAAATTATAAAGGAAATATATAAGATGTGGACACTTGCCCCCACAAAAACAAATGTGGAATGGGAGGGGGAGCACAGCTGGCTCAGGAATTCTGGGAGTTGAAGTCCACGAGTCATAAAAGAGCCAAGGTTGCCTACCCCTGGGGTAGGAGATAGAAGAGAGAGGGGGGGGTTTGTTTTGTTTTTTTAGCTTAATCAAAACTGATTTGGGAGAGAAATTACTTTCAGGGGAGGATAGGAAATAATGGTCTAGAAATACGATTGCACTGAGACCAATCAGCTACTCCAGTCCCTCAGGCAGAATTTTGCAGAGGTAGGGCTGGGAGGGTAGCATAGGTATATCAATCTTCTGTTTCCCATTTTCATAGATGATGCCACCTGGAAATCACCTCCAGAAGACACATCTATGAGTTTGTTTTATGAAACTATAGGTCTCTCAGTTCCGCTGGTGAGGCACTGTAAAGATAGACTGTGGGGGCAGTTTATATCAATATACTTTCCTCCCAGCTAAAGAGCAAGAAGAAAACATATTAATATGACCCCGAGGAAGTATCTTAAATCTGGAATGCTTGAAATGTAACCCTTTTATGATGGCTTTCTTATGCTATTTGCAGGTGTGGAGATAATTGTTCCTCTGAAAGATGTCCATGCTATCGAAGGCACAAAAGCCATCCTTGAGAGCAAAATTTCAGTCCCTGATGTATCTTCCTCCAAATGGTATATAAATGATGAACAAATAAAGCCCGATGACCGTATACAAGCAGTCTCCAAGGGCATGAAGCAACGACTTGTCTTTACCAGGACATATGCATCAGATGAAGGACAGTGTAAATTAGCTGTTGGCAAAGTTGAAACCAGCTGTAATCTCATAATTGAAAGTAGGTATTCTTCAAACGTGCAGCCATTCTGCTCATGCAAAAATGTGATAATAGGAATTCAATACTGTTAACTCTCTTATTTATTTATTTTAAACAGAAATTAAGATTATTAAAGGTCTTCATGATATCACCTGTACTGAAACCCAGAATGTCACCTTTGAGGTTGAGCTGTCCCATGCTGGAATTGATGTGCTATGGCATTTTAAGGACCAAGAAATCAAAGCCAGCCCCAAGTACAAGATAGAGGCACATGGCACAATATATAAGCTGACCGTAATCAACATGATGAAAGATGATGAAGGAGAATACACGTTTTACGCTGGAGAAAAGAAGACCTCTGGGACACTGGTGGTAGCAGGTTAGTTGCATGGAATGTTTGTGATAGTGGTGAATATCTATAGCTCAGGCGTAGGATGAGGGTGAAGGTTCATTCTCTGAGCTTGTGGATTGATTTCCAGAACATTTCGTTACCAGGCTAGGTAACATCTTCAGGGGAATTTCACTGAAGATGTTACCTAGCCTGGTAATGAAACATTCGGAAAGTAACCCACAAGTTCAGAGAATGAACTTCCACCCTCATGCATAGAATCTTTTGATTCTCTTTTTAAAGTTAAATTTTATCTATCTATCTATCTATCTGTTTCTATCTACTGTATCAGCCTGTCTATCATCTTTCTTTCTTTCTTTCTTTCTTTCTTTCTTTCTTTCTTTCTTTCTTTCTTTCTTTCTTTCTTTCTTTCTTTCTTTCTTTCTTTCTTTCTTTCTTTCTTTCTTTCTTTCTTTCTTTCTTTCTTTCTATCTATCTATCTATCTATCTATCTATCTATCTATCTATCTATCTATCTATCTACCTACCTACCTACCTACCTACCTACCTACCTATCTATCTATCTATCTATATCTATCTATATCTATATATATATATATATATATATATATACGTATATATATATCTGTATCTATCTATCTATCTATCTATCTATCTATCTATCTATCTATCTATCTATCTATCTATCTATCTATCTATCTACCTACCTACCTACCTACCTACCTACCTATATCTATCTATCTATATCTATATCTATATCTATATATCTATATACATATGTATATATATATCTGTATCTATCTATCTATCTATCTATCTATCTATCGATAGATAGATAGATAGATATAGATATAGATATAGATATAGATATAGATATAGATATAGATATATAGATATATAGATATATAGATATATAGATATATAGATATATAGATATATAGATATATAGATATATAGATATATATTAAATTTGTTTGATGCCCATCTCACTTTGAAGCGACTCTGGGAGGTTTACAACATGCCCAATCATTTGTTAAGGCACTTGCAATTCATTTCATTGTTACAAGTTGAAATTTGTAATACAAAAATTCAGGGTGAATTTAGGGGACAAAATGTCAGAATATTTCTTAACATTCCTAATGGAAGCAATCTTCCAGAACCTTCCAAATTCACTGAAAGAGCCAGGTACCTTTTGGACAATTGCAGGTAGGTAATACAGGACAATAGCTTTCAATATGATTTTTAATTTTCAATATTTGAATATATCACTTCCCCTTTTTTTACTTAGTTTTCATTTTCTATCATGTCCCCTGGGAACATTGGGGAGGAAATCATTACGTGGCTATCATAGTTAGGGATGCACAATTTTGTGGGGGTGAAGGTTGCACCCTACTTTTGAGTGGTGTGCCTTGGCGATATTGCAACATGAATACCAAAACCAAAAATGATCCCTTTAGGTTAGTATTATTTTTAAGTAAAATGAAATATAAGCAATAGGATTACTTGCCAACCATCCATTTAATAATATTAAATTTAATAATCCAGTTTACACATTAAACACTGCAAGTCTGGAAAAACTTTTGCAAGTCTTTAAGGGCAGTATCCAAGGCCTTTGAAAGCTGCTGATTGTGCACCTCTCCAAATCCAGCCAAGTGTAGTGCGGTTCCATTAACATTTCATTTTCCTTCTTTATGACCACCTTTCCACAGGTCAGTTACAGAGTATGTTGCAGAGCTGTGGAGTACATCTTAGAAGGCCATTTCTATTTACGAATAGAGCCAGCCCTATGCATTCCAGCAACGATAGCTCCACACAGTATCTAAGGTCACCTAAGTAATTTTAGCACCTAGATAGAAAAATCTTCTCAAACAATAAAACCGAAAATTAACCTTTTTTGCCATTTCATATCAGACATCTGAGAAGGCAGCTATATCTAAGAGTAGGTTTAGGCCCAAGTATAATAACAGAATGTTACTGCTTTTATAGATAGGAATTACCACATGAAAAAGAGTTACCACATGGCTTGGGAGGGTACCTGAGGAATCATCTTTTTTGAAGAGTTTCTGCCCATCCAATTAGATCAAATAGGATGTGCATGTTGCACATGTCACTCAAATAATGTCAGCTGACAGGGGCTAGAAGCTTTTCCCATAGCAGCCCCTGCTCTGTGGAACATCCTCCCTTCGGAGATTAGAATGGCCTCAACCCTGTTAGCCTTCCGTATTGTTTAAAGAGCTGGCTATGCTCCTGAGTTTGGTGTGCTACATGCTCCAAGGCCTCCCTGGCTGTCTTGTTAACAGGACAGATGTCTTGCTTTCGTGTACTCGAACTAGATGTTTTAATGGTTTTTGTGTTTTAATGGTTTTTACTGTTTTTATTGTTTTAAAATGTTTTTAAGATTTTAATTGTAGTATATGTTTCTGAATTGTGAACCACACAGAGTCGTTTGCTGAGATGGGGGGCTATAAAAATCAAATAAATAAATAAAAATAAAATGAAAGTGGAGTTAAATTGAAGACCTATTCTGCAGATAAACTGTTTCCTTTTGCCTTTCTTTCACAGGTGGTGCCATTTCAAAGCCCCTTACTGATCTCACAGTAGCTGAATCCCAGAAAGCTGTTTTTGAATGTGAAGTAGCCAATCCTGAATCTGTAGGCCAATGGCTGAAAGATGGAAAGCCGCTTACTATGACAGATCGTTGCAAAAGCGAATCTGATGGGTTGAAGCGGAGACTTATTATCCCAATCAGCAAATTGGATGATGTTGGGGAATATACCTTCCGAGTGGCATCTTCAAAAACATCAGCTAAGCTGAAAGTTGAAAGTAAGTAATTAAGAAAATGTCATCTCAGGTATCATGTATTTGTAGTCTTACTTGATTCTTGATTTTTTTTTCTGGAATTTGAGACTGTGGTTCTAAATAGATATATCTCTGGACACAGTGGATTTATTTTTGAGTGGATATGTATAGGTATATTCGGTATTTTTAATGTCAAAATCTAACATAGTTAGTTCCATCTTTAGTTCCTAAGTGGAATGGGATTTTTCAAATGTTCCATTGTGAAGCAGATAAAAGGCAGTATTAGACAAAGAAGTATGAGATATAAGTTTCATTCACTGCATAGAAAGAAGAATAAGAGCGTAACACAAAATGGATTTTAAGAAGTGTTGAGTGGGGATTAGGTGGGGGTAGTAAAAGGTGACCACCCTATTCCAATCTCCCTAAGGCCCACCCAAATTCTCTTCTGAAGGTCCGTTCAGAATGAAATAGCCTGTGTGAAGGAAAGAATGAGAAGAAAGGAGATAATCACCAAAAACTGAGCAGAGCAGTTTCTATGAACAAGTGGGAGAAAGCTGTTGCTCCCTTTTTATCTCATAGCCTCTCATGGGCTAAGCTTTAGCTGTACATCTTAGTCCCCCAATTATGCATAGTTTAATTAGACTGCTAGGCTTGGATTTAGATAAATTCTCTCAGACACTTGGCAAAACATGATTAGATAAGAATCTTTTTTAAAATATATTTTATTGATTTTTTAATATAAACATCTTGATATTTGGTAAACAGCGTGTTGTCTGGGTTTAAATTTACAAAGTAATCACTAACAGTTAATTTCTATATTCCAAAATCTACATTATAACTTTGCTTGATTTTCTCTTCTTCCAATAATATTCTCTTTGCAACCTAAATTAATACAATTCTTATTAATTTGATAGGTAACAATTAAATATAAAGATTTTTCTAAAATTTCTACCAATAATAATCTCATCAATATCATGTTTCTTTTCTATCTGGTCATCTTGGTTGCCTCGTCACAAATCCTGTTTACAATTCTTATTTAAATTTATTTTCCCTACAATGTTCAAAACATTTCTACTGGTTAAAATTTTCCCAGAATTAATTGCCTTAAAGTATTTTCATATCTTAAAAAATAAGAAAAAGACACAAAAGAAAGACATAGAAAAAGAAAAGATGTGAGACAGAAAAAGAAAAAGAAAAAGAAAAAAAAAGAAAAAAGGAGAAGAAAAAAAGAAAATAATATACTACTTAAAATACGTGTCCCTCTTGAATTAGTATACACTTATTTGCAATTTTTTTCTGTTCTTTTTACCCATAATTAAACCTACATTTAATCTTCAAATGTTCCATTTAATAAATCCAATCATCTAATCTTCTAACTCTATTCAAAACATTTTTCCCATTTTTAGTTATCCATTGGAATTTTCTTAAAATCAATTACATTTAAATATCTAAAACATTTCCTTTATGTTAATCATCCCACACATTTTTATAGTTCTCATATCGAAAAAGAAAAGAAAAAAAGAAAAAAAGATACTGTCTTACTCAGAGAGTTCATCCCTCTTAAACTAAAATCTTTCAGTTTCTTCAGCCATATTCAAACAAGTGTTTAATTTTTAAATATTCCCTCTGATATACCCCATCATCTAATTCCTCAATTCTCACTTTAGCCCTCTTCTTTTGCCAAGCATCTCTCCCAATCAATATATTCCGTTGCATCAAAGAGTCTTTCCATAATCTTGTAAATGTTGTTGTGGATATAGTAGGCAAATCAAACATCATGTCTTTGTAAAAAGATTTTGCCCCTTCATATTCATTGAAGATTTCTCTCATCATCCCTTGTCTCCCCATTTCTTGTGGTACTCCAAATGGCTCAGCAATCCATTTTGTCAAATCTTTTTCCTTATCCTCAAATTTACTTTGTGATCTTAGAGTTATCTTTTCAATGTTCAATGTTTCTTGTAAGTCCTTCTCCACTTGAGTCTCCACTAGCTTATATTCAGTTGTCTGCTTTACATGATCTCTCTCTTTTTTTTGTTTTCTGATCATTTGATTGTTGTGATGTTAAATTAAGAATGCATTCATTTAAATTTTCAAATTCATTTTTAATTTCCTCATGGTTTGAAGTTAATATCATTTGCATTTGTTGTAACAGAACAAACATTTCCTCCTGGTAAATATTTATTTTTTCTTGGTATGTTCTTTCTGCAGATCTCTGATGCTCCATAATGACCAAAAGTCCTTTCTCTGCCAATCACTTTAAAGTCGCAATTTAAAAAATATTTATAATCCAGGAAGGTTTTGTAGTTCTCACTTTGCAGATAGTCCAGCTGCTCTTTGTTTAATCAACACCCTGAAGGTCACGATAACAAGCTTCTCTTTCTGGGCTGTATATTTAGGGCAGTATTTTCATCCACCACTAGATGTCAACACCAGTCCATCTTTCAATTCCCCCCCCCCCCGTAAACTTAATTCACTGCTTCTGTTTAGAGGAGGGTGGAACAAAGACACACACCCCTCACTTTTGGAGGATTTTTACTTCTGGGGTTTTTTCTTTTTTTCTCAGAAAATCAGTCAGGTAGAAGAGAGAAAATCAATATTCTTACCCAGTTCAGTCACGCTGTTTACAATCATGCTTAGTTTAGTATTTTTTGGCTTTGGCTGCATGTAGCTTGGGCTAGACTCACGAATGACGCTAGCCTTTCTTCTGTCGGTTTTTGGAGAGCTTTCCCCAGACGTCCGGATCGACCACTGTCTCCCCAGGATTGGCGGGGCTTCCCTTCTTCCTTGCCACCTTTCCGGGGTGGCTTTGGGCCCATTTAGGGTCCCCAAACAGAGAGAAATCAGCCATAGGGATCCGATCATTTCGAGCCCTCGGCTGGTGCGCTAGCTGCATAGAACCGGAAGCCAGATAAGAATCTTTATTATAAATTAGACAGAAGACATATTAAGTGGTTGATTGTCCCTTATCGATGGGAGTGTGCAGTTCCCTTCTTATGCCCACAGAAAGCTAAGCTTATTTTGTCTTCTTCAGGCCTTTCCCACATTGTATGATTGTTCATACAATTGACATTTCTGTCCTGAGAATCACCAGCTCCTCACTTATTTTTCACATTATATTATAAAGTCTGGGTACAATATTAGATTTGCATTAGACATTCATTTTATAATTCTGTGTCTCTTCTTTTTAAATAGCTGTCAAGATCAAAAAGACACTAAAGAACCTGACTGTGACAGAAACACAAGATGCAATATTTTCAATAGAACTTACTCACCCAGATGTGAAAGGTGTTCAGTGGATTAAAAATGGCGTTGAGCTACATCCTAGTGACAAATATGAAATCAAAGTGGAGGGAACCATCTATACACTAAAAGTGAAGAACTGTGCTGTAGCCGATGAATCAGTTTATGGTTTTAAACTGGGAAGAATAGGAGCAAATGCAAGACTCCATGTTGAAAGTAAGTCAATCAAGTAGACGGGAGTAAATTTGATGACATTAAAATCGGTAGTCAAAGGACAAGAAGCATAATTGCTCTTAATATGCATACAGTATTCATTCACACTCTCTTACTTCTCAGAAAAAGAGATAATTGTAATGGCACATGTGCATTTTATGGCCAGTGGTGCCTCTTTCAACCACCTCAATTTCAACCCTGAAAAGCCACTTATTACTTGTCCCTTTTCTAATGCCAATATCTTGGTTGGAATTAAAGTCAAGTATCATGACTAAATGTTTGCTAATTTTTTTCCTTTAGCTGTTAAAATCATTAAAAAACCAAAGGACGTGACTGCTCTGGAGAGCGCTGTTGTTTCCTTCGAAGTGAGCGTTTCTCACGATGCTGTGCCTGTGAAATGGTTCCACAAAAACGTCGAGCTCAAACCAAGTGAAAAATGCAGACTGAGTTCTCAAAGGAAGGTTCATAAACTGACCCTGCAGAATATATCTCCTGCTGATGCTGGAGAATACACAGCAATTGTGGGACAACTTGAGTGCAAAGCTAAGCTTTTTGTGGAAAGTAAGTTTTTTTAAGCTTCTGCCTAAAATAGATTTTAAGTGCCATTATCAATGTCACACTTCAAGAGCTCTGTCTCACTTTACTTTTTTAAATTACCTTCCACAGCGGTGCACATTACAAAGACCATGAAAAATATTGAAGTTCCAGAGACTAAAACTGCCTCTTTTGAGTGCGAAGTGTCTCATTTCAATGTACCTTCTGTGTGGCTGAAAAACGGAGTGGAAATTGAAATGAGCGAGAAGTTTAAAATCGTTGTTCAGGGGAAACTCCACCAGCTCAACATCGTGAATACCAGCAGTGAAGATTCTGCGGAATATACTTTCATCTGTGGGAATGACAAAGTTAGCGCAACCTTAACTGTCAAACGTAAGTTTGAAACTGGAAAGAAGGAAGGATATTTTGTAGAAGCAAAGATGATCAGGCCAGCAAAGCATCTTGAACAAAAGCTTGAGCAAGCAAAAGATGGACTTCTAGAGCAGAAATGGGCTGCTTTCCTTTGGTCTGAGGGTTGACCATGCTTAGTGGACCTGTGGGGAGTCCCTACATTTCTTGGTGGCCATTCCAATCATGCCACAGTTGAAGAATGAAATGTAGCAAACAACAAAATAAACCTTCCTTGGGGGAAGGATTTGAACAATTAGTTTTTATTCCTCCAGTTATATATTGCTGCGATCCTAAATATCTGTTATTATTAGCCACTAATCCTAATCAGTTATCTAGCTCAAGAACACTGAATCAATCTTTCACTGATTATTTCTTTCCCACAGCTGTCCTGATTATGTCTATGCTGAAAGACATCAATGCAGAAGAGAAAGATACAATCACTTTTGAAGTCACTGTCAATTATGAAGGCATCACATATAAATGGTTGAAGAATGGGGTGGAAATAAAGTCCACGGACCGATGCCAGATCCGGGCGAAGAAACTTACACATTCACTCTCAATAAGGAATGTCCATTTTGGAGACACTGCTGAATACACGTTTGTTGCTGGCCAAGCAGCATCGGCAGCAACTTTATATGTGGAAGGTATTCCTTTTTTTTGTACACTTTATAATTCTTGGCTTGTTTATATAAATGTGTTCAGGGAGGAAGCAACCTAGTCAGAACTCAGGCTGCATTTATTCATATTATTAAGGAAGGCCTACACATGATCCTTAACTAACACACACTGATTCATCATAGATTAGCTTTCAGAAACTATAATATTGGATATGTCTCAATAGCTGGTCTAACATTAGTCAACAATGAACTATATATATGATCATATATTGAATTGATAAGCTATAATTGAAACCTGTTTCCAACACAGGCAGCTGTAAGTAAACCAGGCAGCATCAAATTCACCATAGTTTTCATAAACCACAAAATCATCACTTCCAGATCCAGCCCATTCTAGAATATTCTGTCTTATTCCATAGCTAGGAAACCATAATTTTTGCTTTAGTTGTGAATGGCTTTTTCTTATCTTTTTGTTCTTGAAAATTAAGGTAAAATCACATTAACTGTGGGAAATCGCAACAGAATCTATCAGTCTTCCTACCTCCACTAAATCTTGAAATAATCTATTTTTTCTCCTTTTTTATGTCACTGAGATAATATGACTAGGTCAGATATAGGTGAAATATAGGACTCTGGGTCACTTTGTTAACATTTAATCCTAGAAAAAAAAACTTTTATTACGTAAGTTAAAATAGGTTGTATTCAGGTTATTTTAATACTGCAACAGGTCTGTAATCTGTACTTGAATTCTGTGGTACCAAATATATTCTTGTATCTCTGCTGAAAGCTTTCCTAAGCTTTGTCTCTGAACCTCCCAAAATGTATCCATTCACCCACTTCCAAATTCCTCTCTCTTCAATTTTGTCCTCCTTATGGAATGTAGTGGGGAGGGGATGCCCTATGTTCCATCATCCAATCATCAAAAGCTGAAACAGAAAACTGTGGTTAATGAGAGACTTCCTGGTTTGTTCAAACTTGCAGAACAATCTGGCTACAGGCAAAAAGGCTTGTTCATCTCTTGGCTAATTAAGCTAAGATATGAACGTCCAAATGCAGACAAAATGCACAATTGTAGTGCACTTCCTATACTGGAAGTCAGTTACTAGAAATAGCTATTTGTATATAATCAAAAAATATATTTGGATTACATTGAAATTATTCTTATCTGCTTTCAAAATTGTATGTAATATTAAGGGTCATCCATTCCTTCCTGCCCAGAAATTATTGTAAATTGCTATGATTAATAATGCAGAAAAACAAGGAAATAAAGTCAATAGGATAGGCTGCAGTGCAGAACAAAAGAAAATTGTAGTAACTTCATAAATAAGGTAATATTTAATTGCCTCCATCTACCAATAGAACAGATTCCACTTCTACCTGCAACTTCTAGGTGTCACCCCATTTGTTCTAGAGTTTTAGATACTTTCCAGAACAGATGGGCGAGTCATAGAGGCCATTGAAGGGGGGGGAGGGGGAGAAAGAAGCGAGATTCATATGACATTAGATATAATTTATAAATATTAATCTTTTTGACTCACATTAGCCATTGATAACAGCTTGCATTAACTTTTTTCTAGCCCGCCATATTGAATTTAGAAAACACATCAAAGACATTAAAGTGGTGGAGAAGAAAAGAGCCGTTTTTGAATGTGAAATCTCAGAACCTGACATTTCTGTTCAGTGGATGAAAGATGGGCAGGAACTTCAGCTGGGTGACAGGTAATTTCTTTAGAGTTGCATCAAGTTTATTATGTTGCCACACAGCTTGCGAACTACTGATGAAAACTATACAGCAGCTGTCTAGAATCAGATTTCAGATCTTGTTTTGACCAATCTGCCTGACTCTTCGGCTAATTTTCAAGTTTGTAACATGTCAGCTCTCAGGAAAAAAAAAAATCAGTCCTAATTCTTGATTGCTGTAACCTGTTTCTTCTTTCATGAACTTTAGGATCAGTGCAGAAATATCCCTATATTTTGATTGCTAATTTTCTCCTCCAAGTCTGGGCAGCTTCGTCTTTGTCTCATGTACAAGCTAATTTTAGAATTTAAGAAAAGTAAACCAGCTGTTTGAGGCAGCTGATTATGGGTATCACAAAATGCAATTGATCAGTAGTTATTTAATTTATTAGTTAAGAAAAACCAATGCATTCAAAACATTTTGGTTAGTGCAAAATATGCTACCTTTTGCTTACCTAACTTAATCTAGCCATACTATCTACCATCTGAGTGGATTTATTGCAATCTTTTCGGTAGGGAACTGTGAAGTGATTCCTTGCTGTAAGCCGAGAGTTGTCACAGGATAAGAAAGACAAAAGGTTTCCATGAGCCAGCTGATCTTATACATCATCCTTCATTAGATTGGCATAATTTTTTTTAACAATTTTAACTAAAATCCATAATGAGCATCTGATACCCACACAGAAGCAAAAATGTTAGGATCATTTTTTTTCCTGGCTTACAGATCTTTAAAAAGACCTTGTGTTAAACCTATTTGGGTCCCACAAACTAGTTTTCCATTGCTTTTCTCTTCCATTCCTGCTGGATTTGCAGTGATTTTATTTTGGGAAGTTCTGAAGTGAGAGTGTCAGGGGAAAAAAATGGCACTCAAGAGCTGTCTGTTGTGAAAGTTGTAAACCCCCTGCATTAAGAAATTAATATGTTAATATATTTACTTGTTCTAGATCAGGAGTGTCAAACTCACAATGTCATGTGACGTGTCACGACGTATCGTGACTTTTTTGCCATTGCCGGCAATGGAGTGGGTGCAGTTTCACTATGATGCATCCGGCCAGTGGGCCGGCAGTTTGACACCCCTGTTCTAGATCATTTAAGGATTAAAGAGTCACCTTTTGTGATACGGGAGGCCATATAAATGTTATGGATCAATAAATAAATGGACTATCTGTGTTTTGTGGTCTCTGTTCATGATTAGTTTCATGCATAGTCCTATAAACTAGAGCTCTAACAATTGTCTGCCATTTCTTGGCTCTGTTTGACTATGAACTTCAGAAGTTTATGGAGCCACCCCAACTTTTCTAAAATATTTTAAAAACAACTTTCTAAAAGATCTTTTTCCCTTTTCTGAATTTGCTTTTAGAGTAAAAGTTCAGCGGGAAAGATTTGTTCATCGTCTTCTGATTACATCCACAAAGATATCTGATTCAGGGAAGTACACAGTAGTGGCCGGAGGAAATATGTCCAATGCTAATTTGATGGTGGAAGGACGTGATGTTCGCATCAGAAGCCCCCAGAAAAATGTTCAGGTATGGTATTTCAGGTCTGATAAAAGGAATTACTGATACCCTACAATAATACACAGCACAATATGTGACAATGCAATTAAAAAGTCAGATTACAATACAGCAATAATATATAGGTATAATTTAAAAGTGCATTCAAGCAATTGTGGAGAATGTTTGATTTCTTCAGTGTAGCAAGAGATGGTGCTCAGAGCCGAACATTTAGCCTGAGCCTCATCCCCAAATCTCATATTTTATCATTTTGAAAATGCATGCCAAAGGACTGGCAGAACCAGAGGAGAGAGCATAGCTAATATATAATGAGTATGATGCCTTTTAAATGAAGCAATATCTTGTTTCTTCAGCGATAACAGTTGCTGTCATTCACAAGGGAAGTGAAACAAATGAGGAAATCTTATATTTTATAGTATCTTTAAAGAATAGTGATGTATATTTTGAGCATCCTTTTAGTTTTCAGATATTGTGTCAATGTTATATATTAGTGTTGGAAAAGGAACATAGGTATCTATACATAACTATGTCGTACCAAAAAATTCTAATTGGATAGCCCACCAGTGTTTAAACGGTATTGTAAAACAGGAAGGGAAGGAGGGAGGGAGGGAGGGAGGGAGGGAGGAAGGAAGGAAGGAAGGAAGGAAGGAAGGAAGGAAGGAAGGAAGGAGAGAGGAAGGAAGGAAGGAAGGAAGGAAGGGAAGGAAGGAAGGAAGGAAGGAAGGAAGGAAGGAAGGAAGGAAGGAAGGAAGGAAGGAAGTCCTCATAAATAGTCCAGCAAGAACATATGACCTGTGACTTCCAAGGATTCTGGAATGTTGAAATGGACAGAAGGAAGAAAATGGGAGTGGGGGGTACGGAAGTAGAATTGGCTAACTTGAACCTTACAACTTCTAGGATTTTGTAGCTGCAGATATGGTAGAGATTGGAAGGATTAGAATATACCATAAATAGAAAAGTTAATTTCATCACTAAATGGTTGTATCAGGTGGAATGGAAAAAAAAAAAACCCAAAGGTATCTGTTTCCCTTCTGTAGTCTTCAAACAATATTCCATGTATATCCTAAACATTACTGCAAGGCTTTGTTCCAACCCAGAAGCAGCCCTGGATAGGAGCATTTTATCATTTTCTCTTAAATCCCCACTCATTATTTTAATACAATTTGAAAGACACTGAAGTCCTATTATTGTTACATTCACGGAGGGAGTGGAATCATTGTAGCATCTTTATCACTTGTCTTGATTATATTTCATTTGTAAGGGAAGGTCTGAAGGAGGAAGATCCTCTACAGTTATTGGTTTTCCATACAATTTTGAATCAAGGATGCAGAAAGGGAACCTTGACCAAGTAATCATGTGACTACACTACATCCTTTATGTGATTACAATGATCCTAGGACAGAGGCGGCACTCAGAGCCCTCTCTGTGGGCATGCGTGCCGTCGCCCCAGTCCTAGGCCTTCAGCTGGGTTTTATAAAACCTTTTCGCTTTAGGCCTCCGCCGCCGTGTGCAAAAAAAAAAAAAGGTTCAATCAGTCAATTTCAACTTCTCACGGGAAAAAAAAAGATCTTGCAAAGTTGGAATTGATTGATTGAACTTTTTAGTCCCACCCAGTCTGCCGTTACCACCGCAGCCACGCCCACCCAATTGGCCATGTCTACCCAATTGGCCACACCCAGCCAATGGGCCATACCCACCCGGCACTCGACGATGCATAAGTGGGTTTTGGGTTGCAGTTTGGGCACTCAGTCTCTAAAAGGTTCGCCATCATTGTCCTAGGACAATTGTCTTGGCTTCATTTTATTGTAACTAAATAAAGGAGAAGGCACAGACAAGGCTGGAAAATCTTGCATTCCACATATCAACCCTAGACCATATTACAAATATCCTTTTCCAGATTAGTCAGAATCCTGAAAAAGTTATGAGCTCTTAAGATAGGTTGCCACCTATTCTCAGGAACATTGTTCAAACTATGTCAGGATTTTTAAACAATCAACATTTTGCTGAATTGAACTCATATACCACCATTTCTTCCATTTGAGCGTTTTTATTGACCCACTAGAAAGTATTTGAGCAAATGATTTTGAAAATAGGAAAATACAACATATTTTAATTGTTTTGGCTGTGAGAAATTAGAAGTTCAGATTAATATGCAAAAGAAATAATACAATGCAAGTTTTTAGCTTGATTAATAAATTAATTAGGTGTCAGACTCTTGACTGGATTAGCACATGGCCAGGATTGATTTTTTTTAAAAAATTGCTATTACTTAATAATACAGCATAAAAGGGAAAATATAGTAAAAGAAAAAAAGAAAGCAATAAAACAGCAAAAATGATAGATGTAGGATTTGCATACACATGTATGAATTTTTACACAATTGTTTCAATAAAGGATTATCATATTTCATTGTATATCACGTGGGTGAATTTTTAAGACTGATATGCCTTCTGTCTTTCTGAATTTTGCTTGCGATATTTAAGTATTGAGCAACACAGATAGATTTAATTTAGGCTAGTTAATGTTTTCTTTGTTGGAAAGAACATTTTTACATTTCCTTAGAATTAAAATTGAATAAGATAAGATTCTTCACACAGCACACTGTATTGGAAGGACCCAATCAAAGTGACCTTTTCATCTTCTGACTGCCTTTTTTCAGGAAATTTATTTTTAGAATCCTAGTTTTGTACTAAAGTTCACCTGTTCTTTACATGTACCTAATATTATCACATGAGAATATATTCTGCAATACAGGAAATATACTGCATGAAACACTCTGATGAAGGCCCCCATTTATAAAAAGAATTTGAAAAATGAGAATGAAACATAATATTGAAATATACAAGTATTTAATAAATTCAGTGCTTGTTTTGTTTGCATGGCTCAAAAAGTAATACATCTATCTTATGTGATGCCAAGGGCAAACCAGTTTCATTTCCATTTGAGAACTAAAAAATACTAGTTACGTAATTTCTATTCACAAAACTGTTGCCGTCTTTCTGTTTAACTGACAGGTTCTTGAGAGGCAGAGAGCTGTTGTGGAGTTTGAAGTAAATGAAGATGACATTGATGCTCACTGGTACAAGGATGGGATTGAGATCAATTTTCAGATTGAGGAAAGATATCATTATGAGATGGAAAGACGTGTCCATAAGATGATCATCACAGAAACGAGATATACAGATGCTGGAGAATATACCTTTTTAGCTGGAAAAAATAGGAGTTCCATCACCCTTTATGTAAATGGTAAGACAGAGGTTTATTTTGATATAAATATTTTGTTTTAATCTCTGCACCCCATGTGAACAAGTTACTTGCTCTAGATCTCTTTCTAGGCTACTTTTTACTTCTATTCAATTGAGCAGAAAAATTCTCATATTTTTTAGTGTCTATGTTCTCCATATCACATTCCTGCATTTTAATCTGCCTGCCTGCTGAAAATCTTCATGGCAGTGGAAATGTTCTATCATAGCCTTTTTTCCTGATGTATCTTTTTCTATATTTAAGAGACTTGTATATTGCCGAGAACAGATAACTCAAGTAATCAGTGGATGTGCAATCCATGTATTTATTATTGTCAGAGTATGCACAGTCTTATTGCGCTGAGGTAACCCAGGAGTAAATACAGTAAACAGTGGTTTGTATTAAATGGTGGTTTATCACACACTATCCACAATATACACTAGAAACAAGATACATACGCGTGGTCATTCAGCAAACTCCAATACACAGCAATTACAGCAGTCAAATGGACAAGAGAGAAAGACTCCAGCAAAGTTTTCCCTTTTATACTCAGGCTCTTAAAGGGATACATATACCTGCTGAGTCATTCCTATTATTGCATCATCCACCTTATATTACATTACATTATTACATAAGCTGTTTAGCCTTTAAATCATTATCCTGACAATTATGCTCATATATTATTGAAGACCGCCTGAAAAGCTTTGTGGCTGAACTCAGATGCCTTGAGATTAATTCAGATTAATATCAAAATAGAATGAACCACGCTAGAAAAATTCAGATGATGAGGATGATGATTTCTCGTTTGATTTTCAGCACCCGAGCCACCAAAGATTGTAAAGGAGCTTCAACCGGCCACTGTGGAGTCTGGGAAACCTGCCAGATTCTGTGCTATTGTGTCAGGCAGGCCTCAGCCCAAGATTTTCTGGTACAAAGATGAGCAGCCTCTTTCTCCAGGCTTTAAAGTAAAGTTCCTTCATGATGCCCAAGAGTACACCTTGTTGCTGATTGAGTCTTTCCCTGAAGATGCTGCCATTTACACAATTGAGGCAAAGAATGACTATGGCGTGGCCACCTCTTCA
Source organism: Azemiops feae (assembly GCA_023970755.1). Lineage (NCBI taxonomy): Eukaryota > Metazoa > Chordata > Lepidosauria > Squamata > Viperidae > Azemiops > Azemiops feae. Next base: position 1,522,799 of record JALGBA010000838.1, read on the forward strand.
GCATCCCTTTCAGTGGAAGGCAAGTTCTTGCAGTTCTCTGTCTCAAGGCTCTCTGAAATGCCTTGTCCATCTGGTATTATATGTGCTTTTCCGTAGAAAGCTAATCATCGCTTTTAAATTTTTTTTCTTTAGTTCCAGAAGTTGTTTCTCCCGACGTAGAAGTGCCAGTTTACCCACCTACCATTATTACACCGCTCCGTGATGCTATTACATCTGAGGGACAATCCACTTTCTTTCAGTGCAGAGTTACTGGGACAGGTTAGTTCTACTCTTTGATCTGAAGACAAAACACTCAGTTGAAATCAAGCTCCTCTAAATGATACAGATATAACTTTATCCGTCTTTCTCTATGTCTGTCTGTCTGTCTGTCTGTCTGTCTGTCTATCTATCTATCTGTCTGTCTGTCTGTCTGTCTGTCTGTCTGTCTGTCTATCATCTATCTATCTATCTATCTATCTATCTATCTATCTATCTATCTATCTATCTATCTATCTATCTATCTATCTATCTATCTATCTATCTATCTATCTATCTAATAGCTAACTAAAATTTTCTCTGTAATGTAAAGCATTATAAAATCAGTGAAAAAACTCAATCATTCCTTTTAAAAACCTGTCTGAGTCTCTTCCAAACATTATCTTGTCTCCCAGAACATAAGGAATTTTTGGCCCTCTTTACTTATATTAATAGGTCTTGCCTATTTCCCTCAAGGCCATCTCTCAGATTGCTTACAGTACCTTCTTAGTTACAAAAGTTGTACACATGTCAGAACAGGAGCAAATCTCTTTAAGTTCAAAAGTAATTATCAGGAAAGAACTAATCCTGTGTCCTAAAAATTAACAACTTTTTAAAAGGAGATATGAATGTCGTTTGTCTCTTATCATAAAAGTGGAAGAAGTGAGGAACTGCTTTGAGAGCAATTTAAACAGGAACAGAGAAGAAATCCTATAGTTGTTCATTTGATCATTTATCCTGCTTACTGAAATGTTAGTTGTAATGGAGAATGAGGATAATTGCATCTTTGCTTAATTAGTCTGCACCAGTCTTCCATAAATCCATAAACTGGCAATTGGATGAGTTGCTGTCCCAGTATATCTGGAGGATTGTAGAAACAGAATATTACATGATGCTCTGACTATAGCTGCTACTAAAATTGCCTTGTGTCTGCTGTAAAATTTTAACAAGGTTTGCAAAGAATGGTTCCATATATTGGTAGCTACTTGCTGGAAGAAGGACATGTGGGAAAACAATGCAAAGGCAGTAAGAGAGTGGGAAGATCTCAGTATGGGGTTTTAATATTCAATATCCATTTTAATTCTGACCTATAACAAGATCCCAGTGTTTTCATTAGTTTCCTTATTAAGAACGACACACAAAAAACCCTCAAAGTTATTTTCTTTTCTTTCACATTTTATTTGCACTGGAACAGACCTCAAAATATCGTGGTATAGCAAAGACAAAGAAATCAAGCCATCCCGCTTCTTTAGGATGACCCAGTTTGAAGACACATACCAGCTGGAGATTGCAGAAGCTTACCCAGAAGATGAAGGAATTTACACCTTTGTTGCCAGCAATTCTGTTGGCCAGGTGTCAAGTACAGCTACTCTCAGGCTGGAAGGTACAATGTGTTGTCTACACAGAACCTGTCCTGCATAAATTTGCATGTGTTTAAACCTATTAATACTCATTCATAATCCTATATGTAATTGTCTTTCATGTTCATTATTTCTAATCCAAATAATCATTCCCATGTCTGATGTCCACAGTATCCATGTTCTCCCCAAAGTATAAGCTTTGCCCACTTCACATTGTTTCAGTGTTCCATTCATTTCACTCTTCCATTCTGTTTCCAGTTAGCATTTAGCCTGGACCAAAAAGAGCATTTTAAAGATCCTCTTTATCATGACCATTTTTTTTTCAATTCCATAACTGAAAGCAAGCAAGCAGAATCCAGAGACTTCCTATCTTTAATCCATCATTTTATTTTTCACATTTAATTTTGAGACTACTTTACCCAGTGAGTGCTGTTGTTCAAAAGTAATAGCCCAAAGATGCTTTTTCTGTGTACAAAATGATCACACCAAGAATTTTGCACTATTATAAATACAAGAAAAGGGAAGACAAAGGATTGTTTTTCTTTTTTGCCATCTTAGTGTGCAAAAGCTGATCTAAGATCAGTTTTAAAAGGAGTTTCTGAGGATGAGAAAATGGCCTCTTTCTGGTCTGCATGTTTACATCTGTAATTTTGTTACATTTCCATATTAATCTGCACTTTAAAAAATTCTTGTCCAAACATAGTACATAATATGTGTTTCAGTGTGTGTATTTCCTCTCAAAATGGGCATATAAGTAAAAATATGTATTTTGACCCATGTAAACTGACAAGAACTGTGGTGCAGTATATAGAGAAATATGGAACATAGTGGATAGATTAGATTCTCAATTTATTTCAGAAAGTGTAAATTCAGTAATGTTATATAATCATTTTCAAAACATCATAATTCAGTCTTCCCAAACAGAGCATGGGAGTATCGGCTGTTCAGAGAATTTGGTTCAGATATCCCACAAAGCATGTCCAAGGCACTTTGGATATCTTTGGATTTATGCTATGATGTACTGTATGTGTATATATAATCAGTGTTGATTATATAGACATCATGGTCGGTGTTGACCTGCCATGATGTATGTAGGTGTATATAATCAGTGTTGAATATATATATATATATATATATATATATATATATATATATATATATATATGTAGGTCTTTGGTAATTCGGGTTTTCTCCCGTGTAAAAATTGGAAGTGTCTTGGCGACGTTTCGACGAAGTCTCATTCGTCATCTTCAGGCTGGTGTCTCTTCGGCCCTCGTGCTTCTGGAAGCAATACCCAAGGAATACCCACTTGAGCATAAATAGGTACATTAGCACTGCAGTTTGTTTGCTTCCAGAAGCACGAGGCCGAAGAGACACCAGCCTGAAGATGACGAATGAGGACTTTCGTCGAAACGTCGCCAAGACACTTCCAATTTTACACGGGGAAAAACCCGAATTACCAAAGACCTACATACAAACACCCGTGAAAACCTCAGAAAACATATAATATATATATATATATATATATATATATATATATATATATATATCATGGCCAATGTTGAACAATGTGATGTGATGTCTGTATGATCAGTGTTGACTATATATACAACATGGTCAATGCTGACCTGCCATGATGTGTGTGTGTATATAGAAAATGTTGACTATATATACATCATGGTCAATATTGGACGGCTGTGATGTGTGTTTATATATGGTCAATGTTGATTATATATACCACATGTCAATGCTGACCTGCCATCATGTATATGTATATGTAGTCGATGTTGACTTTGAGTTAATGTTGCTCCTGGTTGCTGCCTGGACTAGTTAGGCATTATTAATATGAATGAAATTCAATTTATGTAAGACAAACAGGACAAGGAATACCCACTTGAGCATAAATAGGTACATTAGCACTGCAGTGTGTTTCAAAAGACAAAGAAGGAATTCTATTGGTAATGTTCCTAGGTTTATATCACGTCTTTAACCAGAGGAATTTAGGGGAAACAGTCACTCATCAATCAGATATGAGTATTTGTCAAAAGCAATAATCGGATGGGAGACTTGAGACCTTTGATCCCATAGCGAATCCCAATTTTTGTTTTGTGTTTCAATGATAAATGTTGTCAGCAGGGAAAGGAGGAGTATAATGGAAGCCTGGGAGGAGAACAAGAGAATGCTGAGTAGGTGTAAGCAATTAAAAGATGACATGCTTCTTTTCAGGGTTTAAGGTTGAAGAAGGTACCTCCTATTCCCAAAGGCATGTTTCTTCATCTGTTTCCATTAAGAAGGAATCCATTGGCCAAAGGCCCGTCTTTATCCAGCCCATTTCAAGCTGTAGCGTATGCAGCGGGGAAACAGTCAGATTCCAAGCCAGGGTTTCTGCCAGGCCAAGCTCAGAGATCCTCTGGTTTCATAACCAGCAGCTAATGTTGCCATCCAAAGATGTAGTTTTCCATTTTGATGAGTCGACCGGCACGGCCATATTGATAATAGTAGATGCTTTCTCAGAACATGCTGGGCAGTACTCTTGCCAAGCCAGAAATAGTGCTGGAGATGCAACTTGTACAGCTACACTTACAGTGACCACTGAAGGTAAAGCCCCATTTTTCTTCCTAGGGATTCAGTTTGTTGCATAAACCACACATTCCAGACTGTGACTAATGACCCCCTTTTTCTCACTTCACACTTCTTTAGATGCACCATCACTAATGTGGGTAAAATTCTAGCCGTAACCAGATAAAGCACTCTTCTTTCCTCTTCTTTCAAGTGTACGATTGTTTAGCATTTGCCTTCCTAGCTCTATATTTCAGAGTCAGCTCCTGATTTATAAAACTAAATAGATGCACACTTCAAGATAGGGAGGTGTTGGCAGTTGGTCAAATTCTCTGAGGTTTGCTCTACTCGGTTTTAAAAGTAAAACATGGGGACCAAATGAGAGATGACAGTTGTTCTCTTGGGGATCATAACCACCTTCAGATTGCCATGGACAATGTCGCAATGAAAAGAAGAGACCAATGCCCATCCTACCAGCATGAACACCCTTCATTTTTCATTCATCATTCATTTGTGGCTGGAGTTTCTTATGTATTACGCTTCCTACCAAAAGTGCCCTAACGAATGCACCTGGCATGCCGGCCATACCAAAGAAGATGCCATGTTTTGTTCCCATCATCTGTGATATATAATTTTGTTTTTAATTGGGCAATTTAAAGGGAATTCAGTATTAATCGTATGTTTTGTTACTTGATTACACAGTGCAAGCCCTAGATAGGCAAAGTTCTGGGAAAGATGTAAGGAAATCTGTCCAGGACAAATCAGAACTTTACATTGCTTCCCCTTTTGCAAAGAAGGAAAGCCAAGTTTATGTAAAAGAAATTCAGTCAATGCAAGAGCCTTCAAAAGAAACACTTGTGCAGGTGTTTGGTGGAACTTCAACCGGGAAAGCTGCAACTGGGGAAGAAGCAGGAATGCTCCAGTCTACAGTCATAACTCAGAAATCAGAAAGTGCCAAAATAGGTAAAACCTCAAGTCAAGTAGAAAGAGAGACTGCTCCAAAGATTCTTCTGAAGCTTCATGATCTCACTGTGAGATGTGGTGACACTGCTCAGTTTATATGTGCTTTTGAAAGCGAGAACTTTAACGTAATTTTATGGACCCACAATGGAGAAATGCTTCAAGAGTCCACAAGAATAAGAGTGTCACAAAGTGGAACTGTTCTGTTCCTCACCATCGTTAACATCCAACTTCTAGATCAAGGATTATATAGCTGTACTGTTCGTAACGACTATGGAGAAGTAACGACAACCGCTATACTAACTGTAGAAGGTGGTTATTCTGATTTTTAACATTGTGTTACTTAACCTCATTACGGCTCATCACCTCAGCACCTATGGCTTCAGTACTAGCATTTCATTTAGTCTTAATTTTCAGTGCCATTTTCCACCTAGCCTCTATCTTTAGGGCTTGATTCATAAAATATGTGCATGCCTATTTAATCTTGCTTTCATGCCTCTTTGCAGCAAGTTTCAACACTATTGTATTATTTTTCAAAAAGAAGATTTAATCTGTCCAGGAAATTGAAAAGTGTTCCGTATGAAGTAAACTACAAGGATCAGATTTTGAAAATTAATATTTATCAGAAAATTAACCTTTAATTTAGCTGTTCTTGCTTTGGCAGATACTGTCATTAAGCAGATGTAATCATGCTCTGAAGTATGTTTAATTTATATAACTTGTTTTTTTTTAAATGAACACTTTTTTCTGTTAATATCTATACAGATTTTCTTTCAAAATCAGAATCTCAGATCTGAAATGTAATCAACACAAATGCCAATTACTTTTCCTTTCTTTTCTGTTCCACATCAGATGATTTTGCTATTAAGCCTTTTATTGTGATTAAATCCCTATTTCCTTTTCAGTATGGTTAGTACCATAATGTAACTGAAAATTTTCCATTCTTGATATTATGTCGAAATAATAATTTGTGTTCTTCCGAGGGCTGAGCATTCTTTTTTCTCTTTTTTGTTACAAATGACCTGGAAGTACATTCAAAAGAGCAGGAATACCCTCCTGAAAACAAAATAGAACACGTGTATTTTTAATCCACTATAGATTTTCTGATTTTTCTTCATTTCTGTATCTGCATTCCAGGCTGTGAGAAAGAAGCCTTGATGCACTGATAACATTTGTAAATTTAATATGAACCTACTCCTGTCCTTCTCATATCCGTAATAAAAATTTCCAAGGAACAGCAACAACAAGAAAACATACAAATATATATTTATAAATTTAACACGAATCTGTTCTAGTTCCTCTGATATCAATGGAACAAATTCAAGGGACAATGACATACATTTTGCCTAAAATGAACCGAGCCCTTAAATGTGGAACAGAATAGTAAATGGAATAATATCATTGCTCTTGCACTAACAAGCTGAACATTTCACACCATGCTAATAATTTTATATGTATATGTATCTTTCTAAATTGAGATTTTGAGTGCTACAAAACCTCTAATCTTATCCTAACTTTATTCTTACCTAGCTAAAGAAGCGCAAGCCAGGACAGTAACAAAAATTACCCTTGAATCAAATACTAAGAGTATAAAATCAGTCAAAGAGTCTCAGTTTAAAGCAGCCTCTGAATACAAGGAAGAGCCCTCCACAGAAACCTCAAGTGTGACAGTATCTTCAGCTCAGACCACCAAACCAAGGATCCAAGATTATTATCCTGACATAGTGCCATGCGAAGAAGACACAGCAGAGCCTAATGGCATCGTACCAGTCTTCCTTGAAACTCTGCCCCCAGAAACCTTGGTCAAAGAAGGAGATGGTGTCTCACTTTTCTGTCTAATTAAAGGTGTTCCCACACCTTTTGTCATCTGGCTATATAATCAGTTAATAGTTGAGGAGTCTGCATTATGCTCTTTAAGACACGATGGTCCCCTATGCAGTTTAAAATTACTGAAAGTTAATGAGAATCAGAGAGGTATATACAAGTGCAGAATAATTAATTCTGCAGGACAAGCCGAGTGCAGCACACATCTGAGAGTGACAGGTTGGCAACTGCATGTTCCTTCCATATACAATCTCCTCCTGCACTGAAACCTGCTTGCTTCTCAATACATGATATATACTGTAAAACAACCGTGGATCAATGAATATTTTCATCACGTTATTAAAGGCATGTTAAAGGCATGTTGAATTACCCCACCCCAAAAAGAAGAGACAAAAAAAAAACACCCTTTTATAATGTTGTGGATGAATAGAACACTCTTTAGTTTCACTTTTCATAGACTTACTGGGCATTTCCTGGCATGCACGTGTCTGTATGTTTGTGTGATTTCTTTTTCTTATAGCAATGCATCATGAAGTGGTTGTTCTATCATAGTATTCAAGTGTTTCTTTTTTCTTTTCTTTATTGCAGATCTGGAAACAGTTATTCAGGAGAAGATAGAGCAGCAGATTGAAATGGAAGTTAAAGGTACAGTTTCAAAGGGATGTTATACTACATTTAGCGTAAAAGTTCAGTGACCACTTTAAAAAGCCTATAAAAGCAAAATTTATTCTGAGACATTCAAATACGCTGCATGTTTTGGGGGGGGGTTTGTGTTTAAATATGCTCTAGACATTTTGCACTACAAAAAAGTACGTGATTTAAAGTACATTTAAAGCTTTCATTTCATAGATTTGCCATTTTTATTTTCAGTACATGCTATGCAGCTGGTTGCAAAAGCTTTCCTTTTACACATCTCCTTCTAATGCATGAGGACCCTTAAAATTCCACTGGATTTCTAATAATAATAATTTAAAATATATTAGTTCTGCAACATTAATTTGTCAGTGAAATTGGGGTGGCATTTGTTTATGAAGTGGTTTTATGCAAGAGGATAAAGTGACCGGTTTTCATTGTGCCCTCCTGTTGTATGCATTTAATTCTCCATGGTAGATTTCTTACCTTGGCTTGCAGATAGAATAGTTGGTTATTTGTTGCTTGCTCCTTTTTTCTTTCTTTTCTCCTTTTGCATTACATTGTGAGGTTAGCAGCTGTATTAGTTCGAATAAACGCCTTCTGATTTTAGTAAATTAGTTATAGTTAATTTTGAACAGTTTTGAAAATAATCTTTTTAAATTGTTTGGCCATCTGTAACTCACAAAGAGCTCAGAAAGGGCGTTTATTCTACTGTCTGCAAGTCAGGTAAGAATCTTTTCCCCCTTTGCGAACAAAACATATAAACTAAATTAAAAAAAAGCTTTTGGGGGCGGTAAAACATGCACTCACGAGACCGTGTCCTTTTGAGATTCATTTTTACTTGTTGCTGAAGAAATTTTCCACAGTTGGAAGAAAGAACCGACAATGAACGATTTTCAAGTCAGAATCATTAAAACAGAGCAAGTGTTGCGTTTATTCGAACAAATATGGTGAGTGAATTTTTTTTATGTATTTGGTATGAATTTGTAGCATGCTCATAATTCATTTTTAGCCATTTCATTTTTTGTCTCTACCTATTTGATGGAAGAGCAAAGTGTGCTGCAATATAATGTTATTCTCTTGCAGAATTGTTCTTTGGTGAAGAGCCAGGATATACAGCAGAAACGTTCGCTGATGAAGAAGAAACATTTGCTGATTCAGAGGATCTTCTGAAGTCTTTTTCTGACCAGAAGTGTGCAAGTAGATTCAAAGCTATGGCCTCTTGTCCTGAGAAACTGAAACCTTCTTTCCTACAAAAATTAAAATATCGATCAGTTTCGGTTGGAGAACCAGTTGTTTTCCAGTGCAAACTAAGTGCTTTTCCATCACCCAAAGTTACATGGTTTCATAATAACAAACAAATCCCCCAAAGTCTACGAAAAATAATAAAAAATGAGAACTACATGGATATGCATGATTCCAGTCTAGAAGTTAAGGATGTTCAGGAAGAGGATTCAGGGAGCTACAAGATTTTTGCTATTAATAGTGAGGGTTCAGCTGAGTCCACAGCATCTTTGTTAGTAATTCAAGGAAATGAACAAAATGCCAAATATCTAGCGTTTCTAAGAAAGTCGGAATGCACCCGTGAACATATAGAACATATGATGCAGAAAAAGAGAGATGATAGGGTTAAGGTTGACCTGAGATGTATTGGTTCGCCATTTGATAAAAAACAGGAGACTGAGAAAGCTTTAACTAATTTGTCTCCTACCAAAGGAAAAGTAAGGACAATTAGTTTTGAAAATGCACCATCTTTAAGACAGGAACTTACATATGACAATGATTGGATAGGAAAAAAGCATTTGGTTAGAGTAGGAAGTGACAAAGAGTCTTTGCTTGATGATGAGATAAGGTTGAAGTTACAGCGTCTTCGTGAGGCAAAAAAAGTTATGTTAGAAAAGAAAAAAGCATCAATTGAAGCGCAATATGCAAACAATGTTGGCTTTAGGGATAAGAGAAACCCATCAGCTCCTCCAGTCTGCATGGTAGATCAAGTAGGAACAAAGGGGCCTGTCTTTCGGACAATTGAGCAAATCAATGAAAAGAACTTGCCAAGTTCAGAAGAATTAACCATAGAACATTCCAATAGAAAGCTTGAGAAAACTTCAGAAAAGTTTCATGTTAGAAGGGAACAAATTCTCGGCCTTTCTATGCCTTTCCAGGCTCCCCCGGAGTCAGACGAAAGAAGCAATACAGGAAAAATCTTCCCAAAACAAAAGATCTTTAGTGGAGCAATGAAGCAAGAAGTTCCAAAACCAGTTTCAATGACAGAAAGCAATATTAGATGGATGGGTTATACTGATGTCCAAGCAAAGTCATTAGAAACAAAAATGGACACCCAATTAGTGGAACCTGCTACAGATTTCACACCTATAAAATCTGATAAGAAAACCCCTCTGGTTTATGTACGCATGACAGATAATGTCAGTGAGACACAGATACCAGAAATGGTGATGTCTGATACAATTACATTTAATATCAATGAACCTACAGCAGTTAGCAAGAGCAAAAGTATTGAAGTGGAGAAGTCGGTAAATGAATGTTCTTTTGAAAGCAAAGAAAATATATCGAAAAGAGTAACTGAAATTAAGGAATCTTTTGCGCAAGTAAAGACTCCTCTAGTGCAACATTTGGAACAATGTCCTCCTTTTTTTATCCATGAAATTAAATCTCAGGAAGTAAGTGAAGGAGAGAGTTGTACTTTCAGCTGTGCTTTCCAAGCCTATCCGTACATCACAGTCACTTGGTATAACAATGACAAACCATTATCGTTAAGCCAGGATTGCACCATTAACACCACAAGAAATCATTCTGCATTGACATTCTCAGCTGTTACCAGCAAGCATGAAGGTTCTATTACTTGTGTGATATTTAACCAATATGGAACTGCAACAACTTCAGGCATGCTAAGAGTGAAAGTAAAAGAGATACCTGAATCGGAACAATTTGGTATATGTAAAGTTAAACTATTGCCAGATTATACAGAAGAGGAAGAAGAACTTAGTTTGGCATTTGACAGTAGGAAAAAATATGAACCAGTTTTAAGTGCTCCTGGTAAAGCCACCCTCTTGCTTCCACAAGTTCATCTCCCTCAACCTTGCATTTCGAAAACAGATCAACTTTCTCTTCCATTGGAAATCAAAGTAACTGCCCCAACCCCAACTCCGGAACAAGAAGAATTTAAGGAAGTAATTCAGACTGAATTTATCTCAGAAGAACTCCCTGAAGAACAAACTTCCAAAGGAATAAAACATAAATTTAAATTTTCATTTGTTGGAGTTCATGAACCCCCCAAAATCTTAAAAGAAATTCAACCAAAAATTAGGTGTAGAGAAGGAGATTCAGTTGTACTTGAGTGTGTAATAGCCACAGAATCTCAAGTAGTGATAACATGGCTTCAGAATAACCAGGCTTTGATATCTAATGGCAATTTTTGTTTTGAAGAAGGAAATGGTATTTATAGATTACATATTTGCAAAGTTTCCTTATCAGATGCTGGCATTTACAAATGCATTGCTGAAAACAATGCAGGCTTAGTGGAAACCGCTTGCAATCTCTTAGTAGATCCCTCTCAAGAAGTATTTTCCAATATTGTAGACCAAACTAACTTTAAAACTTCGCAAAGCCAGGGCAAAGAAATCCAAGAACAGGTTACAAAAGAACAGGACTATTGTTTTGAATCCTCAGTAGGACTAATGAAGAGCAATTTTTATAATAAACAACACTGTGTAAGCCAGGCATTCCAGAATATTAGTACGCTGGACATCCTAAGTGATGAAACATGTACAACATCCAGTGACAGAGAAACCAGAGAAAGGGAATGCCACTTACCTAAATATCTGAATGATGTAATGAAATCCCTACTTACTGATGAAAGCGAAAATCAAGGTTTTCTCATTCAATGTAAAAAAGGAGCAAGTAAAGAAATGGATTCAGAGGAAAAAGAAAATATAGTAGCTCTTGTTCCAGAGCTGGACCCTTATTATGGTAATAAGCTAAGAGATGCATCTGTTGAGCAAGACAAAGTTACAACAGAAAACGTATGTAAGTATGTAGCTAGAGAAACATCATTAAGCAGCCAACTTGAAATGTCTATAGAGAGTTACAGTGAAAGAGATAAGTCTACCATAGAAGGTGCTTCTATAAATCATGGTCTAGAGTATGAAGCAAAAAGTGTGCAAGATAAAACCATTGTAACTGAGCAGATGCAGAAGATTTCTACAGACCCTCAAAAAATGCTCAAAAGAAGAAAAGGGAAAACATCTGGAAGCCCCATTATTGGCAAAACCGTTTTGTTCCGTAATGGAAAACACTTTAGCTCTGGTGAAGAAGAAGCAAGAAAAATAGATCAAAATAAAGAACTAATGGGGAAAAAACACACACACAAAGTTGTATTTGAATTAAAAGAAATTCTTCCTACTAGAGAAAATATTCAAGAACAAATGGAATCTCAGCAGCCTATCAATCTATGTGTAACTTCTGATAAATTGGATAGCTCATATAATGAAATACAGAACAAAGAAAACATTGATAACAAACAAATCAGACTTAAGTCAGAGGGTGCACATGTCCACGATGAATATTTTGTTTCTAAAGTAAAAGAAACCGATAGAAGCAAGATCACACAAAGAACAGAAATAGCCATACAAGCTATAAAGCAAGATGTATATCCTAAGAAAAATATTGCTAATGAGACAGAACCTATAGACAAATTAGTGTCATACCCAGCTTCCTATGATACTGAAGCTGTTCTTCAAAAGCAGAAGGAAAATATTGTCAAAGGTGTTTCAGAATTTGAAGTAATAACTGTTTCCAACAATGACAAAATCATAGAAAATGTTGAGAAAAATTCATTAGAAGAATTTCACAAAGAAAGCCAACCAAGAGAAAATGCAATAAACGAATTAAAACATAAATCATTCCTGGAGAAAGAAACAGTTTTCAATCAATCCATTCAGCAAATGGAAATGAATATAGATGTTATTCAAGAGCAAAGAGATTTTCAGCAGGAAGCAATGCATGCAAAAGATCAATATTCTGTCTCTGTTTACTCAGATATAGAAATTGATGAAAGGCATCTTAAAAGTCTTGAAAGCACAGAAGCTGAGGTTATGGATAATGCACAGAGTAAGCTAGCTTTAGAAGAAATCATACCTTCTGATCAAGGATTTTCCAAAGTGATTGAACTTGTGAAGCAAGAATTTAAGGAACAGCAACATTCATTGCCATCCACCAATAACAAATTAGGTTTAGAACAAGTGCACCCTGATGAAGAGAACAATAATAAGCTACAAGAAACAATGCAGCCAGAGGAAGTATGCTTTAGAAAACTTTATTTTGCCTCTGAAGGAATGTTAATTGATGAACAGGATATCACAGACAATAAACATCAGATAACTCAGGAAGATTCACTCTCTGTGGAAGCCCACATGGAAAAAGAACATATTCAAGAGTGCACTTTCCCAGAAGCTATTTATCTAAAATTAGCTTTTTGGAACACAGAAGGTGCTGATCAACAGCAAGAAGAGAAGCTGTCACAGGAGGAAAGACCTCTTAAATTTCCATCTTCTGCTTCTGAGGAACTAGAATCCCTTCAAGGACATGAACTGGTTTTCACTCAAGAGATTTCTGATGACAGCCAAGTCCCACTTAAAAACAGTTGCCAGCAAAAGGACACCTGGTCCCAAGAAAAAGAATTGCAAACACAAGAGCCAGTGTTTGATCTAAAAGCACATGCAGCTATTTTCTTCCCAGAATGTTTCTTGAAAGAGGCTGAAACATTGCACAAGGTAGAAACATGCCCTTTTAGTCAGAAGCCTGCTTTTGAGATGGTGAGGACAGAAACAGAGAGTTTCATAAAACAGATGGAAGACAAAAATGTGTCAGGAGAAACCATTTCTTTACCTGAAGAACTTTGTCAGAATGATAAAGGGGAGTTGAAAGAAGATAATACCACAGAACAGGAATTGGCACTAGAAGCAGAACTATCCCTAACTCAGATACTGAAGAAGGCCTTAGAAAACATTGATATCTCTGTTGGGCATAGTGAACACAAAATAAATATTTCTGAGAGAGTACCACTTAGCATGTCAGGTGAAGCCTTTATGAGGGACCCTTCAGAACCCACCCCACATAGTCAATATCTTCAAATCACAGTAAGAGAAACTGGTATCCCTGAACACGTTGATACTTCAGGATTGACAGCTGCAGAAACAGATAGTTTCATATCTGATATGAAAAAAGCTGCCCGTGAAAAAGGATCTCAAAGTTTCCATAAAATAGAAGAAGAAGAAAAATTGGTCACTGAACATTCCTTTATTGAAGAGACTACAGACTTTTCTTTAGAAAAAAGCAATAAGCAGAAACTTATTGATACCCAAATAACAATAGAAGAACATTCTGTCTTTCAAGAACCACCTGATACTTCAGCCAAGGAACTTTCATTATCACAGTTCCTACTTTTATTAAAAAATGAATCAGTTTTAAGTCAACATGAAGAGACCAAACCCCTACATAATCTTGAAAAACAAGAGCAAAGTTCAAAAACCCCAAGTGAACGACAATGCAGTGCTGAAATTGTCAGTTCTTCCCTCAGAAAACTAAATGAAGAAGCTGTTCTTCCATCTCAAGAGACATACAGCTCTCCTCCTGATGGGACCGATGTTTGTTTTACAAAATATTTGCTTGCTGCTGGTGAAAAGAGGATTGCAGATGTGAGAGAAAGCTCATCAAAGATTTTAACCCGAGAGGGATCTATCACCTCTTTGGAGGTTGAAGATGTCACATTTAGCACCGTTTATGATTATTACAACCAACAGCAAGAATTAACACGCCCTTTGTCTCCTGAATCAGAAATGTCTATTGATATTGAAAGCATGAACGGAGATGAAGTAGTAGAGTGTGAGAGATTTTACACACCACCTTCATCAGTGGAGATGTTTGAGTCACTCTCATCTTCTCCTTCTTATCATACACCAGCTGGTACTCCTGAACGATATTCTACTCCTTCAAAGGAGAGATATTCTACCCCTTCAGAGGAGAGATATTCTACCCCTTCAGAGGAGAGGTACTCTACCCCTTCAGAGGAGAGGTACTCTACCCCTTCAGAGGAGAGATATTCTACACCTTCAGAGGAGAGATATTCTACACCTTCTCAGGATTCAAATCTAAATTCAGCAATTTCTCCTGAAAAGCTATTAAGAAAGGATGCATCACCAGAATGTTATCAAACAGCAACTGCACCTCTTTTACAACAAAGGAGCTATTCCTTTGATGAACTACAGGCTGAAATGTTTGTTACACCTTGTGAAGCCTTAGAGCCAAAGGGAAATGAAATGCCTCCTGCATTTATGAAACCTCTGACCAAAAGAAAGATCTATGAGAATACCACATTGTGTTTGATTGCAGAAGTCATAGGTTCTCCCAAGCCTGATGTGAAATGGTATAAAAATAAATCTCTTCTTGAACAAAATCAAAAAGTCAAAATACAAAGAGAAGATAATATATGTATTTTGGAAATCCATAACAGCAAACAAACAGATGGAGGAGAATATATGTGCCATGCAGTGAATATTATAGGGGAAGCTAAAAGTATTACACAAATAGAAGTGTTGCCTCATGATGGACGAGCTTTAGCTCTTCCTCCTCCAGTAACTCATCAACAAGTTATAGAGTTTGATATAGAAAAAGGGTCAACATCACGAACACCTTCCCCACAGGAAATACTTCTGGAGGTAGAACTGGATGAAACTGATATCAAAGAATGTGAGAAGCAAGTGAAAATAGCCACAGTTCCTGAGCTTACTTCTGTACATCAGAGTATGATTGTATCTCTTGATGTTCTCCCTTTATCTTTGGTGGAAAACACCATGGCTTTGTCTGGAAAAGAAAGCAAAGATGTTCAAATTAACTTTGAAGTAACTGAAATGCCTCCACGCTTCATCACTCCTGCTGTTGATACAGAGGTTTCAGAAAAATCAGCAGCATTGTTTCATTGTAAAGTCTCAGGCTGTCCTACTCCAGTAGTGCAGTGGTTTAAGGAGAGAAAGTGCCTAGCCCCAGATGCTTGCAAGTATGCTATTGTTAGTGAGAATGGAAGTCACAGTCTTAAAATTCAGAATGTAATGCATTCTGACAGTGGTATGTATTTATGCAAAGCACATAATGCTGTTGGAGAAGCTATGTGTAAGTGCTTCTTATCTGTTACTAAGAGTCAGAAGTCTCTTGCAGTGGCAAGTGATGAAGATGAAGTAAAAGTCGGGCTGGAGGGCCCAGAAGATCAACCACAAAAGATTGATTTGCTTGTAGATAACACTATCCCAAGTGGCAACCAAACTGAAATAGAACTGGAGTTTGAGTTTGAACATAGCACTGATGATTCCCAAAAAGCTGTTAGGCTAGTTGCAGTTACAGAACAGGAGCAGGAAGAGGAAGGAGGGTCATGCATTAACATTAATGTTGATGTATTTGCTGAGCCGTCGAAAGAAGAACACATAGAATTTGAAGCAAAGAGCACAGACAGCTGTAGCTTTGAATTTCAAGTCACAGAAGCACCTCCCAAATTTATGAAAAACATTTATGATTGTTTTTCTTTTCTTGGAACTTCTGCCTGTTTCCAATGTATTGTAGATGGTTCCCCAAAACCAACTATCAGTTGGTTCAGAAATGGGATATTGATATGTGAAGAAAGTTGTTGTATAGAAGAAAGATGTTGTATGGAAGAAAGTCAAGAAGGATGTCACAGTCTGGTTATAAGAAATGTAGTCCAAAGTGATGAAGGAGAATACAAGTGTGCAGCAACAAACAAAGCAGGGACTGCTCATAGCACTGCTTTGTTAAGAATCTGCTAAATACCTTGAAATAAGAATGTATTTTATCTGAAAGGTATAGTAAGATAAAGGCTTAATTTAGAGATCTGGACATGGCAGTAACAATAATGTTGGATGTTTCAAAGCACTCTTATAAAGGTAATAGATAGTCCCACTGAATTTGTTCATAGCCTCATAAGGCTTCGTGGTGTTAAGACTTTATTCAGCACTGCAAAACAGGTAACATTTCTCTCAAAATGAATTTTGTTATTGCCAACAGCTCATGCAATCTCATGATTATATCACTGATATTGTCACCTACATTTGTATACCATCTTAGATACTTGTAAATATACTATGTCATTAAAAGCTAATTTGCATTTTTGTGAAGAGGGTTTTGGAATCTTTGATGCTCTTTTCACTAGTGACTGATTGACTTTAAATTGTACTCTATAATCAACACTAAATTTTCACTAGAGTTCTGTGAAAGAACTCAGAACAATTTCACCCTCACAGTGTTGTATCAGTAATGTTTTTTCCCGACCATATTCTGAGCTTTTATGCAGTTTCTCTTCTGACAAACTTTTCACTGAACTGTGTCTTTTATTGTTCTCCTTTCAATACAAATCTAAATTAGCACAATACCAGTCAAAAATACCCTGATCAAAGATAGTAGAGACCAAACTAGTTATGTTTAAAGTTTTGTCATACTAGAGACTGTATAAAATATCGGAATTTATTTCTCTTTTACCAGTAGAGAAGAATCTGGAGTCTAGAGGAAAGCTTGATGAACCACATAAATATTTTAATGTGAATAAAATAGATTTATTCTAAATTTACCCCCAAAAAACTGTCAAAGATACATAAAATGAAACTAAATCTCCAATGAGGTCAATAATTGATATAAATATTCTATATAGCTAAACCAAAAATAAATAAAAAAACAGTAATGACATTTATGCATTTAGTTTTCTAGTACATGAATAGTTCTTATACTTTCCTCTTATACTTTAAAAGAATAAAATAATCTCAGAATCAGTGGAGGCAATTTATTCCCAAGTAAGCACGTATAGGATTTATCGTGTAATCGTATGTATATAAGATGTTTTCAAGAGAAATATTCTAGTTAAGTCATACGTTCAATAAAACATATTCCCACTTAAATAGGTTCACAGCCTTGGGCTACAATAATTTATATACTTCCCTGAAGATAAATTCTGTTGAAATCCATTGGGCTGATTTTGATTAAATGTGTACATGGTTGCATATTAAGATCCAATCTTGTACTCACTCATATAGAAATAAGCTCTATTGCATGCTGTGAGATTTATTTCTTAATCTACATGCTTATATTTGCATGTTTACTATATTAAAAAGAAAAACGTCAAGGATTAGTATAGGCATTACCATAGAAAGCATGTTAACTTTTGAACATCATTTTAATACTGCAGAGAAAATAAGCTAGAAATGGAAAAAGAATATTCAGGTATAGAAGGTCATATATTAATGGCAAAACACTTTAAATATTAAGTTAATGATATTCCTGATAGTTAAAGCTGCTCATTATTTATTTCCAACACTGATATTTAAAAGTAGCAAGATAATTTATATTCAAAGTAGTGCATTGATATTCTCATTTATGTATGGGTGTGTTCTTATTTCTATATGCCTTGTGCTTAGTCAAAGAACAATACTTTTGGATTTAGGCAACACATAATCTGAATAGGTGGCTCCAATGTAGTAAAAATGTAACTTCTTAAAATATAAAATAGTTCTCATAAAAATCTTAAGAAAAAATTGGCACCTTTAAAAATACCATCTATTTATAAACACACAATGTTTAGGCCAACTTCTGAAGTTTTGCATTGAACTATTGTAGAGGAAACACTTCTGGGAGCTAATTTCTAGAGAAGCACATTTTTAATCAAGCTTAAGTATGAAATGTAATGTATGAACTAGACATACATTCCAAAATTTGTTATTAATTTCTCCTTATCCAATCACAGGAGATCCAAAACTCACAATTAACTTAAAAATTGATAGTCACAGAACATAAATAATTAACTGAGGTTGGACTAGATTTTTGGAAAGAAGAATAGAATGTTTGTGTGAGTGTTTGCATATTTGTATGTGTCTGTGTATGTGTGGTTGATTTTCTTCTTTTCTTTCTAAAGTCAGATTGCTGGAAATAAATCAAGAAAAGACCAAGGTGGCCAATGCTAATGTTAATTTTATACTAGTTTCCATTTATATATAATATAATCTTATTTATTAGAGTTAATGCCTAAGCAAAATTCAATTACAGTATTTTAATACTGTCTGAAATGGTATAGGGTTCCTGCTTGAGCAGGGGGTTGGACTAGATGACCTCCAAGGTCCCTTCCAACTTTATTATTATTATCACTATACAGATAATAAAATACTGTGCATCTATATATGTTAAATTTAAGATGACCAGTTGAAAAATGTTCTTTGATTTAATTTTGTTTTGCTACTTTGAACTAACCCAAATAGATATACAGATATAGATATATAGATATAACAAACTTAATTACCATGATATAAATGATAATTGATTAATAATAATATCAACAACAACATGCCAATATCATTTAAATAATACGCATGATGGCATGATAGCAGAACAATTAAACAATTAGTCAAACATAAAAGCATGTAGGTTAAATGAAGTGGTATAAGAGAAATAAATCTAGCTGATCCAACATTGAACTGGGCAGAAATTGCAGAGGAATTAGTGTTCACTGCCATTCCCCTATTCAGTTGACTAGCAGTTTTGGAATTAGTGAAGTGCCAATGTCCCTGAACATCAAAGAATATACACTGCATGTATTTTGCTGTCTGACATCAAGGGAGATAAATAATTCCTCTTCTGATTTTCTGTTGCAAAATATGATCTTGCATTTATAGCCCTAATCTGCCCAAGGGGGAAAAAATGTGCAGCCATAATGTCTGCATGTTTGTTCTGTTAGGTTAGGAAGCCAGTAGGCTATGAACAGGTGGAAAACTCTTTACCCTGTAAGCTCTGGATAGATTCGTGCTTTGCCCATTTCTTCTCCTGACCTTACAAGGGGAGATTATAAAATCTCCAAAATCTTTTCCTCCTACTCAAGCCCTTCTTGATAGCTGAGAAGTTGTTCTCTGATCCCAGTTGCTGCACAGAGCTACAGGCTCTTGGCAATGTTCCCATTCCTTTGGATAAATATCCCGGTTTAAAAGTAAAGTTATGGCTTGTGGGTAACTGGCCAGGAAAATCACAGTGCAAAGCTGAAATAATGGCTGCTGTGAAATCAAGCCAACTCACCCAGGTCAAACAAAGGTGGTGTTTTCCCTCACACTTTCATTTAAGCTACATACTTTTTCAGTGTCAAATCCAATGTCTTTTGGGTTTTTTGCTTTCTTCACAGGGTACTTTAGTAAAGACTTTAAAACAGATTTCATTTGTCCATGGTCTATGTTACTTTGAAATGCCAGTGTATATATTGTTTTAATAAAAGTATACAACACAACACACTTGTGCTTGTCTTCATTGAGCATGCTTTGATTTCCCCCCCCCCTTTTAATTCAAGTTTTAGGATGTGGTGGTGGGTATGTGAATGTCAATCCTTTTTCAGCACAGCCCTTTTAAACTTAAAGATGGGACACCTATTTGCCCGCAGACCTCAAACTAGAAATAAGACATGATTTATTGAGTTGAACAAAGGGTAGAAAGTTGCAAATCTTTGCAGCTATCAAGTCCAAACAGACACAGACACAGACACACACACGCTCAAAATATTACTTTAAAAATTCTTTGTTTAAAAGTGTATCAATAATTTCAGTGCTATTTCTAGATGACTAGAATCAACTGTCTAAAGAAAAAAGGTGGATGATTCAGGAGGGAAAACAGGAAGACTAATCAGTCTGATGCAAATTCAAGTTGATTTTTAAAAAAATGTCTGTGTAAGACCTAAAAGAGGTGTTTAAGCATTGGGGAGGGGAATAGCAATAGCACTTAGACTTATATACTGCTCCACAGTCCTTTACAGCCCTTTCTAAGCGGTTTACAGAGTCAGCATATTGCCCCCAACAATCTGGGTCCTCATTTTACCGACCTCAGAAGGATGGAAAGCCAAGTCAACCTTGAGTCGGTGATAATCGAACTGATAGCAGTCAGCAGAATTAGCCTGCAATACTGCATTCTAACCACTGTGACACCACAGTTCTACAAGAAGGACCTATTCTTATCCTTTCAAGGAAAACTTGGTCAGCAGTGGTGCTCAAATCCTCCTAGACAAAAATAAAATAGTGGTGCTTTCCTGAACTGATGTCCTTACTGCTAGAGATCTACAACATTATTATTAGCATTATTATTGGCCACTTTTATTTTGCACAATTTAAGGCAGCTTGCATAATACTCCCACCTCCTATTTTCCTGACAACAAGAACCCTATGAGGTGGGTGGGTCTGAGAAAGAGTAATTGACCCAAAGTCACTCAGCTGGCTTTCATGCCAGAACTCACAGTCTCCTAGCTTCTAATAAATCATTTGGCTACTACACCAGACTGTCTCTCATCCTGTGTTACTAGCTTATTATTGTATTATAATTATTCCAAATGACATGAAAAAGTGAAATAATATCCATTGTTCTTGGACAGTAAATCCATTAAGCCAGGTGCAAGAAAATTATGTGTTTTTAAAATGCACATTACAATGTGTGCCTTACTAAACTAACTCAAAGGCTATTTACGTTTCCAGTATCCATAGGCCTATAAGTACATTTGCAAGAAAAAAGATTATTACAAGTTGAAGTATAAGGGTCAATATAATTGAACCACAATATTTCAGTTAACATTCACCTTACAATATGGCTCTATTTAGGACTTTCTCTTCTTCAAATAGCCGTTAATCCAGCAATAGCTTTCTTCTTCCTCTTGTATCTCTAGGCTACCTGACAGTGTTCTGGAGAATCCTCCAAGTATCTAGAGCAACTTTCCCAGGACATAGGATTGATGCAGGGATAAGGGAAAATTGGGGGAAATTGTTTTCTTCCCTTTGTCATTAGGGCCTACAGAATGAATAGAATAATAATGGATGCAAGGTCTATTATTTTTTTAACTCATGAAACAGTTATTCAAATTTCTGCAACTCCTAGATCAAACAGTAGTCCTGACTTAACAATTGCCCTGCTTAGCAACTGTTTGAAGCTAGGATGGTGCCAAAAAGTAACTTTATGACCAGACCTCATACTTATGTCCCCACAGTCATATAACTGAGATTCAAACATTTTGCAATCAGCAGGTCTTTATGACAGCATCACGTGATCCTCATTTTCACACTTCATAGTTGGCTTCCAACAGGGAGAGTCAATGTAGAAGTTGGCAATAAAATCGCAAGACACAGTCACATGATGTCTCACTTAACAACTGCAGGTGATCTGTTTAATGACCATAGCAGGAGTGATGTAAGTCCAGCATGGTCTTGGGATGTTTCTCTTAATGAGTGCATCACTTAGCGACAGAATTGCCAGTCCCAATTGTAATTGTTAAGTGAGGACTATCTGTATAAGTAATCAATTTGGTTAATGAAAACAAATAAATCCCTTCACCTTCTGTTTTCCAAATCTTCTTTGACTCTGTTGTCTGGGATTTATGGAATAGTTAACAATTGGCTGTCAATGATAGAACAAATTAGAATCTTACCTATATATTGGATGCAACATTCTAAAAACTATGAATATTTGTGTTGTTTTGCTGTATTATCACTATGTCATATTTTCAGAAGTATTGCCCTAACATGTTTGTTGGCATTTTTCTATAATTACTAAGAATACTATTTCAGGAAAACAGTTTAGTAAAATTTAAATAATTTTTTCCCATACAGAGATGTCTAGCTCTGTTACTGTGTCTGCTGGGGAAGAAAACATCAAGAGTTTCAACAGTGACCTACAGTTATATGATAAAAATACAACACATGAACTCGGGCCTGAAAAATCATTTTATTCCAACAATTTAGACAAGAAAGAGGAGAAGAGGAATATTCCAAGCTTCCTCAAACATGTGTCCAATGTTGAAGTCAGTGTAGGAGATCTAGCTAAACTTTCTGTTACTGTTACTGGCAATCCAAAACCTCAGATACAATGGTTTTTCAATAATGTTAAAATAACATCATCTGCAGACTATAAATTTGTGTTTGATGAGGAAAGCTACAGCCTCATTATTCTTTCTGCAAACTTTGAACATGAGGGAGAATATACTTGCATTGCTAGTAATAGTCATGGCGAGACAGCTTGTAGTGCTTATCTGAAAGTAAATCCTAAAGGAGGTAGCACAGAATCAGAGATAATCAGGGCAGTTTCCACAGAGATGATAGGAGGGCCTCAATCTCCACATTTTGTCAGAAAACTAAATCCTGCTCATTTTGTGCAGGGTGCTCCAGCTGTGTTTGAATATAATGTAACTGGAGAGCCAGCTCCTATAATTCACTGGTTTAGAGGAAATGACCAAATTTTCTCCGGTGTACATTACACCATTATCCATAATCCAGATGGTTCTGGGTCTCTAACAGTGAATAACTGTCAGAGGGAAGATGGAGGATTATACTTCTGTAAAGCAAGCAATATCTTAGGTGAAGCTACAAGTAGTGCCGAACTTATTATCGCCCAAGATATCCCTGCTGAACTTCCATATGTAGACCAGAAAGCCATGCAGAGAAAATTGACTAAGTTAGTTAAAGAAACAGCAAGAGAGCAGGCCACTGAGTCACAGATGAGTGCAGTTATATTGCCTGATGATAAAGGGCACAATGGCCAGCAAGCAACGGATACAACTGTAATGGAGAATAAGCATTCCGTGTACAGTGCGGCTGATACCTTAGTTTCTTTCTCAACATCTCTTCTGCAGCAGGAATCTCTGCTTACCCAACAAGAGGCCTTGTCTCAGAAAGTTGAAGACATTGTAGATGTTGCTCATAACACTAGTAATATTGTGGCTGCTACTTCATTAACTGTGAGTGAAGTGAAGGAGTATTGTGGCTTCCTAGAGCAACACTCAGAGGCCATTCAAAGCTCACCACTACTTCAGGTGTTTAGTTCTAAATGCCCTCAGATTTCTGATATTTGTTTACCAGTTATGGAAGAAGCAAACCGTGAAGAAAAAGAAAAACAGTTGCCAATGAAGCTGCCAGAAATAATAATTCCAGAGTCTGTTCAGGAAGAAACATCTCCATTAATTTCTATTCTTTCTGAAGAGAAATATGGGATAAGCTTGGATGAATCTCTCATATTCTCAGCTCCAAAAGCTGAAGAAGCTATCTCAGCCCAAGAAACTAAGCAAGAGGTATATATTTCTGGAGCTGACAGCATCCAAAAATTGTCCAAGGAAAGCTCTTTAGCAGTCCATGTACATAAGTCAGAGAAGGGGGTACTAATGCAGGAAGAACACAGTTGTTTCCAGTCCGTTATAGCAACCCAGCAATATGAGATAAATGAAGCTCTTACAAGAACAATTAATAACCTGGACACACCTGAAAAGGTTCAGCCAACCCAAGAATCAATAAAGGCACTGCTGGTCCCTCTGATTGCCTCTGAAGAGATATTCCCCAAAGAAAAGACTTTTGAAGCAACTACGGAAGAGCTTCAAAAAGGCTCCCTGAAGCACGACAACCTTGTGAAAGCAAACCTCATGGCAGAAGAAAAACAGAAGCTCTCCCACAAGCTCACCGGAAGAATTCCTCAGTTAGAAGGCACAGTCCTAGCAGAGGTACAGAAGGAAAGTGGAAATCTGTTGCATTTGCCCATTGTGTTTGAACAAGCAGCCCTGCCTAAAGAAGAGCATTTTAGTACTGAGGTACCACCAGAAGATGAGGTAGTATCTAGCAAAAGCCAAAGTCTGCTTCACAGCTTAATAGTGGAAGAGCAGCTTCCCACAACAAGTGAAGAAGCTAAGCTTCTTTCTCCCCTGGGGGAAGCTGTCAGTCTGCAGCTTGTCAAAGAGCCCGTTTCTGTTTCACATCTCCAGATCAACAACTCTGAGCAAGTGTTGTCTAAGGAAGACATTCTGACTTTACCAAAACCTGAATGTCAAGCTGCAGTACAGAAAGCAGAAAGCATGATTAAGCGTACCGTGACTTGGGAGGAACAGAGACCAATATCTGCAGATACACTGGAGGCCACTCGGTATGGGATCGCTGGAGAAAAATCTTTGGCTACATCCGAGCCTCAGCTCCGTAAGTGTTTGACTGTCGTGGCAGAAGAGTGGCCACTGCCCAAAGAACAAATACTTCCTCAAATGGACACAGAGAGGAAAGCAGCCCTGAAGAAGGATGACTCTCAGATGGTTATGCAGGCTTCAGTTATCACTGAAATGAGGGCCTTGGCTGCAGGGCACATTAAGCCATTTAAGGATGTTGAAGGCGAGAAGTGTGGGATAGCCTCTGAGCTCAAACTAGTGTTGGAATCTGTATGTGTTGAAGAATGTGGTGTTCCTATTGAGAACGCTGATCTTTTAGAAGCCACAGGGCAAGATTTTGCAGCACGAATCCAAGAAGGACAGTCAATCAGGCTTCCATTAATACTAGAAGAAAAACAGCCTTTCAAGGAAGAACACCTAGAGGAACTCACAAGCCCAGAAAGTCAACATACGACAGTCCACAAAGAATCAAGAAGAGTAATGGGAGTGCCCCAAACTCTGGAAAACCAAACTCTTTCTAAAGAAAGCCAACTTGCACCAGAAACTCCAGTGTGTTGCAGCCTAGATATGAAACCCCCAGTAAGAAGCGCCTTAAAAACAGCTCTAATAAATGAACATCATTCATTTTCTTTCGACACTTTCAATGATATAGAAAAGATTAAATTAAAAACTGTAAAAACAGTCCAAGAACCTAAACATGCCTTGTTCATCTGCCTTGTTACCAAAGAAAGTTCAAATACTGCAGAAATAAGTCTTCCCTTTGACAGAATATATTCTCATACGGTTACTATAAGAAATGAATTGCAACCTCCATTTCAGCCTATTATTTATGAAGAGAAACACATTCTGATGGCAGATGAACTCAAAGTTATAAAGGAAACTAAAAGCTACAATGTGCTTGTTATTTCTTCACCTTTCAGAGAAATGCATTCAAGTATTGTAACTGAGATGCCCATTCAAGAGCAAAGAGTTGGGGATCTCACTGGTTACCCTGAGCCCCAATATGCCAGAATTAGTACTGAATCCAAACTACAG
This sequence comes from Azemiops feae, assembly GCA_023970755.1. Lineage (NCBI taxonomy): Eukaryota > Metazoa > Chordata > Lepidosauria > Squamata > Viperidae > Azemiops > Azemiops feae. The sequence continues at coordinate 1,548,398 of JALGBA010000838.1, forward strand.
CTGGAGCAACTTGTGTCTGCACAAGAAGTCAAAATTCTTGCTCTAAAGGAGCAAATTAAAGATGATAGTTCATCAATGCCTGCCTCGGCTGAAAAACTAATTTTCTCTCTAAAAGCGAGAGAAAGAAAAGAAGAACATAACAAGGAGACTCATTTATTTGAAGCTAAGGAACAAAAAAATAGAAGTCCCATCCTAAACATAGGTTTGAAGGACACTGTTGTTGAGGAAGGTGATGGGGTAAAATTTACTTCCAAAATAGCAAATGCTGAAGTGGTAAATTGGTATTTTGAGAGTAATCTGATATTTTCAGACAGTGAGTTCGAGTGTTTGCAAGAACATGACACCTATACACTGATAATCAGCCAAACACTAAAGGAAATACATCAAGGGGAGTACACCTGTGAGGCTCTGAATGAAAATGGAAAAACTACAGCAACAGCAACACTCACAGTTGTAAAAAGAGGTTGGAATATGAGGATGAGATATTATTTTCCTTCACTGATTTTCTAACTGAGTAGAATACATATATAGTCCTTATATTAATATCCAAAACAGACTTCCGTAGGGCACCACAAACTAATCACAAAATTCACCCTTTTGTTTTTTTCCTTAGTGTGCCTGCACTTTCACTCTCCAGTTCCTCACACACGCTAGTACCTACTTTAGTCTTTGAAATTATTTGTACTGTATTCTTCATTTTTTGGTAATATAATCACAGTGCATTAATTATAATTTCTTTCAGAAATAATGGCAAGATCATTTGTAATTTATAATTATAATGTGTAATTATTCTTTTTTTAAAAAAAGACTGCATGTCTTAAAATTTCAACCCAATATCTACAGAGAAATTATTCACTCTTTTCATGGTTACAATAAGAAAGCACATACTCAGGAGGAAGTCCCACTGAAAACTGTGGGACTCTCTTATCAGTAAATAAATATAGAAGTTCCACTGTGTGATGTGAAAATTTTTCCACTTGCTTCTCACGTTTCATTTTGCCACTGTTTCCACACAACCTGGTGTAATTTTGTATATATTTGTTTGCCTGTCTTATTGTAGTAAGCAGAAAACTTAGTACCTTAAAACCTTCATTCTGCACTTCAGTGGAGCCTTGTAGTAACCTGGCCATTGCCACATCACAACCACTTGTAGTTTGTTTTCATTTCTAACTGCCATTGTCTTCTACAGTCACTTTCCTTGAATTGTCCACGGACAGAAACCACCCATCCTGTTCCAGTCGTCACTGTATTAACAGCAATTTGGAATGATACCTTCTTGTACACTCTTCTTGCTATTCATGTACATCTTGGTGACTGCAACTTTTTTTTTCTTTGCTTTCAATTTTAGTTGCACCCATGCTAAGAAGAAGATTAGAATCCCAAGAGGTTGCTGTGAACCATCTTGCCAAGTTTACTTGTGAGATTGAAATGGTACCAGATGTACGATTTCAGTGGTACAGAGCAGGACGGGAAATCTATGATGGTGACAAGTACACCATTTATACAGCTAATTACATATCGACTCTACAAATCCCAAGACCTCAAGTTGTGGACTGTGGTGAATACACCTGCAAGGCATCCAACCAGTATGGAAGTGTGAGCAGCAGAGCTACATTGACAGTAACTGGTAAGGGTGGTGCCTGAGCTTCAGTTTGCTTTCTGATCCCATATTGGGCATTATTTATTCTTTATTGCTATGGTTTAATGTACTCCAGATGTAATTTTGAAGAATGGAGAGAAGGTGAACCAGTTGGGTCAAAGTGTTGCAATTTATGAAGTTTTTTTCTTTCAGAACTGTTTTTAAGATGGAAAGAAAACAAGCAAAACTTTGTTGGGATATCACAGTTAGTGTACAAGCAATGCTTACATCAATGTCCACAAGTCTCCATTAACTAAAAAGCTGCTGGTGGAATGGGGTCCCCTCCCTATTCAGCTGGACTATCCAACCCCTTCCATAGAACATAATGGAGAGAGTCACGTAGCATGAATGGGTTGTGGGTTGTTTTTTTCATCATATTCTTCTCAAAACTTTCTTAAATGTCTTCTGTTTCCTGAAGAAATTATATATTTAAGTAATTCATTCAATCACAAATCTATATACTATAGATGCATCTAGTTTGAGTTACTACCTGCAAATTATGAAACCTATGAGAGTTGGGACAGGAAATAACTTAAGAGTCATCTTTAATAAATAAAGGATATGTTACACGTGGATATTTCTCTCTTTTAAAATATTGATGCAAGTTTTTTAAGGAAATATGCTTGTTACATCTTTAAAAAATGCTACTGTAAGATTTCATGCAACCCTTATTATAGGATAGTTCTGGAATGTAGCTAAACTAATAACATGGGAACCTAATTTTACAGCAAAATTACTCTTTCTGGATGAAATTCTAAGTTTGGAAATGCACATCATGTCTAGAGATAATAATTATGCTAAATATATTGGCTGTTGGGGATTGTTATTTCATGTTATGTAAGTCTTTTCCTTTTTTGGGAGAGAAAACAGCCCGACATATTTGCCTAGCCAAACAAGTTTCTTCCCCTCTCTTTTGCAGAAGCGTTTCCTCCAACTTTTGTAACCAGACCTGAATCTCTTACAACTTTTGTGGGTAAGAGCGCCAGGTTTCCCTGCACTGTGGCAGGCACGCCTGTGATAGACACCGTGTGGCAGAAGGACGGCACTCCCATCTCTTCCACAGAACACTACAAAATTTTAGCATCTGACACCAAGCATAGTTTAGAGATTGCACATCTCACAGTCAATGACAGGGGGGTATACAGTTGCAAAGCCTCCAACAAGTTTGGAGCAGACATTTGCCAGGCAGAATTAACCATTATCGATAAGCCACATTTTATTAAGGAACTGCAGTCTGTGCAGTCTGCAGTCAATAAAAAGATACGTCTTGAATGCCAAGTGGATGAAGACCGAAAAGTAACTGTCTCCTGGACTAAAGATGGCCACAAAATACCTCCAGGCAAGGATTACCGGATCATGTTTGAAGACAAAATAGCATCTCTTGACATCCCACTGTCCAAGCTTAAAGATTCAGGCACATATACCTGCACTGCCACAAATGAAGCTGGAAGCAGTTCCTCATCTGCAAGGGTAACAATAAAAGGTAAGAAAAGGATTTGCCCACACAAATGTTCTTTGTGCTCTCTTTACTAATACTGTAATATTTACCTGTCAAAATTAGAAGGTGGACCGGAAGTATTTTTAAGGATTCCCCCCCCCCTGCTTCTTCAACTTTGGTGCACTATTTCTATATCAACCATATGCTTTAAAATCTTTTGCCATAATGTTAATATGCTACAGTAAACCTTAAGGTATGACAAAATAGAAGTGTATATATTTTAGTAGCATGGATAAAAATCTTTTTTTTTCTCTCCTAGAGAAATCTTGGTTACATGTTCTAAGAGTCAAATTCTGAATAATAACAGAAACTGGAATCAATCCAAAACTGACTGCATGCTCCTGGATAATTTTTGCTGTGCTCTTCATATTTAATTGATCTTCTAAGATCAATTCTTTCTGAATTCTTTCTGTAGAGCCACCATCCTTTGTGAAAAAAGTGGACCCCTCTTACTTGTTGACTCCAGGAGAGTCAGCCCATCTTCAGTGCAAAATCAAAGGGTCTCCTGTGATCCAGGTGACATGGTTCAAAAATAACAAAGAAATTAGAGAGAGTGATACATCCAGGATGTCCTTTGCCAACAACGTGGCTGTGTTAGATATTTCCAACATGAAAGTGGACGACAGTGGAAGTTACTCCTGTGAGGCAGTTAATGATGCTGGCAGTGACAGCTGTAGCACTGAGATTGTTGTAAAAGGTTTGTTCTTCTACCCACTGATGCTTTCTTATGGAGATACTGTTTTCTACGCATGTGTTTCACCAGCCGCTAATTCTTTATTCATGCTTTGATGGTTTTTGTAGAACCTCCTGCTTTCATCAAAACTCTTGAGCCAGCTGAACTAGTGCGAGGAACAAATGCCATCCTTCAGTGTGAGGTTTCTGGTACCGGACCGTTTGAAATCTCTTGGTTTAAAGAAAAGAAGCAAATTCGCAGTAGTAAAAAATACCGCCTGGCTTCCCAAAAGTCTCTTATTTCTCTGGAGATTACTTCGTTCAATAGCGCAGATGTTGGCGAATATGAATGTTCTATAGCCAATGAAGTTGGAAAGTGCATTTGCAGTGCAACGTACATACTGAAAGGTCAGTGGGTGATCAAGAGGACTGCATGAATCTTTTAACATAAGCGGAAGGACATTCTTTCTTGGAAACAGTTTTTCCTTGCTTAGCCAGCCTTTTGTTGCTTTTCTTTCCTCATCCATGGTTTACTGGTATAAGGAAAAAGCAAGCATCTTTCAAAAGAACCCCAAAGTAAGAGTGTTTCCCCCGCCCCAATATTTCAAAAGACTTTTTGTTGATCACTTTGGGTTGCAAATGTGTGTATTGCCCAGATCTCTTATTTGCATTAGAGACACTTGTTTCGGTTTCAGCATTCACCTACGTGAACAAAGCAGTTCTAAGTAGCTCAAATTTAAGAGAGTTACTAGAGGTTTCAGGCACAGTTAAACATGAGATAAGCACCCTAACGATGAAGTGGAAGAGATTTGATGGTTGAACAGGCTAATACTGCTTCAGAGCAGCAAAATGTCCAGTTTTAGCAGCAGCCAGACAGTTTCTTCTTCTCCCATCAAAAACCTGGGGATTAACAGACTGGCAGGGAATGGGTCATGCTCCTTAAAAGAGAAAATAGGATACAATAGCACACAACAACTCATTCCTGTCTTTGATATATAATATGAATGTACTGTAGATGTGCCAAATGCAAACATTTCTGCCTTGGAACTGTGTTTCCTACTTCTTTAGCTCCCCTAGCCTCAGAGATAAAATGTTGTGCATGAAACATTTGGGATTGCATGGCAGGTAATAATTTCTTCCCATCAAGATTGTAACATTCTCTTTTCCTTTAAATCTCTTTTGGTGTCCTATAGTTATAAAGGATATGATAAGTACCGCAATACAAGATCTTTTCATTTTCTTTCAAAAGTCTGTCATACAGCTTGTATCTAATGTGAAATAATAAAAAAAAAAATTTTTTTCTTATTTAAAATTAGAGCCTCCATCTTTTATTAAGAAAGTTGAAGATGTGACTACGCTTGCTGGAGAGACAATCTTTTTGCAGGCAGTTGTGAAAGGCTCAGCTCCTCTTTCTGTTACTTGGATGAAGGGCAAAGACATTATTAAAGAAGATAACAAAGTCAAAATTACCTTTGAAAATGGCCTTGCCACTTTGGAAATCTCAGGTGTCCAGGTTAATTCTAGTGGTAAATATACCTGTCTGGCTGAGAATGACGCAGGAAGTCAAACTTGTTTTGGACAATTAGCAGTTAAAGGTCAGTTGAGGAACATTTTACCATCTCACAATCCATACATGGGCAAGCTGTTTGTGTTCACTCGGTAACGATCCCTGTTTAATTCTGTTTTAGAACCCGCCACAATTATTGACAGAGCGGAATTTGTGCAGGTGACAGCTGGGGACCCAGCAATTTTGGAATACACAGTTGCAGGCACCCCAGAGTTAAAAACAAAATGGTTCAAAGATGGAAAAGCCCTGGTTTCCAACAAAAAGTATAGAATCAGTTTTAAAAACAACGTTGCCCAGTTAAAATTCTACACTTCGGAATTACATGATACTGGGGAAATCACCTTTGAAGTTTCTAACGACGTTGGACGGAGTGCATGCACCACCACGTTTAGCGTGATAGGTTGGTAGACATCTTTAGACTAAGAAATCACTACTGCAATTCTCAACCAATTCTGAATCTTTTGTGAAACGCTTCTTGTATTATATTGGCTTTCTTTCTTTGCCTTGCCTTGAAATAGATCGCACTCTTCCTCCATTCTTCACCAAAACTCTGCGGAATGTTGACAGTGTGGTTGGGGGCACCTGTCATTTGGATTGCAAAGTGTCAGGCTCGCTTCCAATAAAGGTATCTTGGTTTAAACATGACAAAGCGATCACTCCCAGCGCCAAGTACGCAATACGGTATGAAGAAGGCTCAGCGTCCTTGGAAATCAAGAATTTGGACACCAAGGATGTAGGCGTGTATTCTTGTAAAGCCACCAACTCTGCAGGCAGTAAAGAATGCAGTAGTGCTTTGGCTGTAAAAGGTGTGCCATCTTTTCTGCCTTCTTTTCTTGGTGTTTTTTTTCAAAAAGGGTTTGTCAACCATTATTTACTTACCTTTTTTCAAATATGCCTTTCAAACGTTGTTTAGAACCGCCTAGCTTCATAACGGAGCCAGAATCTCAAGAAATATTGCCTGGGTCGACGGTGCGTTTGAAGACTACTTTTAAAGGAACAGCACCATTCTCTGTGCAGTGGTTTAAGGGTGATGCTAAATTAACCACTGGTGGAGCTTGCTATATCATGACCGAAGCCTTCTCAAGCTACTTGGAACTCTATGCAGTAAAATCTGCCAATTCTGGTGTTTATGCGTGCAAAGTCAGCAATACGGCTGGTTCCATTGAATGCAGCGCACACTTATTTGTGAAAGGTTTGCACTCTCTTTCTCTTATTACCTTTTAGTTGGGTGGATATCTGAAATGTAAAATGTTTGCCTCTTATTTTAACTTCTTTCTACCACACGTTCAATGGCTCTCCTTAATTTCACAGAACCTGCTTCTTTCTCGGAAAGGCTGGAGCCTTCACTGTTATTTAAGAAAGGAGAATATGCCCAATTGGACTGCAAAGTAAAGGGTACCCCTGAACTCAAAATCTCTTGGTTTAAGGATGATCGAGAGATTAAAGAGAGTGACAAGTACAAGATGACTTTGATGGATGCTACAGCAGTACTCAGTCTGTTGGATGTCACAACTGAAGACAGTGGTGTATATATGTGTGAGGTGAAAAATGATGCTGGGAAAGAGACATGCAGTAGTATGGTGGCAGTAAAAGGTGTGTTTGTATGTGTATCTTAAACACTCTTCCTGCCAAATTTTCTCAACAAGACTGTTGCGTCTTGGAAAGATTCGAAAAAACAATTTACCGTTCCTACTCTCTTTTTTCTGTCTTGTACTTTAGAATCACCATATTTTATCAAGGAATTTGAACCCAGGGAAGTATTAAGAGACTCAGATGTAATACTGGAGTGTGAGGTCTTAGGTACTGCCCCACTGGAGGTATATTGGCTAAAGGACAACAAGCCTGTGAGGAGTAGCAGGAAGCACAGAATAACCACTGAGAAATCCTTATTTAGCCTCCAAGTGTTCAAGTTTGATTCTTCAGATGCTGGTGAATACCAGTGCAGGGTAACAAATGATGTAGGAAGCTGTGTGTGTAGCTCTGAACTGGCCCTGAAAGGTTAGTGCTACTTAGAAAACCTGTCTTTTTATGCTAATATTCTTGACGATGTCGCTATTCACTCAATATCTGTTCTTCCAATAGAGCCCCCACAATTTGTGAAGAGGATTGAGAACATTAGCTCTCTCCAGGGAGGCACCGTAGTGTTTCAGGCAACCGTTAAAGGCTCCATGCCAATAACAATTTCGTGGTTGAAAGACAATGATGACATTATTGAAGATGACAACACAAAAATGACTTTTTTGAACAATGTGGCTACTCTCATGATCAGAGCCATTGAAGTGAAGCATGATGGGAAATATTTTTGTCAGGCAAAAAATGAAGCCGGCATCCAAAGATGTTCTGCTTTGCTAACTGTAAAAGGTCTGTGTAGCTTACTCTCAGTTCCAAGATACACAACATTATCTTTAGTCAACATTACAGCTCATATTTATTCCTGTATTTATTACAGAACCTGCCACAATCATTGATAAAGCTGTTTCCATTGATGTCACGGAAGGCGACCCTGCTACATTGCAGTGTAAATTTTCAGGAACAAAAGACATTAGTGTCAAATGGTTCAGAGGTGGGAAGGAATTGACCTTTGGCCCTAAGCACAAGATCAGCGTTACTGATACAGTTTCCATGTTAAAGATTGTCTCTACAGAAAAGAATGATAGTGGTGAATACACATTTGAGGTTTCAAATGATGTTGGGAGCAGCAGCTGTAAAGCTAGCATTAATGTCTTAGGTGTGTATAATATATTTCTCTTTTAATGGCACTTCTGTTTTTTCAGGCTACAAGGCAAACATAGAGGGCTTGATCTAATTTGTTTGTCTTTGGTCTGTCTTTGATAGATCTGATCATACCACCTAAATTCACCAAAAAGCTAAAGAAAATGGATAGCATTAAGGGATCTTTTGTTCACCTTGAATGTATTGTATCTGGGTCACATCCAATAAGCATCCAGTGGTACAAGGATGGCCAGGAGATAAGTGCTAGTGAAAAGCACAAATATTCTTTCCATGATAATACAGCATTCTTGGAGATCAATCAGCTGGAAGGCTCAGACAGTGGATCTTACACTTGTGAAGCAACAAATGAAGCAGGACAAAACCAGTGCAGTGCATATTTAACTGTTAAAGGTTTGGATCTTTGGCTTTTTCTTATTGGCAAATCATTTTGCATTTTTCTTTCACTTTGAATCTTCTTCATTCCAGTATCACTGATGGGTGACCTTTGGGGGCATTTTTTCTTCTCACTTTTTGTAGAACCCCCAAGCTTCATCGAGAAACCACAATCACAGGATGTTATACCCGCTGCTAGAGTCCAACTCAAAACTCTTGTGAGCGGTACACCTCCCTTACAAATAAAATGGATCAAAGATAGCAAAGAACTCCTTTCGGGAGCCTCTCGCTCAGTGTATAAGGATGACACTTCAAGTGTATTAGAACTCTTTTCAGCCAAGCTATCTGACTCAGGAAATTATATCTGTCAAATCAGCAATGATGTCGGATCAACTACCTGCAAAGCAACTCTCTTTGTGAAAGGTCTGCATTTTCTTTCTCCTGTGGTTATTAATTGCATTTTTACATAGGGTTATCATGTGCAAGGAAATGGTGCACAGATATCGCTGTGTCCTTCTTCTCAGCTCTTAAAAATGCCAGTTATGTTTTTCAGTATATCCTTTCTGAATACATTTTTCCCCCCTCCAAATTTTAGAACCACCCAGGTTTGTACAGAAGCCTAGCCCTGTAGTAGTTTTGAGGAAAGGGCAGTCTACCACTTTCGAATGCCAGGTAGCCGGCACACCTAAAATCCATGTGGCTTGGTATTTTGATGGGAATGAAGTATTCGACTCTGATAAATACGAAATCTCCTTTGTGGACAACATTGCCACTATTAAGATCATCAATGCCATGGTGGAGGATAGTGGAACTTATATATGTGAAGCTCGTAATGATGCGGGTAGCAAGAGCTGCAGCACTGAGCTGAAAGTGAAAGGTGAGTCGCCTTTTCTGGCTTCATTCACCTGCGTTGTTGGATTTCCCTTCTTTTTCCCCCCTGAGACGGTTTTGTTTTGTTCTTCCAATTCAGAACCTCCCACATTTATAAGGGAGCTGAAGCCTGTGGAGGTGGTGAAAAGTTACGATGCTGTATTAGAATGCGAAGTCACAGGCACCCCACCCTTTGATGTGATCTGGCTAAAGAACAACACTGAGATTCGAAGCAGCAAAAAATATACCATGATTGATAAACAGTTTATATTTGCCCTTCAAACAATGAACTGTGATTCCCAAGATGCTGGTGAATACCAGTGTGTTATATCAAATGAAGGCGGAAGTTGTTCAGGTAGCACAAAAGTCAGCCTGAAAGGTCAGTTTACATGTGGCAGTATGGGAGAAAATGTCCACCAAAGAGTTTAGGGTTTTGTTGGGGTTTTTTTTTTGTTGTTATTTCCCCTTCTTCAACACAATTTTAAACCTTGTCTTGGCTTGTCTTTAAAACCGCAGAGCCTCCTTCATTCATTAAGAAGATAGAAAATATCCACGCTGTTCTGAAGGAATCTGCCACATTTCAATGTGTCGTGGCTGGTTCCCAGCCCCTTACGGTATCTTGGATAAAAGATGAGAGAATCCTTGAAAATGATGAGAACTTCCATATTACATTTGAGCAAAATATTGCAAAACTGAAGGTCAAGAAGGTTGACCTTAGTCACAGTGGGAGATACACCTGCCAGGCAAAGAATGAGGCAGGAGTTGAAAAGTGCTTTGCTTTACTGTTAGCACAAGGTGTGTGAGTTTTTAATCTCTACTTTGAATGTGAATTCCCATCTTCTGCCTACTATGCATAGGAAGACTTCAACACATTTTTGTTTTGCTTCTTACTTCAGAACCTGCTCAGATCATAGAAAAGGCAAAATCAGTTAAAGTGACTGAAAGAGACCCAGTGACTCTGGAATGTACTGTGTCAGGAACCCCAGAACTTCAAGTCAAATGGTTTAAGGATGGAAAACAACTTATGCCCAGTAGATTTTACACCATGAGCCTTGACAATAATGTGGCCAGTTTCAGGATGGAATCCGTAGTGAAGGAAGACAGTGGTGTCTATACTTTTAGAGTTGAAAATGATTATGGAAGCCATACTTGTGAGGCCGTTGTGACTGTATTAGGTTTGTATTTAGCTTTACTCCAGCTAGCATTTCATTTAAATTTTCTAAATATTTCACAGAGAAGCTCACAAACAAGTCACTATTTGTCTTTTTCCTCTCCCTCTGAGCAGATCAAGCAATTCCACCCTCATTTACCAAAAAATTATCAAAAATGAGTAAAATTCTTGGATCATCTATCCATGTGGAATGCAAAGTTTCTGGATCACTTCCAATTACAGCAAAGTGGTACACAGATGGAAAAGAGATATCTGACAGTGCAAAATACAGAAGTTTGTGCCATGAGAACACCGTATCGCTAGAGATTAATAATCTAGAGTTGACCGATTCCGCAAATTACACTTGCAGTGTGACTAATATTGCAGGAAGTGACTCGTGTAGTGCCATCTTAGGAGTGAAAGGTTTGGATTCCTATTTTCTTTCTCAATTCTGTACTGTATAAAATCCAAATCTTGTCCAGTTTCAATTTCACAATAATCTGTTAATCTGGTTAAAAATTTTCTAGCTTTAGAATTTAACTTCTTAACATCTTGTTAATGCGTTCGGTTCTTTCTTTCTTTTATGATGATGTCTTTTGGGCCACATTTCTCGTGCCACAACTTAATCCGTTCTGTTATCTCTTAAAATGTTTAGAACCACCAAGTTTCCTGGGAAAACCAGAAAGCCAAGAAGCAGTTCCTGACTCCACCGTGGAATTTAAAGCTGTTTTAAAGGGCACGCCACCTTTTAAAATAAAGTGGTTTAAAGAAGATTTAGAACTTGCACCTGGACCTAACTGTGCATTTGGCATTGAAGGGTCAACTGGTTTCTTAAATCTTTATTCAGTGGACAGCTTAAGAAGTGGGAATTATACTTGCCAAGTATCCAACGACGTTGGCAGCGATTCTTGTACAACCACACTGATTATAACAGGTGTGCTAATGGCTTCTGTGTTTCTTCTTTCATGTCTTTCTTAGGCTTCCTTTTGATGAAGGTTTTTTTTAACGGCATTCCTTTGTGTATTGTAAAATGCACAAAGTATTAATACATGAAAATAATGGGACAATTGGAGTTCTCTTCTCTCTGCTGCCATACAGCATAAATTTCCTTTCTTTCTCTTTTACTATATACAGTAAATAGAGGGAGGATGTGCCTTTCCTTGCTATTCATCCACTTTCAATGTTTGTTCTTCCTTCTTAGAACCTCCGAAGTTTGCTAAGAGGCTCGACCCACTCAGCATCGTGAAACATGGTGACTTCACGCGATTTGAGTGTAAAGTCACTGGTTCTCCCGAAATCAGAGTGGTATGGTACAGAAATGATACTGAGCTCCATGCTAGTGAAAATGTCCAAATGTCATTCGTGGATTCTATTGCAGTTCTTGAAATGAGGCATCTGGGCATCGAAGATAGCGGAGATTACATATGTGAAGCACAGAATCCTGCTGGCAGGGCAAGCTGCAGTACAAAGCTTCTAGTAAAAGGTTAGCAAGTGCTTTTGTGCCTTCTTTTTAGTCAATGTCTATGTTCATAAGCTAATTGGGCCAGACCCAGTGGTATACGGCCACCAGAAAGAAGGACAGATAGCAATAGCATTTAGGCTTAGGTGCTTTTCATCACTCTCTGGGCAGTTTACAATGTAGGAGCATTATTTGCATATTGCCCCCAACAATCTGGATCCTCATTTTACCGACCTAAAGAGGATGGAAGGCTGAGTCAACCTTGAGCCGCTCAGGATCAAACTCCTGGCAGCGGGCAGAGTTTTGCCTGCTATACTGCACTTTAACCACTGCACCACCAGGGCTCATTATACAGATACTGTAGTCAAACTGAAATCCTCTTCCTTCCTGCAGTTCCCACAATCTGCAGAAAAATATTAGGACACCCTGCAGGTGGGAGGACAGGAAGAAGAATCCCATTTCCAAAGTTGAAATACTGACATTAGATGGAGTCCAATGTAAGGATGCTATAACATTGTCCTCAGTCCGAACAGGGCCCTTAATTTTCACTCAACGAGAATTTTCTAACTTATGGCATTTGCCCTGTTTACTTATTTCAAATGGGGCATCTTTGGGGAAGGGGCGGAGAATAGAGATGGCATGGTATTTATTGGGGAGGGGGATATAGAAGATAAATGTATGAATCCTCTTGGAGACTAATGTCATGGCTTTATAGCATAAACTATCAGAAAGTCATTATGTCCTCAGAATTGCTTATTTAGCTATATGTCTTAGGGATACAGAGCCACAAAAATAGGACAAATGACCTATTTTCCACCATTGGCTATTCTTGATCTAAGAGACTTGGTTGCAGTGGTTATAAGGATGGAGATGACTATCAAACTTTCGACATATCAGAGGAGATCTGGGTTTTTCTTCATACAATATCCATCTCCTGCATCCATTTGCCTTTTTGACTTGGCATTATCATTGAGATGTCAGTCTTATGCTGACTTTGATAAAGTTGATAAAGTTGATAAACTTTGACAAAGATGGGCCATGATAGATTCACTCTGTCACCGCTCTGGTTTTATTTACAACAAGTATTACAAGACTAACTTTCCCATAAGTATCTTTTTTTAAAAAAAATGGAATCTGCTTCTCTCTTCTTCCTAGAACCTCCCATATTTAGCAGAAAACCATCTCCAGTAGATACGCTCAAAGGTACTGAAGTTCGCCTTGAGTGTGAAATCTCTGGGACTCCACCATTTGATATCACATGGTATAAGGACAAGAGGCAAATCCGCAGCAGTAAAAAATACAAGGTCACATCCAAAAACTATCTTGCAAATGTCCATATTCTTAATGTTGAAACTTCCGACATTGGTGAATATCAGTGCAAAGCTAAGAATGACGTGGGAAGTGACACTTGCATTTGTACTGTAAAGCTGAAAGGTAATCATCTCTTGTTAATATAGAATATAGGCCTTCTTCTGTATAAGATTGGCCAAGTGTTTTGCTCCGGGGGATCTTGATGTCCATTGCCTCTTTTCTTTTCAGAGCCACCAAAATTTGTCACCAAAATAAACAGTCTGACTGTTGTGGTGGGCGAACCAGTAGAGTTACAAGCAACAGTAGAAGGCTCTCAGCCTATTTCAGTTTTATGGCTCAAGGACAAGGAAGATGTCATCCGAGAAAGTGAAAACACTGCAATAACCTACCTGGACAACATTGCCACTTTACAGCTTGCCAAAGCAGAGCTGTCAAGCACTGGGAAGTATATCTGTCAAGTGAGCAATGATGCTGGAACCCGTGAATGTATGGCTACTCTAACAATCTTAGGTTGGTAATCACAGATATTTGTCTTTTTTTTAAAAAAAGACCTAATTTTAAAGCTGAGTAGTCCAGATAGCAGACCCTTGATAATTTTTTAAATTGTGATCATAATTACGTTTATTTATAATTATCAATGTGCAAGGGACATTATGGAGTGCATGAAAGGGGAGGCAACTGCCCCTCCCCCAAAATTGTACAATCTATAATCAGTGCAGGAGAACAAAGGAGAAAAGGGAGGAGATATGGCTGTGGAAGGGGTAGATTGGCTTATGATTACATCAGAGTAAATGTACTTACAAGCTTAGACATAGTAAGACACAAAGAAAAGAACTTGGAGCTTCTTGGGGAATTTTACTGTCTTTTTGCTAGCATTTGAATTATGTTACAAAAATCATTTTGACCTAGGACATCATCTTAACTTTAGCTCAGAAAAGCAACATGGAAACTGTACCAATGAATATGATTGGACTTTTATTGCATCTAGAACATATTAATTACTGAATTAGAATGTTTTGATGCCTTAATATGCTTTATACAGATGCCATAAACAGGTATCATTTCCCTTCCTAAACATAATATTTGAAGGTATGATCCGGGTGCCTGTATTCCAGAAAAGGAAAGCCATTCATAGGATTATCCTCATTCCAATGGAATTGGGCAGCCAATAAATTTAAATACAGTAAATAATCATTCTAAAGTAAACAGTGAAAGGAAAGAAAGCAATTTTGAACGTAGGCTTCTGTAGCTATAAGAGCCCTGTGTCCGATGAAACAAAGAGATTTACGGTTGGATCTTGCTGTATCTTTTTCCAGAGCCTGCTGTCATTGTAGAAAAGGCTGAGCCAATGAACATTACCGTAGGAGATGTCTGCACCTTACAGTGCAAAGTGAGCGGAACCCCTGAGCTTTCAGTCGGCTGGTTTAAGGACGGGAAAGAACTAATAAGCAGCGACAAATACAGAATTGTCTTCTACAAAAACACGTCTACACTTAAAATTCTTGACTCAGAAAGTGAAGACAGTGGCTTATATACCTTTGAGGTGCAGAACAACGTAGGCAAAAGTAGCTGCACTGCGTCAGTTGATGTTCTAGGTTGGTTTTGATGCTTCTTCCCATAACATTTTTTACTAGACAAATTATTCCAATATTCCCGGAGGATCATTATTTTGCTTTATTCCTCTTAACAGATCGGATCATTCCACCCTCTTTTACCAGAAAACTAAAAGAAAGCCATGGTGTGCTGGCTTCTTCTGTGCTTCTTGAATGCAAAGTTGCAGGATCTCTACCAATTACTGTTGCTTGGTTCCATAATGGTCATAAGCTCACTAGTGGTGAAAAACATCAGATCACCTTTTCTGACAATGTTTGCACTTTGCAAATCGCTTCCCTGAACCTATCTGACACAGGGGCTTATATATGCAAAGCTGCTAATGTAGCAGGCTCCAATGAGACCAGGGCTGCTTTAACTGTGCAAGGTTAGTAACTGGCTAGCTCTTCATTGAAATCCTTAACACATTTTTCTTCTGGAATAGGAGAGACATGTTTAGACGTACTTACTAATCCACTAATCTGTTATTTCCTTTAATGCAAATTTAGAACCACCCTCTTTTGCGAAGGAACCAGAATCTGTGCACATTTTGCCAGGCAGAAGTGCTACGTTTTCAGCTACCATCAAAGGAACTCCACCATTTAAAGTGAATTGGTTTAGAGGAGTCAATGAACTGGTACCAAGTGATAAATGTAACATCTATTTGGAAGACTCTGTCACAGATCTAGAACTATTTGATGTGGAACCATCACAGAGTGGAGAGTACACTTGTATTGTAAGCAATGAAGCTGGCAAAGCGTCTTGCACAACACATCTTTTAGTAAAAGGTTGGTTAAAAAAAAAGGGGGGGGGAAGCAAATTTCTGAATTTGCTCTGAGATTTATAAATGTTTGTACAACATTTTGTTTAACAATTGAGTTCTTCTTGCTCTCTAGAGCCAGCAGTTTTTGTGAAGAAACTAAGTGACCACTGTGTGGAACCAGGAAAATCTATAATTTTAGAGAGCAGGTACACCGGCAGCCTCCCAATTTCAGTCACATGGAAGAAGAATGGAGTCATTTTAAGCCAATCTGATAAGTGCAGCATCACCACAACCGAAAAATCTTGCATTCTGGAAATACTTAATACTACAAAGGATGACCAAGGGGAATATACCTGTATGGTGGAAAATGAGGCTGGAGAAGATATTTGTGAAGCATTGGTATCTACTTTAGGTGTGTCTCTGTGACATTATAATCCTCTTTATCATTCCTTTATGTAGTTCCAAGTTGATTATCTTAATGTTGACATTGACTATTTGTGTTCTCAGAACCTCCTTCTTTCATTACACACTTGGGCCCTCTTGAAGTATCAGTTGGAGATTATACAACTTTACATTGTCAAGTTTCTGGAACTCCAGAAATCACAATATCTTGGTACAAAGGAGATACTATATTAAGATCCACTCCTGAGCATAAGATGTATTTCAAAGACAATGTAGCCACACTGATATTCAACAAAGTAGATATCAGTGACAGCGGGGAATATATTTGCAAAACCGAAAACAGTGTTGGATCTGCCTCTTCAAATGCTATCTTGACAGTTCAAGGTGATAAATTCATTCTGAGTTGTTTAAAAATGCAGATTTATCAGTCTTTCCCTCTCTGGCAAAGGATTTCACCTGTCCATCTTGACTGCATGCTTGTTATTTTACAGAACGAAAACGTCCACCTTCTTTTGTGAGGAAATTAAAGGACACGGAGCAAACTATTGGCTTCCCAGTTAAATTTGTTTGCCGGCTCAATGGGTCTGAACCTATTAGTGTCACTTGGTATAAAGACGGTGTACCTTTAAGAGATGACTTCAACGTACAAACTTCTTACATTGATAATGTGGCAACCCTTCATCTCTTGCAAACTGACATGGCCCATTCTGGGCAGTATTCTTGCACAGCTACTAATCCTGTTGGGAGTGTTACTTCTAACGCTAGATTCACAGTTTCAGGTTTGTTTCACACTAACTTTGTCCTATTTTCTTTCTGATTTCAAAAGCAATATTACAAAACTTATTTCATGTGAGCTAAAAAGGGAACAACAACAATCTCTTCTTCCTTTTAATCTTCAGAAACCAAACAAGCTCCCTTGTTTGATATCACACCTGAATCCAGAGATGTTCCTGTGGGAAAAGGTGTTGACTTTGAATGTCATGTGACTGGAACCCACCCTATATATGTCATCTGGGCAAAAGATGGCCGAGAGATCCGCACAGGAGGAAATTATGCAATTACATTTGTAGAAAACACAGCTCGCTTAAGGATTATGAGAGTAGGCAAAGGAGATTCTGGACAGTATACCTGCCAGGCTAGCAATGAAGTTGGCAAAGACTTTTGCTCAGCTCAGCTTAATGTGAAAGGTATTGGAATTTTAATAGGCTTGATCTAGCAAAACTTTTTTTTAATTCAGAAATGGGAATTCTTGGGTTTTTTCCCCCTAGATGTTCTTTATTTCTAACAACTGGGTATCAAAACTGAATGGATGGTATTCAAACAAAAAAGCAGACTCTTCAGGGTACCATGAAATCTCTTTTCTCCTTTATTTCTTCTAATATATATTCTGTGAAAGATTAATCTCAGTCTTAATCTTAATCTCTTATTGGAGACCTATACGGCAGAATGTTTCAGCTACAAGTTACTCTTCCATCTTCTCCACACAGATTTAAGTGTAACTGCAGGAATATTCAGCTTTGTGTTGGCCTTGCTATTCAGTTCATCAAGCCTATCACTTATTAATCTAAGAACACCTGCATTTTTCAGTTTCCAAAACAAAAATTTATTATGTATTTTTTGGATATAATTACTGGTAGACAAACTGATAATAAATTAATAGGGATACTAGTTTGGTTATACTAGTTTACTACTAGGTTATACTAGTAGTAAAATAATAGTTCCAAAGCACTCAATATAAAAATATAAAACTTTTAAGCTGGATTTGCAAGACACACTGAACCACAAACCAGCCATCGACATTTCAGTTTACTGTGTTGCATATTTTAATGGTTTAGTGTGTTATGCTAATAAAGAAAATTGAATTGAATAAACTATGGTTAAGTTAACTGTGGGTGAACTAGTGCAATCACAGCTAGTAATAAACCTAATAAATTTCTACTTATGTCTAAGTACTTTTGTCAGGTATGGACAATCTATCTCAGCTCTTGCATTCTTAGCACATAAACTATTTTTTTTTCTTTAATATTATGGAACTTACCAATGGTTAAGTTGCAATAGTTCTTATTCAAAACTTAGAGCATCGTGTAATTAAACGTTACTTTCCATCTGACTTCTTAGAACCTCCTAAATGTGTAAAGAAGCTTGAAGCTTCAAGAATGGTGAAGCAGGGTGACTCATGTCAACTTGACTGTAAAATCAGTGGTTCCCCAGAAATTAAAATTGCATGGTATAAGAATGATCAAGAACTCCATGCTAGCGAAAAATACCATATGACGTTCAGTGATGCTACAGCAGTCCTCGTCATTGTTGATGCCAACCTTGAAGACAGTGGTGATTACATCTGTGAAGCTCTTAATTCTGCTGGCACTGTGAGCTGCAGTACAGTACTCACAGTAAAAGGTTAGAAGCTACTATTTCCAAAGTCTTCCTTCCTCTGTACTTCATTCTGCATCCTTTTGCGCTCTAAAAGCTTTAATGCATCTTTTACAAGACCTGATGTCCTGCAGAAGTCTTGGATTTCAGTCCTTGTAATTTCTTTGCCAGTTGGTTAGAAATTCTGGAAATTGGACTCCAATAAATCAGGTTGGAGAAGGATGAGTTAGAGATTGGGAGGTATCTCAATCTCTATGAGATGCATTGGAGGTATTGATGTGCTAGACCAAATACTCATGTTAGATCAAGAGTAGGGACCTCTAGCTTTGTCTGTCATTGTCAGTGTCAGAAGATCCAAAACTGTAGTAGTGTAGAGTAATAAAAAGTCCAATCTACTTCTTATTATTCAGATTCTGTCAGAAGAAAAAAAGCTTTATCCTGCGCTTTGGATATATATTTAGTAAGCAACTAAGAAATTGACAAAGACCAACAGGTGGTTGAATGAAAGAGTGGGAGAGAATATAACATATGAATGACATGAGTAGGAAGGCTGGCTTTTGGTTATCTCTGCTTACTAATAAACCTGCATGCTGTTTATCTGTTACCTCTTAGCAACATTCTATAGTTAGAGAACAACTTAAATGTTAACAACAATTATAGATCAAGAGGAGGAAAAAATTCCTTTGTTTGCTTTTGTTTTAAATCACGTCTCATGGAGATAGGAAGGAAGTCTGTAAGACTATATTCTCAGGCATAGGAGATTCAGAGAATGGAATTGAGAATAGGAGATCTGACTATAGACGTGGCACACATCACAATCTGTATTAAAGGATATGCGTAGGCACACACCCAACCTTATGAACTACATTCATTTGGAATATTTAGTTCCACATGCAAAAGGAATTTGCAGGGGATGGCAGAGTTTCCAAGCAGGACTTTACAGGTTTGGATTTAGAAACAGCTTCAAAGTGAAGTGGGATATAGACTTTTGAAAACTAGGAGAACTCTTAAGTAATACATCTCTTCTGTTTCTGAATGTTCTGCTCTGTTTTCAAGAAGCCTCTTCCAGAAGATCAATTATGTATTCTCATAACTGTTTCATTATAGAGCCTCCTGTTTTTAGCAAGAAACCTAGCCCTGTAGACACCCTTAAGGGCACTGATGTTATCCTTCAGTGCGAACTTACAGGCACACCACCATTTGAAGTTGCCTGGTTCAAAGACAGAAAGCAGATTAGAGGCAGTAAGAAGTTCAAAGTTACAACGAAGAACTTCAGTGCCAGTGTTCACGTGCTCAACCTTGAAGCTGCTGACACAGGAGAATATCAGTGCAAAGCCTCCAATGAGGTGGGAAGTGACATTTGCGCTTGTACTGTCAAGTTCAAAGGTTAGTATTTATACAAATTGTTCTTTGGAGAATTTTTTTTATGTGAGTTTCTTTCTTGCTCATGTACAATTTTCTTTCTCTCTCTCTCTCTCTCTCTTTTTTCCACGAATCATTATCTTTTCTCAAAGAACCACCAAGATTTGTTAAGAAACTGAGTGACACCTTCACCTACACAGGGGAACCCACTGCTTTACGAGCTGTAGTGGAAGGTTCCCAGCCCATTTCTGTTTTGTGGCTGAAGGACAAAGGGGAAATGATCAGAGAGAGTGAAAATCTCCAGATTTCATTTTCAGACAACATTGCAACTCTTCAGATTGCAAGTGCCGAAACTGCCAGTGGTGGGAAATACATCTGCCAGATTAAAAATGATGCTGGGATGCGAGAATGTGCCGGATACTTGAAAGTTCTAGGTTGGTATTGGTTTCTATCCCTTTCTGAAGAACAAATCTTGATTTTCTGCCATGGCAGAAAACTATTCTACCAGTTTCAGTTTTGTAACTGACTGTCTATGGAGATTCTCAGATTTTGTAACCGACTGTTTCCCTTCCTCCAGAACCAGCTGTGATCTTAGAAAAGTCTGAACCAATGATAGCTACAGCTGGCAGTGCTTTTACTTTGGAGTGCACCGTAGGTGGGACTCCAGAGCTAATCACCAAATGGTTTAAGGATGGAAGACAGCTGGCCAACAGCCGCAAACACCAGATTATCTTTTCCAATAAAGTAGCAACACTTAAAGTCCTTTCTGCAGACATGGATGACCGAGGGCTTTACACTTTTGAAGTGCAAAATGAAGTCGGAAAAAGCAGCTGTACTTCCTCCGTAGATGTTTCAGGTTAGACAAAACTCTTGTTTCTCAGTTGCAGTTCTCTTTCTTCTAGTTATATCTTTCTTCTCTTAAAACATGTCTTTTGGTGACTTTACCCAAACAGAACACCTTATCCGACCTTCTTTCATAAGAAGATTGAAAGAAACATTTGGTGTGCTGGGTTCTTCCATTGTTCTGGAGTGCAAAGTTGCTGGATCGCTACCTATGACCGTGGCTTGGTTTTATGGAAGCGATGAGATTTTCAGTGGGGATAAATATGAAACCAGCTTTTCAGATAATGTCTGTATCTTGAAGGTGAATGCTCTAGATATCTGTGACACAGGTCCCTATACCTGTACTGCTGCCAACGTAGCTGGTTCTGATGAATGCAGTGCCTTTTTGACAGTACAAGGTCAGTAAAGGAAAGGCAAGCCACTGGCTCTGAGTGTTTCTTCTGTGTATTTCTCTTGTACTCTTTGCATCTTTATTTTATCCATATTCCACCTACTTGGCATAACTGCTAACATTTTCAACATTGTGTAAATCTAGAACCACCCTCTTTTGCAAAGACACCGGATCCGCTGGAGGTTTTACCAGGGAAGAGTGTGACATTCAGGAGTCTGATCAGAGGAACTCCTCCATTCAAAATGAACTGGTTCAAAGGAAGCAGGGAACTTGTGCCAGGGAAAACATGCAACATCCTCTTGACAGATTCAACTGCAGAACTGGAATTGTTCGAAGTAGGACCTCTCCAGACTGGAGATTACACTTGTCTTGTTACTAATGATGCTGGCAGTTGTTCTTGTACTACACATCTGTTTGTGAAAGGTTTGTCTAAATGTTACTCTTTATATCTATTACAGCAGGCATTTGTTTAAATACATACATGCACACAGTCACATATGTGTGTTGCAGTCTTTGATGTGATCCATTCTTACAAACTCTCTTAGAACCGGCTGTATTTGTGAAGAAACTGAGCGATTTCAGTGTGGAGCATGGGAACTCCATTATTCTAGAAAGTAGATTCGGTGGAACCCCTCCACTTATGGTGACATGGAAGAAGAATGGCTCGAAACTCACGCAGTCTCCAAAATGTAATATAACGACAACAGAAAAATCAGGCATCCTGGAAATCCTTGGCAGTAACAGAGAAGATGAAGGAGAATACACATGTGAAGTTGCAAATGATGCTGGGGAGGATGTATGCCATGCCTTGGTATCAATCTTAGGTGTGTTGCTTAAGTTGAGTAACTACTCTTACATTAATTTTATGGTGTAGCTTAACCACCTGGGTACTTACTGTGGTGTTAATTTCTGCTTTAGAACCACCTTACTTTATTAAAGACTTGGAAAGAGTGGAGGTGACCATCGGAGAGCCTTTGTCTTTACGATGCCAAGTAGCTGGAACTCCAGAAATCAAAGTCTCATGGTACAAAGGAGATACCAAACTAAGATCTACTCAGGCTTATAAAATGCACTTCAAGAACAATATAGCAACACTTACTTTTAGCCAAGTGGATAATGCTGACATTGGCGAATATGTCTGCAAAATAGAGAACAGCGCTGGGTTTGCTACTTCAACAGCTGTGCTAGCTGTCAAAGGTGATAATTCACTACATCTGTTGGTTCAAATATTTTTGTGCAATACTTTTTTAAAAAAAATATCCACTCATGTGGCAAATATAGGAAGAAAGCTACATTATTTGGCTATCCTGGCATGCACATAGGCAGCAGGGTTAAATGTTCAGAAGGCTAGAAGATGTATGCAACTTTTCATCTTTGTCCATGCCTCACAGTTTCAGCACGGGTACATTGCATCAGTCACAGCACGTTATCTGGTTGGAATACAGAAATGCTCACAGAATTCCTGTTCCTCGGAATGTTCTGTTGGTCTCTGTGCATGTGCAGATGCTTGCATATAAGAATTAGATGTTAGGCTCCAAAAATCAAGAAAGACATGCAGAATTATTTCAAAGCAATTTCTTTTATTGTTCCTCACTATAAGCAGAAATCTTGCCAAACTAAGGCAACTACTTACATCATTAAGAATATACTCTGAGAATTTCTAGGGAGGAGTCATCTTAACCTTCTTTCTCCCAACCAAACTATCTAATCTTGCTGTCTCTTGGTTGTCTGGAATGCAGCCATTCCCTTCTTGGAACCCAGATTACACCCCACCATCTCCAAAAGAGGGTTTCTATCTTGGGGTATTGTTTCTCTAGTAGGACATGCCTAAAATGTTATTGTGTTTTAGGATCATATAGAATACATTGCCATTTCTGTTTGCAGACCGTAAACTTCCACCTTCGTTTACAAAGAAGCTAAAAGATGTACAAGAAATGATTGGGTCTCCTGTTGCTTTTGATTGCCGTATCATTGGCTCTGAACCTCTTCAGGTGTCTTGGTATAAGGAGGGGGTGCTCTTGCGGGACGATCATAACATTCAAGCAACCTTCTTAAATAATGTAGCAACTCTTCAGATCTTACAAACAGAGATGGCACACTCTGGCCAATACACTTGCACAGCTCACAATGCTCTTGGAACAGCTTCCTCCAGTGCCAAGCTCCAGCTCTCAGGTGTGTCATTTTTTTTTAAAATTCAGACTTGGCACATTTAGTAATACCATTTTAAAGAATACAATTAGATCACAGCAGGGGATTGTGGTTTGTTTTTTAAGAAAAAGTGAGAAAAGGCAGATATAATTTCCCCTTTTTTCCCCACTCCAGAACATCTGATACCACCTTCCTTTGACGTGAAGCCTTTGCCAGTTGATGTTGCTCTTGGGGAAAGTGCTTCTTTCAAGTGTCACATCATAGGTTCTATGCCAATGAAAATCACCTGGGCAAAAGATAACCGAGACATCCGTCCTGGTGATAATTACAAGATTACATTGGTAGAAAACACAGCCACACTGACTGTTCTTAAAGTAGGTAAAGGTGATGCTGGACTTTATACCTGCTCGGCAAGCAACAGTGCTGGGAAGGATTCTTGTGGTGCTCAGCTGAGCTTCAAAGGTAATTTCTGAAAAGTATAAATCATAACACTTATACACCCTTGCTACATTTTTGTTGTTGTTTCTATTTTTTAAAAAAATGAATGGGAAGTATGTTAATGTGGATAAGCTCCTCATTTCAGAGCAGCAGCTGATAAATTTATGGACACAAGTGATTTCCACAAGAAAGCTGGTGCTTTATGTTTTGTATTTATGCTTAGAAGTCTTTCTCAACTTAACCTATGGAAATATACTATGATAAGGAAGCTAGTTATCCTTCAACATCTGAATAGAGTATCTTACTTTTTTGTGAACATAATTCTGGGCAGCTTTATTTTCCACAGAAGTATGGTTAAGCTATTCAAATCTGCAATAACAAGAAAGAAACTGAGCATTTATTGTACTTATAATGAGCTTTAAAATGTATATTTCATAAGTAGTAAGAAGCATTTGAAGTAGAAGTATAGCACAGTTTAACTTGTGCTATATGTTGGCCTTTTTTGCTGATAATACCATAGCAACTTGAGATTTTGCAGATTTAACGTAAATAGCATTGTTTAAACTTTGCCTTATGAATACATTTCCCCCCCTTTTTCAACAGAGCCACCAAGATTTATCAGGAAGTTGGATTCCTCCGGAGTTGTGAAAGAACATGATTCAACTAGATATGAATGCAAGATAGCTGGATCACCAGAAATTCACATTGCATGGTACAAGGGCGAAACTCAAATCCACCCCAGTGACAAATACAGCATGTCCTTCATTGATTCTGTGGCTGTCATGGAAATGCACAATCTGACTGTTGAAGACAGTGGAGACTATGCTTGTGAAGCTCAAAACGCAGCTGGTAGTGCTAGCAGCACTACATCCCTGAAAGTGAAAGGTCAGGATCTGTTCTTCCTTTGTTTCTCAATCATTTCCTGGAAAAAAGGGTTAGGGTTATTCTTTTTCAATTAAAGACCAAAACCCATCAGTTCAACTAGGCATGGAAATTTTTATCTCAAATACATGCTATCTCCCATCTCACTGTAATGTTACATTCTTGGTGCTTATTAATGTCCATTCTCCACATTTAATGGAAATTTTAATCTTTTTTTTTACAGCTCCTCCAGTTTTCCGCAAGACACCCCAGCCAACAGAATCTTTGAAAGGAGTTGATGTTCATCTTGAATGTATGCTTCAAGGTACACCGCCCTTCCAAATTTCATGGTATAAGGATAAAAGAGAAATCCGAACTAGCAAGAAGTACAAGATTTTGTCTGAGAATTACGTTGCTAGTCTACATATTCTTAACACTGATGCCGCAGACACTGGTGAATATCATTGCAAAGCCGTCAACGATGTGGGAAGCGAGGCTTGCATTTGTTCTGTGATGCTGAAAGGTTGGTATATGACTTCCTTGTTATCTCTTTTGTTTACATCTTTTTTCTCTTACTTTGCATTTACGCATTTTCTTCTCCTGCCTTCAGTACCACCAAGGTTTGTGAAGAAACTTCACGATGTCAGTGCAATTGTTGGGGAGCCAGCAGAATTGCAAGCCACGATTGAAGGTTCTGAGCCAATTTCTGTTCTTTGGTTGAAAGACAAAGGAGAAATTATCCACGAAAGTGACAACCTCTGGATGTCATATACAGATAAAGTAGCAATCCTTCAAGTTGTGCACGCAGAGCCAACCAACATGGGAAAATACACCTGTCAGATTAAAAATGATGCTGGAAGTCAGGAATGCTTTGCTACCTTATCAGTTCTTGGTTAGTAAAGTTAATAAAACCAAAGTACATTGTCATATTTTACATAAGCTTGCTCGCTAATGCGACTATGATTTGCATCTCCTTCCAGAGCCAGCAACTATTACAGAGAAACCAGAACCAATGACAGTCACAACAGGAGATTCTTGCACCTTAGAGTGCACTGTTGCTGGAACACCTGAGCTTACTACTAGATGGTTCAAGAATGGATATGAACTCACTTCTGACCAGAAATACAAAATCACTTTCTTCAATAAAGTATCTGTGCTCAAGATTCTGAATGCAAGTTTACAAGATAGTGGAGAATATACATTTGAGGTGAAAAACAGTGTTGGTCAAAGCCGTTGTACAGCTTCTATACATGTTTCAGGTTAGTGTATTAACGGGGAATACAATTCTGTATTTCCTCTGCATTTTCATATTAAGTTTTGCATATGTTGACATGTGATGTTAGGCATCCATGTGCTATTCCTAAATGCTTTAGCAATCTACTTATTGTGGAATATCTGGCAGAGGATCAGTTAGAGCAATAGCAATAACACTGAGACTTATATACTGCTTCACAGTGCTTTACAGCCCTCTCTAAGCGGTTTACAGAGTCAGCAATATTGCCTCCAACTATCTGGGTCCTCATTTTACTGACTTCCGAAGGATGGAAGGCTGAGTCAACTTGAGCCAGTCAGAATCGAAGTGCCGAACTGCTGGCAGCCGGCAGTCAGCAGAAGTAGCCTGCAGTACTGCATTCTAACCACTGCACCACCACAGCTCTGAATATTCCTAGATACCCTTTCAGAAGTATGTTTTGCCTTTAATGGTATGCAATACTGTTAACACAGTTGTGAATGCCTTTCTAAAAGGGAAAGAGTGTGTTTGCACTCAATACTGTCTTAAATATAATAGGCCAAAAAAAATCCCACTAAATTGGAAAAGCACTAATTTGTTACTCAGAAAATTGAGTAAAAGACCTATTATTATTATTATTATTATTATTATTATTATTATTATTATTATTATTATTATTATTATTATTATTATTATTATTATTATTATTATTATTATTATTATTATTATTATTATTATTATTGTTATTGTTGTTGTTGTTGTTGTTGTTGTTATTATTATTATTATTATTATTATTATTATTATTATTATTGTCGTTGTTGTTGTTGTTGTTGTTGTTGTTATTATTATCATCATCATCTTAGAATCTGCTTGCTTTCCTCAAAATGTTGCAAGCAGCATTACATTGTATATTACACTCTTTTTTAATATATAATATTTTATTGGTTTTCCAATTTTACATTTAAGTATTTGAAAAGCAACGTGGTGGCAGGGTTAAACAATAATTCAATAAGATAAAGTTTAGTACCGATCTCAGGTTACATCATCAAATATTTCTTCTCTTTTTCCTTTAATCAAGTTAGTACATTTCTGATTAAATCAACTCAATAAAAACATCATTGTTACATTTAGCAATACATTTTTAGCTTATACATATTTTAATTAATCTGGGTATAACAATCCATGTCCTGTTATTAATTTTTACTTAATTTTTAAATTCTCACCAATATTCCAATCAACCTTTAAAATCCATTATTTTCAAGCTCTAGGTAACCAGGGTTTCCCTTATTTCACTTCATAAAAAACTATAATATCCAAAATACACGTTTTACCTGTTTAAATGTAATCTTATTCTATTTCCTAAAGATTTTCTATTTCCCACCATACTAAATTTTCTGGTTAATAATAAAATATCCCCTTTTAGTAGATCATAGCCATTATACATATTGCCTGGGTTAATCAATAAGTCAAACATATTCCTGATAGTTAATTTTTATTTCCCTTTCAATCCTAATTTTTCAATATTATACAAATCAGAGCCTTATTTCCCACTAATTTCCCACTATTTAAAATCTAATAACCCAGATTCCCCTTATCTCAGCCTCTCTTTTAACCCTCTAATTAACAAGGTAGATTCCCCTCTAATAAATCAAATCCCCAATCTTCAATCTTATTCTAGCTTTCTTCCTTTGCCAATTAGGCTTCCATATCAACGTTTTTAGATAATCCAGTGGGTCTCCCTCCATTTTCACGTGTAGTATTTGTATCAGAGGAGACCAATTGATTGCCAGTTTTCTGGGAGGACTGGCCCATTTATATTCATTAGATTGTCCTGCAATTCCAGTCCCCCATATTTGCTCTGGTGTATTTGCCTTTAATTCACTTTGTTTTTCTTCTTTCTGAAGTTTCTTCTGGATTGTATAGAGAGTCTTTTCCATTTTCAATATTGTCCCTTCTTTGTCTGGATTGTCCATCATCTCTACTTGTTGAGCGATTGAGTCTTCTATCTTAATATTTGGCTGTTCCATTTCATCTGCTATCTTCTGTATTGTTGATTCTTTAGGTGTAATCAGAATTTGGCTTTGTGTATCTGAGCTGTCATCTTAGTCTTTTATTTGGGGTCTCATTTCGTCGCAAGCTGCAAGGATGGTTTCATGTATTGCTTTTAGCATGGCTAGAGTTTTTTTCTGGTCCTCGTCCATCTTTTTCGCTTGTTTATAAACAGTCTTTCTAGTAGAAGTTATTTGTTAAACAAAAATCAGTAAGGGTTTACATTCACCATTTAGATATGCCAGTTTCACTGCCCAGCTGTTTTTGCCAAGGTCAACACAGTCTTATCTAGGTCTGGGCTGTAAGCCAAGTCTCTTTTTATGAAATGGCAAATAACAAATTGTCATACCAAGTTCCAGCACAAGATGTCACTGATACCATTTAAAGTTTTTTAAGTTCCAAATTCTTCTAGGTTCTGTCCCAGTTTTATTTCTTCTTTACAGGTAATAACAAAATCTTTCAGTAAGAATAAGACCCTGTAGGGTCCCCCAGTTTCAAAGGCATATAAGTCCAATTCAATTAAAATTATTCTTTTGGATGCTTAGTTCCCCTGGCTAGTCAGACGCCGCTGTTCTTGGAGGGTAGGACAAGAATTCCCTTCCCTCTCTCCTCACAGGGGGATAATACTTCAAGGAGCTTTTACAGGAAAGTACTTATGGTGTAGAGAAGATAAAATCTCACCCGGCTTCTTCTGCGTTGCTTTCAGTGTGCTTGATAGTAGTTTTGACTTCGGTCGTCAGCGGCTGAGTGATTGGCCATATTGCTATGGCCAGTCTTTTTTCCCGTCGGTCTGAAAAGCTGCCCCGGATGAAACGGAAGAGCTGCCGCCCTTCCGTGATCAGCGGGGGTCCTCTCCTTGCTGGTCGCCCCTACAGGGCAACCTGCGACCATTTCCAGGGTCCCCCAGCAGGATAAAACCCGACAGTGGAGACGACGCTCACCCCACACGTCTACCAATGCCACGATGGCAAACCGGAAGTCTATATTACACTCTTTTCATACATGCATATAACATCAAAATGCATGTATAAAAAAGGTGGAGCTTGCATTGTCTGGGCATAATACTGCTTTTCTCATTTGCCCCTTCTTATCCCTCCCTGCAGAGGTCATTGCTTATTGTAATTTAATTTTTATTTTGTGTTCACAGATCGTATTATACCACCTTCATTCACAAAAAGGCTGAAAGAAACACAGGGTCTCTTGGGCTCATCAAGTGTACTTGAATGCAAAGTCATTGGATCCCCTCCAATCTCTGTTTTTTGGTTCCATGATGGTGAGGAGATCCCTAGTGGAGAAAAATATCAGGCAACCCTTACAGATAATACATGTTCTTTAAAAGTGAATGCTCTTCAAGAGTCAGATATTGGAAGTTACACTTGTATAGCAACCAATGAAGCTGGAACTGACGAATGTGAAGCATATTTCATAGTTAGAGGTAAAATTTGAGATTAAAATATGTATTAAAAGAAAATAATTGTTTAAAAATCTAAAGTTTGTATTTTATGTTCTTTAATCTGCACATTTATCACTAACAATTTTTTTTATGTACATCTAGAACCTCCATCTTTTGTGAAGAAACCCGAACCTTTGCAGGTTTTATCTGGGGCAAATGTAACATTTACAAGTATCATTAAAGGAACCCTCCCTCTTGATGTCAAATGGTTTAGGGGAAGTGTTGAACTGGTTCCAGGACATAGATGCAACATATCTCTAGAAGAATCAGTTGCTGAACTGGAGCTGTTTGATGTTCATCCTGTCCAAAGTGGAGACTATACTTGCATTGTCAGCAACGAAGCTGGCAAAATCTCTTGTACAACTCATTTCTTTGTAAAAGGTTTGTAACTATTGTGCCTTCTGGGTTAAATAGAAAGGCAACCATCAACTTTAAACAACTTTAAATTTCCTATTTTATGCTATTTTTTACAGAATCAGCGAAATTTGTGAAGAAACTGAATGACTTCCATGTTGAGAAAGGAAAACAATTAATTTTAGAATGCTCATACACTGGTACCCCTCCTATTCAAGTGTCTTGGAGGAAAAATGGTATAAATTTAACTCAGTCAGAGAAATGCAGTATTACCACAACAGAAACGTCTGCCATACTGGAAGTCTCTAACAGCAGACTAGAAGATGCTGGCCTGTATTCTTGTCACATAGAAAATGAATCAGGCCAAGATAACTCTCAGGCAGCTGTCTCAGTCTTAGGTATGTAGCTTATTTCAAAGGATATTTTAAAAGAACTATTGATTCTTTTGTGGGAAACAAACACCTTTTGTGACTAATCTGTGCTTTTGTTCCATAGAACCACCATACTTTGTCCAAAATCTAGAGTCTGTGCAAGTGACTGTTGGAGATTCTGCATCATTACAATGTCAAATTGCTGGAACACCAGAAATCAATGTGTCATGGTACAAAGGAGACACAAAACTAAGACCCACCAGTACTTCTAAAATGCACTATAAAAACCAAGTGGCCACTTTGGTATTCAGCCAGGTGATCAGCAATGATAGTGGGGAATATATCTGCAAGGTAGAAAACAGTGTGGGGGAAGCCGTATCTTCAGCACTGCTATCTGTTCAAGGTGAGTAATCACCACCAGTTTTTAAAAGCTTGGGAAATACTATTATTACTCAGTTGAAAGGCATGAGAGAGGGAAAATATCTCTGTTTTTAGCTGTTCTTTACCAATGGAGAATTTCTGTAGCCAATACAAGCAAAATGATACACTTTGTTAGAAACAACATCGTGCGACTGGCTATAGCTTCTCAAGAGAGTCTCTTTATTTTAAGTCATTAAAATAAACCTTCCTCATTTTATGTCATCTACTATCATACATGTTGAAAGTCGTTAAAAAGGACAATGTCCACAATTCACTGAAATTTGAGATAAGTTGCTAGAGTTTCATTTTTATCCTGTTTAGTTTAAGCATGTCTAATTATATCTCCGTTAAAGTTATTAATTTATATAGTCTATATATTACCACCACTCTAGATAGTCTTATGCTATACTTAGATATATGATCTCACATTGGTAGACACTAGACTCCTAGAGTTGGAAAGAACTATTTAGTCTATCAAGCTGAACCCAAGTTTAATTCAGAAATCCACCCATGACCAATAGCTGTCCAAGCCAAAACTGGAATATATCAAGAAAAGGGGAACTCAGTATTTCCTTCAATAATGTTCAAACTGAAGTCCAAACCATTCAGAGTCGGTAACTCTGTACAATATTTTTTTTCTTGCAGAACGTAAACTTCCTCCTTCATTTTCACGAAAATTAAGAGACATTCATGAAACTGTTGGCTTACCGATTACATTCGATTGTGGCATTAATGGTTCTGAACCAATTGAAGTAACCTGGTATAAAGATGGTGCACAAATAAGAGATGGCTACAATGTGCAAATATCATATTTAAATAAAGTCGCAGTTCTACAGATTTCACAAACTGATATGAGTCTTGCTGGACAATATACTTGCACAGCTTCCAATGCCATTGGAACCGCTTCTTGTAGTGCCAAACTCATCCTTACAGGTTTGTCAAAAATACATAACTCTCCTTTGATACTTTTATGGCATAGCAACTCTTAGTTATAAGCTCAGTTCATTAGCCTACTTTAAATTTATATTTGATATAAATCTTAAAATGTGCTGAATTAACAAATTACTTGTACTTCTTCTTTCTTTAGAGGGGAAGATGCCACCATTTTTTGACATCCCAATTACACCTGTTGATGCAGTTGTTGGTGACAGTGCTGATTTTGAGTGTCATGTTTCTGGAACGCGCCCTATTAAGATTGCTTGGTCAAAGGATAACCGTGAATTGCGAACTGGAGGGAATTATCAGATCAGCTATATAGAAAATATAGCCCATTTGACAATTCTGAAAGTTGACAAAGGAGACTCTGGAAAATATTCGTGTCATGCTAGTAATGAAGTTGGAAAAGAATCTTGCACAGCTCAACTTAATATTAAAGGTACTAGAAATTTTCATCAATAAGATAAAATGTAGATTCCACTGTGTGTGGGCTTCTATCTAAAGAACTCTGAGCAACATCTCATTTGTACATCTTTGGTACCTGCCAGAAAACTAACGAGACCCGGGGCATCATTTGTAATGATGTGAGATACAATGATAATGATCCTGCAGCTAAAATTGGAAGCCACAGAAATCAGAAATTCCCCTTCTATGGCCGTATGCCACTTTCATAGAGAAGTTCTAGAATTAGTATCTCTGTTTTGAACCTGTGCATGAGGAGGAATCTAAGAGTCTGTGAGAACAAAAAAAAAAAGTAAAACTAGAGAAATAAGGTGTTCTTTCTGCTTGTACTAAAAATAAATATTTTGGAATTCAGTTATATTAAAATCTGTCCTTTCTTGGTAATATTTTAATTTATAAACATATATTTTACTGTATATTTGATTTAAATATATGAATCTGCCTTTTTTTCCTTAGCCACACAAAAGTGGTGTTTTTATTTTGCTAGCTGTTAGTATATTAATTATTTGCTTCATTCTGCTTTTGTTCATTTTGTCTTTTAAATTTTGCTAGTCGCTGACCGAATAAATATTATTGAATGATCAGCCACACACAAGTGGCAAACCGTGTGCCATTTTGAGGATCACCCAAGACAATTGATAGAATTGTAAAAGATTTGCCTGAACAGATCTTTCTCACTGATTTATTCTCCCTTCATCTTCCTTTCTGACAGAGCGACAGAATCCACCTAATTTCACCAAGAAGTTGTCTGAAACAGTAGAAGAAACGGAAGGAAACAGCTTTAAACTTGAGGGCCGTGTTTCTGGTACCCAACCTCTGATGGTTGCTTGGTACAAAAATAACCAGGAAATCTATGGAAGCCCTAAATGTGAACTAGCCTTTGAGAACAATACTATTCTGCTGCTCATTAAAAATGCAGAACCAGCCGATGCAGGCTTATATACCTGCAAAGTATCCAATGAAGCTGGCAGCGCCCTGTGTACTTCCTCTGTTGTTATTAAAGGTTAGTTCATTTCCTAGAGGCCTACTGTACTGCATTCCTTTTATTAGCTGCTACCAGTGCTTTTTTTGTAAAAAGAAAAGGTGCTGGAACTCACACATGTCATACAACCCACTTTGCCTACCCTACAAGGTTCCATCCAAAAAAGGTGCCGGAACTCCGTTCTGAGCGTTCTATGAGAAAAAAAGCCCTGGCTGCTACTATTTACCATTGGGTCCAAATGATCAGAACAGTAGTTTCATTGCAACTGTCACTCTGTATTTGACAAGATAAATCAATTCTACATGTATGGTTTTACACCAGGTTGCAGCACAATAAGATGACAACTGAATTATTTCAATTTCAGTTCTTAAAATATTCACTCCTGATCCTATTTGAAGGGTGCACCCCTTTGTCCCATAAATTGATAATTGATTGGTGTGGTTCTGCAAAACTTACCTTTCTTCATTTTTTTTTTTAAAATGTTATTATTCATCCTCAAGGCCACATTTTCTAATGAAAAACAATCCTTTTATTATTCTTCACTCCCAGCCTAGAAATTTCAGCCATGTATAGAGGAAAATGTTTTTCAAGGGGTCCAACTGAGGTATATCATATACATTGGCAATTGTTATGATTCACCAGCATAGATACAAGTATGCCAATAAAATGTAAATTCATTTCACTATCTTCCATCTATGATCCATCTAGAAGTAGTCATCTATCTAGGATATTTTCCATGTTTAAAATAACCTGCACCTTGGCAATATTCATATTACATTTAGCATAAAAGATAGGCAGTGAAGATTGCATATCATCTTAAAGCGTGCTCACTAAATATTGGCATTCCGTATGATACCAAACAGAAAATTCTTTTTCCTATATATATAAAAAAAATTGTACTGAGAAAATGGAGTTAATTCATTGCATCATATTGTTCTTACCTGGATATGTACCTTTTTTATTTAAGATGAATAGTAATCTAACTACTTTCCTCCTCTTGCTTCCTTAATGTTATCACATTTCAGAACCTAAAAAGCCTCCGGCATTTGATCGACCTCTTAAACCAGTGACAATAGATGAGGGCAAGATCCTGCAACTGGCCTGCCATGTAGTTGGATCACAGCCCATAAAGATCCAATGGCTCAAAGCTGGGAGAGAGCTCAGATCGTCTGATAAGTGCAGCTTCAGCTTTGCAAATGGAACAGCTCTCTTAGAAATCCAAGCAGTTACTAAAACAGATTCTGCCGAATATGTGTGCAAAGCCTCAAACGCAGTTGGAAGTGATTCTTCTAAGTCAAAAGTGACAATTAAAGGTACAGTTAAATTGAATATTTAGCGAGAGAAAAAAACAGCAATTCAAAGCCCCAGGAATTACTATGAAGACTTTATAAACATGCCAAAGTAACTTATTTTGTCAAGCACGTAATACACTGTAGCACACATAATAATAGTCATAATGACGTGCCTTAATAGTAGCATTTAATAATAGGGCTACTTAATTTACAGTGGTTTGAATGAAATTAAATCAAACAAAATTGCTCTAATACATACCCTGTATTTGCAGCAGTTTTAGTCAGTGCTCTTTTGCTTCTCATTGGCACACATACCTATCATAACACTATCATAACACTCACAATCAAGGAGAGAAGCAACCTAGAACTAAGGAGAAACTTCCTGACAGTTAGAACAATTAACCAGTGGAACAACCTGCCTCCAGAAGCGGTGAATGCTCCAACACTGGAAGTTTTTAAGAAGAGACTGGACAGCCATTTGTCTGAAATGGTATAGGGTTTCCTGCCTGAGCAGGGGGTTGGACTAGATGACTTCCAAGGTCCCTTCCAACTTTATTATTATTATTATTATTATTATTATTATTATTATTATTATTATTATTATTATTATTATTATTATTATTATTATTATTATTATTATTATTATTATTATTGAGATAAGCAACATTATGCAAAACACAGAAAATTAAATAAAATATAGAAAGAAATTAAAGGCATGAGAAAATAAATATGTAATTTATTCCAACACCGATCAGCATACCTCTCCAAATGGTTCTTACTTCCATCATATCCATAAACTGATTCATACACTGGTTTTTGTTTTTTAACTTTTGATCTCTCTCTCTCTTTGAAGATCTCATCTCAATCCAAGCATCTTCCTTCCCTTTGACCCTTTCTTTCTTATATTTGCTTTGTGATTCAGTTCTCATTTGTACTACCCGTATGACTAAACCTACTCAACATACTTCTTTTGTATTGACATACACACATATTCCATATTTTTATATATTTATTTTAGTACCCAATCATTCTTGACACTTTTCTGCACATACTTTTTAAGTACCATATTCCCATTACCTCCAATTTACTTTTATGTTTCTTGTGACATGTCAAATCCTCCTTTCCATATAACAGAATGGACACTTACCTACAGCCTATTTACTTCAGTAGGCTTTGACTTCTATGCATTTTCTCATCCACAGCCTTAAAAACCTATTTCGTATTTCCCATTAGTGTAACTCCATGTATTTTTGTGGCACAGTGTAACATAATTCTTTTCATTTGGTTCCAAGTAGTTTCAGCAGGCCACAATAACACCAAGATACTTGGACCCCAAACCTTACAAAAATATGTAAATTATGACATTTGATAGTTGCTTCCTGCCCACTCCCTTAAATGATCTTCCTTATTTATATGTATTTCACCTTCATTAATTTGTACAAGTAACTCAAGGCAGCAAACATATCCAACATATCTTCCTCCTCCTATATTCCCCACAACAACAACCCTGTAAGGTAAGTTGGGCTGAGATAGAGTGACTGACCCAAAGTCACCCAGCTGGCTTTCATGGCCAAGGCAGGACTAGAACTCATGTTCTCCCAGTTGCCTTAACCACTAGACAAAACTGACTCTCATATTCTCTTTCTTTGCATCAATTCTCCATTATTTTCACTCATTACTTTTTAAATATACTATATTTACTCAGTGCTAGATAATAAATTCTCCAAGTACTGTAGAATTCAAATTTAGAAAAACAAAATCCTCTATGGATAATGGTTATTTCATTTGAGCATTGACATTTTCAGTCCTACAACATCCTTCCTTTGCTTTGCCTTCCAGAAAAACCTGCAGCTGCACCAGTTGCTAAGAAAGCACCTACTGATGCAAGGCTTTATTTTGTCTCTGAACCTCAAAGTATCACAATAATTGAAAGTAAGCCCAGTTTCTAAACATTTTCTTCCCCATATCTTTAACTACTCTCTTCCTTCAACCTATGGTTGACATTTTCTTTCCTCTGTGTCTTTTTTCCAAACAGAGAGCTTAGCAACCTTTACTGCTAAAGTCGGTGGTGATCCGATCCCCAATGTGAAATGGATGAAAGGAAAGTGGAGGCAACTCAATCAAGGAGGCCGCATTATAATCCAGCAAAAAGAAGATGAGGCCAAGCTGGAAATCAAAGATGCAACAAAAACTGATTCCGGGCAGTATAGATGTGTGGCTTTTAATGAGCATGGTGAAATTGAAAGTGTTGTCAACCTTCAGGTTGAGGAACGGAAGAAACAAGTTATTGAAGGTGATCTAAGAGCAAAACTGAAGAAGTAAGTATTAAAATTTTCCAACAATGTTAAACTGTGAGACTGAAAGCTTGCTTTAATAGTTGGAAAATAAAATATAATTCAGCTCATTGGAAAGCATTCCTTCATCCTTTAATGCTGATGATACTAGAAGTTATCATGTTAAAAATAAATGTACGTGTGAGAAATGTAGAGTCAGGGATACTCAAAAAAGATGGC
This sequence comes from Azemiops feae, assembly GCA_023970755.1. NCBI lineage: Eukaryota > Metazoa > Chordata > Lepidosauria > Squamata > Viperidae > Azemiops > Azemiops feae. Next base: position 1,584,903 of record JALGBA010000838.1, read on the forward strand.
ATTTTAAATGCCACAAAGATAAGCAAAACAGATGACTAGGAGGAGCTTAACATAATATCATTGTATGTAACAGTTGTTTCCTTTCCTGGATTATAAGGCCCTTAGTGTCACTCATCCCCTAGTCAAGTCTTGTTTGCACTACAGTAATGTTTTCTATGGCTTTCCCTGGAAGACCATTCAAGAGTTCCATCTGGCCCAGAATGTGATAGTGCAAGTAATTATGAAGGCACTTCTGTTAATCCATCTAAGGTCTCAACTCTGCAAGTTTTAATGGTTACCAATTGGCTTCCAGGTGCAATTCAAGGTGCTAATGGTCTTCCATAAGCTTATACTATTAGATGTGACAGAGTTGGTGTTTTTCAGATCCCATCAATAAAACAATGTTGTATTGTGGGACCCTGAAGATGCAGTTTCTGTAATGTCATGCATGGAAACATATCCCCACAAAAATCCATATGGCCCCAACCGTGTTATTCTTTAGGATGTTCTTAAAGATTTGTCTCTTCCAGTAGGGCAATTTGTGAACCCACTATGGTTCACAAAAACAGCCGTCCCTAGAATGGCTGTTTTTATTTTTTTATTATTATCTTTTCCTCTTGTGTTTCAAACCCTTTTTGTAAACCACCTTGAGTTACTTGTAAATTGGGCAGGTCTATTGATTGAAAAAAAAATGAACATTTTTAATACATATTCTAAAAGTTTTCATTAATGGAAACAATACTCTCCAAATGTCTTAATCACCATGGCGTACTATATAATAAAATTTTGTTAGTTATATTGGGTTGTAAAGTGAAACACAGAGATAGGTCCAATTCTGTTAAATCTATAAGGTTGTGATCAAAGTGAGCATTAAGAGTTCCTTGAACAAAGAACCCTACTTTATTAGGATGAGGATGCTTGGAATCTTGGAAAAATTATAAAGCATTTCACACAAGCTGTAAGTTTAATGGATGTTGGTGTCTATTTGCTTAATAAGTAATTTCTTCATTTCTGCAGAACTCCAACAAAAAAGAAGGAAGGTGAGGAAGAGCAGGCAATTGATATCATGGAACTCCTAAAAAATGTAGATCCTAAAGAATATGAAAAATATGCCCGCATGTATGGAATCACAGATTTCCGAGGTCTCCTACAAGCATTTGAGCTGCTAAAACAAAGCCAGGCAGAAGAAACACACAGACTGGTAAAAACCAATATTTTCATTTATTAAAAAATCATTTTAAGCCATATTTCTGTTACTTTAAGAAAGGCATTCAATGTTTAAGAGGTCAAATTATTCATTTAAAATTAATATTCTGCAATGGGCATTATTATTGACTCTGAATCAGAAGCAGTTGGGGTAGTTTCTCCCCAAAATTTTCATACAGTCTTTCTGGTTGTTAATAAAAGCCAAAACACATGAATAAGGGGGAAGTATTTTACCTTTCGTTTTACAGAAGGCAACTTCTACTAGGATTTTTGAGAAATGTTCATCTGATTCAGAAATGTGTTGTGGAGGGACATTATTAATCAAAAATAGTATCTATAATTAAATTTGTGGGCTACAATCCCTACCCACTGCTAAAAGTATATTTTCTCTACAACAATTTTTCCAATCAGCTATTTTGAAAATTTGGGGATTGAAGTCCAGTAAATCTGGAGGGCACTAGTCTGGAAAAGCTGTACTAGGCAATTTCTGTTCAATGTTCTTTCTCCAAGGACTAAAATACCAGAGTCTCAAATTTTTAACATTTGCAATCAGAGCAAAGAGAAAAATTAGTTTGATAATTCTGAGTAAGCTGCTTAATTTGAATAAACGTTGACATTTCCAAAACGTTAAAGGCTAGCCATAATGTACTGAAGCAATTAGTTCTCTAATGGATATAGATGTTTCCTTTAGTTTAATAAGGTTTTGCCATTATGTTGGTTTATATTGTTTATAAAGTAGAACATTAAAAAAATCATATTAATTCATGGTCTTGGTTTTAACAGGAGATTGAAGTAAAAGAGAGATCAAGGAGAGAAGAACAAGAGTTTGATGAACTTGTAGCATTCATTCAGCAAAGGCTTACACAGACAGAGGTAATTAATGTCATATATTAATTATAATAGTGTATAATTAATGTTGTCTGTTTACAGAGTGATTTCATAGTGGGACTGGTGCTTAACACAGAGACTCAAAATTATGAAAAATATTTTTCAGCCTGTTACTTTGATCAGAGATATTGAAGATCAGACTGTGTTGACAGAGGAAGATGCTGTCTTTGAATGTGAGATTAAAATAAACTATCCCGAAATCAGACTAACCTGGTACAAAGGCACAGAGAGATTGATCTCAAACAAGAAGTATGAAATCAAAATTGAAGGAGACCGGCATATTCTTAAAATCAGGAATTGTCAACTTGGAGATCAAGCAAATTATAGGGTGGTCTGTGGTCCACATATTGCCAGCGCTAAGCTTCATGTGATTGGTAAGTGCAAAATTTTGATTGACCCAATATTTAAAATTATCTGAGGTAGTTTTGGGTTGGTATTTTCTAAAACAGGGGTGTCAAACTGGCGGCCCATGGGCCGGATGCGTCACATGCAGGCCACGCCCACCCGGGCTCCTCAAAGGCAAAAAATGTCATGATACGTCACGTGACGTGATCAAGTTTGACACCCGTGTTCTAAAACATGCATTTTTAACTTGCTAACAGAACCTGCCGTTGAACGTCATCTGCGTGACACTTCCCTCAAAGAAGGCTTTACCTGTTCTTTGGTTTGTCAATTCTCTGTGCCAAATGCAAAATCTCAGTGGTACAGAAACGGAAAGGTCCTTCAGATAGGAGGCAGATATTCCACCGATGTCTCTGATAAAGTGCACAGACTCATTATCAAAGATGTAAGAACAGAAGACCAGGGACAATACACCTGCAGGTTTGACCATCTAGAAACAACTGCTGACCTAATAATTGAAGGTTTGTAACAAGAGTTTGTGTTGTCATGAAATAAGCTGACTTAGATAAACCTTAATCGCATCTTAATAACACCGTTGCTTTTCTAAAGTTATTTTTGTTTGTTGTCACATATTTAACTGCTTTATCTTTTTTTCAACATTCTTATAACCTGATGATAGGATTTTTAACTCATTTGTTTCTACTTATGATCTGCTTTTTGCTATGATTATAACAATGAACTCCAATTTATCTATCTCCTGTGCTTCTTTTAATATGAGTATGAGAAAGACTGTAATAACTATCTGATGCAGGTAGTCCTCGACTTATGACAGTTCATTTAGTGACCATTCAAAGTTACAACATCCCTGAAAAAAGTGACTTATGAGCATTTTCACACTTACAACTGTGGCAGCATCCTCGTGATCATGTTGATTAAAATTTGGATGCTTGGCAACTGGTTAATATTTATGACAGTTGCGGTGTCACGGGATGATATGATCATCTTTTTCAACCTTCTGACAAGCAAAGTCAATGGGGAAGCCAGATTCATTTAACAACCATATTACTAACTTAACAGCCGCAGTGATTCACTTAACAACTGTGGCAAAGAAGGTCGTAAAATGGGGCAAAGCTCACTTAACAAATGCCTCACTTCGCAACCTAAATTTTGGGCTCAGTTGTGGATCATAAGTCGAGGACTACCTGTACTTCAAATCCATTTTGAAACTCAAACTGCATTCTCATGAAAACAATGAACACTGTATGTCTTCGTCTGTTTGAATTGAAACATGCATGGATATGAGTATACCTGCACATGCACAAACACATAAGCATGCACACATATATCTGCAGGCACAAAACTGTGGAAAAAATAAAAAATAAAACCAAATGAAACATGAGACTAATTGTCCTTTCCCCTCCCCCCCCCCCGCCATTTGCTTCAAAAACTGTAGCTGAACCAATTCAGTTTACAAAGACCATCCAAAATATTGTGGTCAGCGAACACCAGTCTGCAACCTTTGAGTGCGAAGTCTCCTTTGACAATGCAATCGTCACGTGGTACAAAGGGTCCGTGGAACTCATGGAGAGTCCGAAGTACAGCTTTAGAAGCGAAGGTCGATGCCATTACATGACTATCCACAATGTTACCTCAGATGATGAAGGTGACTTGATTCTCCCCTCTTGCCGGTCTTTCCTATTTCTAAAAACATTGTAAACCGCCATAAATACCATCACACCATTTATTTATTTGTTTGTTTGTTATTAGGTGTGTATTCAGTTATTGCTTGCCTTGAACCCAGAGGTGAAGCAAGAAGCACTGCTGAACTCTACCTCACCACTAAAGGTCAGTTCCTCTTTGCTCCAGATTTCACGTAGGCGTGGTCTTGCTGAATAAATATTTCTGAAGTGGAAATGATTCCAAACGCAATCATTTGATTTCTTCTCTTGCAGAAATTAAACTAGAAATAAAGCCGCCAGGTAAGGAAAAGACACAATGAATGCCTTTTGAGTCACCTTTTACGTTTGTACATTTCTTTATTGTAAAAGACTTATATAGCTGCCCATACTGTAGCCACAACCCTGGGATACGTAGCAAACAGCAAAAAGAACAATCACAACAAAAACCAAATAGCAGAATAAAAATTGGTTAAAAACTTTTGGCATCCCAGGACAGCACTCTACCATACATCCCCGTGCTATCTTAGTGTGCTCTGGCCCAGTATGAAACATCAAAACCAAACCTTTTTTTTTATTATTTTTATTGGCCACCTCTTTATGCTCAGTTGAAGCAACTGCTGTGAAGATCCACAGTGCATGGAATGCCACATGTTGCGCGTGCAGAAAAATCTGCTTCTGGTTCTTTTATAATTCTGCACAAATATTTAACTGTCAGTTCAATTTTTTCCATAGTTGGCCGTAAATGTAAGAACACATCCAACTGAAATGTTCCTTTCCTTTTATCTGTAGTTGTATTGTGGATGGTAATACTTTATAATGATGCACTCCAAAAAGCCACCTGAAGTAGAAAGTGCTCACCACCTATAACATCTTTTCCCAAGGGAAACAGTCATTTGCGTTAGGTGGTTCCTGCAACAAAATAATGCAATATGGAGTTTTACTGCTTAGGATTACACTCTCTCAGAATATATATATACTGCTTTACAGTGATTTACACCCTCTCTAAGCAGTTTACAGAATCAGGTTATTGCCCCCAACAATCTAGGTCCTCATTTTACTGACCTCAGAAGATGGAAGGCTGAGTCAACCTTGAACTGGTCAGAATCGAACTCCTGGCAGTGAGCAGTGAGAACTGTTTTGTTCCTCCTTCCCATTGGTTTTGCATTTTTCCCCCTCTGCCAGTCAGTCAGTTTTCTCACCCAATGGCTCATTCTCTATTTTAAATTACTATTTTTCAGGGTAACTGCATTTTTAGGGCTCCACCCCCCATCCCCAAGGTTTTTGTACTCGTTACTAAACATCAGGTTCTGCATAGACTGCTCATAGATCTTTATGCATGGATGATGCCATATGGATTCAGAAGGCTTGATACTTGGAATATTAGAACAGTGTTATGTAAAATGCAGCATGTAACCAGATTAATATGATTACTTTGTTACTTGTTCATTGGCTTCCCAGATGTTCCAGATGCTAGAGTTGCAGTTCCAATTGAAGTTCCAGCTGAAGGTAAGCTTTACTTTTAAAAAGACTGTTTTTAACTTAGGCAAAGAAGTATTTAAGAATTGGGCATACCATGAAAACATTTTAATCAATATATTCCTTTTTTTTTTAAAATAAGATGTTCCTGTTCTTCCTATCTTAATTCCCATGCCAGAAGAGAAGAAGAAAAAAGAAAAAGGTACTGCAGAACTTCAGAACTTGTATTCATTGGATATTTCCAAATAGTCTATTTGATCATGTTCTTTACACGCTTAATTATTTTCACTTTTGTTTCTGAAGTGGTTAAAAAGAAAATACTCAAAAAGGTGACTCCAAAAGTCCCAGAGGAAGTTCCACCTCCTAAAGGTATGTCGGATCGTTTGTTCCCAAAGTATAAAGGACATTTATAAACAACAAAATATTAATGAAGAAAAATTATCATGTCTTTTTGAGCTTCATTCATGTCCTTCTAAATACTTTAGTATATTTCACATTTACAGTGAATGACCCAATGCTAAATACCTGAAGGCGATACATATCCATTTTAGCTCATATAAAAGAGCTAAACTCTTTTATAAACTATAAAATGTTTAGCTGAGTCTCCTCAATTTTTAAACAGGAGTGATTTGGTTGCAGCTTTATTATATTAGATTATGACAGGTGATTTTGAAAAGCACATGTATTTATGATATTTTTCTCATGTTTTATGTCTTGTTTTTTGCTCTTTAAATGTGATCCTATATCTGTTAGATTCATTGAATTCAGTGAGTTTGCTTTTGGTACAGGTAAAGTGCACTCTTAAAACTTCAGTGGAAGTGATAAGTGCTTATTAATACGCAGCTCATTGTATAAATTAGTAAACTGAATCCAGTGCCATCTCAGTGTTGCTTGTGTGAATCAAAACAAAATCAAATTACGCTGAAGTGCAATTGCATGGTAGGGAAACAAATATCTTACAAGGTATATTTTGAAATGTTTTAGAACCAGTCAAGAAACCAGAACCAGAACTTCCACCTGCTCCAGTCCCAGTCCCAGTCCCAGTCCCCAAAGTAGAAGAAGTTATTCCAACCAAAGGTGAATAATCAAAGACTGAAATGTGTGTGCCCACAAAATAATATAATAAACTGAAAAGAGTTCTTTGCTTGGGTAATTTAAAATGTGGATGTCATTCTTTGTCCTTCTCTATCATTCTAACTTCTGATTATCCAATTCATGTTGAATTCTTCCTTTCTGCAACATTTGTGTTGTTATCCTGTGAGAGATGGATAGCTTATGACATATGTGCTTACTGAGTAAATTACTAAAATATTTGACCAATATATTAAATATCTTTGCCAGAAATGGGAGGAGGGGAGAATTAGGATTTCCATTCAGCAGATTAGTTTCAAGTTATAATAAATATATCTGTCTTGAATCAAAAACAATGCCTATGTTTTACAAAAGACGTGTCTTTGAAAAAACAACTGTGTATTATTTCTGAACAGGTGCATTTGTTAATGTATGAGAACACAGATCTCAATTGTTTGTGCAATGTTTTATTTGTAAAAGTTCCAGCCAAGAAACGTGAAGAGATCAAAGTGACAACTGTGATTAAGAAAAAGGAGCCTGCTTATGAGAAAAGGGAAGAGATCCATGAGGTTCGCAAAGAAACACATGAAGAATGGGAAGAGGAGTATGGGGAGAAACATGAATATTATGAAAAAGAAGAAGGCTATGATGAAGGGGAAGAAGAATGGACATATGAAGAAAGAAAAGAGAAAAAAGCAGCTTATCAGGAAGAATGGGAAGAGGAGTATGGGGAAAAACATGAATACTATGAACGAAAAGAAGGTTATGACGAAGGAGAAGATGAATGGGCATATACAGAAAAACAAGTAACCCTCAAGAAAAAGCCAGTTTATCACGAAGAAGGTATATTTCTTTTTTTAAAAAGACAGTTTCATTTTTTCCCCCTTCTCTCTTTTTAAAATAATTTTTATAGACCATTAAATTTACCAATTTCTGTGGTTTTACTGAATTTTCTATTTGAAGGCAACGGTAAATTAATAGGATTAGAAAAGTTACATATTTTATTTCTTTGCAACTGTTTAATTGACTGAAATGATTTAGGATGTAAGTTTAGTCAGGCTAATTCTGCCAAAATGCTTTAGTTTAGGAGAACAGCAGTGCAAGTAATATGACATAATGATGCTAGAATATTTAAGAAAATTATATCCAGTACTTGATTACATTAACTTAAACATTTATTCTTTTAAGATTCATCTCATATTTTACTTTGCTACTATTATATACCACTACCTGAAGGAAATATAAGGAAATTTGATATGCATTTTTAATTAAATATACTATTCTTATTGTATAACATTTTATTAAATGGATTTTTTTGCTTTTAGAACAGAGACATAGATAGGGAAGGGAGTAAAATGAATAAGTCAACTAATATTGCTTTAAATTAGCATGGGATATTAATAAAGTGTGTTAAAGATCAAAAGTATCTCTAGTTGTTTCTAGAAATACGTTTTATGTCTGTTGCAGTGGTCCAAGTCTCTAAAAAGCCAGAGCCTGTGCCAAAACGTCCAGAAATTTCAGCCAAGAAAGAAGAAAAGAAAAAAATTACAATACAAAAAGGTTTGGGCATTAAAACGATAGCACTGAAATACTTTCTACTGCAGCATCTTTCGTTTAAAATTTGCTTTTTAAGGTGCATATTTACTAACAAGTTTACTTTGAATAATACATGACTTAGAAAAAATATATATTAAAGGTTCTAGGCTTGTAAAATACTAGAGTCCAAGACAAGAGATTCTATATTCCCAAGATAAGGTATGAAATCCTGCCACGGGAGGTGTTTTTAATCTTTCAGTTATGCAATGCATGGAACTATTTTCAGCTCATGTATAATGAAGACACGTTGAATACTAATCATAAACTCTTGTGTTAAATTTATAAATTTATTGCTAAAAGTACAAAATATGTTGTCTCTATTTGTCCAGCCTTAATATATTGGACATGGCAACACACTGTCAGGTTGCATTCTGCTTCATCTCACATATTAAAAGGATTCCTATCAAACCGTAAATCCAAGCTGTTAATCAGGTATTCCTTCTAAACATCATTCACGGCCATATCAATAGTTCTGATATGAAAACGTTCAGTTCTGAACTTTCAGTGTGAAATACTGGGGAAGAAAGGGAAGAAAAGGAATGTCCAATATCAGGAGCTTCTAGAAGCAGAGAAGGGAACCCTGAAGTTTCCACTCTGACCTCCCTAGCAGGTCTCAGAAATTAGGCAGGATCACCATAACAAATATTCAAAGGAGTCCAGAAAGAGGTCATCATTGGCATGAGAACAACATAATCAGGTATACATAGAGCCCAAATTTATATGCCTTTTAAGAAACCGGTGAATTAGAATGCAGGCTTCTCCTCTTTTCTGGCACCTAAAAGTCGGATATAATGCACTTGATGGAGGCAAAAGTGGGAGCAGAGTTGCTTCGGAAGTAGACTTCAGGACAAATAAAGGACAATCCAGGGCTCAGCTATGGTCCATCTCAGAAATTTTAGACAGTTTTTTTTTTTTCTAGAATCCAACGTGATTTTTAAAATAGTACCGGTGAACGATCTGATCATCTCAAGGCTAAAATATTCAGATATACAAACTCATGCTAAGCGTTTTAAATCCCCTTTAGTTACTCGGAAGCCTGTAACTGAAGAAGTAGCAAAAACCGCTCAGCAGTTGGAGGAAGAACAACTGAGAAGAGTTAAAGGTAGGAATGGGCAAAAATTAAATTAGGTTTTTAACAATGAATGGTGCTATGGATCTCTTGCTTTTGTTTAATATTAGTGAAATATAGGAATACAGTATGTGCATGCTCCTCGTTTTAATTTTGGGTGGTCCTTGGTCTACTTAACAAAAGTCCTTGGCATCAAAATATGTCCCTTTAAATGCATATATAAAGCTAATAACTGATGTTTTTATGTTAAAATATAAAATGATATGTCCTAGCCACTTAAATTAATTACAGTCTATGATGTACTCATCATTTGTAACAGCAAATGAGATTATCTATTGGATCAGGAAAAAAAATATTCCCTTAAAAGTAATGGCATCTAGCTAATTGTTAAAATATATGTATCTACTTACTTAGAGCTGCTCCACTATCTTCTTAATTTTTTCCTACAAATTATATGTTAAAATAGTCATTAAAGTTCTGTTCAACTTGATTTAGAAAAGAGATGGAAGACATCTCAGTTTCTTTGCTATTTTTGCTGCATATCAAATTTTCTCCTTTTTAAATATAAGCTACACTTTTCTCATTATATTTGGTTCCATTTATTAAATCTTACTAAGATTTAAACCAATTTCTTAAACCTGGTGCAGTTAAAATGTATTATTGTGAGCCACCCAGAGTGGCTTAAGATGGCCTATAAACATTTTAAATAAATATATAAAAACATAAATAAATGTCTTTGGACTTCAACACCCCCCCCCCCCCGAATTCTCAGCCAACCTGGCCCAACACACCTGGGGGCGGAAAGCCAGATTAAGAAGTCTGCTTTAAAATGATATTTATTTATTAGTTTATTATTTTATCCTTAATTATAATTAAAAGAGTTCAAAATATTTCATATATATGGAACTAATCTTCTGTATACTTTTATATCCATAAAGCTCCAGAAGTTCCATCCAAAAAACCTACAAAGATGGTTATTCATGAGGAAGTTATAGAACGAAAAGGTACACAATCTTCTTTTCCATCTCTTTCTGTTTTCTTGTGAAACACTTATGGCATATATGAACATTGATTTGTATAAATTTTGTATCCATTTTTCCTACCTTTCATTTGTTCACTTTTTTCAGTTCAATTCTACAAGCTTTTCCCTGTGGATGCATGTACAAGTTATTTGGTTGAAGGAATAGAAAATTAAAAATAAATAAAGTGACCTATAAGAAAATGTTGAAGGCAGACTCAACCCAAGAGCAACAGTATTAGTTGACAGTTGTCCTATCATGCTCGCTTCCTAAAAAAAAATCCAAGATAATAAAGAAATTGAAAAGGCCATTTCCTTCACACCATCCAGCATAAGCATCTTTTTTTCCAATAAATATTCCCTAGTTGCTTAAAATGGGGAAACCTCATTGAGAAGCATTCTAAAACAGAAATACCATTAACTGGTAGTGCACATTGGGTGCACAATTGGAAATAAGAGAATTTGATTTATATGAGCAGAATTTCTGTTCTATGCATTTTTGTTCCTTTAAAATGAGATTTGGCATTCATCTAAAGAACACTATGCCCATCAGACCACTTGGTACCTAATAGAACTCTTGATAGGAATTCCAGACATGGGTTAGATTAGGAAAGTCAGAAACATCAAAGTAATGGCAGATCTCTTCCTTATTAGCACCAAGAAAGTACCATAAAGTTGGCAGGAATCAAGTACAGTTAGGGGAAGTTTTTATATTTATTCATGGACACTGGGGTGAGGGGCGTTTTTTGGGGGAAATGGGAGTATATCTCAAAACATGCATATACTTTAAAATTCTTATTCATCTTTGCAGTTTTTGGAAATTGCTATTTTCTTTCTTCTGCTTGTAACATTTGCATAGGAAACTGTGATTGCTCCCTGACAAAGCTATTTTTGCTTTCTGGTGTCTAATAATGCTTCTCTGAGGCTATGCAAAATGTTTTGCCACAGAATGTTTCAAGCTGAAAATGGGCTATTCTAAATGCTCCTGAACTTTGTCTTATCTTGAAATATTGGAATATCCCGACTGGCCTGATTTGAGATTGGATCCATCTTGGAATTTTTTTTTACTGCCCTTACATCTTATCTATAGCAAATTTTTATTTGGAGTCCTGGTGTGTAAACTAGTAAAAAAAAATATGTATTTGCAATTCAGCTTCGTGTGTTTAATTTCATATTTTTGACTGAATTCTTATTTCAGTCCCAGCTGAACAGAAATGGACTGTTTCAGAGGAAAAAGTGACAGTATCATATCACGAAGAAGAATATACATATGGTTCAGGTAGTTAACAAACATTTATTATTAATTTTTTTCCTCTTACCACCTCATTCTATGTAAAAATGAAATAGGCCAATTAAATTTGTCTCTATTCAATGTTCTCTTCTGAATATGGCAGCTTTGAGCATAGCATAAAACTATCCCCCATGGGGGGGGGGGAGGAGGTTGCCTTATTCTTATTCTGTTTGCAAGAACCTGCTCCCAATGAAATGCCCAAGGCATTTATCCTTTGCAACTTTAGGAACATAAGTATCTCTCTGGACAGTCAGTGCATAATCCTGGGTTCTGTTTCCTATCTCTGTTTTATCTTACGGACCGTTTCAATAATATTAAAAATAGCGTAAATTCATCTTTTTAAATATAATAACTCTCTTTAAAGAACCAGAAGAGTACGAGCATGAAGAGTTCTATGTGGAATATCCAACTGAAGGTAAATTCAGTTTATTTTATTTTAACGTAGCTTTACCCAATGTGGCCATAGGTTATTTCGTATAATTTCCTATTCGTTCTAAGCACGACCTGTGTAGTTATTTCTGTATACCCTTTTAAAAATCTCTTGAGAGCTATACAGATAGCAAGTGATTTTTTTAAAATAGTAAATTTCATCACTGTAGTTGTATCATTTACAACATAAAGGCTATGTACTCAAGATCAGAAGCATAATTGGACATTAGGGAACAAAGATAGCAGGAACAGGTCCGTCTCATTCTTTTGCTAATTGGCAGTCTAAATTGATTTGGGATATTTTTAACTGTATATAGAAAGTAGGGTAAATACAACTTTTTAAATTTCCAATTTTCTTTTAAAGAACCAGAAGAGTATGAAGAAGAAAGGGTCTATGTAGAGGTCCCTGAAGTTTTACCAACTAAAGGTAGGTGTTTTTTTTTAATCAGTTACACCAGCAATATCCATTTTTTTAAATTTTGGGGAAGGTCATGACAACATTATTAAAAAATTCTGAAAGCCACCTAAAAATAACTGAGCAATATGGTGTCTTGCACAGCATGCATTTCCCCAAATGGTGTCTAGATTATTCTAACGTAGAATAAAAATAACATTTTTTAAATAAATAGAGATTGCTAAATCTTCTGCAATGTTGATATTCTTATGTAGACTTTTTTAAGTTTTGAAGAAGAAAAGCAAAATAGATAGAACAGTGGTGGCGAACCTATGGCACGCGTGCCAGAGGCGGCACTCCGGGCCCTCTCTGTGGGCACGCGTGCCATTGCCCCAGCCCCGCCTCCCCCCACAGCCCCCTCCTCACCAGCAGCCCCCCTGGAGGAGAGTTTCCCCCAGGCATGGCCCGCGTGGAGCAGCACAGCCAAGGACATGGCAGCCGGCCAACAGGGACAAGACTCCGCCCTTGTGCCCCATCGTGTGCAGATGATGCTGCGGGGTGCGGGCGGAGGGTGTGGCTGCCATGGCACGCCAAGGCCGCCTGGGTGATCTGCTGGGGGTGGCGAGTGGCCCTGCAGGTGGGCGGGGCAGGGGCGGAGCGCAGGCGGGCTGGGGGGCGGGGCAGTTTTGGGACACTCGGTCTCTAAAAGGTTCGCCATCACTGAGATAGAAAGGTATAGTGATTTCTCACAATTCTGACAATTAAAAAAAATATTTTATTTTAACATCACTGATACCGTCCTAGACCATCATTCCAGAAAAACTGAGTCAAATCATTTGCTTTCTAGCTATAAAGAGCATTCATCTTTCATCTCTGTACTTGTTATTTCATGCACTTGTTGGTCTTTGCCCAGGTTTCTGAGCATCTATATTTGTAAATATTAGCAAACCCTACATTGTTTTTCCAAATATAACGTTAGTGTCGAGTTTAGTCTATGAGAAAGACCTTGATTTTTATCTGATTAAACTCAAAATTACTACTATTTAATTCCAGGGGTCCCTAAGAAACCAGAAGAAAAAGTCCCTGTGGCTGTTCTCAAGAAAGTAGAGCCTCCACCAGCTAAAGGTGAATTAATAATAATGAGATATTGATTAGTACAATAAACTTAATATCCTTTTGCTGTAATAGACATCCTTTCTGTCAATAGAACTGTACATTTGATTGCAGAGATTTGACTTTTGTTGGAATGATTGTTGGAATAATCGGTGCTTTTTTTTAAAGAAAACACTACTGTCAATGTTGAACAATATTTCATTAGGATGAATAAATCTTGAGCACCTTTCTAAATTTCTATATTGTGCATTTTTAAAGTTCCTGAGGTGCCCAAGAGGCCAGTCCCCGAAAAGAAAAAACCTCCTCCTCCTGAAAAAGTGGAGGCTCCTCCAGCTAAAGGTACATAAACTGGCAGATGGGTTTTACTTTTTACAAAATGTATCTATCCATACATTGTTTATATATGTGTGCATATGTTTGCATACAGGTAGTCCTCGACTTACAGCAGTTCATTTAGTGACTGTTCAAAGTTACAATAGCACTGAAAAAGTGCAATGAAAAAAAGTGATTTATGTGTCACTAACCTAACAACTGCAGTGATTCACTTAACAAATGTGGCAAGGAAGGTCGTAAAATGGGGCAAAACTCGCTTAACAACTGTCTCACTTAGTAACAGAAATGTTGGGCTCAATTGTGGCTGTAAGTTAAGGAGTACCTGTGGGGTTGCCTGTGTGTGTATTTATTTCAGACATACTTCAGTAAAGCGAAGAATAATTTTTAACACAACAGGGTATAGGAGGCAAGGCCTGTTATGTCTGAATAGGGGATCAGGAGTTATTGAAGAAATTTTGTTCTATGTTCAAAAATCAGTAGGATTTGACACAGTTCTGTTTGGGATTGCATTCTATCAGAACGGTATTTTCTAATAATACAGACGATTGAGTAACATACTTTTGTAATACAACTCAATTCTATTTATTTGAGCGTGTTGGGATAATTGTTGACTGTCCAGAATTTTCCACACACCCCACTCCCCCAATAAAAGTGCCAAAACACTAATGCTCTCTTTTTTAAACTGACAATTGACAGTTCCTGAGGTACCTAAGAAACCTGTTCCAGAAAAAAGAAAGCCTGCCGCGGTCCCCAAGAAAGAAGTACCGCCACCAGCTAAAGGTATTTAATTTGAAATTAGACTTTTCAGTAGAATTAAGGTCCCTTGTGTTTGGGGGTGGGTGGGATGTTGATCATCATTAGTAATTTTCTGTGTTTCGTTGTTGGTGCCAGTATGGACATTTTTGCTTATTGATGGACATCAGGAATCTTAAGTTGTGGACCATCTGAATGTTGGGCTGGACTGGGGGCATCTTTTTCAGAATTGCTGTATTTTCTTTCATTTTAATATGTAAATGACTAATCATTGAACATGGTTGATACAAATCCAAGGAATTCTCAGTTTTATCTTTAATATCTTTGAAGTGCCTGAAGTGCCAAAGCCAGTACTAGAAGAAAAAGTACCTGTTCCTATTCCTAAAAAAGTGAAACCACCTGCTAAAGGTATGTAACAGATTTTTTAAAAAATATATTATATTGGTGTATTTTATTGGTTTAAACTGTTATACTATGGTACATATTTAGAACTGATCTGGGATTCCTCTACTCTACTAGTGCTATTGTGTTACAAGTATGCTTTTTTTTTTGCACTGTATCATCCATGCAATATTGTCTTTTATTTATTTAATTGTCTTCATAAACATTTTTTTTTATTTAGACACCAGATGGTGGAACTAACAGTAGGTTAGTTAAATTAAATGTGTCAGAAGACACTCATAGAATATCCAAATACTATTATAAGTATCAGAGATGGGATGAGCTACTTATTAACCTCTTATAAAGAAGGCATAGTAGATGAGGTTTCTCCATTTGGCTGTAATTTAATTAAGAATCCGTTCACAGTATTATACGTGGCAGTCTCACAGCTTTTTAAAAAATTATATTAAATTTTGGTGTTTTAAAATTTTGTTTAAAGTGCCAGAGGTACCTAAGAAAGTTATTCCAGAAGAAAAAGTTGCCGTTCCGAAGAAAAAAGAGGTTCCTCCTGCTAAAGGTAAAAGAATACACCAGTATTAAAAAGGGGCAATATACTTTAGTGCTCTCTTTATATTTTTACCTTAACCATATGGGTGTTCAGTCACGCCACAGTTCACTTGAGTCCGATGCTCATGTTTGTTTATAAGATAGATAGATAGAAAACCTTTATTGTCATTTTTATATTGTGGGCACAATGGCACACATAAAAAATGAAATTTAGTTGCCCGCTCTCAAAGTGAAACATATACATGACACACACCTAAACATACTATGTACAACATATATATAGACCCACATCCCTACGTATACATAGCAAATAAATATTAAATACTGTCCATCTTGAATATATAACGCAAGGAGGAAGTTTGAGAGTTCGCAAGGTTAATTTGCAAGGTTAATGCTGTATAATTCTTCAGGGTTGGGTTAATCATAATTATGTTTTGAAGATTCTACATATTCTTACATGTGTTTCTTTTAAAAGTACCTGAGGAGCCCAAGAAAGCAATTCCTGAGGAAAAAGTACCTCACATCCGTAAAAAAGAAGTCCCTCCAGCAAAAGGTATAGTACCCTTCCTTTAGGAGAAAATAAAATTTAAAAAGAAAAAAAAACATCTGGGTTTGACTTCACTGTTCGTTGTTATGCTCTGTCTTCTTGACTGTAATTTTCTATTTTATATGCATTAATTGCATTTCTGCTACCCTTGGAAATTCTAAAACGAGACTTGATCATCTCTTTAAAGTGCCTGAGGTGCCAAAAGAAGTAATTGTTGAGGAAAAAATAACTGTTGCTGTGCCCAAAAGAGTTGAACCCCCTCCAGCTAAAGGTATATCTTGGGATATGGTTGGAATAACCTGATCATATCAAAGGGTGTCTTGTTTTCATTGTGTGTGTTCCATGTTTTGCACTCTGTATCATGCGTATTGCTAGTAACTCATGGAGACGTTGTTGCGTAGATAACGGGAGGTGGAGAGATGGGCTTTATTTGTATTCATTTTGTACTGCTGCTTAGCTTTTATTTGTACATTACATATTCAAAAGTACTGTTCACTTCACTTCTCCCTTTAAACTCTTAAATTAATACTGAAAATAGTTGCACTCATCTGCCAGGAATGTATGTATTCCAGTTAAATCTGTGCACATTTAATGTCTTTTTAAAGTGCCTGGGATGCCTAAGAGGGCTGTTGTAGAAGAGAAAAGGTTTGTTTCTGAAGAAACAGTATCTGTTACCATTTCTAAAAGAATGGAAGCTCCTTTACCTGAAGGTATCTTTACAAATAATTTGAACTATGAACTATTTTCTTGACTTTTCTGGACACTTTTGTAATTAAATAACTGCCTGCTTGTTCTGGTTTTCTCTGCTTCTTTTAACCTAAATGGTTTGTTTCTGTTTTGGATTTGTGTATCACTGGAACACCCTTGTATGTGACCAAGATCCTTGGAGAAAGTAACATGTTTTCCAGTTTTGTTCCATGATTTTATCTGAACATAATCCACCCCATTCCCATTAAACTGTTCTGACAGATCTGTGCATTTCTGTGTGAATATGTGTGCACTCTGTTATACATGTACTCTGTGTGCTTTGCGGGGAGGTCTTTGGATTGGAGAAACCATGAGTAGAAAATCCAAAACTGTTGTTCTCTGAGTGCTTCTGTAAACACTAACAGAAAATTTATGCAGCTCTACAAAGATATGAAAATGATTCTCCGTAATCTTTCTCAAGTGTTTAAGAAGATGGAGGAGCTTATCTGGATATGGGACTAGTTTTTCCCCCCTTTTTATTATGTTTACAAGATTACAAAATTTCTACTAATGAAAGATACGTAGATTCATCTATTAACACTCTATTTTTTATCTATTTTATTTATCTATTCTATTATCAATCTATCATTCTATTGTAAAGATATATGACAGATAAATTCCTTGTGTGTCCAATGACACTTGGCCAATAAAGAATTCTATTCTGTTCTATTCTATTCTGTTCTGTTCTATTCTATATTGATAATAGATAGATAGATAGATAGATAGATAGATAGATAGATAGATAGATAGATAGATAGATAGATAGATAGATAGATAGATAGATAGATAGATAGATAGATAGATAGATAGATAGATACATAGATAGATAGATACATAGATAGATAGATACATAGATAGATAGATACATAGATAGATACATAGACAGACATTTTTCCTAATTGTGGAATCTCTTAGTACTGTCATCATATGATATTTGTTCCATGAAAAAGGCAGGATCAAAATGATTGTTATGATATTGGATATTTGATTTATAGCTATAAGCCATAAGCAAAAACTCCAATCCCACTTTTTTCAGAGAAGAATTATTACATGATGTCATTACTATGAGATTCTACAATTAGGAGGGAAGTCATAGAAGAGCAAATTAATCTCTATCTTTAAAACTCTTTTAAGTTTTCCCAAACCCAGTCAAGGCACTGACATTAAATTTGATATTTATTCATATTTACAAAATTGATTTTCATTCAAATATGGATTTGTAGATTTCTGTCTGCTCACTCCAATTGATGTCCTTTTGAATATTAATACATTTTCCTAACAAGAGCAAAAATATAATATAGTATCCTATTCCATAATAATATTAAGCTCATCATTTAAATCTCCACAGTGGAGAAATGGGAAGAAGAAGTAGAGGAAGAAGAAGTAGAGGAAGAAGAAGTAGAAGAAGAAGAACTTCCTATTTCTTGGAGGGAAGAAGAAGTCTCTTACGAGGAAGAGGAGGAAATTTCAGAAATAACAGGTATTCTACTATTCAAAAAGCAAAATAATTGTCATCTTTCCTGCAGTAGCATAATGACCATTACAACATTTGTGCCATCTTGAAATATAATCCATCCACTAATCAAATTAATCAAATCCACTAATTATTATATATTTTGTGTCACTCAGGTGAATAATTTGATTACAAAGAGAACTTTAAAACAATGTGTTTAAGAATATCTGCATCTTCTTCCTTATTTTGATGTAAGGAGCACATCAATTTCTAAATCATACTTAAAGTCTGTTTAAAAGACACTGTTGTCTTGAAAGTAGCTTTCCTCATCCAAATATATATATATATATATATATATATATATATATATATATATATATATATATATATATATATATATATATATATATATATATATATATATATATATATATATATATATATATATATATATATGCCCTCCTTTGGCACGTCTCCTGGCTATTCATGGTCTTATCATGAGAGTATAACATACATTTCTCAAAGTCTGAGGTCCCACCATTCCTTATTTATGCTGTGTGTTCATACTCTTTCTAACTCAACTGTAACGGCAAGGGTGTATTTCTTACTCTTGTCACTACATTCGCTTCTTTCCAAGGGGCAAAATAGATTAAATGTGATATAGCATCATCACCATCTTCATTATTATTGCTGCTTCTGCTGTTGTGGGTTACTGAATCTTACAAGCAAGGGACTTAGTAAAAATTAACCCATGAATGCATGTATATGTGATATAAGACACCCTGAGACATCTTTTTGAGTCTTAATCTTGGTTAGCCAATGATGCTAGGATATGGACACTTATATCATACTCTGAACTGGCCCAATGTGTGAACACTTCCTCATACAGTATACATGAATGCATGTGACTCATAAATAATTGATCCTTAATTCTGCAAGCTATAAATATATGAGGCATTTATTTCTTTTGATTACTCTAAGACAAATGAGTTGTCAGTGCATTACATCCTACTGGAGAATACTTTTGCAGGCATCAAAAAATGTAGCATACAGTCCAGTGAATGAAGCAAATATGTAACTCATATTGGTTTTTTGCTTTTGCTAATTATAAATTTTCTTATTTCAACTGTACATTCTAAGCAATGCTTTTACATTGACAGAGGAGGCCTACTATGCAGAGGAGGAAGTGCATATTACTGTTTCCGAAGAAGTGCCACCAGCTAAAGGTATCTCAATAACTTCTTAACATATAAAGGTAGCTTAATTGACACGTTTCTTTTTGGTATGTGTGTGTGTGTTCTTCATTATAGTGTAGTCCTTTTAGCAAGGCAATTCTTTTTTGTATAGCAACTACTTACTTTCAAATTTTGGAAGTGGAATATCTTTGGCAATTTTGGCTTAGAACCAGCATTTCCCCCTACTTGTAGTCTAAGGTTAGTTTCACTCAACTGGCAGATCAGGATGAAACAATCTTTTGTTTGCTCCCTTCCCCTGGTAGTATGTCCTATACTGTTTGTAAGGAGCTTTTAAGAAGAGACTGCAGTCTTAAGAGACTGGAGTCTTAAGAAGAGTCTTTTAAAAAAAGACTGGACAACCACTTGTCTGGAATGGTACAGGGTCTCCTGCTTGAGCAAGGGGCTGGACTAGAAGACCTACAAGGTCCCTTCCAGATCTGTTATTCTATTACTCAGATAAGTCCCTGAACAGGGGTCTTCAGGGGAGACAGGAATCTGCACCAACAGTGGAACTGCTCCACTGGGTAAGAAGCTGGCCTTGAACAGAAGGAACTACTCTTTATTCAGATGGTAGTAACTGGAACCTGCACAGTGTCTCATATTGATTTCATATAATACCTCACTTTTTTTTACTGCTGCTATGGGATAGTATGGCTTAGTAAATTCATGTATCAATGAATTAATTTGAACATTTACGTTTTGTATCTAGGATTTCCCCCCTTACTTTCCATATAATTTAAAGAGGCAATTGGTAACTTTGCATAAGAAGTACTTAGAAAGTGTTGCTTATATCTAAATATTCTTTCTAAAGTGCCAGAGGTCCGGAAGAGACCCGAACCAGCAAAGAAAGAACCAGTTGCTCCTCCCAAGAAAGTGGAAGCCCCTCCGACAAGAGGTATAAATATTTACTGCTTCTTGATATTCAGCCAAATGAGATTGTTATTCATCAAATCTTACATGTATTATGGGAGATAAAGAAAGACATTTAAAATTACACTAATTTCTTTTTCATGAATTATGAAAACTACATGTTCCTAGGTAATCTAACCACATATGACTTCAGTGAAATCTGTGTGTCCTTAGTTTTCAGAATATTTTTTATTTGTGTTGAACTTAAACATGTGTTGTATTGAAATCACTCCAATGTTGTAAAATGTTTTTTTTAAGTGCCCAAGAAAGTCCCTCCTGAAGAGAAAGTTCCACCTAAAGTTAAAGAACCCCCACCAGCCAAAGGTAAATAAACCAAACAAGCAAGGAACTCTGAGGGATGTGTTCTGTCTGTCTCTTGTGGTATATTGTTTTATGAATAATATCTTCATTGTCACCCTGTTTTGGTCCTTCTTTAGTCTTCTCCCTGAAATGTTGACAAACTCTCAGCCTCACTGCTTGTCTAATTCCTTTTGTAAATTTTAAAAATTAATATTGATTGCTAAAGGCAATTATCTCACTTTAAAATATTTATGTATATTTGAAATACACGCAGTAGACGTATCTTTATTATTTTTTAAAGTGACAGAAATCCGCAAGAAAAAAGTGGTCACTGAGGAAAAAATTTCTGTCTCTAAAAAGGAAGAAGCTCCACCAAAGAAAGGTACATCAAATTCTAAATTCTATAGCATGTATCTATATCTTAATTTTGACTGGCAACTAAAAGATGGCAATACAAGATCGATAAATTGCTGAGGAGAAATTAAATGAGAAATGGGTTTCATTTCTCAAACAGCCATCTCTAGAACAAAAAACAACAAACCACCTTTAAAACTTAGGGAATTTCAAAAGCACTTTTGATATAACTAACAGAACATGATCAGGAGAGCTTTTTATACAAAGAAAGTAGGGAGGCAAAATATCTTAGCAGGCTTGCCTAAGTAGGCAGTGTTTATCTTGTTACTCCAATTATGTTGAATAGACTTTGTTTCCTATTTGATGTTCAGTCGTGATTATCTTTATATTTTTAATCATGTTTGTAATTAATAACAGTGAAATTTTGTAACTTTGACCAAGTCTTATCACATATAAATAATTCAAATCAACTAAAAAAATAAATAAATATGTTTTAAATGCCAGTTGTACCAAAGAAAATTGTCCCAGAAGAGGAAGTCCGTGTTCCAATACCTAAGAAAGTGGTAGCACCACCACCACCTAAAGGTATAATACTTGTTTGATTCTGTAGAAGGTTTTTCTAGTATCAGTCAGATAATTTGCAGACGTTGTGAGCTAGCTGCTTCCAAGAAAGATACATTGCAACTTGCCTAACATTTGCAGAAATGTGTTGCTCTTAACAAACAAAGAATATTAGGTTAATTGGTATTTTCAGTTCTGAAATACTTTGCGTTATATATCTGTATTACTTTTTATGACTGCACTATAAGTGCACTAATCAAATGTGTTAATCTATAAGGGGCAACTATATATATTTTTTTTTAAAAAAAAGTTTTATTATTTTTTTAACATAATCACCTTAATATTTGGTAGACAGTGTGTTGTCTGGGTTTACATTTAGCAAACATTCACTAATAATTAAATTCTATAATCCATAATCCACATGATAACTTTACATGATTTCCTCTTTTCCCCATAGTGTTCTCTTCTACCAACCTTAAGTTAATACAATTCTTATTGTTTTAATAAATGATAATTAAGTATAAAAATTTTCTAATATACAAATAATAATCACAACAATATAGTATTCCTTTTCTATCTAGTCATTCTGGTTGTCTCATCACATGCCCTGTTTACATTTACATTCTTGTTTACATTTGTTTTTCCCACGGTATTCTACACATTTTTACTGGTTAAGATTTTCTCAGAGTTAATTACATTTAAATATTTAAATCTATTTTTTCTCATGTAAACCAATCCAATACTTTTACCTTTCTTAAGGAATAAATAAGACTACAAAAAAAAGAAGAAGGATGAGAAGAAGAAGAATAAAATAAAAAGATAATATACTACTTAAAATCCCTATTTCCTATAAGCTAACACATATTTATTTCCAAAAAAAATTCATTCTTTTTTACTATAATTGAAAATATATTTAATCTTAAAATATTCCCTTTAATAAACCTATTCCTCTAGTCTTTTAACTCTTAGTCAAAACCGTTTTTTAATCCATTTATAATTTTCTTAAAATCAATCACCTTTAGATATCTAAAATATTTCCTTTATATAAACCATTCCAACTCTTTTATATTACTTGTATCCAACAATAAAAGAAAAAGGAGAAAGAAAAAGAAAGCACTATATTACTTGGGGGGCTCCTCCCTCTTAAAGTCAAATTCATATGCAAATTTTTTTTATTCTTTAACCATTTTCAAATAAGTGTTTCTTTTTTAAATATTCTCTCTGATAGGCCCCATCATCTATTTTCTTAATTTTCACTTTAGCCGTTTTCTTTTGCCCAATGCCTTTCTTAATCAATATGTTCTGCTGAGTCAAAAAATCTTTCCTTATTCTTATAGATGTTATGTAGATGTAAAAAGTAAGTCAAGTACAGTATCTTTGTTAGAGGCATTTGCCCACTCATTTTTATTGAGAATCTTTTCCCTTCTTTTTCTCTCTGCTTCTCTTGTCATTTTTTGTCTCTCCAGTTCTAGTGTTTTCTCTGGCATCTCTGTAGTCTGTTTTATCCAGTCTTTTTTCTTATCCTCAAGTTTATTTTGTAGTGTTGAAATATAGGTTGTCTTTTCCAAGTCCAGTTTTTCTTGTAAATTTTTTTCCACTTGGATTAAATCATACTTCTTTGTTTTGTAGAGTTCCATCTTTACGTTTCTATCCTTGAATTTATGTTCAGTTGTCTGTTTTATCTGTTCCTTCTCTGTTATATTTTCCTGAGATTTTTTTGGGTATAAAATTGAATTGGAGATGAGTTGGTTTATATTTTCAAAGTTATTTTGGATTTCTTTGTGGTTTGAAGTCATTGTTATTTGAATTAGTTGCAACATATCATATGTCTCCTCTTGAAAAGTATTTATTTTTTCTTGATAAGTTCTTTCTATAAATCTCTGATTTTCCATGTTGACCTTTTTTTCCTCTGGAAATAGCTTTGAGATCAAAGTTGACTATATACTTGTAATCCAGAGAGTTCAAAAAAGTTCTTTTTTTGTTCCCTAAAGTTTGTAAATTTTACTTTATCTGCAGCCCAGATTATTTTCTTTTTTGTCACAACTGTTCTCTGTTGTTAAAGCTTTGAAGGTCACAAGTAGAGATTAGTTTTTCCAGATTTTACCAAATTCTATATGCAAGCCATAGCTGTCATAATCCTCATCCACCGGTAAATTATAGATATTACATTTCAAAGCAGTTGATCCAAGAGTTAAGGGCTATTTATTTGTAGATCTATTTTGTCATTCAAATGAAATAAAAATAATTAAATTATAAGGTTAGATATTTCCCACAAAAGGTCCCTATATTAAGATTTTAGCGTTATGGAGCTCATATGGAAAATTATTAATGACTTGGTATAAAGCAAATAAATAGCTAATATTCTGCTTGATGTTACAAATTAATTTTAACAGTTACTAAAAGGTATCAGCTAGTGCTAATCAACAGAATGAATGGATTGGAATACTCAGGTGGGAACATTTTTTCCAGATATATTGTATTCCACTTGCACAATTCCTAGCCAGTGCAGCCAATAAAAGTTTAAAATCAACACATCTGTAGGACACTAAGTTGTAAAAGACTACTGAACTCTTCATTGCATTTTGGATTTCACTTTTATTAGTATCCAAATGATAAAGTCTTTTAGCACTCTTCTTAAGCATCATTAGTTTTGTGTCTCTTATGTCCTTGCATTTGTTGAAAAGTGTTGTCTGGGTCAACATCTTGCAATTGTTTACTATTGGTGCAAGTTTTTTTGCAGGGAGTTATTTGTTTTCCTTTTGGTATGCTTTATTATGATTAATAAATACTATTTCTACTACAAAATCAGTATTGTAAAAAAAAACAGCTTAATCTTAAGAGAATTTTAAAACTAAATCAATGTTCTGTGTTCTGTAAGTGATATAGGTGTAATATGGAGTTTTTAGTATTTGTTCAGTGTATATCTGTTAAATGCTGTGTTGTCGGGCTGATGACGTTTTCAGAAGAATTGTCAATTGTCTTGTTTAGCAATTTGGTCATTGTCTGGACATTTTTGTCCATTATCCCATTCATATAATTACTAGCACCAACAATTTAGAGACAAGAGCATCAATTCATGGCATGGTTTTCTTATTACTTTCTTTCAACTGCCAGAAGTGCCAGAACTTCCAAAGCGACTTGTATCAGAAGAAAAAGTATCCATGGTTATCCCCAAAAGAAAAGTAGCTCCACCAGAAAAAGGTATATGATCTTCATACAAAACAAAAATTCATATATATATATATATAAGAAGACATTCTTATGAATTCTCAGATTAAAAGAAATAGTTTTCTTCTAAATTCCTATGAGGAGAATGGGCAAGGCCTATTTTTCTTACTTTCTGTTTAATGTCTAAAAGGAAGTCTCAAATAGTTCCACCAGTCTTACTGGGATTCTTATTGTATGCCTTAAATGGTACTTCTCGTGTGGTATTCTAAAGTGAAATACTATGTCTTTAATAACAGCCATAGACGAACGCTGGGGTTATGCAGAGGAAGTCTCTATTTCTCTTCATACAGAGGAGGAAGTTTCATATACAGGTATGATGTCAATGAGGAAAAGCATAGTTGCAGCAATCAGAAACTCAGTAATTGAATAACTTGTCACTGCCATTTAATATATGTTAAGAAAATGAATATTTATCATTGACATGTAAAGATATTAGCTCTCTGAGAGCACTAAGTCTCCCGGTCTCTTGTTATCTCCAAAAGAAATGTTACTGAGACATTATTGCGGTATGAAATTTACCACATAACATTTTAATAAAAATTTAATATATAAATAATAAAATGAATCACCGAGGGTTCTGATTCTTAATAGTAAGGAAGGTTTAATGGCCCAATGAATAAATAATCATATTTGATAGCTTGATTTTTTTTTCTTTGAATGCAACAGAAGAGATTAACAATGTAAGAAGATAAATTTTGTACAGCATTAAAAAATGTTGGGTTTTTTTTTCTTTTCAATTTTTCACTTGGATAACTGCTTGAAGTTGTTCTACTTCCAATACTGAAAGCTTTGTCTAAGTAAAATGGCTTAGAATAGGAAAAATATTATGGAAGCAGCATTTAGGAAGCGTATAGAAAAGGCCAACAGAAATTCAGCAGTTTGTAATACACAGATTTAACAAACAGGTAATAGCTGCCTTGGCTAGATGGGCAGCATAGAAGTAATAAATAAGGATGGATGGATGGATAGATAGATTAGATAGATTAGATAGATTAGATAGATAGGTAGACAGACAGACAGACAGACAGACAGACAGACAGAGAGAGAGAGAGAGAGAGAGAGAGAGAGAGAGAGAGAGAGAGAGAGAGAGAGAGAGAGAGAGATAGACAGACAGACAGACAGACAGACAGATAGATAGATAGATAGATAGATAGATAAAACATCTTCTTAATGGGCTGAAAAGTTTGGTTATTTTTACTCATCTTGGATACTCCCTGGAAGTATTATTAAACAAATCTTTGACTTATCTTCAGTACTATTCATCGACAATACAATGGCAAATCAGAAGTGGAAAAATACCTACAAGATTTTGGCTGTAACTGACCAAAAATTCCTGATGATGAAATCTGAAAAATGCATACTTTAAAAAAAAAAAATTAACATATCATATTATACAGGAAATAATGTAAATAAAAGAGATGCAACTACAGTAAAGTCAAATATCTTCTTTAACCAAATATGTGTATATTTTGTCCAGTAACAGAAATATATGTTGGTGTCTTGCTGTTCATAAAGTCTTTTCAGCTCTTATATGTTAATGTACTGTATGTATCTTTAAAGTTCCTGAAGAGCCTGAGAGAGCTATCAGAAAAGAAAAAATGCCTATATCAATTACTGCAAAAATGAAGAAACCTCCCGCTAAAGGTATATTTAAGATATAAATTTGAGTCTTTTGTCTGTTGTGTATTGCTATATGTTATTCTAGCATTTATGATTATTTGAGTATTCTTTTGATTAATGCTTACATTGTTGATTGTGTTTGTAACTAAAACTCTCAAAAATTCATATTTTTTAAAGTTCCTGAAGTTCGTAAGACTGTTATTAAAAAAGAAGTGGTCCATGTGACAGTTCCTCAATATGAAGAAGAGGCTCCTGAATATGAAGAAGAAGAAGAAGTTCCCCAATATGAAGAGGAAGAAGTCCCACAATATGAAGAAGAGGAACGATATGAAGAGGAAGTCTCACGATATGAGGAGAAAGTTTCACAATATGAGGAGGAAATCTCACAATATGAGGAGGAAGTATCACGATATGAAGAAGAGGTAACTCATGAGGAAGAAGAGGTAGTAGTAGTACCTCATTATGAAGAGGTTCCTGAATATGAAGAAGAGAAAGAAATTCCTCCACCTCCTCCACATAAAGGTAAAAAAAATCAGCTTTTAAAAGCAACGGCAATATATATTTTACGAATTTGCTCTTACCTCAGATTTTTTGTTTGTTTGTTTTGTTTATTCAGATTTGTTTTGATCTGTCATTCATCTTTCTAACTAAAGTTTGAAATTCATGTGTGGTTTCAGGGTATAAACTGCAAATAGGAAAGTTTGAACTAGGGAATAGTTCAAAAATATTTAACCTATTTAAACTTTAGGTGCTATCTTATTTGTGGAAAATTATTCTAATTATATCCAAACTTCTCCTAGTTAGAAACAGAGCCTAATAAACAAGCCTGCTCTGTATAAAAGCCTTGAAATATACTAATGCAATTTTATATTTATCTGGCCAAGAAACAAAGATGAGCACCATGCCTTCAAGTCAGACATGACTGACAGGGAAACCTTTTCCTTTACTTTTAGTTCTTACATTAATCCCAGTGAATTCAGTGAATCTTCCAAAATAGAGGATGTTAGTCAGATCCCTAACATAGAGCCTGTAGACTCTTTTGATCCTGTCCAAGCATCGTGCTTCATTTGAGTGTAATTTTAATTGTATTCTGAAGGGTTTTTTGTTTACTGGGAAGATAGCATTCTTACAAGGCCTGGCCATCTTATTTATTTCAAAGAATATTTTGGGGCCCTGCATATACTGCAGAAAGGGCTTTGAATCCATCACTCTGATGGGGGGGGGAAGCAATTTAGAAGTAAACTGAGCTGATAGATTCCAAGGAGAATGATAGAAAGGGAGAATCTACTGGTGTGTATTCTGCTGATCAGAGCCATTCAGATGCCAATTAGTGGAGTTGTATGGAAACATTCAGTCCCCGAAAGCTAGTCAAAAGGGTGGAGGCTCTGCTGAACAATGTGTCATCTATTGTAACAGATATTGTATCAAAGAAGAGATAAGGAACTTCTTTGACCTAATATATGGCTTCACCAGTGTTTGCACTATGTTACCATGGGCATTACAGAAATAAACCAAAAAAATCAAGATAATAATCATTATAATGTGATCAAAGCCCTGCCCCTCCCCCCATTTCTAAATGCATAGTACCTGCGACACATAAAAAGGAGTGAAGTTTTGATTGTACAGCCATAGTTATCATCTTGACTTTTGGATCCCTCTGTAGACGCCCATGTCTTCCTCTGAGTCCAAACTTTTAAACATAATTCTATCTTTAAAGTGCCCGAAGTCCCCAAGAAGCCTGTGCCTGAGAAAAAGAAACCTGTTCCTGTTCCCAAGAAAAAGGAAGCTCCTCCAGCCAAAGGTATATCACATTTTTTTCATCTTTGTTTTCCTTTTCATAAGTTTTTAAGAGCTGTAAAGACATTGGCTAAGCGGATGAAGAATTATTGTAGATCTATTTTTTTTTGTAGTAGCGTCCAACATAGTTGTGCCCTTTTTATTTATTTTTTATTTATGTATTTGTCTTCCACCTTCATTACAGGCAGTCCTGTAGAATTACAATTGAGCCCAAAATTTCTGTTGTTAAGTGAGACATTTGTTAAGTGAGTTTTGCCCCATTTTACAACCTTTCTTGCCACAGTTGCAGTTGATAAGTTAGCACCTTAACCACTAGACCAAACTGGCCTTGCTTGTGTTGTTTAATGTGCCCTAACATATTGGTCCTCAATAATCTCAAACCTTATCTCTAAAGTGCCTGAAGTGCCAAAGAAGCCTGTCCCTGAAGAAAAGGTTCCTGTGCCCAAAAGGAAAGAAGCTCCACCAGCTAAAGGTACATCACTTTGGGATTTAACATGTACAAATTCATATAACAATCCTTGTGTCAACATCCAGCACGAGAATCCAGATAAAAGTCCAGGTTCATTCTGTTTCCGAAAATCTTACTGTTTATTGAATACACGGCATGGTAATGTCGAAGCAAAACTAACTCTGAGGTTCCTAGACCCCAGTTTGTAGAATTAAACAATATTTTCTCCGGCCAAACCCCACCCTCTCACCTAGTCCATGTAAATAATTTCACTTTGTTATGGGAACCATCTGCTTCCTCTCCACACCTGCTGCAGTGTCCTTGAAAAGGTTTCAGGCTCTCACAGTCTTCAGGGCAATTGTAGAAGTTTCATTTCTACCAATCTAACCAATTCTAAAGCAACACTTCCCCCCTTATTCTAATGGCAAGTTGAAACAAAGAGGCACGTAGCTGTCAAAGTTTCATTCTTGACATATCAACATGTCCTTTGTGTGTGTGTGTGTGTGTGTGTGTGTTTGTGTGTGCTTTTAAACACAATGCGCTGAGAAAGCTTGTTCCTTGTCTTTTCAAGTGGTCTTTATATCTGTGTTTTGGTGTGTTTGGGGCTATTCTTCTCTGATTTGTGCCAAAATGGAACCCCATGCTCAAACATATTTCTGTATTTTTTTCAATCAAAGTGCCCAAGAAACCGGTACCTAAAGAGGAAGTGCCTGTTCCTGTCCCTAAACGAGTAGAAGCACCTCCTGCTAAAGGTACATCATCTTGTGAGGCAGACAGTTCTATGGTTATTAACTTGGTCTATATTAAGCAAATGACATTCAGGCCAAAACAAGCAGTTACAATAACAGTTGATCATTTCTGTCAATCCCATTTTGTAAATCCCTAAACCTCTTCAATCAATCAGAATAGAGCTGGAAGGGACCTTGGAGGTCTTCTAGTCCAACCCCCTGCTCAAGCAGGAGACCCTATACCATTTCAGACAAGTGACTGTCCAGTCTCTTCTTAAAAATCTCCAGTGATGAAGCACTTACAACTTCTGAAGGCAAGCTGTTCCACTGGTTAATTGTCCTGACTTTTAGGAAGTTTCTCCTTAGTTCCAGGTTGCTTCTCTCCTTGGTTAATTTCCATCCATTGTTTCTTGTCTTGCTCTCTGGTGCTTTGGAAAATAAGTTGACCCCCTCCTCTTTATGGCAGCCTCTCAAATAGTAGAATACTGCTATCGTGTCCCCCCTCAGTGCTTCTTTTCTCTAGACTAGCCAAACCCAAATCCTGCAACCATTCTTCATATGTTTTAGTCTCCAGGCCTTTACTCATCTTAGTTGCTCTTCTTTGCACTTTTTCCTCTTGGGTTCAGCTGCTGCAGTTCTACCGTTCCGGTTTTGATTCTTTCACTTTTCCACTTTGCTTTGCTTTTATTTTTTTCTGCTTTGAATAAAGTTGATTTGCAAATTAATCTTTTTTTAAGTGCCAGTTGTGTGGGAAAAGGTGGAGAGCTGCCTCTACCTAAAGGTACATGGAAGAGCGCTTTTAATTTATATGTTTTTCCCCATGGGACTTGCAGATATGGGCCAAATATGACATGCAAAGTGAATTATGATACCCAGGAAGGACAAGTGGATTTGTGGTTATAATTCTCTAACCTATAATAGGGTTTATCTTTTGCTCTTCTGTCTCCCCTGTATTCTTTTTCTTTGTGATATGTTTCAAACATTTCATTTCTTAATATCTTTAAAGTGCCAGAGATCCCTGAGGAAGCAGAAATTGAAGCTGAAGTGCCTCTACCAGCTAAAGGTATACCAGCCTGTTCTGAAAAGTAGAGCTTCTTTATCTTGAATATTATTGTTGCATGTTCTTTGAATGTGTCATTTTTATGGATCTTTGGGTTGATGACAATGCATCTACAAATTGTTTCTTAAAATTTAAGAACAAACACTTCTTGAAGAGGAAGTCATGCCAAAAAATGTACATCAACCTCATTCACCTTATCAAAAAACATTTTCAATACCAGGAATAGATACCAGTCTTTATTTTATTTTTTTATTTTATTTTGCTACAAATATTCTCTTCTATTGGAAAGACACCAGTATTTTACATGTTACATTCCAAATAAATTGCATGACCTGTTCTTATGCATGTTTACTTAGTCATACATTCCATTGCGTTTAATGGAATGGATTTCTAAATATGTTGGCAAAAACTGCAGACTTCAATTTAATCTCATAAATTTATATTTAAAACACCAGCAGGAAAATAATTTTTATAATACAGAACAACATGAGAGAGATAAGCATTTTAAAAAGAGTTTAATAGAAATTTTATGTTACAATATGTATGTATTTAGGACAGTGGGTCTTAAAGTGTGATCCTAGCACTTAGGGTTTTCCCCAATACCCTCTCAGGGGTCCCAAAATTCCAAATATTTACCAGCCTATGTTGAAAAGTAATGTAATATTAAAATCTCATCAAACAATTGTAAGAAGCAGTAGTGACAGCAAATAAATCAGTTTTAATTTCTATTATGGTAAATATTGATAAATGGAACTCATAAAAAGAAAACCTTTTTCCAGATCCTCCATAATTTTTAAAAGTGGGAAGGAGTCCTGAGAGGAACAAAGTTTTAAAAACATTGGCTTAGGAGAATAGACACAAACAAG
The DNA here is from genome assembly GCA_023970755.1 of Azemiops feae. Classification (NCBI taxonomy): domain Eukaryota; kingdom Metazoa; phylum Chordata; class Lepidosauria; order Squamata; family Viperidae; genus Azemiops; species Azemiops feae. The sequence continues at coordinate 1,616,341 of JALGBA010000838.1, forward strand.
CCTCAAATGATAGCGAAAATTGCAAATTAAAAGGGGTATATTTTATGAGAAAGTTTTCTTAATACAGTACTTACATGGCATCTTGTTATATTTTAATGAACATTTTGGATTTATTCCCAAATAAAGATGCCAAATCACACTAGACTTTTTTTTATTTAGCTTGAGCAGAAGCTTTCCATCTAGCAGAAAGCTGATGCTAATGGCTCATCTTTCATGTTCTTGGCTTACACTGCATTAAAACAGCGATTGTCCCTCGCTGTGTTTTTTTCACTGTATCTGATAATGAGACTTAAGTCTAAATCTGAACAAAAAATGTTTTAAAGTGCCAGAAGTACCTAAGAAAGTTGTACCAGCAAAGAAGATTCCTGAACCTGTTCCCAAAAAAGTGGAGCCACCAACACCACCAGTTGCAAAAGGTACTTTGACTAATATAGAGAAAGAACTGTTATGGCAGCAGCATGACTTATTCCTCTGTTGTGCTAAGGATAGGGCTAATAAGCAGACAACTTCACCATTTTTTTCACCACCAAGTATGCTAGAATTATATTAATTGTACTTCTAAATTGTATAGGAAAAACTCTTACGCGCTCTTCTATGTGTAAACACTTTAACTTGATAGAAATTCTCCTGAATTATTCAACTTCTAAGTCTTTTTTTCTTAACCATTTCTGCAAATGCCTGGATTTCCAACTGTACTTTACTATTTTGTAAAATTCTTGTTATCATTATCTTCCCATGGGGGCCTCAAATCAAACTCTCCCAACTATTTTTTTTCCAAGTCCCTGAAGTTCCCAAACCTGTTCCGGAAGAGAAAGTGCCTGTTCCCAAAAAGGTGCCACCTCCACCAGCCAAAGGTACATCTAATATTTGAACCCGTGTGAAAATAGATTATCATGGACCATGCTCCATGTTCATGTTCTTCAATTAAGCAAAAAAAACAACCAAAACAAAACACCAATAGTAGTGTTTCAAAGATATGTGTTTTCTTGTACATCTGTACACGATGAGTTGCGAAGAAATTCTTAAAACAAGAAAACCATCTCTTTTTCAAGTGCCTGAAGTTCCAAAACCTGTCCCAGAAGAGGAAATGCCTGTTCCCAAAAATGTACCACCTCCCCCAGTCAAAAGTACATCTAACATTTAAAATATATCAAAAACATTAACACTGACATTACTTGTCATTCTTGTTCTTAAGTATTAGACACCAATATTGCTACCGTGGTTCAAAGTTTTCTGACGTCTTATATGTTTGTCCATGGTGAGTTGAGGTCAACATCTTTAAGTAAAAATGTCTGTCTTTCAATTCCTGAAGTTCCCAAACCTGTTCTGGAAGAGAAAGTGCCCGTTCCCAAAAAAGTGCCAGCTCCACCAGCCAAAGGTACATCTAATATTTATAACAGTAAGAAAGAACATCATGACTGAAGTTGCCTGTCATCTATATTCTTAAATATACTGGTAGTTCAAATTTTTGGGATATCTTATATGTTTGTCGATGGTGAATTGAATTCAAATCTTAAAGAAAATCCATCTCTCTTTCAATTCCTGAAGTTCCCAAACCAGTCCCAGAAGAGAAAGTCCCTGTTCCCAAAAATGTGCCAGCTCCACCAGCTAAAGGTATGCCCAATTAAAACAGTAATTTGAAAAAAAAAACTCATTAACATTAATGTTACTTGTCATCTGTGTTATTAGACATGAACTTTGGTACTTCAAAGTCTGTGATGTCTTATATGTGTGCACCTGTTGAGACCAACATCTTTATAAAAATCCTCCATATTATCTTAAAAGTGCCTGAAGTTCCCAAACCTGTCCCAGAAGAAGAAGTGCCTATTCCCAAAAGGGTGCCAGCTCCACCAGCCAAAGGTACATATTATATTTAAAATAGCAATATGAAAAAAGATTCACATTGCTATTACTTGTCATCCTTATTCTTAAGTGTTAGACACCAATATTGCTACAGTAGTCCAAAGTTTCCTGATCTTTTATATCTTTGTCCATTGTTGATTGAGCCAAAAAACCATCTATCTTTCAATTAAAAAAAACACATCTCTTTTCAAAGTGCCTGAAGTTCCCAAACCAGTCCCAGAAGAGAAAGTGCCTGTTCCCAAAAAAGTGCCACCTCCACCAGCTAAAGGTATGTCTTATATCAAAAAAATATGAAGAAATGTGTATTAATGTTATTTGTCATCCATGTTATTAGACATGAATTTTGATAATTCAAAGTTTTGTGATGTCTCATGTGTTTGTCCATGACAAAAATCTTTAAAAAATATCATCCATACTATCTTTAAAAGTGCCTGAAGTTCCCACACCTGTCCCAGAAGAGGAAGTGCCTATCCCCAAAAAGGTTCCAGCACCACCAGCCAAAGGTACCTGTAAAATTTGTAACAGTATTAAAAAGTTATAAATGTTGTCATTGTTTGTCACTGATATTCCTAAGTATTAGACACTAGTATCAGTATTTAAATTTTGTCATATTTTGTATGTTGTCCATGTTGAGAGCAAAATCTTTAAGAATTCTTATTATCTTTAAAATACCTAAATGATCCCAAATGAATTCCGGAAACCAGACTGATTCCCTCTGCAAAAACAACTCACCGTGTCAAGTGTACATCTTGTCTTTAAAATCTCTTAAAACAAATAAATGCTGACGTTATTTGTCATTAATCTTTGTCAGTCAAGTACAAAATATCCATATTAGTTGTTTAAACTTTTATGAAGTTTGTTCATGTTGACTTGAGTATTTAATACTTAAAAAAAAACCATACTATTTTCAAAGTGCCTAAAGTTCCCAAACCTGTCCCAGAAGAGGAAGTCCCAGTTCCCAAAAAAGTGCCAGCTCCACCAGCCAAAGGTACATCTAATATATATAATAACATGAAAAACACTAATGTCATTCATATTCTTAAATATTAGTGTTGGAATATATTTTGTTGGAATGCATTTCTATGCAACAACTATAGAAGTATTCAGCCAGTAGATGGCAGTGTTTACAAGTTTATGGTATATACTCTCTGTCCTTAACTTCTAAGAAAAGTTTCCTGTTTCCTGTTACAGTTAAGCAGTAAAGCACATGGTGACTGTACACTATATTTGATCTGTAGTGCTATATATAAACAGAATTTCTAACAATTAGACAACGAAAATCGATAGTTCAATGTTTCGTAGTATCATCTGGTGACTTGAGACAAAAATCTTTTTAAAAAAATTAAACTCTTTTTTTAAAAGTGCCTGAAGTGCCCAAACCTGTCCCAGAAGAGAAAGTGCCTGTTCCCAAAAAGCTGCCAGCTCCTCCCACTAAAGGTACAGTTGAAATTTGTAACACAGTGAAAACAAAGTTCACAATACATTTCACAATGATTCTTCTGTTAAGGGTTAAATGCCCAGATTAATACTTCACACTCTTGAGTTGTTTTCTGCATTTGTCAATGGTGAATTGATAACAAAATCTTAAAACAAGAAAATCATATTTTTTTTTTAAGTGCCTGAAGTTCCCATACCAGTCGTAGAAGAAGAAGTGCCTGTTCCTAAAAAGGTACCAGCTCCACCAGCGAAAGGTACATCTAACTTTTGAAAAAATAACATGGAAAGAACTTTAATATTAACATGACTTGTCATCTTGATTCTTGAGCAAAGAAACAAATACTTGTATTTCAAAGTTTTGTGACGTCTTACATGTTTGTCCGTGGTGAGTTGAGCTCAAAATCTTAAAGACAAAAATCTGTCTTTCAATCCCTGAAGTTCCCAAACCTGTTCCAGAAGAGAAAGTGCCTGTTGCTAAAAAAGTGCCAGCTCCACTAGCTAAAGGTACATGTGAAATGTATACGTCTATGAAAAACATAAATGTTGACAATATCTGTGATATTCTTAAATTTTAAGCACTAATATCAGCACGCAGTGTTTTGTGATGCTTTGTATGTTATCCAAGTCTGATCAAAATCTTTTAAAAATGCTTTATTTAAATTTCGTGTTATGTGCGCGAATGTTTCTTCCCTCTTGGAGGTGTTAGGTGCTCTTGCCAAATATTCATTTAATACTCAAAATATCTTGAAAATGAATTAATGTTGGCAGTACTTATCATTAATATTTTAAGTATTAAACACCTACACCAGTACCAATATAAACCATATTTGTTTATATTGATTTGAAATAGAAAATATTTATTCTAAAAAGAAATTCATATTGTCTTTCAAGTCCCTGAAGTTCCCAAAGTGGTGGAGGAAGAGGAAATATTTGAAGTTCCCAAAAAAGTGCCAGCTCCACCAGCGAAAGGTACATCTAATATTTATAACAAAGGACCAATGTTGGCTTTCCTTATCATTCATATGCCTAACGATGAGTCACCAATTCAAAGTTTGTGAAGTCTTACATGCTTGTCCCTAGTGAACTCAGCTCAAAATCTTACAGGAAATACATCTATCTTTCAAATCCCTTCAGTTTCCAAACCTGTTCCTGAAAAACTGCCAGCTCTACCTGTTGAGTGTTGCATAGAATATTTATAGCAGTTGGGGAAAAATGTTGACGTTAGCTGTCATACATCTTCTTAAATATTAAATATAAATTTCTGTTGAAAAATTTGTAGCAGCTTGTATGCTAGCTAGTCCATGCTGATTTGAGATCAAACCTTTAAAAAGGAACCATCTCTTTTTAAAGTGCCTGAAGTTCCCAAACCTGTCCCAGAAGAGAAAGTTCCTGTTCCGAAAAAAGTACCAGCTCCACCAGCCAAAGGTACTTGTGAAACTTGAAACAGTATGAAAGAAATACTCTGTTAATGTTGCTAGTCATGTATCTTCTTCAGTTAAATGTTAAACAACAAAATTAATAGCTTAAAGTTTTACTGTGTCTTGTATGTTTGTCCATGTTGACTTGAGACCAACATCTTTTTTTAAAAAAATCTTCCTATCTTAAAAGTGCCAAAGGTTTCCAAATATGTCCAGGAAGATAAAGTGTCTATTCGGGAAAAAATACTCATTCCATGCTTCAAAAATTTATGATAGTATGAAAAAAATTAATTACCTGTCATCCATATCCTTAAACACTGGACAAAAATCTTGCTAGTTCAAAGTTTTGCGCTATCTTGTATGTTTGTCTGTAATGAGCTGAGCTCTATATCTTAAAGAAAAAAACACCTATCTTTCAAGTCCCTGAAGTTCCCAATCTTGTTCCAGAAGGAAAAGTACCTGAAGTTCCCCACCAGTTAAAGTTTTTTCCCACCTAATTTTTGAAACTGTGTGGGGAAAAATGATATTACCTGTCACTGTTATTCTCCAGTTAAGAGCAGAACAACATCAATAGTTGTGAGAAAATTTGAGGAGGCTGGAATAGAAACAGGAGAAATTTAGACAGAAACCATCCGCAAATAATGGAGAGGCTCAACCGTAACTCAGTCTGAGTTGTGAAAAGCCTAGAAAGTCAGACTCCACTTCAATAAACTCATTAATAAAAGAGAATGGGTGGTTACTTTTGTCGTTTCTGGGATTCATTAATTCTTGCATTAAAGGCCTTCATAATGTCTGTGTGATTCTTGCTTCCTTGATCATGTGAGGCAATACTGGGTTTGACAGTTTTTCAATGTTTTGTAATGTCTTCTACTGTATGTTTCACTTTGGACTTGAGAACAAAAACCTTATAAAAAAAATCATTAAATCTTTTTTTTTCAAGTCCCCGAAATTCCAAAACCTGTTCCAGAAGAGAAAGTGCCAGTTCCCAAAAAGGTGCCGCCTCCACCAGCCAAAGGTACAGATGAAAAAAAGTTGACAATACATACCATTTATATTCTTCAGTTAAGGGTTAAACACAAAGAACAGTAGATTCAGAGTTTTGCATTGTTTTCTACATTTGTCCATGGTGAACTAAGAACAAAACGTTGAAATAAGAAAACCATCTCTTTTTAAAGTGCCTGAAGTTCCCAAAGCTGTCCCAGAAGAGAAAGTGCCTGTTCCTAAAAAAGTGCCACCTCCACCAGCCAAAGGTACATCTATCATTTATAATAGTAAGAGGAAAACATTAAGATTAAAATTTCTTATCATCCATATTGTTCAGTATTAAGCACCAGCCTTGATGGTCCAAAACTGAGCAACGTCTTATATGTTTATTAATGGTGAAATGACCTCAACATCTTAAAGAAAATTTATCTGTCTTTCAAAGTTCCCAAACCTGTCCCAGAAGAGGAAGTACCGGTTCCTAAAAAAGTGCCAGCTCCACCAGCCAAAGGTACATCTAATATATCTAATAGTAGTATGAGAAAAATTAACGTTAACATTACTTGCAATCCTTATTCCTAATCATTAGACACCAATATTGGTAGGTCAAAGTCTTGTGATGTCTTATGTGTTTGTCAATGTTGCCTTGAGACCAAAATCTTTTTAAAAAGTCCTCTATACTATCTTTAAAGTGCCTGAAGTTCCCAAACCTGTCCCAGAAGAGAAAGTGCCTGTTCCCAAAAAAGTGCCACCTCCACCAGCCAAAGGTGCATCTAACATTTAAATAGTTATACCAAAAACATTAACACTGACATTACTTATCATCCTTATTCTTAAGTTGTAGACCCCAATATTGTTACAATAGTTCAAAGTTTTCGGATATCTTATATGTTTGTCCACGGTGAATTGAGCTCAAAATCTTTAAGGAAAAAAAATATCTGTCTTTCAATTCCTGAAGTTCCCAAAGCTGTCCCAGAAGAGGAAGTGCCTGTTCCCAAAAAAGTGCCAGCTCCACCAGGCAAAGGTACGTCTAATATTTTTAGTACTAAGAAAGAACATCAAGATTGATATTGCCTGTCAACTATATTCCTAAGTGTTAAGTATTGCTATAGTAGTTCAAAATTTCCTGGTATTTTATGTTTGTCCATCGTGAGTTTAAGGGGGGGGAATCTATCTTTCAATTGTTGAACTTCCCAAACCTGTCCCAGAAGAGGAAGTAAGTGCCCGTTCCTGAAAAAATGCCACCTCCACTAGCCAAAGACATATTCACTATTTTTAAAACATTACTTCTCTTCCATCTTCTTACGCACTAGGCACCAATATTGGTCATTTGAAGTTTTTTGATGTCTTATGTGTTTGTCCATGTTGACCCAACTCCAGAATATTTATAAAAATATCCTTTGTACTATCTTATAAGTTCCTGAAGTTCCCAAAGCTGTCCTGGAAGAGAAAGTGCCTGTTCCTAAATAGGTGCCAGCTTCACCAGCCAAAAGTATATCTAATTTTTGCTACAGTAATATGGAATCCTTATTCTTAAGCATTAGACACCAATGTTAGTAGGTCTTGTGATGTCTTACATGTTTGTCCATGATGAGTTAAGTTCAACATCTTTAAGAAAAAATATACTGGTAGTTCAGATTTTTGGGATATCTTATATGTTTGTCGATGGTGAATTGAATTCAAATCTTAAAGAAAATCCATCTCTCTTTCAATTCCTGAAGTTCCCAAACCTGTTCTGGAAGAGAAAGTGCCCGTTCCCAAAAAAGTGCCAGCTCCACCAGCCAAAGGTACATCTAATATTTTGAAACTCTGCAGAAAAACCACATTGATTCAAATGCAAGGGAATATGATTGTGTTGTACAAAAGCATGCATGATATGGACAATGTGAAGCTATTTTTCTCTTCCCAAAATTGCAGAATCAGAGATTACCCAATGAAATTGAATCCTGGTAGAATCAGAACAAACAAAAGAAAATGTATTTTTACACAACATGCAATTCAACTTTGGAATTTGGAATCATGAAATGTAGTGCTAGCTACCAGTTTGTCTGGCTTTAAACGAGGGTTGGATCGAGTCTTGGAAGTCAAGGGGGATCAATGGCTATTAGCTCTGATGCACAATGGCTACCTCCAAAGGCCATCTGCTGGGAGACTTATGGGCTTCCTTATGAATTTGAGTAGCCACTGTGAGAACCCATGCTGGACTAGATGAGCTAAGGATCTGATGCATAGATCACTGCTTATGTTCTTATGCTCTTATATTCTTATTGATGTTACCTGTTACTTATATTCTTAAATATTAAGCACCAGTATCAACCATTCAGAATTTTTTGATGTCTTATATGTTTGATCGTCTTAAAAAAAAACCTGTACTATCTTTAAAGTGCCTGGAGTTCCTAAACCTGTTCCAGAAGAGAAAGTGCCTGAAGCTCCCTCAAAAGTGCCAGTTCCTCCAGCCAAAGGTACACCTATCTATATAAATATCGGAATCATTCACCTTGCCGTTGATCTATCATTGCTGTTGCGCCAGAACAAACTCAAAAAAATCCAAAGCTGTTAAAGAATACATCCAATATTGCCCCCATATTGTCAGTGGGCTCATAATTTAAAATACCTGATATGTCCAAGAAAGTCTTCCTTGAAAAGAAGGTTCCCATTACTCTTCATAAAGAAAAAGTTCACCTATGAAAGGTACAATCCTTGCCTGGTTAAAATTTTATTCCACAGTATTAAATTCTATATATATATATATACTTCATTGTCTATATGTCAATAATGTGTATGTCAAATATTTGCAAACCAAAATCCCATGAAGGCATGCTGTATATTTCATGTTGCTTTCTTATTCTTTCATTATAAATCAATGACTATGTAGTCAGTTGCAATCCTCTTGTTCAGAATTCCCTAACCTTTTGGGGTTGACGGCCTGGAGCGGGAGGAGGGGGAAAAGAAAGGATTTTTTTTTTGGGGGGGGTGAACACATCTAGAATTTACTAGGTGACTTTGGGATTGTCACTATTTCACGGGGCTCTTGTTTTAAGAATAAAAGGAGGAGAGACCCAGTCTGAACTCTCAAAGCAAAGTAGAATTTAAAGTTAAATAAAAGTTAAAAAAAGATAGAGGTTTGTATCAAAATTTATGAAATGACATTTGGTATCTAACAAAAACATCGGTGTTTCCTGAATATTTGGCAAAGATTTTTTCATCATAATCTTTCATAATGCCTTCCAGTTTATTTCTGCTGGCTAACAATATTACATGCCTGTTAGGTTCATGTTTTTTTTTTTAGAATAATATATTATAATTATTTATACCTGTGGATTATTTTAAGTTTCACTTTGTTCTGGGTGGTTTTTATGCAGTCTTTGAAATAATGGCAAGTTAATTGTCTTTAAAGTGCCTGTGATAAGAAAGAAGATTGTCCATAAGGAAAAGGTCACTGCTCCTGTTCCTACTGCTGAAGAATATGTTTATGAAGAATATGAGAAGTATGAAACATACAAGGAGGCTGGGGAATACTTGCCAGCAGAAGAAGCTGAAGAATTAGAAGAATATGCAGAAGTGCAAGAAGAACCTGAAGTTGAGTATTATGTGGAAGTTTCAGAAGAGCCTGAAGTTGAGCATTATGAGGAAGCTCCAGAAGAACCAGAAGCTGAAGAGTATAAGGAAACAGTGGAAACAGAAGAATATGAGTATTATGAAGAAGTTCAAGTGATTAAGGAGACAGAAGAATATGAGGAAGTATATGAGGTTCCACCAGCCATAGGTACATCAATTCTTTTATTTGTCGTTCCTTGACTAGACTGTCTTTAAATCTTTTCCTTCCACCAACCTGCGTTTACTGATTGTACATGGAAGGTTCCATGTGAGAATGTAGATCAAACCAACTATCCTGTTATTACTGGGAATTTTCAAGAGAAAATATGGTTATATAGTTATTTATGTATCACATTTAGAAACCGCGTATCTCTCTCATAGAGGGAGTGTACAAATCAATTGTATTATGCAGAGAGCTTTCATAAGCAAGGAAGAGAATTGAGTAAGGAGAAGATAATAAATATTTTTCCCCCTTCCCTCTCCCCAAATCACTGCAATATGCTCACTTTAGAAGAAGTTGTATTTAGGATCAATTTCCTTTATGGCTCGCAAATATGTTCACTAGCAAAGCTTAATGTTATAGAAATTATTCAAAATAAGTTTATTAGAGCCATACTGATGGTACCTAAAAGTATCAAAAATGCCATCCTATGGGTAGAAATAGGTATGGTTTCATTAGAAGCTAGAGCATGGTTCCTTCTTCTTACCTTTTGGCTAAAGTTGATGCCTGTGGGTTTAGCCCCATTAGCCCCATTAGTATTTATAGACCATTTTAAATCGTCATGGGGAAAAAAAAGCCCTAGATAAAATTAAATCGCTGGGCTTTTCTATGGAAAGTCTGTGTTCATTAGGATTTGATAATGCTAGAACTGCCTTGAAACAACGAATCTGGGATATTGACCTTCAAACAAACCTAAGTAAGGTGGCACATTCCAACATTTGTCACTTACTTCCAGCTTCTTATCTATTTTCCATTACAATTTTGAAATTTTGTAAAGCTTTCACCTTAGCCAGGCTGGATGCATTACCCTCGGCAGTCCTTTTTGGACGGTTTAAGGGCATTCCTATGCACCTTCGGTTGTGTCCATGTGGCGATGGCTCTATAGAAACCCTAAGCCATATGCTGCTTCATTGTTCTCTATATAATGACTCTAGACAGATTCTTATATATCCAATATTGAAGAAATTTCCAGGCAGGGGATATGAATTTTATTTGAAGTTGCTACTTTCAGATAAGGATCCGAAAATATCAATTCAGGTTGCCCAATTTTGTGCCACCATTTGCACAATACGTCGCACCACTATTAAGGGGGTTTTACTTTGAGAATTTTGGATTATATTATATTGATTGTTTGGTGGTTTTATATCTTGTAAATATGGAAGTAAGATTGTTACTGTTGTTATACATTTTGATTGTGTCTGGCCTTATGGCTGTAATAAACAGATTGCAGGATCAATTTCATAACTCAAATCACTCCTTTAACAAAATGATAGTTACATGATTTCCCCTTTTTCTCCCCATCCCCCCCCCTTTTGTACCTTTGAGTTAGTCTCAACTCATGGTGACTAAATGCACTAGTCTGCTGATTTACTGGCAACATGTTTTTGGAAGTGTTTTGCCCTTGCCTTCTTCCACGAATTAAGGAGAGTGTGACCTAAAGTTGGCTTTGATGCCTAAGGCAGGATAAAAACTTAGTATTCCTTGCTTCTAGTCCAATGCCTTATATTTTAGAAAACCAGTTTCGTTCAGTGCCTCCTGAAAATTTCATTTGACTTCTTTGTAAATAATTAGTACTCCTGTCTAAAATGTTTCTCAAGTACAAGAGATGCCTAACACAAGCATTCCTAAAGTATAAGTCCAAATGATTGTACCTAGGAGAGAAAGATAGATAAATTATTATCATAGTTTGTTCTGGAACCCTGAGTCCTCATGTTTCTTTATTAAAGGATCATATTGGTTATATTTTCTTTTTCATTAGCATTCTTGATAAAAGCTAGGCCAATTAGTTTAATTAGTTAAGGCTGAGGAATTAACTAGGTTTCCCTACTACCATCATCATTCATCTCAGAAGATTCATGGTGTTTGAGAATTTGTACTAAATACATATCTGAGGAATAGAAAAATCATAGAAGGGGAAAAATTGAGAACATAAGTTTGAACCCCAAAATTTTGGCTCAAGACCAGAAGGCATTTCCACATGTGCTGGAGCAGTGCAACTTTAAAATGTGTGGACTTCAACTCCACACATATTAAAGTTTCTGAGGTTGAGACACTGTGCCTAAGAGTTGTCTAATTGTCTGCAGTCCCATTCCTCCCTTCCTGTCCAATCCTCAATTGTTTTAAGAAATTTTTATTTTGTGATTGAATGATTGCCCACTAGGACTTTCTCTTTTTTGTTTCTCCTTAAGACCTGAATGTAAGCTACTAAATTTGTTCTTGTTTATTGTTGACTAATCCCTAATTCAATGGCTGAATAAATACTTAAAAAAGAAATTCATCTTTTTAAAGTGCCTGAAGTTCGGAAGCCAGTCCCAAAAGGAAAAGTACCAACTGCTGTTCCTAAAAAAGAAGTGGCACCTCCACCTAAAGGTAGTTTTTTTCTTCAGCTAGCATTATGAAATAAATTCTGACTCGATTGCTGGTATTCTACATCTTCTCTCTTTGCTTTGTATGTATTGATTATGTCGAATTATGTGCTCATTACTGTGAACTTGTGTTCTATTCTTTCCTCATTATTAAGTAACATCAATATACAAATCAATATACAAATCAATAACAAAAAATTATATCTGTATCTTTAAAGTGCCTGAAGTGCCCAAGAAAGCTGTTCCTGAGGAGAAGGTGCCTAAGCCTGTTCCAAAAAGAAAAGAGCCTTTACCACCTAAAGGTACATTTAATACTGAGGAGAAAGAAGATTAAAATCTTGTTTTTATTTTCATCTGTTTGGTGTTAATGATATTGTCCTAGTTTTTGTTTCTGTGTGGACATTATTCTCCCAGGCCTTGAGTAAGGGTTGTTGGTGGCCCCTTTGTTGGATGTCAGTTGTTGGTGAGATGATTTGGGGTTCCCCGAGTTCACCATTTTTGTTCTTCTTCCTTTGTGATATCTGATTGTATTGTTGGTTTGTTTCAGTTGTACTGTTTTTGTATTGTTTTGGCACATTGGCACATTGTGACAAAGATTCATGATTGAAATCCTAATTTAAATGTGAAGTATCTTATCAAACAAAGCAGTGCTAGCAGCCATCATGTGATCAGCAATATACTAATTCATTTTTGGTTGCAAAATTAATTGCTTCGCCTGCTAGTCTTTGCATTTTCAAAAGAAAAGTGAAATCATGGCTCTTCTTTTTTGTTCCCTTCTGGGTTATTTTTTTTTTTTTACTATTGTTGTTCTTTTATGCTGTTTTTGTGTTTTTTCCTCTTTTGTCCTTTGTTTTTAAAAGTTTGAACAATGGTAAACCACCCTGAGACACTAGTAGTCAGGCAGCATATAAATTTAATAAATTATTATTATTCTTATAGACATAGAATGCAAATAATTAACGAATTATCTTTCTGAGAGTTTTAGTTTGAGCTTTATTTATCATGGATTACATGTCTTCTTATCTGTTGTTTGAATGTTGTCTTTCTAATCTGTCATTTGTGAGCATCATCTTGACATTTCTCAAATCTACTGATATCTTTAAAGTGCATGAATTGGAAGAGGAAGCTCTTCCAGAAGAAAAGATACCAACTGGCATTCCTGCAAAAGACAAAGCTCCTCCAGCTAAAGGTACATCAATTCCTATACAAATTTCTCAAGCAATCAATCCTTGTTAACGTGTGTTCTTGGTCTTTTCTTTCCTGCCCCCTTCCCTGTTTGTCTATTGTTTTATGTTTGTCTATATACTCAAAAAGAAACTAATATCTTTGATGTGTCTCCAGTGGCCAAGAAAGATATGCTAGAAAAGAAGAAACCTATTCCTAAGGAAGAAGTATCGCTCATCCAAGGTAACATCTTCAAGCTGCAAATGGAATAACAATTGATGACTCTCCATTTCCCTCTATTAATCTCTTTTAGAATCAAAGATTTAATGGAAGATGGATTGATTCATTGCATTTTTTAAAAGGCTGTGCAATTTTATAGAATAATCAAAGGAGATATAATTCAGTACAGAGAATCTAATAATCCCATTAGACTGGGCCAGTGGTGGGATTCAGCCAGTTCGCACCAGTTCGGCAGAACTGGTAGCTAATTTTTTGTTGCCCAGGCCCAGAATGGACTTCCAGAAGCGGCATCCACACAGAGAACCGGTTGTTCACATATTTGAATCCCACCACTGGACTGGGCGCTTCCATAGTTACGGAAGGCAGCACCTGCAGTCAATGATAACTCTCTATAGATTGATCACAATTTACTTTGAGAGAACTGAATAAAAATTATAACAGATCCCTCAGGGCCATTTTTAGGGAGAAAATATCTATCTTCTAAGTGGTTAGTCTGAAGTTAAATGCATCTTGTCAATTAACGTGAGGAAATTATCATCAGTCTTATAGCCATGCTGGCATGGGATGATGTAGATTGTAGTAGGACAGTACTAGAAGGAAACAGTTTGAGGAAAATTGCCCAAGAAAGTACAATTAGGTTTGCAGATTGACAGTATAGTATATTTGTCTATCATTCCAGGCCATCAAATATGAAAGAATTGGCTGACCTAAAATCAAAACCACAATATTTATCATTAATTTTTGCATGGGAAAAAAATATAAGGAAAAATACAGGACCAGTGAAATATGTATGTTGTTGTAACTGTCTGTCTGTTATTTGCATTAACCTCTTATTTTAAAAAAAATACTAATATCTTTAAAGCACCTGAGATTCAAGAGAAGAAGATTCCTCAAAAAATAATTTCTATTACACGGACTCCTAAAGTACAGGAACTTCCAGCATCCAAAGGTATATCAGCTCTTCATGAACATAATCATAAAATAAATGAATTTCAAGGCAATTTAATCAAGCTATCATCATAGTTCTTTATCATATATTTCTTAATTTTATGTTTGATTGTCATAAATTGTTAACATTGTCTGTTTTTTTGTTTTTTTACAATAAAAAAACTCTTGCAGAAATTAATTTCTTTAAAAGAACTCTGTGATATGAAAGGTTGAAATATTTATTACAGTCAAAGACCAGTAAAACTCTGTGATATCAAAAAGAGAGAGAGAAAATTCTTAACTACGGAAGAGAATTCACTTATTGAAAGGCTGAATCTGAATAAATCTGTTGCAAGCACATCTAACTTGTGATCCAGTATTTTTATAGGGGAGCAAATTATTTAATCTAAAAACTGACCTGCTCCCGAAATTATGAACAAATCTGAGTCTTAACATAGAATGCCAGATCTTTTTGTTCATAGTCCTTTGCATTCTTTTTCTCCAAAAATGTTCAAAGTATGAGTTGTATGTCCAAAGAAAGCTAATATTTTTAAGTGGCAGAAACCTATGAGGAATACTTCCTAGAAGAAAAAGAAGAAAGAGTTCCAGATATCATTTCTGGGAAAGAAGAGATTCTGTCTTTCAAAGGTATATAATCTCTCCAAAGAATACACAGAGCAACAATATCACCAAGCTATTGAAAATATACCATTATTTTATCTGTACAGTTTCATGCTGCCATTTGCATTTTGTGTTTTACAAATTCTTACAAGAGTTCATTTTATTTAAAGTGTCCAAGGTATCCAGAAAAGGAATGGCAGAAGAGAAGATGCCTGTTGCAAAAGTTGAAAAATCAGAGACGGTTTCTCTATATAAAAAAGGAGAATCCGCTGCTGAAATTAAAATAGCACAACCTCAAATATCAGAAGAGAAGAAATTTGTTGGTAAACCTCCCAAACCAGAATCCATCATTAAACCTAAACTAGCAGAGCCTCAGGTACCAGAACAAAAGATAACCGTTTCTAAATCTAGAAAACAAGAACTTACTGAACAGCTAGAAGTAGTAGAGAAAGTTCCAGAGAAGAAGGCAGCCCTTACTAAGCCTAGAAAACCCCAAATTGTAGAACTCGAAGTTCCAGGAGAAATAACTGAACCTCAGCTGCCACAAAGGGAAATAGCAGTTGCTAAACCTAGAAAAGCTGAGCCCCCTGCAGAGCAGAAAATGGTGGAGTCTCAGGTGCCTGAACAGAAGATAACTCCCACAGAACCTAGGAAACCAGAGCATGTTGGGGTTCCTGAAATACTCAAGGCTGAAGTGGAAGAACCGAAGGAAACAATTGCTAAACCTCCCAAACCAGAATTTATGGTGACACCTGAAATCACAAAACTTGTGCCAGGAAAAACAGCAGTCATTACTAAACCTAAAAAATCAGAGACGATTGCAGTAGATAAAACTGTGGAATCTAAACAGAAGGTTGTAGTTGCCAGACGAAAAATATCAGAACCTGTGGTGGTGCCGGAAGAGGTAGAGTTCAAGAAGGAGAAGGAGGAGGAGGAGGAGGAGGAGGAAGAAGGAAAAGAAATTACTGTTGCTAAAGCCCCCAAACCAGAATATGAGGTGATATCTGAAATCGTAGAACACATACCAGAAAAAACGATAGTAATTACTAAACCTAAAAAAACAGAGACTATTACAGTAGATAAAACTGTGGAATTTAAACCCAAGATTAAAATTGCCAAACCGAGAAAACCAGAATCCGCAGTGGTGCCAGAAGCAATAGAGTTCAACAAGGGAGAGGAGGAGGAAAAAGAAAAAGAAGAAGAAAAAGAAATTACTATTGCTAAACTTTCCAAACCAGAACTTATAGCATTACCTGAAACCCCAGAACCCATACAAGGAAAAAAGGTAGTAATTACTAAACCGAAAAAATCAGAGACTATTGCAATAGATAAAACTGTGGGATCCAAAAAGAAAATTGTGGTTGCCAGACGAAAAAAATCAGAACCTGCAGTGGTGCCGGAAGCAATAGATTTCAGGAAGGAGGAGGAGGAGGAGGAGGAGGGGGAGGAGGAGGAAGAAGAAGAAAAAGACATTACTACTGTTAAAGTCCCCAAACCAGAACCTGTGGTGATACCTGAAATCATAGAACACATACCAGAAAAAACATTTGTAATTACAAAACCTAAAAAAACAGAGACTATTACAGTAGATAAAATTGTGGACTCTAAACAGAAGATTAAGATTGCCAAACCAAGAAAACCAGAATCCGCAGTGGTGCCAGAAGCAATAGAGTTCAAGAAGGGAGAGGAGGAGGAGGAGGAGGAAGAAGAAAAAGAAATTACTATTGCTAAACCCCCCAAACCAGAACTTATGCCTATATCCGAAACCCCAGAACCCATACAAGGAAAAAAGGTAGTAATTACTAAACCTAAAAAACCAGAGACTATTGCAATAGATAAAACTATGGAATCCAAAAAGAAAATTGTGGTTGCCAGACAAAAAAAACCAGAACCTGCAGTGGTGCCGGAAGCAATAGATTTCAAGAAGGAGGAGGAGGGGGAGCAGGAGGAGGAGGAGGAGGAAAGAGAAGAAATTACTATTGCTAAAGCCCCCAAACCAGAACCTGTGGTGATAGCTGAAATCACAGAACGTGTACCAGAAAAAACATTAGTAATTACTAAACTTAAAAAAACAGAGACTATTGCGGTAGATAAAGCTGTGGAATCTGAACAGAACTTTATGGTGGCCAGACTCAAAAAAACAGAATCCGCAATGGTGCCAGAAGCAATAGAGTTCAAGAAGGAAGAGGAGGAGGAGGAGGTGGAGGAGGAGGAGGAGGAAGAAGAAGAAGAAAAACAAATTGCTATTGCTAAACCCCCCAAACGAGAACTTATAGCTATGTCCGAAACCCCAGAACCCATACAAGGAAAAAAGGTAGTAATTACTAAACCTAAAAAACCAGAGACTATTGCAATAGATAAAACTATGGAATCCAAAAAGAAAATTGTGGTTGCCAGACGAAAAAAAACAGAACCTGCAGTGGTGCCGGAAGCAATAGATTTCAAGAAGGAGGAGGAGGGGGAGGAGGAGGAGGAGGAGGAAGAAGAAGAAAAAGACATTACTACTATTAAAGTCCCCAAACCAGAACCTGTGGTGATACCTGAAATCATAGAACACATACCAGAAAAAACATTTGTAATTACAAAACCTAAAAAAACAGAGACTATTACAGTAGATAAAATTGTGGAATCTAAACCGAAGATTAAGATTGCCAAACTGAGAAAACCAGAATCTGCAGTGGTGCCAGAAGCAATAGAGTTCAACAAGGGAGAGGAGAAGGACGAAGAACAACAAGAAGAAAAAGAAATTACTATTGCTAAACCCCCCAAACCAGAACTTATAGCATTACCTGAAACCACAGAATACATATCAGGAAAAAAGGTAGTAATTACTAAACCGAAAAAACCAGAGACTATTGCAATAGATAAAACTGTGGGATCCAAAAAGAAAATTGTGGTTGCCAGACGAAAAAAACCAGAACCTGCAGTAGTGCCGGAAGCAATAGATTTCAGGGAGGAGGAGGGGGAGGAGGAGGAGGAGGAGGAAGAAGAAGAAAAAGACATTACTACTGTTAAAGTCCCCAAACCAGAACCTGTGGTGATACCTGAAATCATAGAACACATATCAGAAAAAACATTTGTAATTACAAAACCTAAAAAACCAGATACTATTACAGTAGATAAAACTGTGGACTCTAAACAGAAGATTAAGATTGCCAAACCAAGAAAACCAGAATCCACAGTGGTGCCAGAAGCAATAGAGTTCAAGAAGGGCGAGGAGGAGGAGGAGGACGAAGAAAAAGAAGAAGAAAAAGAAATTACTATTGCTAAATCCCCCAAACCAGAACTTATGCCTATATCCGAAACCCCAGAACCCATACAAGGAAAAAAGATAGTAATTACTAAACCGAAAAAATCAGAGACTATTGCAATAGATAAAACTATGGAATCCAAAAAGAAAATTGTGGTTGCCAGAAGAAAAAAACCAGAACCTGCAGTGGTGCCAGAAGCAATAGATTTCAAGAAAGAGGAAGGGGAGAAGGAGGAGGAGGAGGAAAGAGAAGAAATTACTATTGCTAAAGCCCCCAAACCAGAACCTGTGGTGATAGCTGAAATCACAGAACGTGTACCAGAAAAAACATTAGTAATTACTAAACTTAAAAAAACAGAGACTATTGCGGTAGATAAAGCTGTGGAATCTGAACAGAACTTTATGGTGGCCAGACTCAAAAAAACAGAATCCGCAATGGTGCCAGAAGCAATAGAGTTCAAGAAGGAAGAGGAGGAGGAGGAGGTGGAGGAGGAGGAGGAGGAAGAAGAAGAAGAAAAACAAATTGCTATTGCTAAACCCCCCAAACGAGAACTTATAGCTATGTCCGAAACCCCAGAACCCATACAAGGAAAAAAGGTAGTAATTACTAAACCTAAAAAACCAGAGACTATTGCAATAGATAAAACTATGGAATCCAAAAAGAAAATTGTGGTTGCCAGACGAAAAAAACCAGAACCTGCAGTGGTGCCGGAAGCAATAGATTTCAAGAAAGAGGAAGGGGAGAAGGAGGAGGAGGAGGAAAGAGAAGAAATTACTATTGCTAAAGCCCCCAAACCAGAACCTGTGGTGATAGCTGAAATCACAGAACGTGTACCAGAAAAAACATTAGTAATTACTAAACTTAAAAAAACAGAGACTATTGCGGTAGATAAAGCTGTGGAATCTGAACAGAACTTTATGGTGGCCAGACTCAAAAAAACAGAATCCGCAATGGTGCCAGAAGCAATAGAGTTCAAGAAGGAAGAGGAGGAGGAGGAGGAGGAAGAGGAAGAAGAAATTGCTGCTGCTAAACTCCACAAACCAGAATCTGTGGTGAAACATGAAAAAGTTGAACCTCAAGTGTTTGAAAAGGAGAAAACTATGATTAAACCTAAAAAACCCATTACACCAAAAACATTAAAAGCGGAAGAAGAAAAACTAGAATCTGCCAAACCTGAAGCTATTGCAGTAGTTGAATCGGTAAAGCAACAAAAAAGAGAAGAAGAGAAGAGAACTCTTGCTAAACTCCCCAAAACTGAACATATGATTACACGTGAAACAGTAGATCACTCAGAGCTAGAAAAGAAGATAGCTGTTGCTAAAGTTAAGACACCTGAGCCTATTATCATCCCCAAAAAAGTGGAACCCCAAGTGCCCAAACAAAAGATAACTGCAACCAAGCCTAGAAAACCAGAATCCTTTGTGCTGACTGAGGCAGTTGAGCTTGAAGCAGTAGAAGAAAAGATAGCTATAGCACAACCTCAGGAATTAGAACATGTGGCCCTTGAACCAGTAGAACTTCCAAAACATGAAAAAAAGAAACAAATCATGAAATCCAAGAAAACTATTACGGAGCCTAAAGAAGTAGAACAAAAAATGGAAGGAATAAAATTAGCTGTTGCCAAACCCCGAAAACCAGAACCCCTTGGACTGCCTGAATCATTGGTGATTAAGGTGGAAGAGGAGGAGGCAGCCATTTCTGAACCCCCAAAATCTGAGCATTATGAGTTGCTTGAAAGAGAACTTCTGGTACCTGAAGGGAGGAAAAGTATAGCTAAACCTGAAACAACCATTAAAATGTCTAAAACATTAGTAGAAGAAGAAAAGATTGCTGTTTCCCAGCTCAGGAAACCAGAAGTCTTTGTGGTATCAGAAATAATGCAGTTAGAAGAAGAGGAAGAAGAAGTAGAAGAAAAAGAATTGCCTCAAAAATTAGAAGAAAAGGTTATTGTTGCTAAACCTAAAAAAAGAGAAACTGAAACCATACAACCTTCGTCAATAAAAGGTAGATGTTATCTTCAAAAACAAAATATACTCTTATCTTAATAATTGTTTGTCTAGTTTTGTGTGGAAGAAATGTGTCCTTGAAAATATGTTTTTATATCTGTACAAATTCCTTGTCTTACAACTTGGAACTGTGAATATGTGCAAGTCATGTCAAATTCAGTGTCAAATCTTGTTGTCTCTTGTTGTCTTGTTGATCATTATTGGTGTGATATCTTTTTCCATGTATGTAATTTTCATCATCTAATATATTTTAAATATCTGATATATACAAGATATAGATGTTATCTTCAAAAGCAAAATATACTCTTATCTTCATAAATGTTTGTCTAGTTTTGTATGGAAGAAATGTCTCCTTTAAAATATGTTTTTGTATCTGTACACATTCCTTGTCTAATAATATGGAACTGTAAATATGTGAAAGTCATGTCAAATTTAGTGTCAAATCTTGTTGTCTCTTGTTGTCTTGTTGATAATTATTGATGTGTATCTTTTTTTTCCATTTATGTAATTAACACCATCTAATATATTTTAAATATCTGATATATAGAAGAAAACTGCAAAATAATGTTTAGGGCTGAGGAGCAGTGGAGATAATCTTACAACAGGGATATTGCAGATCTTTTGAAATCTTTCATATTTTCAGTTGAGTTTAGTCATGTCCATCAAACAATAGAGAAACATCCAAAGTCTCAACTGAGAACATATTTGCTTATGTAAATGGATTGCCCAGGATGAATGAGCTGCAACTTGATATTTTTATCTCAATTCCTTAGTTACTTAAAATATTTATTATATTTGTCACCTGACCATACAGCATTTGGTCATAGCTCAACTCTTGAAGATATTTTCAGGGATGACTTGTTCATGATAATGAGAAGTATCCTGAATGTCTCTTCATGCGATTTTACTACCAGTATTCTTGACTTTCTGTCTTTGTATCAATTTTTGTCTGTTTGAACAAGAAATCTTTTCTTTATGCTGTGTGAAAACTATCTGAAATTCTTTAAACTAAAACATACTGATATCTTTAAAGTTCCTGAGGTGCCCAAGAAAGTTGTGCTGGAGGAGAAAGTAATTGTTGCTGTGCCTAAAAAACCAGAGCCACCATCTCCTGCTAAAGGTACATCTCACGCCTAATGTCATTCTGAGAAAACTGTGTCGTATTTTCCCCTCACTCTTGAAAAATCAGTTTTTCTTTTATACTTCTATAACTTTATTTTTTTTTAAATCTAAAATCTTGGAGTAAGTATTAAAACAATGCTAAGAGTTATCAATACGTAAGTCCATTTTCTAATTCCTTTTCACCTACATTTTAATATACTGAAATGTAACAGAAAATAATACTATTTCTTTAAAGTGCCTGAAGTGCCCAAGAAAGCAGTCCCAGAAGAGAAGGTACCAGCTGCTGTTCCAGAAGCACCTCCAGCCAAAGGTACATCTTATTAAAACAACCCAGATGGATAGTTTCTATTTGTTTTATAAAGGTGCATTGCTACTTTATATTTTATAGATGATTGTTTCTGAGCCATGTTAATGGCATATAAAAACAGAACGTTCTGCCTCTTCGCCTGTCTTACAAAACCATTGATATTTGAGCTAATGACTTCAGTTTGTTCAGGATTTATAGCACTGTTTGAATATAAATTTTCTAAGGATGTGCACAATAAATAAATTAAGCTTATATATGACTGTTGCATACAAGTGAAGAGACTAACACAATTAATGTTTTTCTAAGAAGAAGCTCCATTCAAGTCAATGGAATTTACTTTGGAATAGGCATTTATAAGATTACATTATATAATGTTATGCATAACAGTATAAAACCTGGAGAAATGTCATGTTATTCACTGCCTGACAATGGAATAAGATGGCATTCAGTCCCAGTTGGTTCACCCTAGGGAGAATCTGATTGATTGTAATTTAAGATTCCTTGTTCAGATTTTTGTCAAGAGCCATCAGCCATGAGACTGAGATTTCATGGAAATTACATTAATAAATACATAAACGGACTGATGCATCGCAGTTAAGATATTTGTCTCCCCTACTTTGCTCTTACTATGAGCAAATAGGAAGAAGCATTTAAACTATATGTTGGGTAGTGTGTTTTGGCATGCTTATACTTATTTTATTAGACATGCATCCTCCTATGTTCAAAGAGAGCTTAAACAAAGTGAACAAAACCCGAAGCCTTCACCATGGCATTCATTATGTATATGTTTACCACCGCAGCCATCATTTGATTATATTGTGTGTTATCCCCCCACTTTCATTTCTAAAACGTTCTGTGCGAAGCTCATATGTGGGCACTGTCCCAGCAAACTGTCAAGTTTTGCTCTGTAAGCTTTGGAAACCTCCTGGGCGGCTATGGGGTGGAGTGGGAATCAGCTGCTTCCAGTTCCGTCAGTGGAAACTGCTTTTGTGAGTGAAAGCAGGCTGTTAACTCTAGCCTTGTGTATATGCCACAGTTGATGCCACAAAGAGTAATAACAGCTCATACCCTTCCTTTAATAGTGCCCGAAGTACGAAAGAAACCCATTCCAGAAGAAAAACCTGTGCCTAAAAAACCAGAGGCACCGCCAGCTAAAGGTACCTACTTTACTATGGGTCTCCCCTTACTGCGCACTTTACTATTGGACCTTAATTTCTGTTGTATTTTTTTCATTACGCTGTAAGTATCTCGTGTGTGGTAAATTCATTTTATTAAAATGAGGCATGACTGGTGATTTATTGTGATCATTTTGAGTGACAGGGTTCAGCATATGGTAATGTTTGGGATGTATAACGTGGACATCCGCTAATATTTTCCAGTGCCCGAGGTGCTGAAGAAACCTGTTCCCAAAGAAAAAGTTCCAGTTGCAGAGCCCAAGGAACCAGAAGCTCCACCTGCTAAAGGTATGTGGTGTCGTCAAGATGCCAAGTAATGCTACACATTTACAGCAAAATCTTTCAGGTTATTATATTGCAGGTAGAATATATGGAAATAGGTTTGTCTAAAAATCAGAAACATGAATAATTTTTTTTTTGGGGGGGGAGTGTTGTTATTTTTTGGCACTTACATTCTTTAAGTCATTTCCAAAGTACTTGTACTAAAAGTATTTTAATATTTTGAAGTGCCTGAAGTGCCAAAGAAGGTTGTCCCTGAAAAGAAAGTACCAACGAAGGTGCCTAAGAAACCAGAAGCTCCACCTGCCAAAGGTATGTATTGTTAAGAAGTGTTAATGTTTTATACTATTTTCTTGAGGGAGAATGGGCAGACCTGAGTTGTTAGTGTGTACGTTTTTAGGAATCCATTGCAAGCCATGATGGATCATTTGTGTCGTAGCATCCTGGTGCAAATGAGAGAAATTATGCAATTTGCTTTATAGTGGCATAATACACACATAGATTCTGCCACCCAGTTCATTTGCACAATGTCTCATTTCTTCCCCTGCCCTATTCGGTATGCATCATCAATTCTGTTTTGTACTATTGATCTGTTTTTTTAAAAAAAAAACACGCTTTTTTTCCCTGTTGATTATAATTTTCCTGAGTCTCTGCCGCGAGTCCATATCTATGATTTTTTTTCTACTTATTTTTGCATGATGAACATCTTTATGCATCATCTCGTGTTTTTGTCTTTAAAATTCAAAGCCTTAAATTGCCTTGTTATCTTTAAAGTTCCTGAGATTCCAAAGGAAGTGGTCCCTGAAGAGGAATTCCAGGTTCCTGAGATCAAAAAGCCAGAGCCGCCTCCTGCCAAAGGTACGGATCTTTCAGCATTTTTTTTTTATTTTCTAAAATCCAAAGTATTATTACAAATAAAAGGGACACCAGAGGTTTGTGCATTGCTTTGCTGCATGAATTAAATTACATTAAAAGATTAACTTAAAAAATAAAGCCAGAGGTGACATGTAGCCTGGTGAGTAAATTAAGTGACATTTCTGGGGACCACTTGAGTCAGAATTTATGAGGTCGCGCTACTTTGATGAGATTTGATTCAGTCTTCGGCATAGTCTTCTTATAAAGGTTTTTTTTTTTTTTTTTTTTTTTTACTATTCTCCACTCTTTGCAAGGTGCCCAAAGTGTTTGATGCCTGGCAGCTTTAGAAATTGACTGAATAAATAAATAAGCATCCTATGAATAAATTCTGTGTTCCCTTTAAAAAGCAAACATAACATTCATTACGCTTCTTTTTCCATTACTTCATATGTATGAATAACGTAGACTCTGCCTTATTACAAATATTAATATGACTACCTATACGGTATTGGAAATTACAACAGGTATTTGATGATTGATTGACTGCATTTATGCATATATTAGTTTTTTTTTCTTTTCCAATGTCCTTGCACATATAAATAACTAAGAGACTTCTTTTCAAAACTGGGAATACAATCTGTGTAATATCTTTGAAGTTCCAGAGGTGCCAAAGAAAGTCATCCCAGAGGAAAAAGTACCTGTGAAAAAGCCTGAATCTCTCGCCCCCAAATATATGTATTAGCATATATTACTTGCATCTTCAAGGATTACATTAATATTTTAATGCAGAGGTCCCCAACCATTGGTCCGTGGACCGGCACTGGGCCATGGCATGCCAGAAACTGGGCCATTCAAATCCATGGGATGCAGGCAATAGACAAAACCATGCCCCCTCCGGTCCACGGAAAAACCTCTCCTCACAGAACTGGTCCCTGGTGCCTAAAAGGTTGGGGGCATCTGTTTTAATGTCATTCCTTTCCGAGATTCCCTATTATTTGACCACCATCAAAATGTTCAGTGGCAATTCAGTTCTTATTCTGCAGATATATTATCAGGAATTCTGCATCATCTCATGTTTTTGTCCAAACTTTTTTAAAAAAATCTTTTTTCTTGAGGTGGTGTTTCTCTCTTTTTACGTTTATTAATTCTGTCCATTGTATTCCAAAGTGCCAGAGGTTCCCAAGAAAGTTATCCCAGAAAAGGAACCAGTTGAACCAGAAGCTCCACCTGCTAAAGGTAAGTGTTATTTTAAATGAATAATTAACAATAATATTAAGTATTTTAAAGCAAACTCTTTCACATTTTAATAGTTTATGAATATAATGTGGAAATATATTTGACTAAAAATGAGAAAAAATGAAAAATGGGCAGGTGGCTTTATTTTTGTTACTTTGTTGGCACCTGCATCCATCAAGTCATTTCCAAAATACTTACACTAAAATTATATTAATATTTTGAAGTGCCGGAAGTGCCAAAGAAAGTTGTCCCTGAAAAGAAAGTACCAGCTAAGGTGCCTAAGAAACCAGAAGTTCCACCCGCCAAAGGTATGAATTGTTAATAATTGTTAACAATAATTAATATTTGATACTATTTCTTGAGAAGGAATGAGCAGGTGTGGGCATTATTATGTGTGTATTTCTGGGAATCTGTTTCCAGCCATGATGGCATCATCTTTATCATGGTGCTAATTAAAGAAATTATGTAATGATGTCATCATGTCCTCCCTTCCCCAATCCAGCAGCTATTTGTATTTTTTGTGTGTTTTGTACTGTTGATCTATTTTAAAAAAACCCTGCACTTCTGTGAATTATGTCAATATCATTCTGGTTCTCTTCCATGAGTCCATATTTATAAACATTGCATTTAATTAATTTTTGTATGAATAACATCTCGTTCAGATTATTAAAATTCAAAGTAAAAGGCCTTTTTATCTTTAAAGTGCCTGAGGAAGTGGTCCCTGAAGAGGAAGTCCCAGTTCCTGAGATCAAAAAGCCAGAGCCACCTCCTGCCAAAGGTACAAATTGGGATTTGGACCATCATACAGGAAGGGTAGGCCATGAATTTTTGGTCAAGGGGCATATTTAGAAGTTTAAATTCCTTTCTGAGTGCTCTCCTACAATGGCTTCCGTGGACTAGAGCAGGGATCCTCAACCTTGGCAACCTTGGCTGAGGAATTCTGGGAGTTGAAGTCCACAAGTCTTAAAGTTGCCAAGGTTGAGGACTAACCTGGATTAGAGGACTAACTGATGCAAACAGTGGATACCAGAAGGCAAAGGGAGTCCTAAACATCCATGTACCAAAAAAAAAAAAAAAGTTGAAGAAATTGTTCCTTGTTACTCTCACTCATTCTCTTCCCTCCCCCCTCCCCCCAAAATAAAGCTCTTTAAAATCCCAACGTACATTAAGGAAAATTGTACAGCTGGATATGCTATTCAGGTAAAGCACTGTTTCTAAGACATTCCTGTTCCAGCATTTTTATTTTCTAGGAATATATGGATAACCCCGTAGGGCCCAGAAGAATTCCTCTAAATAAAAATGATGCTAGAGATTCATGATTGCTTTTACAGCATGACAGCTTCCCTGTTAATTAGGCTTCTGTAGACTTTTTGGGTTGGGGGTTGTTGTTGTTTTTTGCAGATTTAAGTAATCGAACCATCTGAAAATAATATATTATCTTTAAAGTTCCAGAAGTGCCAAAGAAAATCATCCCAGAAGAAAAAGTTCCTGTGAAAAAGCCGGAACCTCCAGCCCCCAAAGGTATATGTTAGTGATATTAGACCAAAAAGAAAAGAAAAGAAATGTGAATTGAGTGTTTAGTGATTTTGTTTTATTCAAAACAAAAACGTTCGAAAACTAATTCTAACTATCCTATTTTAAAGTGCCAGAAGTTCCCAAGAAAGTTGTTCCAGAAAAGAAAGCAGCTGTACCAGAGGCTCCACCTCCTAAAGGTATTTGCCACCCTTATTTTAAAACACGGCATTCATTCTTTCTTCTTCCAATGAATGTGAGCAGTAGTTGTATAATTTGGCAGGGATAGCTAAGATCTGTAGAAAGAGAAAAATACGTGAACATTATGAAAATTCAGATTAATATGTAAGAGGCAACCTCTTCATTTCTTGTTTATGTGAACACCAATTCTTCATAGAACAGAAAGACTAAGAAATGAGGTATCAGCTGAACCCACTGATAATCTTCATAGCTCTGACTGTATATACTGGAAAGAGAATATGAATGGGTGCGTGTTAGTGTGAAAGACAACGTATAAAAACAGAGAGAAAATAGGATTTGTATTGCTTATGCTGGAAGAGTTCAAGAGAAACGATATTTGTATGTCTTCCGCAGTGTCACTGTTTTTGTCTTTGGTGTTCATTGTTTCATTGCTTCAAATCTTTTATATCCTTGATACTGCAAATTCAAAATCAATAATTATCTTTTAAAGTGCCTGAAGTGCCCAAGAAAATTATCCCAGAAGAAAAAGTACCTAAGAAACCAGAACCTCCTGCTAAAGGTATCTGTCGGGACTGAATTAAATAAGAGTCAAAGCTTTGGATAGGATTCTGCTAGTAAAACTCAGAACTTGAATTTTTGTACTCCAAAAATGTAAATAAGAAATAATATTTAATTTATTATGTTTTATAATAAAACGTGTTTTATTTGGAATGATCCACTCCAAACTCAGCTCTGTTAAGCTTGCAATTGTAGTCCTATTTCACTGAGAGTAAGTCTACAGGATATCTTTGAGGTTTATATTTCAAGAAATATGCATAAAGTTGCTCCACTGATATAAATGGAATAGTTAGGCATGGAATGAATCTTTTTTTAAAAAAATGCTCATTTTTGGGGAAAATCCCATGTCAATAAGAAAATTCTTATTGTGTGGAGAAACATTTCAAATCCTTAAATACAAGTTTGGCAGCCTTTTATTTGCTTTAATAAAATGCCATGTACATAATCCTAGCTTGAGGCCTATGGCATAACACTGCTGGGGAACATACCCAAACTTTACAGATCAGAAGTTGTACAAAATCATGAAGTATTCCCATAAATGACCATATGGTTTGGCGTTATCTGTGATCTTAAACATTGTGACTTGTGTAAAAATGTGGCTCACAGTTATGTATGTGAAGCTACATGAAAGCAAAGGTTTGGGATTCATAGTGAAAACAATAGGCCCATGTAAACTTCGAGCAATATGTCATGTATAATGTTTTATATCTTCATTTTGCGTGCTTCCTTATTGATTGGCATTTTATATATTGTAATGGAATTAATAATATTTTAAAAATTGAACAAATATTCTTAGATTGCCTGAAGTTCTCAAGTAAATAGACTGAAGAGAACATTCCTACATTCAAAACAAAGACTCTTGTTTGTAAAAAGTAATATCTTGTCTTATAATCATTAAGATTTTTTTATATTCTTTAATGGTTGATTAATTCTTGGCAATGCTTTTCGGAATAAGTTTCTATATTGTGCCCACTGTGCCTTCTTATGTATATATATCAGTTATACTCAGCTGAGAGTCCAAATAAATTATCACTGCTGTTTTGATAGATCACATTGAGAGTAGAAGCATATAGATATTACGTACATTATTACTTCAGTTTTGGCATTTTAATTTCTGATATGTTTTGTTGGTCTTTTTAAATATAGTAGTAAAAATTAATTAATTAATATTTTTTCAAGTGCCTGAAGTACCCGAAAAGGTGATTGTAGAAGAAAAAGAGCCAACTCCTGTGCTTAAAAAGCCAGTAATTAAAAAACCAGAAGCTCCACCTGTTACAGGTACATCTCCCAATTAACAAAGATATAAATAATTGTTTATGGATCAGGTAGCTAATTACTTCTTGTCCTGTTGATGACTTGTTGCTGAGTTTTCATTTGTAAAGAGTGCTGTTGGCATATGAGTCCAATGAGTTACAGTATAATGCTTAATTGTGTGCATCTTCATCAGAAGTGTTTTGTGCATACCTTAACATGGGATGCACAATTGCTAATTTTGTTATGCTTTTTTTATTGTGTTTCACTGTTTTTGTACCTCCTCTTATTCTTACTCTTATTCTTACTCTTGCTCTTGCTCTTATTTTGCATTGTCATGTCAGCTGAGATATCTTTAACCATTCTTAAAGAATCTTTTAAACTTCCAAAATAGGTCAAAGAAAATTTGCCAATAAAAAAGTAATTCTTGTTTTATCTAAAGAACCAGAGCATTTTGCAGTGACCGAAGAGCCAGAACCAGTTGCTGTGACTGAAGAAGTAGAAACTCTTGTTCATGTGGAAGAAATTGAAGTCACTGTTGTTCTTGAAGAACCTAAACCTGCTATAGTGCCCAAGAAACCAAAACCTACCACAGTGCCTAAGAAAGCCGAACCTACTGCTGTGCCTAAAAAACCAAAAGCTGTGCCCAAGAAACCTGAACCTCCATCAGCTAAAGAAGTTTATGAAGAAGAACGAGAAATCCATACTGTTATTGGATACAGAGAAGAGAAAATTGTGACTGTTCACCAAGATGTAGAAGCCATCGGTGCATTAGAAGAACCTGAGCACGCGGCTGTGTTTGAAGTAACAGAGTCTGAAGAATACATTTTGGAAGAACGGGAGGCCATTGTTTCACCTGCAGAGCCGGAACCTGTTGCCGAACCTGAGGAGCCAGCCATTGTACCAGTTGCTCTGCCTAAGAAACCAGAGCCAGCTGTGCCTAAAAAGCCAGTTGTGGCAGTGCCCAAAAAGCCCAAAGTTACTCCCATACCTAAAAAACCTGAACCTGTAGAAGTGCCTAAGAAACCAATATTCAAGATTAAAAAAAGAGAGCACCCACCAGAAATTGTAGAACGTAAAGAAGAAAAAGAAATAACAACATTCATTGCACGTAGAGAAGAGAAACACGTGGCTGTGTACAAAGAGGAAGCTGAGGCCATCACTGCATTTGAAGAACCTGAGCGGGCTTCAGCTTTTGAATTAACAGAGCCTGAAGTGTATCTCCTTGAAGAACCAGAGGACATTGTTTCATATGAAGAACCAGAACTTGTTCCTGAAGAACCCGAAGTCACGGCCATTCCTGAAGAACCTGAGATTGCTCCTGTTCCTGAAGAACCTGAGGTTGCTCCTGTTCCTGAAGAACCTCCCGCAGTACCTAAAAAACCTATTGAGGTTCCTAAAAAACCCAAAGTCGTTCCTCCTCCTGAAGAACCTGCTCCAGCCGTCACACCGAAAAAGCCAAAGCCAGTTGCTGTGCCTAAAAAACCAGAACCAGCTGTACCCAAAAAACCAGAACCAGCTTTTAAGAAGCCCACACTTACTCCTGTACCTAAAAAAGCAGAACCACCTAAGAAAAAAGAACCTGAGTTTAAGAAACCAGAACCTCCACCAGAAACTGTGGAGCATGAAGAAGAACGAGAGGTACAGACGTTTATTGGGTACAGAGAAAGGAAACGTATCCCTGTATACCAAGAAGTAGAGGCCATCACCGCATTTGAAGAACCTGAAATGGTTTCAGCTTATGAAGTAACGGAGCCTGAAGTGTATGTCCTTGAAGTGCCAGAGGAGGTTGTTCCCCCTGAGGAGCCCGAGCCTGTGGTTGTCCCCGAAAAACCTGAGGTTGCTCCTGTTCCTGAAGAACCTCCTGCAGTACCTAAAAAACCTACTGAGGTTCCTAAAAAACCCAAAGTCGTTCCTCCTGCTGAAGAACCTGCTCCAGCCATTACACCGAAGAAGCCAGTGGGCGTGCCTAAAAAACCGGAACCAGCTGTGCCCAAAAAACCAGAACCAGCTGTGCCCAAAAAACCAGAACCTGCATTTAAGAAGACCAAGCTTACTCCTGTGCCTAAGAAAGTAGAACCATCTAAGAAGCCAGAACCTGAATTTAAAAAACCAAAACTTCCACCAGAAGCCTTGGAACCTGAAGAAGAACGAGAGGTGAAAACATTCATTGGATATAAAGAACGGAAACGTGTGCCTGTTCACCAAGACGTAGAGGCCGTCACTGCATTTGAAGAACCTGAAGCTGTTTCAGCTTATGAACCAACGGAACCTGAAGTATATATCCTTGAAGTGCCAGAGGAGGCTGTTCCAACCCCTGAGGAGCCGGAGCCTGTTGTCCCTGAAGAACCTGAGATCACTAAAGAACCTAAAATACCCGAACCAGTTAAAGGTACACAGTGTAATGTCTTGTACAGCAAAAAGTCTCTTCTGTAAATCAAAAATTCGCAATTATTATAGAAACATTCTTTTCAGAAAATCAGAAACAATTTAGGTCAAGTTAACTGTAGTTTGTATGCAAATATATGTTTTGCCTGTCTGTCCAAATGGGGGTTGAATGGAAGAAAAACAATATGGCAAAAACATTATTTTGATTCTTTAAAGGAATTGGCATATATTTGCAAAAATAGCAAGTATGTTAAGGTATTAATAAATCAAAGGCATTAAGCCTAGGTATATTATTAGTACCATGCAAAGAATTTTTCACATGTGAACCTTTTGAACTTATAACTTTCTGTAGCGAAAGTTGTTTCGCTGCAGTTGAAGTTGTTGTTTTTTCCGTGTCCTAAGAGGGTGCTTTAATTAAAACTTGTATCAGGTTTATTTTCAACTTATGGAATAACAGCCATTTTTTTCACTTGTTTTGAATTTGAAATGGATTACTTTGAATTCAAAATATATGCATAGAATGGTTGTAAGTACAGAAGCAGATTCATGAACACTCATGCGGTTGGATGACTTACATGTCAGCCCTTGTATTCAGAAGTAATTTCAATCAAACCTATTCTCAGGTAAGGAGTGTATAGGATATATACAGCCTTAATATCTGTTATGTCTGTGGATTTATGTTTCTCTTTTCTTAACAAATTTACTAATATCTTTAAAGTGCCTGAATTACCCACAAAACCAGTTCCAGAAAAGAAAATACCAGCTAAAAAACTCAAGCCACCACCACCTAAAAGTACATGTCAATAATAATAAATGTACCTAAACAAGATCATTCAGGGTCAAACATTTCTTAAAATGTTCTTTTCTGTGGTGTCTTTTCTGAAATCTGTAGAATCCATCTTATATATTTGTGTATGTGTGTAATGTTCACATATGTCTGTATCATCAGTCTCGTGCTTGAGAAATCTTCATCTGTTCTTCCTTTCATATTTGATCTCAAGTTTATTTTTAAATTAAAAAGAAACCTAATATCTTGATAGTATTTTGAGATTCTGCCAAAAGAAAAGAAAAGACAAAGTCAGAAGCTCTTCTTCATCTACTGAAAAGCTACCTTTACAACATTATAACTGTATTTCCTTTGTGTTAGTTCTACTGTTGAAGTTGTAATTTGTATTAATGTCCACTAGTTGCATGATGAGCATAAATCAGGATGAGAGAAAAGATTATAATGGCATCTATTTTCCTATGAGCAGATGTCTGCTTGGGAAGTAGAGCTTTCGATTTGTCTCCTCCATTCAAAAGCCTCTGCATGCCCCCCAAAATAAGCCCCCTTAGGGCAAAAAAATATATTTATTTATTACATTTATAAACCACTGCAATCTAAGGACTCTCAGTGGTTAAAATGTTTAAAAATAGTCAGAATTTGAACTATACATGGTTTTTAAGTACTTCAGTATAATTATCCACAAAAGTAAAACACATTAAAATCTCTTGAAGTGCCTGAAATGCCTAAGAAAGCAGTGCCAGAAGGAAAAGTGCCTGTGGCTTTGCCTAAAGAGACAGAACATCCACCAGCCAAAGGTACACATCCTCATAAATGCCATGTGCCTATATATAAATATGTACATTGTGTGTGTAGGTAAACAGTGTGTTCGGTTTGCACCACTTCAGATTCAAATGCAAAAGGGTGCTTCAAAGTATATGGGGAGAAGCGGGGCGGGGGCTCAGGGTCAAACTCCAGGCTATGGGCAGAGTAAGCCTGAAATACTGCATTCTAACCACTGCGCTACCAGGGCTCTTATACACACAGGCTCCAAGCAGGCCCCTGTGTGCTCCAAGCACTTTTTTGCCTTCAGACCCAAAGCACGTTTGTGTGCGTCTTTGTCTTACCTTTTACGTTGTGTTAACTGTTCTACTTTGATATTTTAAGTACCCTGTATAATATTCACCAAAGTAAAAAATACTAAAATCTTTTGAAGTGCCTCAAGTGCCTAAGAAGGCAGTGCCAGAAGAAAAAGTGCCCGTTGCTGTGCCTAAAGAACCAGAGCATCCACCAGAAGAAGGTAGATGTCCTCACCGATGCCTATGTTTCCACACTTTTGTTTCTGCCTGTCTTGCCTTGATGTTTTATGTTGTTGTCTACAGATGTGTACACGTGTCATGTGTATGTTTGTATGTGGTGCAGGTAGTGTACTCGTGCTTTCTTTATAAAACAGTCCTAGCCAAAGAGAGTCAGAGAGAGGTTGCACAGCACTTCTGATTCAAGGCCAAAAAGGGGCATTCAAGGAAACCTGTCTACCGCTCCTTAAAACAATTGCCTCTTTCTCCAGGACGATGAGGCTATCTCAAGAGAAGCCATGTTGGTTTAAAGAGTTGCAGATAGGTGTGATCTGCAAGTTCCAAAACCCTGACCTGCCACTATAGGGTGAATGTTTATATTGTTTGCAACCATTAAACGCCATGTTCCAAAATTTATTTTATAATGCAGAAAATGCTAAGCATGTTAAGTCCAATTACATTGTGTACACAACTTAACCAACTATTTGCAAATGTAGAGGCAAGTTATATAGGTCTGGAGTCCAAATGGATTTCCTGTCAACACACTACCATAAGTAAAGTTTCCTTCAAGCTGAGCTCAGTACCAGCTGGTAATTCCATACATCCATGAAGATTTTTAAACAACATGGCCTGGATTATCATTATCTTCTTCCAGGATATTCTGTTGACTATCCAATCTGGCCTATTACCCTAGGATTTCTTGGTAGTCTGTTACCCAAGTACTAAGGAGG
Organism: Azemiops feae; assembly: GCA_023970755.1. Taxonomy (NCBI): domain Eukaryota; kingdom Metazoa; phylum Chordata; class Lepidosauria; order Squamata; family Viperidae; genus Azemiops; species Azemiops feae. The sequence continues at coordinate 1,650,105 of JALGBA010000838.1, forward strand.
TTCCAACCATGATTAGTTTTTCAAGATTAGCCAAGGTCACCTGAGTACGGCCACCAGTTTACATATATGGAAATCTTCACAGTACAGCAATAACATTTAGGTTTGTATACTGCCCTCATAGTGCTTTATAGCATTCTCTGGGAAGTTTACAATGTCAGCATATTGCCCCCAACAATCTGGGCCCTTATTTTACCAACCTCAGAAGGATGGAAAGCTGAGTCAATCTTGAGCCCCGTCAGGAACAAACTCCAGGCTGTGGGCAGAGTTTGCCTGCAGTACTGCACTTTAACCACTGTGCCACCAGGGCTCCTTATCAATGTATCATTGATGTGGTGTGTCTCTGTGAATGAATGTGTTGAAGTCCAAGCAATGTTGTGTTTCAGTTCTTTTTTCCATTCAGTCTTTGAAATAACGATCTTATGCTAGTTATCAATATTCTTTAAAGAGCCAGAAGTTATTGAGGAAAATGAAGCTGAAAAACTTGTTCCTATTCCAGAAAAAGAAGACATAATTCCAACAGAAGGTATATAACTCGCAGAATGAGTAATACCTTTTTCATTTGCATGTTCATCTTCATCTCATAGGAATTATATATGTTCATTTGGTGATATATATGTTATTTTTATGTTTGTGCGTACATACTATTGTTTGTATTTGTCTTATAATCTTAATTTCTGTGGCACATTATTTGGCTATGAAAACAATTACTCATAGGATTGAAAGAGATAATCTTCAAATTCTGCTACTACTGTTTGGAATTGATGCTATGGTGTTCACCATATCAGATATTTTAATCAGAATTAGTTTATAGCATAGCATATGCCGTTGCTTTATTGAAATTTTACTAATGGTATCAGTAGGTGGATTTTCTGTGACACATTAGAAGTTGTCACCTGAGGTGTACAGCATAATTATGCCTGCCCTAAAATCTACTACGTATCATTTAAAGAACCAGAGCCAGAAAAGAAGATATTCCCAAAACCCAAAACCCGTGTTCCTATCCCACCAAAAGAGGAAGTTAAGGAAGAAAAGGTTCAGCTTAAAGGTATAAATAGCAATATCAACCAGTTTTTAAACTTACTAATGCTCAGCTATGATAACGAATGCATATTTGATGCACAATAACCCTTTCTGAAAGTATGAGATCTTTGGCCTATACCCAATTTTCTAGTAATAAGACTGATTACACTCACTGATTTCTCTGTAAACAAGTATAGAATCAAGCCATTAATACATTAATGCATTATTAACTGAATGTTTTCTACATAGTTTTTATTCTAACATTGCTATTCACTAATGATTGGTTTTCTAAGATGACCTAAGATGACTATTCTCTGAGTTCATGCATTCAACTCCATTAATGATTTAACCGTTGCTCCAATATTTACATTTTCCCATTTGTAGGAATTTGTTTTAGTAATTATAGCAAGTTAGAAAGCTATATGTACATATTTTCAACAAACTGCTATTGAAATTCTAAAATTTGGTAGTATTACAAAGAGTAAACCCCAGCTGAATAGATCTAAGAATGCTTATAGCTTTCACAACACATGATGGTGATAATATTTATTTAGAAGTAGGTATCTCTAGAGGCCAAAGCTGAAGTTATGATAAAAAAATACGATTTTTATTTCCTGTGCATGAAAATAAACACTAGATTAACAGAAGAAACAATGTATATTCATTTTGCATCTTATTTAATATTCTGAGTGAAAGAAGAATTTTTCTTGCTTTACTTATATTTTTAGTATGGAGATTCTTATGGGAAACTAAAGCATATACCATAGCTTGAAAAAAAGGAAAAATGCTCAATATAAAAAATGATTTGAGATTTCAACAGAAACGGTTATCTTTACTGATAGGCATACAGAGGAAACAATAAATTGCATGATATATCAATCTAAGCATTTCATATACATATCTCAGAAAGGTTCTTTCCTTTCCTATGCAGTGCTGTGGGATAATGCATGCCTTTTACTTCTTTCTTAATATTCTTGTATTTTGCTGTCAAGTTTTTCTTTCTATGTGTTTCTTTATGTGGCATCTCCATTTCACTTAGATTTCATTTCAGCATGCTTTCATTTCTGATTAAATCTTCTGTTGCTTATGTGTTGCTTGCACACAAAAAACTTCATAAAAAAGAATGCAGATATTATCTTCTGTAACAAACACTGTTGTTGATATTTTAATAATAAATCTCAGAGAAAAATATTTCGAAACAGAAGATTTACAGAAAATTAGAAATTTGGTAGTTTTTCTATATTTGGTGTTGGCTCAAATGAAACTGAAAGTCATTTTTTTCCTAAAAGATTTCTCAGAAGCAACATATACATTATCTCCTAAACTTTAGTATTTCTTTCTTATAATAAATCAAATACTGATATAAGGTATCACTATCGCTTATTCTCAATTTATCATTTGAAGTACCTGGATTGAAACCACGGAAACAGCTTCCTGAGCGTCCTGCTCCTACACCTAAGGAAGAAGTTGTTCTGAAAAGAGGTATAGTTATTGGTCTTTATTATTAAAAAATAGGCATCATAGACTATCACATTCCAAAATCATTGCTACCTAACAATATAAGATGAAATCATACTATTGCCAGACATTACTTTACTTGTGTAACCTTCCCCCAACCCCCCACCCCCAGTACATATTTTTTTGAGGAGCTTTTAGAGACTAGTGTGAAGCAGATAACTCGTCTGCTGGTTCAAATGAAACCTTTTCATGTTTCTTGCTGTCTAGATAGCAATGGCACTTAGACTTATATGCTGACCCATAGTGTTTTACAGCCGTCTCTAAGCGGTTTACAGAGTCAGCATATTGCCCCCAACAATATGGGTCCTCATTTTACCGACCTCAGAAAGATGGAAGGCTGAGTCAACCTTGAGCCACATCACAGTCGAACTCCAGGCTGTGGGCAGAGTTTGCCTGCAATACTGCATTCTAACCACTGAGCAAACAGGGTTCTAACTGCTAAACATCTAGTAGAAATTCCAGATTTTCAGAACTTTTGATCACCATAATATTTAGAGCATAAAATGACCTCAGATCATTCTTGTTCCTAGAAGCATTTTTAAGTTTTTAATTAAGAAAAAATTACATTTGATTTTCATCCTCCCTCAAAAGAAATTCCTTCATGTGAATCAGCGATAAATGTGTGTGTCATGCAATTTTAATTTGGTAATCTGTTCATCAACTTGATCATCACTGTCCAAATGCAAATTGTGTAACTTGAATTAAAGAATTCAATATGTGGTTTCACTATTGGACCCTTTATATTTCTTCTGTTTGTCTATATATTTTAAATAGAAGGGAGGGGTTTTACAAGAAAAATTGTCTTGCAATTCGTCCAAATGTTTTTGAAAGAAAATGCTTTCTTTTTTAAAGTCACAAAAGCTGTTAAGAAGCCTGAGGAGGAAGCACCTAAACCAGAGAAACCGCCTAAAGTTGAACCCAAGCCCGTTGAAAAAATTAAGAAGCCTGAAGGTACAAATAAAAAAGAAGATAACTATGATATTATCCATTAACCATCACAGTTTAAGCCTCCAGTTTCATGAATACTTTCAGCACATAAACCACAATGTAGGAAACCCATTTTCAATTCTTAATGTCTGTACAGTATTAAAATTAAAAAGATACTGAATTCAAGCATTTCCCAAACATGTTGTACATAATATGTAATGTAACAGGTTTACCTCTTCTCACCCTTCTATACATTTATTCCTTCTGAGTCTTGAAAGAAATCCAATAGAAGGGCTATGACTGATTTATATTCTGTGAACTCTTATTTTGTCTTGTCTTTTTTATCCTTTTGTAATTTTTGACTTACTTAGTAACGTTGGCAAACGTTTTCATTAAAATTAATACAGCCTACCACTGTTTTTCATGATGAATAATATATTGGGAATCCAAATGTTTACATTCCGAATAAAACTTTTTTTTTAAGTGCCAGAGATTGAAAAGAAGAAAATTGAGATTCCAACGATCAAGAAAAAAGAAGAAATAGAAAAGCCAGTGCCTGAACCAGCCAAAGGTATACATAAGTGGCGTTGCTCTTTTCTTTGCTGCTACAAACTAAATTTGAAGTTGGTCTTGAACATTGGTTTGCAAGATAAAAGAATCTTTCATTTCAAGCAGCCATAAATGCTACAATCTTTATGCTGCTCTAACTACTAACTCATTCTGCCTTATCCAAATATTTCTTCTTCTTTTTCTTCTTCTTCTTCTCCTCCTCCTCCATTATGATGATTTTATTTGACTCTGCATGGCTCAAACCAGTTATGTTTGCAGGGGTGAAGATTATGACAGTGAAATGGAAGTGGTTGTCTTCTGCTGTTGTGTCTGTCTCTTTGACCTTTGCATTCTAGCTGATTTTCAGTACTCTGTCTCCAAGGTGGTTCATTAATCAGCTTATTATTTTTGTGTTCAAAGTTCCAGAACCTAAACCAGCAACGATTCCTGAACCAAAGCCTGCTGTAGGTAAGTCCTTTTAAACAAATTGTTAGCCAATATAGTAATCAAAGTGTTACTGTAACGTATGCATATAAACCGAGGTTTGAAACTTTCATTTTCAAAATTCTGCTTAATTCTTTCCACAGCTCTGAAATCTCCTAGGCCAGCTGTGGAACCAGCACCTGAAGTTGCTCCTGTGATGGCTCCAGTGGTTGGGAAGAAAGCTGGTATGAATTCTGGCTCTCTAATAACTTCATTTGCATTACTGTTCCATCCAATGTTACTTGCATGTAATGACACCAATTATTATACAGACGTTTTATTTGTTTTATTTATTTGTTTAAATGATTTGTATGGCCGCTGATCTCTGGGTGGCTCAGAACAGCAATAATACCCAGTAGCTATAAATTATATGTGGAAGAGTTAGGACAAAGTGTACTTTGTGAATAGTGAGCTACTAGGGCAGGGTCTTCAAACTTGGCCCTTTTATAATTTGTGGACTTCAACTCCCAGAATTCCTCAGCCAGGCACGCTGGCTGAGGAATTCTGGGAGTTGGTCCACAAGTCATAAAAGGGCCAAGTTTGTAGACCCCTGGGCTAGGGTATATTCACCTCTAGAAGGAGGAGGATGAAAATTATTATACAGGAAAGTTTAGGAAATATGGGGACCTTCTGTTGCCACTTTCGTTCTCAAAAGCTTTCTTGCAGGCATATTTTGTGAAGTGTAGATATTATGGCAGGACACAAAGGATTGATATCTCAGGCCCATATACATGTATGCAGTACAACAATGTTTGAACAGAAGTATCCTGTCTACAAGAAAACAAGCAAGCTAAGAGAGCACCAAGGACCCCTCAATTCACATATAATTTGGCTGAAATAGAAACATCTATCCAAAGCTATTTTTTCATTATTTATTGGAAACATCCATATAGTTTATTTTATTTTAAACAAATCATGAAAATATGATTAGTTTATAAAGACACGCACAGAATAATCATAACAATACTGATTTAAATAAAACAATGCTGATTTTTCTTTTAAAAAGGATATATTTTAAACATTACTTCATTTGTAATCCTATTCTTGGTATTTTATGCCAGAGCCCAAAATTACACCAAAGGACGAAGCTGCCAAGGGTAGAAGTCCTATTAAAGGTAAGAAAGGGATTAAAATTCAAATCTTTTTCTTGCATGTTTAAACATAAATCTTGAGCCTAGATATCGGTATTCCATGTGCTGAATATAATTTAAATGGCCCTTTTCTCACTCTAACTTAACCCATAAAAAAATGCAAAGGTTTTCTTCTCTGTGTTATTTCTACCTGCAATCCTGCTGAGCCCTATCAGATCTGATAACTGAGTAGCTAGCTTCAGCTGCATACATATACACGAGAACAGAATTCATGGCAATGGATTGTAAGTTCTGTGGTTTTTCATTTCTCCGACTTGCAGCCAAAAAGACACCTTCACCCCTTGATGCAGAAAGGAGGAAATTAAGGCCAGGAAGTGGTGGAGACAAGCCACCTGAAGAGCCTCCTTTCACATACCAACTGAAGGCCGTTCCACTCAAGTTTGTGACAGAGATTAAAGATATTGTGCTGACAGAAGCAGAGTCCGTTGGCTCTTCGGCCATCTTTGAATGCCTCATCTCTCCATCTACTGCTATCACTTCTTGGATGAAGGATGGCAGCAACATCCGGGAAAGCCCCAAGCACAGATTCTTGTCTGATGGCAAAGACCGCAAGCTCCATATTATTGACGTTCAGCTTTCAGATACCGGGGAGTACACCTGTGTCCTAAAGTTGGGAAACAAAGAAAAGACATCAACAGCTAAACTCATTGTTGAAGGTAGTTCTTCATGCCATCTTATACCCTTTATGTCCTGCCTTTTCATTTGTTGAGTGTTCAAGTCAGCTGGCAATATCAGATAAAGTGCAGAAATGGAAATTAACATTTAATGAGAATTAAAACCACCAATATTGTGATCATTAACATTTAAAACTAAGTTTAAAAGTGGTGGCTTAAATACTCTTATGAAACTGGTAAGGTAGGGAATAAGCTTTGAACTGCAGGCATTCCCTAACATGAAAGCAAAGCAAGAGAAACCTTCTTGCATGTGTGATAAGTGGGTCTCTGAAAACATACGCAAATCTTACTATGAGGTAAAATATGAAGCATTTTGTTGAACCCATAAAGTAGCATGTTGTTTCTGCTTCTATTCCTGTTAAACAATAATTAATAATTCAAATACTGGTAGTCCTTGACTTACAACCATTCATTTAGTGAACATTCGAAGTTGCAACAGCGCTGAAAAAAGTGACTTATAACCATTTTTCACACTTTTTCACACCATTGCAGCATCCCCAGGGTCACATGATCAAAATTCAGAGAGCTAGACAACTGTCATGTACTTATGACAGTTGCAGTGTCCCTGGTCATGTGATCACTTTTCATAACCTTCTGACAGGCAAAGCAAAGCAAATGGGAAAGCCAGATTCACTTAACAACTGTGTTACTAACTTAACAATTGCAGTGATTCACTTAATGACTGTGACAAGAAAGGTCATAAAATGGGACAAAACTCACTTAACAGTTGTTTTGCATGGCAACAGAAACTTTGTGCCCAATTGTGGTCATAAGTTGAGGATTATTTGTAACAGGAAAGGTTCCATAGGAAAGAAGGGAATATGAGTACGTCAGTTCTGTATCTTCAGGTTTAACTTCACTGTGCATATATGGCCCAACCCAGCTATTCGTTTTACATTTTTTGATATAGATACACATTTGGACATGACAATATACCTTTATACTGTACATGTGAATAAAATATCTCCATTGGAATTAATGTGATCTCCACAGATGCATACTCAAAACCATATAAGGGAGCTCTGAACACAAACACATCTGATTAAATGCCTACTTTATACATGATGCAAATAAGAATATATGCAAATAACCACCTGTTTTTTCCCCTTGCCCAGAGCTGCCAGTGCGCTTTGTGAAGAGCCTGGAGGAAGAAATTACTGTTGTAAAAGGGCAACCCTTTTATTTGAGCTGTGAACTGAACAAAGAGAGAGATGTAGTATGGAGAAAGGATGGGAAAATTATCTCAGACAGACCTGGGAAATTTGCTCTAGGTATCATTGGCCTCCAGCGGGCCGTTACCATCATGGATGCTGATGATACCGATGGTGGAGAGTACACCGTAACTGTGGCAGATAGTGATCTCAGTTGTAAAACAACTGTTAAAGTTGTTGGTAAGTTAAGTTTACTTATTTATAATAAACACTGGATTCTTTTTTTTTAAAAAAAAAGAGAAATGTTGAATAAGGAGGAGGAGATAAAGAAGCATAGCTTGTTTTTCCAAACAGTGATATCAGGCCTGAGATTATTTTCCCTCTTAAGTGTGAGAAATTGCACTGAGGTCAACACGGAATAGGATTCTCTGGACAAGCACTAGAATTAGAAGTGGGCACAGTCAGCCTTCAGGGGCACAGATCTCTGATAGATAGGTTTACTGTACAAAAACAAATAAATCTGATATTAAATAATTACCTTGCACAATACCCAGTTATATAATAAAAGAAGGAAAAAAAGACTGAAAAAGCTAGGCAACTAGACAAGAGAAAAGAAAATATTTCGAAATGCTTAAGGAAAGCTGAAAAGCAGAAGAAAGATCACTATCATTAAGCTTTGTGTTTGGTGAACAGTTACCTAGGAGAGAAAATTGAAATAATTTTTAAAGTGCCCATAAATGCTAAGAGAGAGAAATATATTTATTATGTGTACTCTTGTGCAGAAATGATAAAGGACTGGCTAGTGAAGCCCATCCGAGACCAGCACGTGAAACCAAAAGGCACTGCTACGTTTGCTTGTGACGTGGTTAAAGATACGCCAAATATTAGGTGGTACAAAGGCGACGAAGAAATTCCTCTTGAACCCAATGACAAAACTGAAATCGTAAAAGATGGCCCTCATATCTTCCTCAAAATTAAGAACTGCTCTCCAGACGATGTCGGGGAATATGCAGTTGAAGTTGAAGGCCGCAGATATCCAGCAAAACTGACCTTAGGCGGTAAGTGTATCACTGTTATGAGCATTAGCATGTTTGCCAGTGATTCTATCCTACACCTTAAGGTTAAAGGTTGAAGCTCCCGAGACTGTGAAGAGGTTCTACTAGTTTGCATTTGTGTTACAGAACGTGAAGTTCAACTGCTAAAACCCCTTGAAGATGTTACCATTTATGAGAAAGAAACAGCCAATTTCGATACAGAGATTTCTGAAGAAGACATTCCCGGGGAATGGAAGCTGAAAGGAGAAGTTCTCCGACCATCCCCTGTAAGGAGACGTACTTAAGAATTCATTAATTTATCACAATTATGTGGTTGATGGTCTGCAGTTATTGCTCTGCATAGTATCATAGTATCATAACAGCAAGAAGTGTGCTGAGATTTACAGTTTATAGTAACTAATGATAGCTCAAGACAAGGAAAGGTAGATCTATGTATAGAAAATGATGAATGAATGAATGAATGAATGAATGAATGAATGAATGAATGAATGAATGAATGAATGAATGAAATACACACACACCCATTCTGTAATGGGTTTTGTTATCACAAGGATATTATAAGAGTATTTTTAAAAAAAAAAAAAAAACAACCAATCAGTATCCTTATCCATAAATATTTAAATTCTTTCAGACTTGTGAGATCAAAGCTGAAGGAGGAAAACGCTTCTTAACTTTACATAAAGTCAAATTAGATCAGGCTGGGGAAGTTCTCTATCAGGCTTTGAATGCCCTTACCACAGCCATCCTAACAGTAAAAGGTAAGGTTTTTATTCAGTATTGGCAAGAGTCCCCTTGGGATGAGATGGGTGGGCAAATAAATTTAATAAATAAATCAATCTTGCATTGTATATTGATGGAATTTCTTTTTGATTCACAGAGATTGAGCTGGACTTTGCTGTGCCTTTGAAAGATGTGACCGTGCCAGAGAAGCGGCAGGCAAGGTTTGAATGTGTGCTAACCAGAGAAGCCAATGTCATATGGTCCAAAGGCACTGACATTATCAAAATTGGTGACAAATTTGACATAATTGTAGATGGAAAGAAGCACATTCTGGTTATCAATGATTCTCAGTTTGATGATGAAGGAGAGTACACTGCTGAAGTTGAAGGGAAGAAGACCACAGCAAGACTGTTTGTAGAAGGCAAGTTTATTGCTTTGAAAAATTCAGGAGTAAACCTTAAGAGAAGGATCAGTCATTTAAAGCTACTGCTGGATATGACCGTATAACATTTATTTTCATTACCATTTACTCCTTTTCAGGTATTAGGCTGAAATTCATCACTCCCCTCAAAGATCAGACAGTGAAGGAAGGAGAGACTGCTTACTTTGATTTTGAGCTTTCTCATGAAAATATGCCTGTAACCTGGTATAAAAATGACAAAAAACTTCATACCAGTAGAACAGTTCGTATTTCTGCAGAAGGGAAGAATCACAAACTGGAAATAAGTGAAGTGACACTGGATGATATCTCCGAAATCAAAGCTGTAGTAAAGAATTTGCACACTCAAGCACACCTAAAAGTCTTAGGTAATATTACATGTTGTCTTGTGTTGTCAGGTACAACCTCTGTGTATTTTAATCTTTATGTATTTAATTGTTTATTATTTTATGTATTCACTGTTAACAACTAAACTCTTCAAACAAATGACTACTTCATACCCAACCCGTATCTTATAGAGGCTGATCCATATTTCACGGTGAAATTGCAAGACTATACTGCCATTGAGAAAGACGATGTCATTTTGGAATGTGAACTTAGTAAAGATGTGCCGGTGAAGTGGTATAAAGATGGTGAGGAATTGGTAGCTTCCAAGAAAATCTCCATAAAGACGGACGGCAAACGTCGCATATTGAAAATTAAGAAGGTGTCAGATGCTGATAAAGGAAATTACGAGTGTAATTGTGGAACTGACAAGACAAATTGTGAACTCAAGGTTGAGCGTAAGTGATTGTCCTCCTACATGTAGGTCCTCTTTTGAATCTTTTACATTTACTGATCCAAGCAGGGAATTCTAAGATACTTTGCGTCTGTATATATTGCAGCTCGAATGATAAACATAGAGCGTCCTTTATATGGTGTGGAGGTATTCACTGGCGAAACAGCACGATTTGAGATTGAAATATCTGAGCCTGATGTTCCTGCAGTTTGGAAGTTAAAGGGAGAAACTTTAACAGCTTCACCTGTAAGTCTTTTTCAACAGCAGCGAGAACAAACAATAGTGTAATATTTATAGACAAAAAGAATTCTTTTCAAAAATTAAAGAGGATTAGGTATCAGGACAACGTTTTTTTGTTTCCCCCCCAATAACAATCAGGATTGTGAAATGATTCAAGATGGCAAGAAACACATCCTCATTCTTCACAACTGCAAGTTGGATATGACCGGAGAGGTGTCTTTCCAGGCTGCTAATGCTAAAAGTGCTGCCAATCTAAAAGTGAAAGGTAGGCTCCACAAGGCATCGACTTTAAGCCCACCTTGCAAATCTTTCTTATCATTCTTCATCAATGTTATTGTTGTTCATTAAATCCATAACCTGCATAACTGATTTTAAAAAAAGTATTCCTAACACTCTTCATTACCTGATTTAATTTCAGAGCGGCCTCTCCTCTTTATAACTCCTCTCAGCGATATCAAAGTCTTTGAAAAGGATGAAGCTAAATTTGAATGCGAGGTCTCTAGGGAACCAAAGACTTTCCGATGGTTGAAAGGAACCCAGGAAATCCCAGAAGATGAGAAGTTTGAAATCAAATCCGAAGGCACGAGGCACGCTCTTGTCATTAAGAGCGTAGCTTTTGAAGATGAAGCAAAATACATGTTTGAGGCCGAAGACAAACGAACAAGTGCTAAACTGATCATTGAAGGTTTGTTTCTCACAACGGTTCTGCGGTTTCTGTTTTTTGTTTTTTTTTAATATCTAAATAGCTTTATGCATTTGGAATCTAACTTAATGAGATACTTTTATGGTTTAGGCATTCGTCTTAAATTCATTACCCCACTCAAAGATGTAACAGCCAAGGAGCGTGAGAGTGCAGAATTCACTGTTGAGCTTTCCCATGACAACATTCCTGTCATCTGGTATAAAAATGACCAACGACTCCATACATCCAAGGTTGTTTCGATGAAAGATGATGGCAAATTTCATACACTCGCATTTAAAGATCTAACTATTGATGACACATCTCAGATCAGAGTGGAAGCTATGGACAAATCAAGTGAAGCTAAACTTACAGTTCTTGGTATGTGTGACCTGACTTTGGTTTGCCTAATGGATCTTTTTAGACATAATTTCTTCCAAATATATATATATATATATATATATATATATACAGTATATATATATATACTTCAGTTCTTCTCAGAAAGTCTTGCTCCAGACTTTGAAGAGGCTACATTTGGGTGGGGAGCTCCCTTTCAAGAGAGTTGTCTATGTCTTTCCCTCTCTATTGTCTTTTTGTCGTCAAAGTGTTTCCTCTTTCAGAAAGTTTTTATAGATTTAGTACCCCTAATTGTTGCACTCTGTTATTTGGCTCTGGTGGGTTGCTTATTTTTTATATTTTATTTCTTTGTTTTGTTATTTTGCTTTGCAGATGTATTCTAATTTGTGACTGTTATTTGTCTCTAATTTGTAAAGTGTTATGACATTTTATATGACAACGTCATTAGCTAATTAAACCTCCAGGACATAGTCTGTCTAACGGTTCAGTGTCTTTATTGCCATGTCTTTGTTAGAAAAATAAAATGACATGTAAACTCCATAGACAAGCTTTCTTTTCAACTCGGTATACAATACACCAAATCTCAGAAACCATTCCTGTTTAAACACTAAAGAGTGTCTTGCTCCTTGTGCAGCATATTGAGGAACTTGTTTGGATGAGGTAGCTCCCGATGTTCTTACTTGCTGAGGTCATTTTTTTTTTTACATTCTCCTTTTTTTCTCTCCATATATTTTATTGATTTTTTTAAAACATAAATCACTTAATAGTTGGTAAACAGTGTGTTTGCTGGGTTTACATTTGTAAAGAAAAATCATTAACAATTGGTTTCTATAATCCATAATCCACATAGTACATTTAGTTGATTTCCCCTTTTTTCCAAAATGTCTTTTTTGCAAACCTTGAAATAATACAGTTCTTATTATTTTGATAAATAACAGTTACATATATGATTTTTCCCCAGTATTCCTAGAAATAATGATCACATCAATATAATATTTCTTTTCTATCTAAACATTCTGGTTGCTTCATCTTATATCCTGTTACAGTCCTTATTTAGATTTGTTTCTCCCATAAAGTTCAAAGTATTCTTGCTGGTTAAGATTTTCTCAACAGTTAATTACATTTAAAGATTTAAATCCATTTTTCCCAAATAAACCATCTCAACACTTTTACATTTCTTAAAGAATAGGTAAAAACAGTAAAGAAAAGGAAAAGAGAGCAAGAGTAAAGAAACATAAAAAGTAAAATACTACTTAAAATATATATTCCTCCTAAGCTAATATATATATTCATTCCCAAAATTTCTTATTCTTTTTAACGATGATTAAAAATATATTTAATCTTTAAATATTCCATTTAATGTGCCTAGTCATCTAATCCTTTAACTCTTATTCAAAACATTTTTTTCTTTTTTATACATTATAATTTCCCTAAATTCAGACACATTTAATTATCTAAAACATTTCCTTCATCTAGGCCATTTCAGCAGTATTATATTACTTATACCAAGAAATAAAATAAAAGGGGGGGGGAAGCATACAGTATTATTTAAGGAATTCATCTCTCTTAGAATGACATATGTATTCAGAATCTTTTCTATTTCTTTAACCATATTCAAACAAATGTTTCTTTTTTAAATATTCTCTCTGGTAGATCCCATCATCTATTTTCTTAATTTTCACTTTGATCTTTTTCCTTTGACCAGTATCTTTCTTGATCAATGTGTTTTGCTGTATCAAAAAGTTTTTCCATATATTCATGACTGTTGCTGTAGGTATAAGAAGTAAATCAAATAAAATGTCTTTATGTGAGGCTTTTGCCTTTCCATGTTTCTTGCAAATGTTTTTCTCTTTCTCCTTCTTTGCTTCTCTTATCACTTCCTTTCTCTCTGATGTTTTCAACATCTCTACATTCCATTTTATCCAATCTGTTTTTTTGTCCTCAGATTTACTTTGTAGTCTTAAGGGATGAGTTGTTTTTTCCATTTCTTGTAAAAATTTTCCCACTAGGATTAAATCATGTTTTCTTGCTTTGTTAAGTTCCGTCTTTGAGTCTCTATTTTCAATTTTATGTCCACTCCTTCTCTGTTGTTGTTTCCTGGAAGTTTTTTTGTTGTAAAGTTAACTTAGAGATAGATTGATTTGTGTTTTCAAAGTTATTTTGGATTTCTTTGTGATTTGAACTTAGTGTTATTTGAATTAATTGCAGTATACTATATATCTCCTCCTGAGAGATATTTATGTTTTCTTGGTGTGTTCTGTCTACGTGTCTCTGATCCATGATGGCCAAAAATTGGAGTTTTCCTTCTTATCTGCAAATAGCTTTAGAGTCCCGGTTAAATAGATATTTGTAATCCAAAGAGTTCAAAAAAGATTTTTTTCCCTAAAGTTTATAATTCTCTCTTTGTCTGCAGCCCAGATTGTTGTCTTTTTTTGTCACAGCTGTTCTTTATTATTAAAGCTTTGAAGGTCACAAACACAGATTAGCTTTTCCCAGGTTTTGGCAAGTTCTCTATGGAAATCATAGCTGTCATAATCTTCATCCACCACTAGGTGTCAGCATCTATTTAGTTTTCAATATGAAAACTAAACTCTTTAAAATGAGAGTCTTAACCATTCAACAATCTTAAACTTGTCCAAAGTTAAATTTTAGCTTTCAAGTATATGAATTTATTTCACTACCATATATTTTGATCCTCCATAGAAATTTTAATTCGCCACTTCCATTAGTATAAGGATGGGGCGAAAGTCCCCCTCCTTCACTTTCGGAAGTATTTTGCTTCTTGGGGATCTTTTCCAGGAAATTAAGTGTAGAATAGAAAAGGGAAAATCAGATTCCTCACCCAGTTTCAAGCACGCTGTTTACTGTAGTGCTGGTTAGTTCTTTTGGACTCCGGTTGCAAGTAGCTTGGGCTGATCGATCAAATACAGCCTTTCTCCTATCGGGTTAGAAGGCTTTCCCCAAGATGAACAGAATGACCGCTGTCATTCCAGAGTCGCTGGGGCACCCTTCTTTCTTCGCCACCTCTCCAGAGCGGCTTGAACCCATTAGGGTCTCCAGGCAGGATGAAAGCTGGCTGCGGGGTGCGGCAGTCCGCAAGCCCACGACCAGTCGCTACCGCACAGGACCGGAAGTCTCTTTTTACATTCTCCTTTTTATTACTGTCTTTTAGACATAAGAATAAGAAAATAAACTTTAGGCACGAGGCTAGAAAACTAACGTTTACTGAGCAAAATAGCTTTTATGTTTCTGCCTAACTCTGCTTTTTTGTTTTGTTCTGACATTTTATTTGTTAGTCTCTTCATTTATTTCAACATGTTGCGTTATTATGAATGTTTGGCTATTGTGCCATCTTTGTTATTAAGCCACCTTTAAATATCATAAATATAGAGTATAGATTTCTACACATAAAAATAGTTTTGGAGCACCTTGATATATGTTTCTGCATTTTATGTCTTAAAAAACAAAATCAGCCATTTCCTCCCCCCCCCTCCCCCTGCAGAATAACTAGAAAGTAGTTATTGCTGTTCATTCTAGTTTGGAAACTTTTGTCAATATGTTGGAAAAAGAAATAAATAAATAAAAAACCACACTTTTAAAGCATGCAACATTTAAAAAACCTCCCTTAAAGGTGCAAGAACCCATAAAGCAAGGAAAACATTTAAACTCCCATTGGTAAACATCTCTGGCTTTTGAACTTATTAATAATATTTATAAGGTGATATATTTACTTCAACTTTCCAGAGGGTGATCCTTACTTTACTGGGAAGCTTCAAGATTACACTGCGGTGGAAAAAGATGAGGTTATCTTGCAGTGTGAAATTAGCAAAGCAAATGCTCCAGTAAAATGGTTTAAAGATGGACAAGAAATAACTCCCTCCAAGAATATGATTATTAAAGCTGATGGCAAAAAGAGAATGCTTATCCTGAAGAAGGCACTGAAAAAAGATATTGGTCAATATACCTGTGACTGTGGCACTGACCAGACATCTGCCAAACTCAACATAGAAGGCAAGTCCTTTTAGTATTGTGGTATTATAATTTATTATTAAACGCCTTGAAGATCCTGCAGTTGAAAAATAGGAATATGGAACTTCAATCGGCAATTGTCTTTTCAATCCTTCAGTTGTAAAACACATCCCCCTTATCATGATGACTGACCTTATTGGGTGTCTTTTTTTTTCTTTCAGACCGTGATATATCTATTGTGCGTCCTCTATACAGTGTGGAAATATTTGAGACAGAGACAGCTCGTTTTGAAACTGAAATCTCCGAGGAAGACATTCATGCAAACTGGAAACTGAAAGGAGAGTCTTTGACTCAGTCAGCAGTAAGCAATGCTTTTATCCAGTAGTAGACCACACTGATGAATAATCACAATTCTTGGTGTGGTACATAACTGTTGGCTAAATATTGAATAAAATTCAACATATTGTGTTCTGCAGTTTATGGGCAGAAAAATGGTTTAAATCTGCTTGATGTTCCCTTCATTCGGGGCAACCCATTTTAGTAGAATTATGACTATCTAAAAAGTCTCTCTCTCTCCATCTCCATCTCCCTCTCTCTCTTTCTCTTTCTCTTTCTCTCTCTCTCTCTTGTAAGGGCAGGAGAAGACAGGAAAAGGTTTCATGTATTTCTTTCTTTTAATTCATATAACATTTTACAGAATACAGAATAGTGGTATTAAGACATTGTAGGTCTACATCATTTTGATCCTGCTGGAAATTGTTTCTCAGCAAGGAGAAACCATTTCCATTTGCCATTTTAAATTACAAATGTTGATAAAAAAGAATGCAAATGAGTCCTTAATTTTTTTTTTTTTAAAAAGATATTTTGGGAACTGCCGTTATATTAAAACAAGTTGTAATAAATTTCACGTTTTCTTTGGAAGGATTGTGAGATTAAGGAAGAAGGCAAAAGGCACTGCGTTGTACTCTACAATGTACGTTTGAACCAGGCTGGTGGTGTAGACTTCCAAGCAGCCAATGTCAAATCAAGTGCTCATCTTCGAGTAAAACGTAAGGGCCCTTAAAAAACTATTTCAAAAGGGAAATATATTTGTTTTTGGTGTACCCATGTATTTTATTAACCCTATGGATCCTGAATGGGAATCAATCAGATAAGGGTAGAGAGGAGGGGTCTGTAGTTATGATTCAGATACTCTGGCATATTGAGGTAGCCCAGGATCTTGCCACTATTATAACAGTACAGGTAGTCCTCGACTTACAATCATTCATTTAGTGACTGTTCAAAGTTTCAGTGGCACTGAAAGAAGTGATATATGGCCACACGTACAACCATTGAAGCATCCCCATGGTTAGGTGATCAAAATTCAGACACTTGGCAACTGGCATGTATTCATGATGTTACAGCATCCTGGGGTCACATGATCCCCTTTTGCGACCTTCTGACAAGCAAAGTCAATGAGGAAGCCAGATCCACTTAACAACCATATCACTTACTTAACAACAGCTATGATTCCCTTAGCAACTGTGGCATGAAAGGTTGCAAAATAAGGCAAAATTCATTTAATAACTGCTTTGCTTAGCAGCAGAAATTTTGGATGTAGTTGGGGTTATAGGTCAAGAACTACCTATATTCAGTTAGTTAATTCAGTATAATATTTCTAATTCAGTTTGTGTTTTGTTTTATATCAGCTCTTAACCTAACCATTAACTGGGTTAATTAGGGCTTCTCCAATCAGTTGCTATGTAATATAAATGGATATAAATGAATTATTTGCTAATAGCTATCTTCTCAGGGTTTGAATTAGGGTTTTAAGATTGAAGAGATAACACAACAATTTGTAGAAATTGCTAGATGATTGATTAACAGGATAATCCTGCATTGTTGAAAACCACTTCTTTCTGTAGCCAATAGAAAAGTGTTGCTATTTTGGATGGCTCACTCCTTATCTTAGCAAGAGGCAAGTAGAGCTTGGCAAGGACATAGATGCAAAGTAACTTTCTAACTGATCTGTTCTTTGAAAAGCTACCAGCTCTGTGAGTAGAGAATGTCCGGAGATCAGCCCTTCCCTTGATGTAGTTAATTTAATCAGCTCAGTTTGATTATATTCCCTCTCTGTCTTGGGAAAATGATCCATGGCAGCTAATAAAGGGTGAAAGCGATCAATTTGAAGATGATTTCTTATTTTCTTCAAGCACGTATGATTGGCCTGGTGAGACCACTTAAAGATGTTACTGTGACGGCTGGTGAAACGGCAACCTTTGAGTGTGAACTCTCCTATGAGGGAATTGTAGTGGAATGGTTCCTGAAGGGGGAGAAATTGGAACCCAGTGACAAGGTATGGTACACGATCTTTCCTTCATCCTGTCTTCCTGACATTTCCCATTGTTTTCCCACTTTCTAACCTTCCTCCTTGTCTTTCTTGTTCATCTTTTCACCCCAATTAGCGAGTTTCCAAGCCCCAACTGAAGCTACAGTCTGGCACACTTAGCTGAGACTCATTCCCGGTTAACATAGTGGGGATTTATTCTGGCTAGATGTGTATTGGATTGCCTTGCAAGGGGCTATTCTAAACTATTAATTGGAAAAACAATTCTAAAAACATTAGATGACTGATGTCAGTGAATCTGGTGAAATGTTTTCACCACTGATGTTGAGGGGCAAGGCAATAAATATTCTGCAGTTATTTATTACTTTTTTCTTATTCATGCCCACTGAATCTAGGCCTAGTGTTCATTTTTCTTACAAGGGATGAAAGAGTTTGGGAAATTCCATTTCAGGCATTTCAGCCACACTTCCAGAGATATCACTCTAGACAGAGATCCTTGCTGAGCCTTTCCCACTTTCTATTTTTAACTCTTTATTAAGTGTTTGTTAGCACCACTGAGATGTGAATTGCTTGGAATTTAGCTCAAGGACTATTTAAAGTACCTTTAGTATCAGTCTCTATATTATAAGAAATGGCCCGCCTAGTTCTGTTAAGTGAAATGTTTATTTCATGCTTGTTTTCTTAGTTCATTCATTTAGGCAATTGGAGTATTTATTAATAACAGGCTTATATAGAGATTATATTTCCCACAAAGGAAAATATAAATTTGCTTCTTAAAACAAAGGCTTGGTGGCTAGTTAAGCTTGAGAATTTAGCATAATATTTTCAGGCTTTTCAGAACTGTAAATTATTCTCACATGGTAGGCTAAACACCTATCAAATTATTAACTACCTAGATAATTCAATGTTTACTATTTCCTAAGCATTTTAAACACAATAAAGCATCTTTTAAAGTTATTTCATCACTTATTCTTTTATTACTTTTGCTACGACCAGAGTGCTCTACAGATTAAAACAAAACTCAAACTATAAATTCCAATAAAACTCCATGAAGTCATAGCATAATGCAGCAACTGAATTAAATCAGAGACTATCATGACAGCAACAATCATAAAGGATTCATTTAATTTTCAATGAAAAGATTTAATATGATTATTTTTTAATATCACTTTGCAAGTGTTTTATTTCTAAATTATTTGTTAATGTCAGTTTAAGAGACTAGAAGAACATATATAGTATTTAAGTGCAGTCTTGCACAATCCAGCTATAGGCATTACTTATGCAGAAAAATGCTTTGCACATACAGTATCTGACTTTTATGACAAACAATGGTGCAAAGTGGATCCTGTAAATTCTGTTCTCATCGTGACTGAACTTCTGAATTTGACCATATAGAACCCAAATGGCTGATTGTAGAAAATGCAAACAGCATCTGTTGGAGAGAAGGATCTGGGGCAGGATGCAAGCTTTCCAGTTTCTTTTCTCCAGAAAAAAAGATACTCTTTTGAAATGAGCTTGATTATGAGCACCAATCCTGAATATCTGTTCAATTGTCAAAAATACAAGTGCAGTTTGCCATTGGCATTGGCCTTGCCTTGCTTTCTTCAGAGATACTTTATTTTTCAATTTTTTGGCCTAATCTATAGCTCTGGGTTCTCTTGATGGTCTCTCATTCACGTTTTAATCAGAGGTGACTCTGATTATCTTTGGGAGAACAGATAAAGTGATAGTGGCTATCATCTGCTGTGACCCCTTTTCTCGAATTATACCCCCAACACTAATGTAGCTGCCTGTGCTCTGGAAGAAATACAGTTAGAACAATGTATCAATAAGATTTTATTACATACTGTACATATCTATGTCTGATCTGCTCTGAATAGGAGCTTCTGCACTGTTTGTTTCTCATTTTTTCCTAATTTGGGGAAGAGCTTTTTGTCTCTCTCAGTGCTGAATCTCACTAGGTGCACTATACACTGCTAAATCTGCCATCTACTGATGACTAAATAAATTGCAATAGAATATAAAAAGTTGCTACAGAAGCAAACATAGAGGAGGTAGAATCAATGAATATATAGTACGTGTTGGGAAAAGCAAACACTTCAATGTACATATATTACGTGCCTGTGTGTATAAGTACAGATAGCAATATCGAGAGGATTAAAATATATAAAATAAAACATTCCCAATGAATTTGGGTCCTACTTCAAGCACTTTTGGAATTCAGTCCTTGATGTGCCATGCCAGAGTTGGTGCTGCCTTGAGTTGGGCAAAATTGTGCACCCCCATTCAGAAATATTAAGCCTGTATTAATTGAAGTTACATGATAAATATTTATGGTAAGACCATAATCCAATATTTTCTTTTCCTTTAGGTTGTGCCCCGTGCTGATGGAAAAGTTCATACTCTTGTTCTCAGGGATGTGAAGCTAACAGATGCTGGAGAAGTCACACTGACTGCACAAGACTTCAAAACTAAAGCAAATCTTTTTGTGAAAGGTAAGCTTTGAGGATGGTTAGGGCATAGTGCTGGATGATGCAGATCTAAATAAGGAAAAGTGTTTAGTTGAACGGTTATTTTATAACCTAAAATGCAAATTAGAATAGTGACAATATTTCTGTCTTTAAAAGAAGATCAAAGAGATAGCTAGCATATTCTTCTCTGAAGTCTGTGTGTCTGTGTGTGTCTTTAAAAGAAGATCAAAGAGATAGCTAGCATATTCTTTTCTGAAGTCTCTCTCTGTGTGTGTGTGTGTGTGTCTTTAAAAGAAGATCAAAGAGATAGCTAGCATATTCTTCTCTGAAGTCTCTCTCTGTGTGTGTGTGTGTGTGTGTGTGTGTGTGTTTTGACTCCTGGCAACTGCTGGACAAGTCTCTGCTGTTTTCTTGGCAAGATTTCAGAAATGGTTTGCCACTGCTTCCCAGGGCTAAGAAACAGTAACTCCCCCAAGATCATCCAACAGACTTTCTGGCAAAGGCAGAACTAGATTTCACAGTCTCCCGGTTTTTAGCCAGGTGCCTAGACCATTACATTAAACTGTCTCCCTGTGTGCCAAATACACAAGATCTGAATATCTGGTTTATTTTGTTTTTCAGAACCACCCGTGGAGTTTACTAAACCCCTTGAGGACCAAACTGTAGAGGAGGAAGCCACTGCAGAATTGGAGTGTGAAATATCCAGAGAAAATGCACCTGTGAAATGGTTCAAGAATGGTCAGGAAATTCACAAAACAAAGAAATATGATATCATTGCTGATGGCAGAGTCAGAAAACTTATTATTCGTGACTGCACATTGGATGATGCTAAAACATACACCTGTGATGCTAAAGATTTCAAAACTTCTTGTTTCTTGAATGTTGAACGTAAGTCTGCTTGTACTTTCCTTGCAAGAACTACAAGATGCTTAGCTGTGTTGTTGAGTCACTTCTGATTCCTCGTGACTCAACGAACAGTAGTTCTCTGGGGCTGTCAGCCATTTTTTTTTTCCTTTGGGATCTTGCAATATTGTGTAACCTTCTTGCTTCTTGCTGCCTTCTTTTCTATAGCCTTCAATTTTCCCAAGCTTCTCCAAAGGTTCTTGCTTCCATATTTTCCTCCTCGAATGTTGGAGCCTTACGTTTCACTGCTAGCATTTCCAGTAAACGTTCTCATTTTAAAAATGTATAAAAATTCAGCTTGTATTGCCACTCTTCTCACAGTTTAAAACAACCAACCAATAAAAACAAATTCAAAAACAGATATACAAGCTTATAAAAGTATCAGTTACTACATTCAAACAACAACAAAAAATCCTCCATGATCGGTGGCAAAATCCATCATTGTATCAAACTCAGCACAGCCATTGTAAGAACTTCCCACCATTGCTGGACCCCCCCCCCAAGCACAAGAAGGAGCCATATCTTCAAGGCCTTCCTAAAGTCCAGCAGGGTCAGAACCATTTAGTATTCAATTACTTGTTCTTGCAGGGCAAGTATTCACCCTGCATTATCATTCAAAGGCTCAATTGTACTATATCCCCCCCCCAAAAGTAGGTATGCCAGTCTTTTTATTATTGATACTCTATAGAGTAATACCGGAGATTTGTATCTGATAGTCTGCTGACACACAGTCATCTACCTAAGAGCATGCAGAGTTTATCCTACATTATAAAATTTCATTTTATTTGATTTTGCTCTTCTATAAATGTCAAAACGTTAACAGCCCTGGTTATAAACATTTATTTTTATATAGGTCTGCTCTTAATTGGAATGTACACATTTTCTCTTCCAGCCCTTCGCGTCGAGTTTCTTAAACCTCTTACTGATCTTGAAGTTAAGGAAAAGGAAGCAGCTCGGTTTGAATGTGAAATTTCCCGGGCATCTGTTAAGGTCTGTGATTTTTAGTAAATCTAATACCTGAACTTTTGATTACATTTTATTTAGAAAAACCTAACACTTATCAGAATCCATCCTGTTTCCATCAAAGAGTTAGATTCTAGCCATTATGTTTACGCTAAATACTTGCATACACCAAAAGTTGTTTACTAGGCTTTGACTTGTAGGCAGTCATTATCCACCACATTCCTATAGTTGCTTTTTTCCTGTCATTCTCCTCCCTAATAACAAAGATTAAAAGATATATAAATCTTTTATTCTATAACTGAATCCAGTATATAGACGGAATACATTTTTATACATATTTTGTTTGCATATTTTTAAAATTGTAATTATTATTGGTGTAAAATAATAGTTACCATTTTAAAAATATGCAAATGAAATATGTATAAAAGTGTACTCTGTTTATATGCTGGATTCAGTTAAGGAATAAAAGATTTATATATCTTTATTAGTGGAAGTCTTACATCATGTAGAAAATACCACATAAATATAATGGGCTATCAATTGATGGCAAAATTGCCCTCATCCTTCTTTGCATCTGTATATACTTTATAGGTTCTCTGTGTCCAAGCCAATAATCCCATCACAATAGCTAAAGCCATTCACATGCCATCCATCAAAACAGCCACCAGATTCCCAATCAGCTGCATTTGTGAGAATATTCTTCTACACAAATTTTGATTGATCATGTGGCCAGCTTTTTTTTTAGAAATAAAGCTCTGGGGGTGCAATCTTCCACTTGTTCATTCAGGACTTGGAATTCTGGACACAACACTCTTTTATATTAGCAATTCCTATAAAGGGGCACAGTACCAACAACAACAACAAAGGTTATTCTAGCTAGATAACCACACCTAGGAAGTAAGATTGCTTGGTTCAAACTATCAACTTCAAAATATCAAATGAAACAATATGGATTCCAATATCATCATTAAATCGAGATTCCAGTGCTTTACTAACATTTTGAAAGCTTAAATTCTAATACCTATTATTATCTATTATTATCTTTGACTCAATTTCATATTTTGTCAAAAATGTTAATACAGGCACAGTGGTTTAGGGATGGAGTCGAAATTAAAAAAGGCAAGAAGTATGACATCATTGCAAAAGGTGCCCAGAGAATACTTGTCATCAACAAATGTTTACTTGACGATGAAGCAGAATATGCTTGTGAAGCAAAAGCAGCCAGAACTTCGGGCATGCTTACAGTGATAGGTAAAACTGAATCCCTTTTTTTGTTTGTTTATTTTATGCAAATTTTATGCAAATTGTCATGGAATAAAACTATAATTCCTTTATGCAGAGGAGGAAGCTGTCTTTACTAAAAACCTGCCCAATGTGGAAGTTAATGAAACAGACACCATCAAATTTATTTGTGAAGTCTCCAAACCCGGTGCAGAAGTAACATGGTTCAGAGGAGACAAGGAGTTGCCAGAGGGTGGCAGAGTTGAACAAAAAGTTGATGGCCGAAAGAGAATTTTGATCATTCACAATGCTTGCCTAGATGATGCAGGAGCCTACAGTTGCAAGCTTCCAAACGCTCAGACTACAGGCAAACTCAAAGTCAACGGTGAGATGCTTGCTTTGATAGCTTTCAGGACCAGAGAGTGGGTGGGCAGTTAAGTAGGCAGTGAAATGCTGAGCAAATTTGCTGCTTAAGCATAAAAAATTTCAAGTCTATTCCAAAGCAATTTTTGCTTATGTTAGGCCACAGTTCCCAGTATGGCACCCAGGAATATATTTCTAATTTAAAAATGGAAGGTTGGCATTCTGCAAAAGAAATAGAAGCTTTAGCATCATTTTTAATTCCAAGAAGTTCTCTGGGCCCATAAGCTTCTTAGAAAATAGTATTTTTTTAAAAAAAAAAAAGCCTGGTGGCTGCATTCAATTGGTATTTGGGAAGTGAGCAGGGGTGCCAAAAAAGAAAAAGAAAAAGCAAGTTTAGATAATAGAATGAATCCTGCTGGTAAATTAATTCCTTAGATTAGAAAGCCAACAATCAGTTTGTGAGAGTATAAACCATCAACAGGATTTCAAATTTCCAAATGTGGCTATCAAAAGACTGGGAATTCCAAGTATAGGTCATCTGCTGAGTAAAACAACTACTTTTAAGTTAAATTGAGTAGTCTGCCTTCTTTCCACTAACAGCTAATTCATAATTCATAATTTCTTTTACAGAGCTTTCAGCAGAGTTTATAACTAAACCTCAAAACACTGAAGTTATTGAAGGACAAAAGGCAGAATTTTCCTGCTCAGTGTCTAAAGATGGCGTTGACGTGCAGTGGCTCAGAGGCGATACTATTCTTGAAGCAGGCGACAAATATGATATATTTTCTGATGGCAAAAAGAGAGTCTTGGCCATTAAAGAATCTGTCTTGGATGATGAGGGACGTTATACTGTCATGCTTGGAGATGTCAAAGCAAAAGCCCAGTTGAAAGTGATTGGTAAGGTTTTTTCTCTCTCTACATGTCTATGCATGCTGTTATCATATGGTTCAGTATGCAGCTTACAAATGATGCACTAATTCCATTTACAGAAAAACTCAGGATTGTTATTCCACTGAAAGACCAAACTGTTAAAGAAGGAGAAGAGCTTGTCTTCAACTGTGAAGTTAATACAGAAGGTGCCAAAGCTAAATGGTACAAAAATAACGAACCGATATATGACAGTGCAAAATACATCATGGTCCACAAGGATTTACTGTATTCTGTAAGGATCAGAGATGCTCATCTGAATGATCAGGCAGTTTACACAGTGACACTAACAAATCCGCGAGGAGAACATGTCAAGTCATCTGCTAATTTAACTGTACTTGGTAAGTGCTCTATACTAGTAAATGATCCAGGATATCAGTCATACCCAACTTTAGATAAGAACATAAAATAATTACATTTAATTAATCTCTCACCACAGAGGAGGATCTCAGAATTGTTGAACCTCTTCAAGACATTGAAACCATGGAGAAGAAATCTGTCACATTCTGGTGCAAAGTTAACCGTCTTAATGTAAAACTTCCCTGGACAAAGAATGGTGAAGAAGTCACTTTTGACCGCCGCATTTTATACAAAGTGGACAGATACAAGCATTCCCTTATTATTAAAGATTGTGGGTTTATAGATGAAGGGGAATACACTGTCACTGCCGGCCAAGATAAATCTGTTGCGGAGCTTATTATCACAGAAGCACCTGCCGATTTCATTGAACATTTGCAGGACCAAACCGTTACTGAATTTGATGATGCTGTCTTTAGTTGCCAGCTTTCCAAAGAGAAAGCAGCTGTGAAGTGGTACAGAAATGGGCGTGAAATAAAAGAAGGCAAAAAGTAAGTGCTAGTCCAGCCATGTGTTTCTGCTCTTGTTTCTGCTCTTGTTTCTTAACAGAACACGTAATCCTGTTTTTTTCCCATCTGATCTAAAGGTATCAGTTTGAAAAGGATGGAAATCTACACAGATTAATTATAAAAGATTGCAGACTAGAAGATGAATGTGAATATTCCTGTGGAGTGGATGACAGGAAATCCAGAGCAAGACTCTTCGTGGAAGGTACGTTTGCAATTTTGATTTATGTGCCTTCCCAAGTCTCAGTACTTTTTTTTAAAGTTAAAAGATAGAGTAATAAAATACATGTTTATGGATATTTCTATCAGAAATTCCTGTTGAGATCATCCGCCCACCAGAAGATATTTATGAAGCTCCTGGTGCTGATGTCATCTTTTCTGCTGAACTGAATAAAGATAAAGTGGAGGTCAAATGGCTGAGAAACAACATGATTATTGTCCAAGGTGACAAACATCAAATGATGAGTGAAGGAAAGTTCCACAGGTTGCAGGTCTGTGAAATAAGGCCCCGTGACCAAGGAGAATATAGATTTATTGCCAAAGATAAAGAAGCTCGAGCTAAGTTAGAACTAGCAGGTAAGTCTTTCAAACTGATTTATCATACCAAGAAAGGACATTTATAGATGTAACAAAAATCTTTCAATTCACCTTCTGAATATTAATTCCAGAATTTTTAATTTTAATGGGAATGAAAATACTGTCTCCCATAAAAACCATGTAACATCTTTCTTGTGTGTACCGCTATGCAATTCTATTATGTCTTGATTTCATACCTCATTGCTATTTCATTAATATCTAGCACTTATTTGTTCTATATGGAGGTTTTATCAGTTATCTTGAACATCACTGTGTGAAAATGTTACATTATTTTTTGAGCTTTTATATACAATATATAAATGTAGTTTTTATGCACTGAAATCTTTACATTCAGGCAACCAGATAACTTTACCCATCTTAGATAAATTATCTGTGAATTATGAAGGTGATAACAAGGTCCCATTGCTTTGCAGTTCAAGACACGCCCAAACACCACAAAATACAATGAATTATTTTTAAAGCTCAAGATTCACTTTGCTTTGCTTTATCAAACTCAGTTGAATGCATCATTTCTGTAACATATGTTAAAATGTTAATTTCTTTTTATTATTTTTCTTAGCTGCTCCAAGAATAAAGACAGGTGATCAAGATCTTGTGGTAGATGTTGGCCAGCCATTAACCATGGTAGTTCCATACGATGCTTATCCACGAGCGGAGGCTGAGTGGCTTAAAGAAGATGAAGCCTTACCCACTCAGACTGTTGATACTACAGCTGAGAGTACTTCTTTCAGAATTCCTGCAGCCAAGCCATCACACAAGGGAAGTTACAAAGTTATACTGAAAAATAAACATGGAAAAGCAGAAGGTCGCATTAATGTTCAAGTAATCAGTAAGTTCTTAACTTCCAAAAATAGTCCTTTTAGTTTTTCCTTATAATAGTAGTTTAACACTGGTACCTGTAATTTTAGTACAGAAAGCATGAATTTAATAGTTAAAAGTTAAAGTTCATAATAAAGAGATTTGATTTGATGGCTAAAACTGAAATTAAAATAAATAAATAAATAGTCATGCAACCCATTGAGCTATATAACTTATGTCAGCCTCAAGATTTGCCATTCCATTGAATACATCCTTTTCCTCTAAAGATGTACCCGGCCCAGTGAGGAACTTGGAAGTCACAGAAACATTTGATGGTGAAGTCAGCCTTGCATGGGAAGAACCAGAAAGCGATGGTGGTAGTAAGATTACAGGTTATGTGGTGGAAAGGCGTGACATCAAACGCAAGACCTGGATTTTGGCAACTGATCGTGCTGACAGTTGTGAATACACAGTAACTGGCCTTCAAAAAGGTGGAGTGGAGTACCTCTTCCGTGTGAGTGCGAAAAACAGAGTCGGCACTGGTGAACCTGTGGTAACAGATAAACCTGTTGAAGCAAAGAGCAGATTTGGTAAGAAAATAGTTCCAGATACGTGAGAAGATTAATGCTGTTTAAATACTTTAGAGTAGAAATAACACGTCTTTGTAATTTTCTCACCACTTCGCAGAGGTGCCAGGTCCTCCTCTCAACGTACAGGTCGCTGATGTGAACAGGTCCAGTGCAACTCTTACCTGGGAACCACCAGAATATGATGGAGGATCTCCAATTACAGGCTATGTGATTGAGCTGCGTGACCGAGGATCAATTAAGTGGGAGCCAGCCATGACTACGCCAGCCCATGAATTATCTGCCACATTGACGGATGTTGTGGAGAACAAAGAATATTTTTTCAGGATCAGAGCACAAAACCAAGTTGGAGTTGGCAAACCCAGTGCATCCACACATGCAGTGAAGATAACAGATCCCATTGGTTAGTATGCAGACAATAAGAGAACCGTTTTCCAGTATCTCTCGGTGATCATTTTATTTATTCATAAATACAAGCATAGAAAAGATTTGAAGATAATTAGGGGGAAAATATGAGAAAATGGGTTATGATTTAAGAAATCATTAGCTGTGAGAAAATGAGAGACTAGAAGTGTCACATTCAAAACAGACGGCCAATTTCTTTCAAATAATTTCCATGTTCATGGAGGAAGATGCAACAGACTTGAAGGATATTTCAGTAGAAGGTTCTGGCCAGGTTCTACTGTGCTATATTAGGAATAGTCTGAGATTTCCACAGACACAATTTCATCTTTTTATTTTTGTATTTTGTGCATTCTTCTTGAAGGGACCAATATTTAAACCTTCCAAATTACTATGTCTTGCAGAAAGACCAAGTCCTCCCATTAACCTTGATCATTCTGAGCAAACTAAGTCATCCGTGAAACTGACATGGGAGCCTCCACTAAAAGATGGAGGTAGTCCAATTTTGGGCTACATAATAGAACGGCGGGAAGAAGGAACAGATGACTGGATTCGCTGCAATGCAAAGCTGGCACCTAAGCTTTCTTATACCGTAAGTTGTAACTTCTTTCTGGAGCACATGAAGCATTGGATCGTTTTCAGAGATGTCATTTACAATAATTGCCCCTGTCTTCACAGGTGACTGGATTGACACCTCTAGCTAAGTATTATTATAGAGTCTCTGCAGAAAATGCTGCTGGTATATCAGATCCAGCTGAGGCTATTGGACCACTAACTGCAGATGATGCACATGGTAAGCAAATTTCATTTATCTCTGACATGTCAGCAGTTCAAAGTAAACATTATATAAGCTTATTACTAAAAATCAATCCTCAAGTTCTTGCAACTAAAGCATCCAGATAGATAGATAGATAGATAGATAGATAGATAGATAGATAGATAGATAGATAGATAGATAGATAGATAGATAGATAGATAGATAGATAGATAGATAGATAGATAGATAGATAGATAGATAGATAGATAGATAGATAGATAGATAGATAGATAGATAGATAGATAGATAGATAGATAGATAACCTTTATTGTCATTTTTACTATGGGCACAATGGCACACATTAAAAATGAAATTTAGTTGCTTGCTCTCAAAGTGTACACATACATAACACACATTTAAACATCCTATATACAACATATGTATAAACCTACAACCTTACATATATGTAACATATAAATATTAATCACTGTCCATCTTGAATACATAATGGAAGGAGGAGGCTTTAGAGTTCACAAGGTTAATACTGTATGGAGCAAAACTGTGATTGAATCTGGATGTTCTGCTTCGGATACCACGAAGCCTCCTCCCAGAAGGTAACAAAGAAAACAGGTTGTGAAGAGGATGTGTAGTGTCCCAGACAATCTTGCGGACCCTGCTCAAGCAACCCTTATATGCTATGTTCTGGATGGAAGGGAGGGAACTGCCAATAATCTTTTCAGCTATCCTCACCACTCTTTGTACCGCCTTCCTGTCTGAAGCAGTGATGCTTCCAAACTAGACTGTAATGCTGTACGACAGGATTCTCTCGATCGTCCTTCTATGGAAAGTGGTAAGAACAGGGGAAGGAAGATGTGCTTTTCTCATGCAATGCAGAAAATGCAGGCGCTGCTGTGCCCGCTTCACCAGTGTCTCGCTTATTGCAAAACAATAGCTATGTGCAGATCATCTGTTGTAAGCAAATCTACTGCAGCCACCCAGAGGTTCAGCTGGGCTATTTTAAGGCTCTTTTGGGTATGCTGGTGATAGCTGACAAAGCAAGGCTTTGGCAGGCCTTGATGCAGGCACACGTTTGCATCTACTTCACATCTTCACAATGTACTGTAGATCCCAAGATAGACTTTGCCATGAGCAAAAGATCTTGTCAAATGTTCCTTGCAGGTGTCATCACCGGGTGGAATTGGCGAACATGATAAATATTTCCATGTAGTTCTGAGATGTAATTCAGATTTATCCAAAGAGCTACTGTTTCATGCTGCCTGTTAAGCACATAAATAGTACCTCTATTCTTCTATAAAATTGTTCTTTAAGCAGAACTGGTCTTACTATCAGGTTTCTTCACTGCAATTGTATCAAATTGGGGGGGAGGGGGAGAAGTCTTACATCAAACAGAGGAGTCATCTTATAATAATACTTCCAATTATGGCAACTATCTTTTCACAGCTGCTGTAAATGAAAATTAAACCTATCATAGAAATTGGCACGAATTAATTGGCACAACTTATGTTTGTTTTCAGCTGGACCTACGATGGACTTAAGTGGCTTTAAAGATGGACTTGAAGTTATTGTTCCAGAGCCAGTCAAAATCCGTGTTCCCATCACTGGCTACCCAGTTCCCAAGGCCACATGGTCAGTGGGTGGCAAAGTTTTAGAAGATGGTGATCGGGTGAAAATTGAGACCAATATTGCCTTTGCAAAACTGACTATTACGCCAAGCGAACGGCGAGATAAAGGCATTTATACTTTGAAATTAGTCAATCCTGTATCGTCTGTATCAGGAGAAATCGATGTTAATGTCATTGGTAAGCATTCAGTTTTAATGTTAAGTAACTGTTTGTTATAAATTGTCGTAAATTAAATGAACAATCTTACAACATTAAATGACCAAACGAATATCAGCACCTTTCAATATATATATAAACACTCAATTACAGTATCTTCTACTTTCATTTTCACTGTGAAATTCCAAAATATAAAAATGTTGTCATTAAATAAATATTCAGGCTATCATTTTATATGCACATACTCAGGATTAAGCACTACTGCAAATATTTGGAGGTAATTTTATTTTTTTAGGTATAGGATTATATATATTTTTAAATAAAAGCATGATGAACTAGGGATAAAGCCAGTTTCTTATAAGCCCCTTCACCAAATTATTTCATCTCAAACATCATCATATAAATCTCTATTATGATTCTGAAATGCCATTAAACCTTACCTCTTCCAAAGGATCTTTGGAAGTGGGATGAATTTTAGTTCCTGTGGAGATCCCGAATGTGCTTTTTCAGAAGGCAACTGGATTTTCTTGTTTTTCTTTAAAGAAGTTTCGCTTCTTATCCAAGAAGTTTCTTTGGCTCTGACTGGATGGTGGGGAATGGAAGGATTTATATTCCTTGCAGACAGCTGGTCATTTGCATTCTTTTAGAGAGTCATTGAAGCCACTTGGAGGTTTATCTGTGTCCTCACAGATAAACAGATGTCCTCATAGACATTCCTGTGGAGATGTTAGTTCCCGTGTCACATGGTATATGGTTGCTATGGTGTTGTGTTGTATTAGGTTTTAAATCTGATTGTTGTATTTGGCATGTAAGCTACTCAGTCACTAATGATTGAAGTGATATATAAGTATCAATTAATCAATATATGTATAGCTGTGTTATAGGTTTTTAATATTATATGCATTTATTTTCAGCTCGCCCAAGTGCACCAAGAGAACTAACAGTTGGAGAAATAACCAGGAACACAGTACAACTAACATGGGAACCTCCTGAAAATGATGGAGGAAGCCCTTTGACTGGCTATCTTATCGAGAAGCGTGAAGTGAGCCGCAAAATATGGATTAAAGTATGTTTTGAACCGAAAAATATTTTTTAATAAAGTCAGTTTTTTAATCTGGAAATATTCTGGGCTACGATACGAAAAAGAGTGTCTTGTTTCTGCAGGTGATTGACAAGGTTCTTGACCAGGAATTTACTGTCCCAGATCTTGCCCAAGGAAAAGAATACTTATTCAGAGTTTCAGCTTGCAACAAATGTGGACCAGGAGAGCCTGCTTACATTGATGAGCCAATTAACATGACAGCACCTGCTAGTGAGTTTTTTTATTAGTTGTTCTAAATAATTTTGGATTTCTGCATGTTCTGTATAATTACTCAGGCTAAATGTTGCCAGTTGACAAACCCATTGAAAAAGGAAATTACAAAGGCAGACATTTTTGATGGCACCACAGGCTTTGTAACTTCCTCCTAGCTAATATATCCATCTGCATATTTGGAAAAGCTGTTTGTTAGACTGCAGGACTTACCAGAATAATGACTGTGGAAGATTATTATGGGGAAAGTAGCAGGGGAGGTCACAAAAAGTCCAGATACCACGAAGTGGAAGTGAACATTTATTTCCATTCACACTCCACCCACAACGATAAGACAACACATTTTCCCTCTTACAGCGGTTCCTGATCCACCAGAGAATGTTAAATGGCGAGATCCAACATCTAAGTCCATTTTCCTTACATGGGACCCACCTAAATATGATGGTGGCTCACGTATCAAAGGCTACATAGTTGAAAAGTGCCAGCGTGGCACTGACAAATGGGAGCCTTGTGGTGAACCTATAACTGAGACCAAGTAAGTAGCAGCAGTAGGTGGAATTCTTTTACAAATGATTCTTATGGCACTTAATGATACTATTAATTAACTGAAATGGTGTTCTGATTAACAGAATGAAGGTGGCACCACTTAAGGAAGGGGAATGGTATGCTTATCGAGTGAAGGCTCTGAATAGGCAAGGAGCCAGTAAACCAAGCCAGCCCACAGATGAAATCCAGGCAGTGGACGCAATGGGTAATTAGTTGCCGAATTATATTATAGCAACATATAATTTTTATTCCTGAAAATATTGGGGGGGGGAGGGTGTTAAAACTATATGAAATGAGCTGTTAGATGGGTAACATATTTCATTCATGCTGTTTTTATTCTCTGTAAATCAGAGGCTCCAGAGATTTTCTTAGATGTGAAATTACTGGCTGGAGTCACTGTCAAAGCTGGAACTAAAGTAGAGCTGCCCGCAAGAGTAACTGGAAAGCCTGAACCTCGGGTTACCTGGACAAAAGCAGAAAATATCTTGAGACCTGACAAAAGGATCTCCATTGAAACCAAACCTGACCATTCCACAGTAATAATATTAGACAGCAAAAGGAGCGATAGCGGCACCTATATTATTGAAGCTGTAAACACCAGTGGACGGGCAACAGCAACTGTTGAAGTTAATGTTCTAGGTATGCTATTTCTGTGGTTAATTCTCAGCATCTTCCTAATTCCGTAGCTGAAGTGGAAGCTCAAACTGTTGTTGTGTCTCCACAGATAAGCCTGGTCCACCAGCGGCTTTCGATGTGTCTGAAATAACAAACGTGTCTTGCCTTTTGACATGGAATCCTCCTCGAGATGATGGCGGATCCAAAATCACAAACTATGTTCTAGAGCAAAGAGCTGCAGACAGTGAAATATGGCACAAGTTATCATCCACCATCAAAGAAACAAAATTCAAAGTTACAAAACTCACACCCCTTAAAGAATACATCTTCAGAGTCAGTGCAGAGAACATGTATGGAGTTGGAGAACCAGCAGTATCCCATCCTATCATTGCGAAATATCCATTCGGTAAGTTTGTTCATCTGAAAGGCAAGTACACTTATCTCTGTATTTTGGTCATAGAGAAACTATTTCAGTGGGGGGCAGCCACTCCAACCAGTGAATCGTTTTGGGAGAACCACGTCACCTCCCCATCATTTTTGACGTTGCTGATACTGTGGGGCTAATTTTTGCAGAAGGTGTCAATGCATCAGGGGAGTTAATATGAGCAGCTTTCCTGACAGAGCAACGGCCAGTAGCAGAAGCCATTTGCATTGAAATTACAAATACGTGACCACTAATTCTGACTTTGTATTTCTTGGTTCAGATACACCAGGTCCTCCAACAGGTGTAAAGCCTGTTGAGATTACTAAAGATTCTGTTACATTAACTTGGACTGAACCAGATGAAGATGGTGGCAGTCCTATCACTGGGTACTGGGTTGAACGGTTTGACCCTGATCAAGATAAATGGATACGATGCAATAAAATACCAGTTAAAGATGCAACATTCAAGTAAGATCATTATATTCTTACAGAAGAAAAATCATGTTTTCAAATAAAAAAAACACATATACTTGATATAATATTGTGTATGAGAGGTGTTATTAGCTCCAAATAATTGTCTTGCTGCCCATTATTTGAATCCTCATAAGCCGGTGGCAATATATATCACAAATCCTCTCCATAGTCATCTTCTCTGCAATGTAGGAACCACAACTGGTGGTGGTAATAGAGTAACAACTGATGTTTGTCTGTCACTGAAGCAGTTCAAGAGGATTTGTGTTGATAATGGAACCTCTTGGACATTTTAGCTTTCTAGTAACTTGAAGCATTTAAATCATTCAGAACTATGTGTTGTATCTGCTCCTTTCTAAAATAACACACATGGGTCCTATATATTAGCTCACAAATGAGTGGAATATGTATATAGTAAGCTTTTTTTAAAAAAAATGTGAATGTCCTGCTTAAAGTACAGACTAACAACCAATGGAAAGACATCCACCTGCCCATCATTTTTCCTTTTTGTTCTGCCCTTCAGGTTTCACCAATCTTCCAAGTGGTGGAGAGAATGCTATTATATCATTAGACAGGAAAAATTGTATTTCACAGAGACACACACACACAAGCACACACAGGCAATTAAGAGCATCTCATTTTATAAATAAATAGCCAGACAATATCACCTAATATTCTTGGCTTTCTTAAAATATTAAACAATATACAAAATATGCAAAATATTAAGCAACATACAATATTCATGTGCATTGTCTGATTACAGATTTTGTATTGAGCTTCAGTGATGGCAAAAAATCCTGGCATGAGAAAGCTTTGCATAAGCATTCTGCCACAAGTCATCTCTTTATAATATTTATATGGTAGATATAAATTTATTTAATGTTTCAATAGACGAGAATAGATGTAGTTCAGGTTTGATCTGTGGAGTCCTTGATGCTCTCTGAGCTTCGTTGTGTTTGTAATGAAACATCTGCAAGCAAACAACCAAGCTCAGAGAGCACCAAGAACTTCTCATTAATGTTTTTTATTTACATCTGTGAAAAGATATACAGCAACATAGTACATATGTTTAATAATATTTACTGCTAAATGAACATTGAAATATATATTTTTTTTCATTATTACCAGGGTAAAGGGTCTTACAAACCATAAGAAGTACAAGTTCCGAGTCTTGGCAGAGAATCTTGCTGGGCCAGGAAAACCAAGCAAACCCACAGAGCCCATCTTAGTGAAGGATCCCATTGGTAAAAATTAACCTAGATTGATAATATAATGTAAACTCTTGTTTTAAAGTTAGCCCGCCAGATCTAAATGTTCAATTTATGTCCAGATCCTCCATGGCCTCCTGGGAAACCAACAGTGAAGGATGTTGCCAAGACGACATGTTTCCTACAGTGGACAAAACCAGAACATGATGGAGGTGCCAAAATTGAATCCTACGTGGTGGAGCTGTTAAAGACTGGTACAGATGAATGGGTGAGAGTGGCCGAAGGTGTCCCCATGACAGAACATTTCCTCAAAGGACTTATGGAGAAACAAGAATATTCTTTCCGAATAAGAGCTGTGAACAAAGCTGGGGAAAGCGAACCCAGTGAACCCAGTGATCCTGTGTTGTGCAAGGAAAGGCTAAGTAAGTAACTCCTCCTGAGAATCCAGCTTGAGGCTGAACAGAGCTTGAAAACTTTAAAAACTTGCTTGCCTTTATCCTGGAAAAAGGATAAAATAGAAATGCGTTCATAACTACTTTCAAAAAGAAATGGAAGCCATTTCTTTATTATCTCTTTTTTTTTAATCTTTTCTTTCTTTTTCTTTCTTGTTCACTATTCTTTCTTCTTTTGCTTCTTTTCTACTATTTATATTGTTTTTTAACTTGTTAAAAATTTCTTCAATAAAGTTACATTAAAAAAAAAAACCATGAAGAATGATGGCGGCAGACCAGTTCAGCAGTAATGTGATTTATAAAGACATCAGTGGAAATGAACAAAGACATAGAGTTTGCCTTTAACCCCCTGCTTGATAGATTCCTTATTGCTTTTTTTTTTTCCAAAGTAAAACCATTTTGTTAATGTCTTCACAGATCCCCCTTCACCGCCACGATGGCTCGAAGTCATTAATATCACTAAAAACACTGCAGACCTTAAATGGACCGTGCCAGAAAAAGACGGGGGTTCTCCTATTACAAACTACATTGTTGAAAAGAGGGATGTGCGCCGGAAAGGCTGGCAGACTGTAGATACCACAGTAAAAGACACCAAATATACTGTGACACCTCTGACTGAAGGCTCTCTCTACGTATTCCGTGTGGCTGCTGAAAATGCAGTGGGGCAGAGCGATTACTGTGAAATTGAGGACTCAGTTCTAGCCAAAGACACTTTCAGTAAGTTTTCTGGGTTTATGTTCAAAATTCTGCGCAACAAGCTAGCTCCTGTTTCTAAAATTCTGGTTTACCTAATGTGAATTTCATTTATTTTAGCTACCCCCGGAGCACCATATGCCCTTACACCAGTTGAGGTGACAAAGAGACACGTTGACTTAAAATGGGAACCACCTAAGAATGACGGTGGCAGGCCAATTCAACGGTAATACTATTAATAAAGAAATATAGGACAATATTTGTGTAGAGATTACATTTGCTGTATGTAAAGTGTTACTGTTAAAAAAAAAACCATTTAAAGATACATGACTGGAGAGGAATTAATAAAGTTTATACATTCAGAGCACCCATTTTCCAGAAACCAGTAGGAAATTTAGGTGAAGAATGGAAAATATATGAAATATGTTGAGTAATCAATAGAGACAGATACCCATTTCCCAAGTGATAAAGATTTGCTCTGTATTGAGAGAAGTGGGATATGATAATTTTTGATATGCATTCTAATGTATGATCAGGTTGGTTATCTGTATTCAAAGGTAAAATTCAATTTAGAAGTTATGTAAGTGGAGTAATTTGTAAGTAAGATGACATGAAGGAATTGAATCATAAACAGGATGCTTAGAAAATAAGTTTGGTAAGAATGCTATTAATTTGCTAGATAAGGTGATAGAACTAGTGGCAGAACAATTCATTTAGGGCTCCAGTGCTGCAGTACTCCAAAAAATCCAAGGCCTTGTTAATTATTAGTTGCGGTTTGGAAAGGAAACAATGAAGATGGAGAGCTGTGTATAACTATTCCCTTCCTAACAACTTTCTGGATCTTTTTCCATATGCCATTTATTTCAAGTGGTGAAAAAAAGTCATATAGGCCAGAGGGGTCTTCAAACTTGGCCCTTTTATGACTTGTGGACTTCAACTCCCAGAATTCCTCAGCCAGGCACGCTGGCTGAGGAATTCTGGGAGTTGAAGTCCACAAGTCATAAAAGGGCCAAGTTTGAAGACCTGTGATATAGGCCATTCAAATAATTGGTCTGAATTTGTCCCCCAAAACAAACAGGAGTTTAGATTCCTTCAACTCTCAGCTCCTCCTTAGCCAAACCCCTTTGGGGACTTTCTGGAGTCAACATTTCACTTCACTGATTACATCAAGCCATTTCAAGGTAACCAGTTTTCTGCTCACAAAAGTAAGAGAATTGAGCGGGCAAAGATTTATGAATGCAAGTTACACATCAGGAAAGAACACAGCAGGAAATTGAGCTCATCCTTTAAATCAGGGGTGTCAAACTGCCGGCCCACGGGCCGGATGCATCATGCCGAAACCAGGCCCACCCCATTGCCGGCAATGGCAAAAAAAGTCGCAATACGTTGTGACACGTCACGTGACGTTGAGAGTTTGACACCCCTGCTTTAAATGGTTCTGAGGTTTATTATTTGCATGGAATACTATATGTAGTACACCAGTGATGCAACAAATAATCAGCATAGGTACATTTCAATTTTGTTTTTAATTCAATGTCTCAAACTGATTTCATTGCATAACTCCATACCATTCCTCTTAATACAGATATGTGATTGAAAAGAAAGAGAAGCTTGGCACACGTTGGGTGAAAGCTGGCAAGACGGCTGGACCTGACTGTCAATTCAGAGTAACGGATGTCATTGAGGGCACAGAGGTGCAGTTCCAAGTTCGTGCTGAAAACGAAGCTGGCTGTGGTCATCCCAGTGAACCAACTGACATCCTGGCTATTGAAGACCCCACAAGTAAATTAGAACAAAAACCATAATGTAGAAAAGATTAAGCTAGGTCAAACAGTTTTATGGGAACTAATACACTTCTCTCCGTTCGGGCAGGTCCTCCTTCACCACCTCTGGATTTGCACGTAACAGATGCAAGCAGAAAACACATTGCCATCGCATGGAAACCACCCGAGAAAAATGGTGGAAGTCCTATCATTGGATACAATATTGAACTCTGTGAAGCAGGAACTGAAAAGTGGATGAGAATAAATTCTCGGCCGGTCAAAGACTTGAAATACAAAGCAGAAGAAGGCATTGTACCCGACAAGGAATATGTCCTCAGAGTCAGAGCTGTCAATGCTATAGGACCTAGTGAACCTTCAGACATTTCAGAAAACGTTGTAGCCAAAGATCCCGATTGTACGTATATTTCTCTCCAAAGCAATCATAAAACATACAGCCACAATTGCTCTGTAACACAGATTGAGGTTATTCTTCTCTATTTTTTAAATAGGTAATCCAACTGTTGATATAAAAACCACAGATATTATTGTGGTGGAAGGTCAAAAGTTAAGTGTTCCAGTTCCCTTCAGAGCGGTTCCTTCTCCAACCATTTCATGGCATAAAAGCGGGAAGGAGCTTAAAGCGGGTGACAGAACCACCATGAAGAGCGACTATACCTCTGCCTTGCTGGAAATCACAAATGCTGTCCACGCAGATGCCGGTGTTTACACCATTACCTTGGAGAATAAATTGGGTTCAACTACTGGCACAGTGAATGTCAAAGTAATAGGTAAATGGGTTTTTTTTTCTGTTAGCAGACGTTTACATTCGGTTCATAGTGCTGAGCCAATGCAAGGAGCACTGTTTTACACACAAGGAAATTGTCTCTGGTGCATAAGCTCTCAGCGTACATACAAAAACAGAGTGATAGGTCACGGATCATAAATCATAGTTACAATCATTAATCATAAGATACAAACAATAAGTGATAAATCATAAGATACCAATAGGAGAAGGTAGTAGGAAAGATGAGAAAGATGAGATGAGAAAACGGTACTTGCTGTAAGCCAACTTTAATGTAATCTAGGTATTCTAGATATGATGGAGATCAAATAAATAGCCTAATTGTCTTTTATTCTAAGGAACTGAAATTGGTAGGCATATCATTTGTCACAAGTATGGATATTCTTCACATTCTTTGAATTTTTGTTGCATATTTTTCAAACTTAATATCCATATGTACCTTCATCTAGGTCTGCCTGGACCATGCAAAGATATTAAGGCAAGTGAAGTAACTAAAAGCTCATGCAAAATTACCTGGGAACCACCAGAATTTGATGGCAATACTCCCATATTACACTATGTGTTGGAAAGAAGAGAAGCTGGGAGGAGAACATACATACCGGTGATGTCTGGTGAAAACAAATTGGCGTGGAATGTAAAGGATCTTATTCCAAATGCTGAATACTATTTCCGTGTTAAAGCTGTCAATAAAATTGGAGGAGGTGAATACCTCGAACTGAGAAATCCAGTGATTGCTGAGGACCCAAAGCGTAAGTTTATATGTTAATGAATAAGTGCTTAGAGTGAAAATTTATTTTTTTTCCCCATACCTTCTGCTTATTTATTTAATTTTAAATTTTCAATACACAGAACGACCAGATCCACCTCTTGATCTTGAGACTCATAATCCGACATCAAAGTCAGTAACGCTCACGTGGAAACCACCATTGTATGATGGAGGAACGAAAATTATGGGTTATGTTTTGGAAAAACTGGTTAAAGGAGGAGATAAATGGGAGAGATGCAATGACTATTTAGTGCCTCTTTTGACTTACACTGTAAAAGATCTAGAAGAAGGCAAAGAATATCAGTTCCGAGCCCGTGCTGAGAATGCTGCAGGAGTTAGTGAACCATCTAATATTACTCCTTTAATCAAAGCAGTAGATCCTATTGGTACGTTTTACACTTTTTCCCCTCCTTATTCATTGTTAATACATAAAAATGATATTATGCTATACAAGTAGTCCTCAACTTATGACCACAATTGAGCCCCCCCCCCCAAAATTGCTATTGCTAGGCAAGACATTTCTTAAGTGAGTGTTGTCCCATTTTACAACCTTTCTTGCCACAGTTACCAAATGAATCACGGCAGTTGTTAAATTAGTAACACGATTGTTAAGTGAATCTGGCTCCCCCACTGATGTTGCTTGTCAGAAAGTTACGGAAGGCAACCCCAGGACATTGCAACTGTCACAAATGTGAGTCAGTTGCCAAGTGTCTGAATTTTGATCACGTGACCCCCAGGCTTGCTGCAAATGGTTATAAGTGTGAAAAAGGACCATAAATCACTTTTTCCAGTAACGTTTTTAACTTCGAGTGGTCACTAAATGAATTGTCGTAAGTCGAGGACTAACTGTAATTGTCACACATAAATTAACGTTGGGTTGTTTTTTGTTTTTGTTTTATTGTTACAGAGGCTCCAAAGGTCTCCCTTAGTGCTAATTTGCAGGCTGGCCTTGAAGTGAAGCAAGGTGCTGATATTCCATTAGATGCCCGGATTTCAGGTTCACCTTACCCAGCAATTGCTTGGTTATGGAATGATGAAGTTATCCGACCGGAAGAAATTAAGAAGAGAGTCATCAAGATTTCCAGGAAGAAGAAAGGTGAAGCTGAAGACGACAAGCCTTTCCAGTTAGCCTTACCTGAGCGGCTAAGCATTGACAACAGTAAAAAAGGAGAGTCTTTTCTGGTTGTTCGAGACTCACTCAGAGCAGACCATGGCACATTCACTATACGAGTTGAAAATGACCATGGGGTAGCTAAAGCTTCCTGTGAAGTCAATGTTTTAGGTACGTCCCTGTACACAATTTATTCGATTTCTTAGTCGAAAGACCTGTTATGTGATACATGCAAGAGTTCATCGTTATTTTTGTTTTAAAAATAGATGTTCCTGGACCTCCGATCAACTTTATTTTCGAGGAAGTGAGAAAAAATTCCATAACTTGCAAATGGGATCCTCCTCTTGATGACGGTGGTAGTGAAATACTGAATTATGTCTTGGAAAAGAAAGACAGCGCAAAAACTGAAACTGGCTGGGTTACAGTCACTTCCACACTTAGGCATTGCAAATATAATGTGCTTAAATTGATTGAAGGAAAAGAATACGTCTTCCGTGTGAAAGCCGAAAACAGAGTAGGGCCTGGACCACCAGCTCTTTCAAAACCTGTTGTAGCTAAAGACCCATTTGGTAAGTGTTATGCCTTAGAAGAAATGATGCATTGTTTCCCTCCCCAAAAAAAAATGCATATTGCCACATTTTTGTAGCGATATTAATGTAAAAACTTTGATTCAGAGGTGGCCTTCCACTTCTGTTTTATGTATTGCTATGGGAGCCTCATTTTGTGTTTATGCCTGAAATCTACAAAAGAAAGATCTAGTGCAATTACGATCCCTTCAGAAGAGGGAATTTATGAATAGATTAAATAGAGTGTCTTAAGCCATTCTCTCTTAAATTAAAACCATCCCATATTGGTGGGAAATTGATAGACCTATCTGAAAATAAATAGTGTGGAAATCACAGATTTTTTTTTTTCATGGTAACCACTGGTAAAATTCTACTGCATTTAGCAACTGACATTCCAAATAGAAGATACTCTGAGGAAGACAGCACAGCTATTTGAAATTTGTAGTATAATCCTATAGTTTATTACTCAGAAATAAACCCCCTTGATGTACTTCTGTAGGACTATATTGAACATTTTATAAACAATGTAAATACTCTATCTGTCAAATAAAATCCTTGCATGAAATTTCAAATACATGTGTTCTGGCATTAAAAATCTGCTTTTTTCCTTGTGAATAGGTCCTCCTGATGCACCTGACAAACCTTTAGTAGAGGAGCCTACCAGCAGTAGTATGTTGGTTAAATGGAATGAACCTAAAGACAACGGCAGCCCCATTCTGGGATACTGGATTGAAAAACGTGAAATCAATGGCACTCATTGGGCTCGGGTGAATAAAGATCGTGTGAATGCTCTGGAAACAAGAGTTGAAGGATTGTTGGAAGGATTAACATATGTTTTCAGAGTTTGTGCTGAAAATGCAGCTGGTCCTGGCAAATTTAGCCCCCCATCAGATCCTAAAATTGCACAAGATCCAATATGTAAGTTCTTTAATAAATACAGTTATCATTGGTCAAGATAAGGGAGCTTTAAATTGCTATCTATTAATATTGATTTATGTATTTATTTTCCTCAGTACCACCTGGCCCACCTATTCCAAGAATCCTTGATACAAGTTCAACATCTATTGACCTAGTATGGGATGCTCCACTATACAATGGAGGTGGAGACATCACTGGTTACCATGTTTATAAGCAATTTCTGGGTTCAAATGAATGGTCCCGTTGCACCGAGAAACCTGTTAAGGTTCTAAGCTACCTAGTTAAAGGAATTAGAGAAGGTGCTGATTACAAACTTCGTGTGACTGCTCTTAATATTGCTGGAGAAGGGCCTCCTGGAGAAACAGAACCTATAACTGTTGCAGAACCTAAAGGTATTATCTTTTTTTAATTTGAAATAAATTCTTGTGTGAAATAATTACACAAGTCATTATGAAATAATCAATGCTCTTTCTTTCTTTCTTTTCTTTCTTTTCTTTCTTTTTTTGACTATAGAACCTCCTACTGTGGAACTAGATGTTTCTGTCAAACAAGGTGTTCAGATACTGGCAGGTCAAACCCTTACACTGCCTGCTACTGTAACTGGACGTCCTCATCCTACAATTGTGTGGACTTTAGAGGATGGGGAAATTGACAAGGACCGAGCGGTGATTGAGAATGTTGGCACTTCATCAGTATTAAGTATCAAAAATGCACTCAGAAAAGACCATGGAAGATACGTGATTACTGCAACTAACGAGAGTGGCTCCAAATTTGCTGCAACCAGAGCAGAAATATTTGGTAAGAAATACTACATTTAATGAAACTATTTGAGGAAGTATTTGTGCCTTTGTTATTATACTTTGTATCTTCTTTTTTCAGATGTTCCTGGGCCAGTAACTGATCTGCATCCTGTTGTGGTGAACAGAAAAATGTGTCTGCTTAACTGGGATGATCCCAAAGACGATGGAGGAAGTGAGATAATAGGCTTCATCGTAGAGAGGAAAGATGCCAAAATGCATACTTGGAGACTTGCTGTGGATACAGAGAGATCAAAATGTGATATTACTGGTCTTGTAGAAGGGCAAGAATATAAATTCCGTGTATCCGCCAAGAACAAGTTTGGCTGTGGTCCACCAGTTGAACTTGGGCCACTACTTGCTGTTGATCCCAAAGGTATTATTTTTTGTTAATATGACCCATGAGAGTGTTTTGAGATACTTTGACTCTTCATTTCAACTGAAAAATATTTGTATTTATTTATAACACCAAGATTTTTCTGTTGATAAAAAATCACTGGACTATTTTTTTCACAGTTATAGCTGAGGCATATGCATTTCTTGGAAGAATACCATAGTCCTATCAAAAGAGCAATTTCAGCATTACTAATGCCTGCAATCTAATGTTACTAGCATATTGATTGCTTTTGGGCAAAATAGAATATTTTTTTAGTGATTTAACATAGTCAAGGGAGGAACTATTGCCAACATAAATAAATATAAATCTAAATAAATCAAAATAGCCCATCTATCTTTTATATGCCTTTCTGTTCATAAGCATATTGCAAACAGGCT
This sequence comes from Azemiops feae, assembly GCA_023970755.1. Lineage (NCBI taxonomy): Eukaryota > Metazoa > Chordata > Lepidosauria > Squamata > Viperidae > Azemiops > Azemiops feae. The sequence goes on from JALGBA010000838.1 coordinate 1,694,012, forward strand.
TGGGCAGAAACAGAGAAGGATCTCCATGCTGTTCTCTGAGTGACTCACAGTAGATCACTCATGGTTTCCAGTTAAATAATAACCACAATATATTTTGTATAAAAATATTATGAGTTCAATCTAGTTCTGATAGTGAAAGCAGATTTGTCCCCAAACACCCTGCCCCTGGTCTTTGTTGCATGCTTTTTGCAGTTGTCCCTGTTTGGTGGACCTTGGGTTTTTTCTTGAAATGCAAAATAAATTTAGGAAAGCTGATCTCTGCTTACTTCTGGTTTAGATTATTTATGATTAAGAACCAAACTGAAGAAGTACAGTAGGTCCCAAATTAATTTATCCTAAAAGCCTGGGGAATAAATTTGGAACTCACATAGAATATATGTAAAAATATCCATTGGGATATCAAAACACTTGACTACCAAGAGAATATTAGAAATATCAATATTTTCAAATTCAAATCATTATATTTCTTGCAGAGAAAGGTAATGCTTTTACACTCTTTCCAAGTTTTGGTGAATGCACAACCACTTACCTTTAATCATAACTGTAATGTGAATATTACAAATATAATCATAATTGTAATATGAAAGCTATCTGTTGGCTGATTCTGTCAATGCCTCCTTTTACCAAAGTGCTTTTTGGAATGATAACTGAATGGCGGGGACACAGAAATCTTCAAAAATGCATTAACATGGGCAGAATAATAAGTGTATCTAATTCTCTGAAAACAGGGATGTAATACCAAATGAATTCATTATTTAAATATTTCATGCCTTAATTTTAAGTCATACTACTGCATAACCATAGATGTGATTAAAAAAAACCTTCTTCCAGTCCAAGTCTGTGAATTAAAGCTATCACTATAACTTTCTTCTCACAATAGGCCCTCCAACTGCCCCTGAGAGGTTCATGTATACAGAGAGAACAAAATCATCAATTACCCTTGACTGGAAACCTCCTCGTAATGATGGAGGCAGCCCTATCATTGGCTATCTTGTTGACAAGAGAAGACATGACTCAAATGAATTCGAAAGAGTCAATAAAACACCTTGCCGAGCCACCTCACTTCTTGTGGATAATCTTGCTGAACTGCATATGTATGAATTCCGAGTCAAGGCAGTCAATGAAATTGGAGAAAGTGAACCTTCACTGCCTCTCAATGTTGTTATCCAAGACGATGAAGGTGAAGTGCTTTAATAATTATGCCTTAACTTTAAGCATGAACTGGGAGTCTGTTATTAATATATTTTAAAGAACTGCATTGTTATTGATTGTGCTGATTTCCTTTTAGAACCTCCGACAGTGACGTTGCGTCTGGCCGTTAGGGGAGATACTATCAAAGTCATGGCAGGGCAACCAGTGAACATTCCTGCTGATGTGACGGGTCTTCCCATGCCAAAGATTGAATGGTCCAAAAATGAGGTTCCCATTGAGAAAACATCAGATGCCCTTAAGATCACCAAAAAGGAAATATCTAGAACAGAGGCCAAAACTGAAGTCAGTATGCCTGCAGTAACTAGAAGTGATAAAGGCACTTACACAGTTACAGCTTCTAATCGTTTGGGCGCTGCATTCCGCAACGTTCACGTTGAAGTATTTGGTAAGTATCTAATGAGCTGCTTCACTGATTAAAAATGTCTTCTGTTTGTTCTGATATAACACAATATTGAAATTGGTTTTTAATCTAGATCGTCCTTCTCCACCGAGAAACCTCGCCGTTTCTGACATTAAAGCTGAATCTTGCTGTTTAACCTGGGATGCTCCACTTGATAATGGTGGCAGTGAAATTACTCACTACATTATTGAGAAGCGTGATGCAAGCAAGAAGAAAGTAGATTGGGAGGAAGTATCCAGCACTGTGGTAGACAGACGATTTGGGGTAAATTTGATTTTGAAGAAAAATGCACGGTTTTAAGATGAAAACTACTGGATACAAATATGACCAAAAGAGAAGCATTAAAACAATTGTTTATTGTATTTTGATTAAATTCGGGGCTAAGAGATCTTTTAATGCAATGTCAGCTTGTAATGAGCTACCATATGTTAGAACTGCTATTTATAAATAATGATTATGTAGTACTTGACTTTAACATTACAAAATACCTGCAAACTATTGATGTAAAGCATATCCAGACAATGTTTCAGAATGATTTTTTTAACCATTCTAAATATTGTTAAACAAAAGTAACTGGAATGACCAATTCGTGTTTAACCATGTTGAAATTTGTGGAAATGGCGTTAATTAATGACACATAATATTTCGTGGTTTTTGTTGTTCTTTTTTTCAGGTCTATAAACTGACAACCGATGGTCACTATCAGTTTAGAGTTAGAGCTGTAAACCGGTATGGAACAAGTGATGAATGTCTTTCAGAGAAAGTGGTCATCAAGGATCCTTATGGGCTTCCTGGGCCACCTGGAAAACCAAAAGTCATCGATCATACTAGGTCATCGATGCTTGTAACATGGACACCTCCTTTGGATAATGGTGGAGCACCAATTACCGGCTATTGGCTAGAGAAGAAAGAAGAAGGAGGTGTCTATTGGTCTCGCGTTAACAGAGCACCTGTAACAAAACCCTCAGTGAAAGGATTGGACTTCAATGTGTTGCGTTTGATTGAAGGAGTAAAATATCAGTTCAGGGCGATGGCTATTAACATTGCTGGAATTGGTCCTCCCAGTGAACCATCAGATCTTGTTGAAGCTGCAGATCCAATCTGTGAGTATACAGTATAGGGAAAGCATTAAGTGTTCCATGACTTCAAAAGGCATCCTCTGTCCTTTACTTTCATCTACCCTGAATCTGTCTAATAGCAACCCTATGATTTTATCCCATGAAATGTGGGTGGTAATATATTGTGAGTTTCCTCTCATTGCCGCAAGAACATATCTTCATAATCTATAGCAACTTCCCTTAATTGTTTGTTTTATTAGAAAATATATAGCTTATATCTTTAGCATTTGAAGTTTTTTAACTTCAGCCAAGTAGAATATATATGCAGGGGTTTTTTCCCCCTAAAACAATGAAGATATAATTCTCATTCAGAATATTTTACATTTGCCCCATAGTTCCTCCTGGTGCACCATCATGCCCAGATGTCAAAGACAGAACTAAGTCAACCATATCTCTCGCATGGAAACCTCCACAAAAAGATGGCGGCAGTCCTATTAAAGGTTATATTGTTGAAATGCAAGAAGAAGGTAGTTTGGATTGGAAGAATGTGAATGAGCCAGACAAGCTGTTCCCTACCTGTGAATGTACTGTTCCCAACCTGAAAGAGCTAAGAAAATACAGATTTAGAGTAAAGGCTGTAAATGCTGCAGGGGAATCAGAGCCAAGTCTTGCTACTTCAGAAATACCATGCAAGGAAATTCTAGGTAAGAATTCTGGAATATTTCCTGTTACAATGTGAAATAAAGTCAAAGACTATGAAAGATCGAATAATGTGTGAATGGAGATTCCAGAATAGTTGCCCAACTTATTCTTGTTAATTAAGGAGAGGTGAACGGTGTCTAGAATTTCTGCGATTCCTTTTACAATCTATCTGTTACTAATGTTCTATATGTTCTATTTTATATTTTTCCAAGCAGCTATAGAACTTTGTTGAAATGAGAGACCTAGCTCTTTTGTACATGTATATTTTTCATGAGAAAAATACATAAATGATTATAAAAGTAGATTAATTTCAGTTATGTGATTTATATCTTGTAGAAGAGCCAGAAATATTTATTGATATTAAAGCACAAGATTTGCTTTCTTGTCGTACTGGCTCAACAATCAAAATCCCAGCAATTATTAAAGGACGCCCAGTTCCCAAAGTAACTTGGGAATTTGAAGGAGATGCAAAGAAGGCAGTGAAGGTCAGTAAGAAAAAAAATAACACTATTTCAAAATTTCAACTACATTTATTTAAATATCTTTAGATTTACTGTTTTCTCTTTTATTTAAAGGATGGACATAATATACCTGAAGATGCTACAGTAAGAAATAATTTATATTTGAATTCACTACATTTAATTTTTATTTCAATTTAAATAAAATTAAATTTATATATCACTATATTCACTATTATAAGACTTAACCGCTTTAATTTTTAAGTAATTTGTAAGTGAGCTCATTTGGATTTTGTCTACATAGGTGGAATCAACTGATACCAGTTCAGTAATTACTATTCCTGAGTGTAACAGAGGTCATTCTGGAAAATATAGCATTACAGCAAAAAATAAAGCAGGACAAAAAACTGTAAACGTGAGGGTGAATGTTCTTGGTAAGTTTATTGAATCTCAATTTTGCACCATGTCTCCAGTACTATGGTTTAACTAAAGCTAAATAATTCTGTGTTGTTTTCTCGTTGATAGATGTTCCTGGGCCACCAAAAGACCTGAAAGTAAGTGATATAACAAGATGCAACTGTAAACTTTCATGGAAAATGCCAGACAATGATGGTGGAGACAGAATCAGAAATTATATTATAGAGAAGAGAACTGTTGAAGGGAAAGCCTGGACCAAAGTTAATGCAAACTGTGCTGGAACGTCATTAATTATTCCTGATCTCATAGCTGGACAACAATATTTCTTCCGCGTACGTGCAGAAAACCGCTTTGGTGTTGGCCCACCAGCAGATACAATTCAAAGAACTACAGCACGAGATCCCATCCGTGAGTTAAATCAGACTGAAAAACTTGCTTTTATTAGGATAATATAATGTTTACTAGTGCTTACTCTGTTCTGTTTGTTTCTTTTTTTAAAAAAGAACCTCCTGATCCACCAATCAAGCTTAAGATTGGTGTTATCACCAAGAACTCTGTCAACCTGACTTGGAAACCTCCGAAGAATGATGGTGGTGCTCCTGTGACACATTACAATATCGAGTGCCTTCGTTGGGATCGTACAGGTCAAGGCAAGGAGGCCTGGCGCCAGTGCAATAAACGTGATGTGGAAGAAACAAAGTTTACAGTTGAGGACCTTAATGAAGGTGATGAATATGAATTCAGAGTGAAAGCAGTAAATGAAGCAGGTCCTAGCAGACCATCAGCTACAGTTGGACCTATTGTTGTCAAAGATCAGACATGTAAGTGTCATCATCATCATCATCATTTATTTCAGGCATTGATCAACAAAGTTTATATCAATGCTAAAATTAAAGCTATCCTACTGTGCCAAGACGCTAATCTACTTATTGTAAGAATAACCAAAATTTAAGCTGCTAACTACTATTAAATTTAGAAATATAATCAAGATTACAAAATCAACTATGAACACAGTGCTGTATGAATCTATATAATTTGTATGCTGTTGTATAAAAGTATATAGAATGCTAAAAATGACCAAGTATTCATAGTATGATTGTCTAATACAGAATATAAAATCACAAAATCACTAAAATTTACAGATATTTCAAAACTGAGTATTAATAAGGTGACTATAAAATTATGATACAAAAATGTACATAGAACATAAAATGAGATGGCAGTGAATCTAAAAGAAAAATACCCCCTCCCCCCCAAAATACAATTATGGGCATTGTTTCAATTGTTCTAATAGCTCCAATGACAAAGATGTGAATTATGGTTAATAGGCGTAACAAAATGAATATAATAAAACTAACTATGTCAGTGACTGTTACTGACAATTTGTAGGCAAAATTTACAAATAATGTAACTATATTTTGCTACTTGTTGGGAAGTAACATGTTGAGAAGCAATAAGAAGTTTTTCACTTCAATATTCAAGTAAAAATATTTTTACCTCCATATGCTTTAGATTGATAGAATAATTTTTACTTGGTTTTGTTTGTAGGTCCTCCATCAATTGAACTCAAAGAGTTTATGGAGGCAGAAGAAGGAACGGATATTAACATTGTAGCTAAAGTGAAGGGTGTGCCTTTCCCTACGTTGACTTGGGCTAAAGCTCCTCCAAAGAAACCAGATGATAAACTACCAGTTGTATACGATCAACATGTCAATAAAGTTGTGGGTGAAGACTCTTGCACGTTGGTGATACAACAGTCTCGCAGAAAGGATACAGGCTTGTACACCCTAACTGCTGTCAATAATTTTGGAACAGATTCAAAGGAGATGAGACTAAATGTTCTAGGTAAATATTAATAATTTTTAGTTTTGACAATCTAATGTATTGTTTATTACATAATGTTACAATTTGCTTCACTATACCAAATATATGTTTCAGGTCGCCCTGGACCACCAGAAGGACCCATTAAATTTGAATCCATTTCAGCTGATCAGATGACATTGTCTTGGCTACCTCCAAAAGATGACGGTGGCTCTAAAATAACAAACTATGTTATTGAAAAAAGGGAAGCAAACAGAAAGACATGGATCAAAGTTACCAATGAACCTAAGGAATGCATTTTCACAGTTCCCAAGCTGGTTGAAGGCCATGAATATATATTCCGTATTATGGCACAGAATAAATATGGCATTGGGGAGCCTCTTGATAGTGAACCTGAAACAGCAAGGAATCTTTTCAGTAAGTACAAAATTGTTTCAAACAGATTTATCTAGAAATCATAACTGAAGAGGAATCAGATTAATCACTATGATCATTACAAACCAGAGTTGTATCAAACATTACAAACCAACAGTTATTTCAAATGTATTTATAATGATTAAAGTCTTCAAAAATATTTTTTTCTTTACAAAACTTGTATAGTTTCTCAGAATGCACCTTAATTTTATATTAGCGCTCAATTTTGAATTGTATTGAATTGTATAATTTTATTTTATTTATTGTATGTATTCTATTGTATGTAAAATTGTATAATTTTTTTAATATATGTATTTTATTCTGGATAGCCTCTTTATTTTTATTAAAATCTCTGAGTTAGAGTCCAAATACTTTATTATGTATCATTAAATACAGGGTTCCGACAAAAAAAATCCTATTTGCTCCAGCATCAGGAACCAATCATGCTGCTCGTGGGATCTGCTGAACTATCATCATATGTGAAATGATGGTGGTTGGCAGAGAATGCAATAATTATATTGACCCCTATAGCTTTAAGAGGCTGGATTTAAAAATTGTGCTCCCCCAATTGCGGATAATTTGCTGATGGTTCAGTAAGTAGGAGAATTTGAGAGATGTGAATTACAGCTAGATATCCCAGTCCCTCTTATTTCGCACAGTTCCAAGTAAAAGCTGCAAACTATTATGCAATAATGAGCAGTAGCACTTTATTTTACAATCTGTGTATCTTTTTTTCATAGCTGTTCCTGGAATTTGTGACAAACCAACCGTAAGCAGCGTCACACATGACTCCATGACTGTCAACTGGGAGGAGCCAGAATATGATGGAGGCTCTCCCGTGACAGGTTACTGGCTGGAACGCAAAGAAACCACTGGAAAGAGATGGACAAGAGTTAACCGTGATCCTATTAAGCCTATGACCCTTGGCGTTTCTCACAAAGTAACTGGCCTCATTGAAGGCTCAGATTATCAGTTCCGTGTATATGCTATTAATGCTGCTGGTGTGGGTCCACCAAGCATGCCTTCTGATCCAGTCACTGCAAGGGACCCAATTGGTAAATGGCTTCAGTTGCTTTTTGTTTCCTATGAAAAGAGGGAAAGAGAGGCATTATCAAACAGCAGGCAGTAAGATGTTTATTATAAATAAATGTTGTTATGTTTTTCAGCTCCACCTGGCCCTCCAATTCCAAAGGTCACTGACTGGACAAAATCATCAGTTGATCTTGAGTGGGCTCCACCATTAAAAGACGGTGGCTCTAAAGTTACTGGTTACCTTGTTGAATTCAAAGAGGAAGGAAAGGAAGAATGGGAAAAGGTAGGTAATGAGATGCCATGAAAATGTATTTCTGACACACTATGGCAGGGCTTGTTAATTGGACATATTCAGGAAGTAATGATAAGCACTGAGCTCCATCCTCCAAGATGTCTCGGCTTCATCAGTCTGACCTCACAACAGCAGGATCACTGCTTTGGCTCTCTTCAGGAAGCTATTACAGAAACATGGATAACCTATGGAGCAAGAGGAAGGAAGAAATAAAAGAGGAAAGGTGTAAAGCATTTGTATCTGACAAAGCCTTTGTGTCTGACAAAGAACTGAAAAGAAAGAGAGGAAGACAATGTTGCCTGTGCACAGACATGCTGCCTATGTTACATCAGCTGCAATACAGGATGTTTCTATACCAAAATACTAATCAAACCAATTATCTGAGAAAGTGCTAGAAGTTATAAAAATAAATCTACTAGCGGTGACTAGCGTCATTTTTAAAAATGTTATTTTATATACAAATCATCTTAATGTCTAGAATAAGACTGTATTAAAAAAAGTAATGGCACGTAGCAATAGCAATAGCACTTAGACTTATATACCGCTCCATAGTGCTTTACAGCCCTCTCTAAGAGGTTTACAGAATCAGCACATTGCCCGCAACAATCTGGGTCCTTGTTTTATCAACCTCGTAAGGATGGAAGGCTGAGTCAACCTTGAACCAGTGAGGATCAAACCCCTGGTGGTCAGCGGAATTAGCCTGCAATATTGCATTGTAACCACTGCACCACCCTGGCTCCTTATCATGCTTGTAGTGCTATAACACATATGTACTTAGCTTTCTTTGAGAATTAGGGACACTTGTGGAAAAACAATGATTGTACACAATTTATCTCAGATTTTAATTAGAAATGTTACCCACACATCATATGTCTCAGAGATAAAGATGGCTCTTTCATCTTTTATTCAACTTTTATGATTTTTTCGGAACTTTACAGTCAATTGCCATATAAGAAATGTGCATGCCCATGTTAGAACCACCCATATTCCTTTCTGTTCTAGTTTTTCTGCCCTGCAGGAAATGTCTTGGGTGACTCTATGTTATTTTTCATTTTCAGGCAAAAGACAGAGAAATAAGAGGAACCAAGTTTGTTTTGGCTGGATTAAAAGAAGGAGGCTTCTACAGATTTAGAGTCAGAGCAATCAATGCTGCTGGTATTGGACAGCCTGGAGAAGTTACTGAAGTTATTGAAATAAAGGACAGAATAGGTATTTCTTAGGATAAAATATTATCCTTTTTTTTCTTGAAAGGGTAGAATATTGAAACTCTATCTTATTTACCTTATACGATATCTTAATGAATTGGGAAATATATGAGTGAATAAAGGGAATCTATATTGCTGAAAAAGGTAAATGCCTTGAAAGATTAGGTGAAAAACCTCCATTGCTTGGGAGGGCCTGTTTTCCTGATAAATTTAATTTTGAACTTATTCTTTTTATACCTAATTACATCATTCTATAACTGTCATTCTGTTTTATTCCCCCCATCTTTTTCTTACCTTCCAGTCTCACCTCAGGTGACTCTTTCCCTATATCTGTTTTTTTTTTCCCCGCTCTCAGTCTTGTTTGAATTGCTGCTGGAAGAAAGTTGTATGTTTTAATGGACAGTGTATTTCAGCGTATAAGGGTGGTTTGAGAGAGAATTGTTAATTAATTGCAATTAATCATGATTCATTTATTTAAGTGTCTTTTGGCCATGCCCTTTTTTAGAGTGTTACTTCTTATGACAACATTTGTGCATGAAAATACACCCAGAGAATTATACTATATGTAATGTAATGTAATGTGTCATATTTAGACAGAATCTTCAGAATTAGTTTTATTTGTTGAAAAGGAAAGGCATTGTACAGGACTTTTGTATTTGCTTATACTTTTTTTCTATCTACTCCATTTCCCTTTTTGAAATGGCATATGGCATAGATAAAATGCATTCTTTGTTTCTACAGTACCTCCTGATCTTCAGCTGGATGCCCACGTAAAAGACAGAATTGTTGTTCATGCTGGTGGGGTCATCCGCATTATAGCTTATGTCTCAGGAAAGCCACCTCCAACTATTACTTGGAGCCGGGATGAAAGGCCTCTGCCGGAAGAAGCTAAAATTGAGGAAACTGCTATCAGTTCTTCTATGGTCATAAAGAACTGCAAGAGAAGCCAGCAGGGTATCTACACCCTCCTTGCTAAAAATGCAGGTGGAGAAAGAAAGAAGACTATTATTGTTGATGTGCTAGGTAAGCTGCAAAAGCTGAATATCTGGATCTCACTATTCTTGAGGATCTTAGTTTTTGGAGGCAAATGTTCATCCTGAATACATTTTTCTTTTTTTTCTTTTTCCTTAACAGATGTACCTGGCCCCGTTGGAGTTCCATTCCTTACGGAAAACCTAACCAATGACTCTTGCAAACTTACGTGGTTTTCTCCAGAAGACGATGGAGGTTCAGCTATTACCAACTATGTTATTGAAAAGCGTGAAGCAGATCACAGAGCTTGGACACCAGTGTCTTATACAGTCACCAGACAAAATGCCACTGTGCAGGGACTGATTGAGGGCAAAGCATACTTCTTCCGCGTTGCACCGGAGAATATCATTGGCATGGGCCCCTTTGTAGAGACGACAAAAGAACTCCTAATAAGAGATCCAATCAGTACGTAGCTTTATCTCTTATCTGCACAGATTGCAATAAAAATGGATTTAGGAATATATGTTTAATCTGCTGTATATGTTTATTTCTAGCTGTGCCGGAGAGGCCCGAGGATCTTGAAGTAAAAGCAGTAACTAAGGACTCTGTTACACTGACTTGGAACCCACCAAAGTATAATGGTGGCTCTGATATAACCATGTATGTTTTGGAAAGCCGACTCATTGGAAAGGATAAATTTACTAGAGTTACAAAAGAGAAAATGCTTGATCGGAAATACACTGTGGAAGGATTGAAAGAAGGTGACACGTATGAGTATCGCGTGAGCGCTTGCAACATTGTGGGACAAGGCAAACCTTCATTTTGCACAAAACCCATCACATGCAAAGATGAAATTGGTAAGTTTGATCTCTGGAAGCCAATCCACTAGCACACGCCGGTTGATTTATTATATTTTAAAAAAAAAAAAATGCTGATTTTTCTTTTCTTTTTCTTAAACAATATATTTAGCTCCTCCCCAACTTGAGCTTGATATCAGAGAAAAGCTGACAGTCCGTGTAGGAGAAGCATTCAGTCTGACTGGCCGATATTCAGGCAAGCCAACACCGAAGATTACTTGGTACAAAGATGACATTACAGTGAAAGAAGACAAACGAACTTTGATCCAGACTACTCCGGTTACAATTTGCTTGGGTGTATTAAAATCTGTCCGTGAAGATTCAGGCAAATATAGTGTTGTTGTAGAAAACAGTTCAGGATCAAGAAAAGGACTCTGTCAAGTTACTGTTGTTGGTAAGTCTTGTTCTAGGACTCAGTTTACAATATTTGCTTGGAAGATCTGGGTGAGGGTTGACTGAGTATAGTTTAAAAAGCATATGAATTGTTAATGTGTTCTTTGAACTATAATTGAATTATAGCACAGGGAATATAATTTCCTGCTGATTTGAAAAATGAGCTGACCATAAGATGCCTCTGCCAATTGCTTCTTTTCAGAGCAGTACCTATACTAAAAAGAGTCCAGTTTTTGTGAAATGGGCAGCTATATAAATATGTTAAATCAATAAATAAACGAATGAATAAACAGTGCCAGTCCTCAAAGGATGTGAGGGCAAAGGATGTGAGAGGAGTACAGAACAAGGAAATCTGATTCTCTAACAATGTTGTCCTGATGTGCCTTTGAATCTTAACCAAATTAGACTTTGAATATTTTGGGTTTTTTTTTTACTATAACTAACAATGACCTGCAGAAAGTTAAAAATAGTATGTAAGAGGATGCTCATTCCAAATGGCATAGTGGCCACTTTAAAAACCAAGATGAATTACATTAACAGGATGGGAAAGTTGGTCTAATACTTCTCAGTTACCTGATAACTAAGTTATACACTAATTTATAGACTAAAATTAAAATATGTGAGAATAAGATTCTTGTGAAAAGAACTCTATCTCTGAATATATTTTTTTTCATGGATTGGGAAGATTGAAGGATCTTCAACCGAGTACAGTGAAATAGAACTTCCTTATTTCAACAAAAAGTCATTCCACTGTTTGCAGTGGGGCCATATGTTCTTTGGAGTAGACACGTAGTGCACCACTTGGCAGAGTAGGAAGCAAGAAGATTCCCAAATGAACAGGAGAAAACAGATTTTTGAAATAAGTTTTACATCTAAAATATAGAGTTCAGAAAGTGCTTACATTTTAGAAATTAATTTCTTGTTCATGCCTCTTTATCAAGTTACTTTTTAGGGCACCATTTCCCAATGGCTGCCATCTAGACTCTGCAAGCAAGACTTAAGCAATGCAGTATTTACTTTTTTCCAAATATTCTATCTGATTAATCCACGAGGTTACATATCTCAGCTCTAATTGAATCTGCTTTTGTTGATTGAATCTGCTTTTGTTAAAGTAGCAAAATACAGCTGATTGTATACATAACTTTACCCTATTAAGAATAAACCAGGTTTGGTAAGTTGGGAGAGAGAAAAGAATTACAGATTTCATTTGCTAACAGAAAGCAAACTGACCATATATTTAGCTTCATCGACTGTCACACATGTTAGAAATTAGCACTGTTTACCTGCTTTAGGTGTTGTCAAATTTGTGCATTTTTATTTGAATTGTTTGTGTGTGTTTACATTTATATGTGTGCTTTTCAACAGACCGTCCTACACCTCCAGTGGGGCCTGTCATTTTTGATGAAGTACATAAAGACCACTTTATTATTTCCTGGAAACCTCCCTTGGATGATGGTGGTAGTGCAATTACAAATTATATTATTGAGAAGAAAGATGCTAACAGAGATCTCTGGATGCCAGTTACATCAGCAAGTGTCAAAACAACATGCAAAGTTCCTAAATTACTAGAAGGAAGAGATTATGTTGTCCGAATTTATGCTGAAAATCTGTATGGCATAAGTGATCCACTGATATCTGATGAAATGAAGGCCAAGGATCGTTTTAGTACGTCGCCTATTTTCTAATCTATTTTAATTACTTATCTGCCACAGTCTTACGTTATATTTCATATACCTATTGTTCTATAAATGGGTTTAAAAAGTAATATGGTTTTTTTTTTAGGTGTTCCTGATGCACCAGAGCAGCCAATTGTTAAGAATGTCACCAAAGATTCCGCATTAGTTACCTGGAACAGACCACGCGATGGAGGAAAACCAATAACCAAGTACATCCTTGAAAAGAAGGAAACAATGTCTAATCGATGGACAAAAGTTACACAAGAACCTATTTATCCAGATACCCAATTTAGGGTACCTGATCTCCTGGAAGGCTGTGAATATGAATTCCGGGTCGCGGCAGAAAATGAAATTGGCATTGGTGACCCAAGCCCCCCGTCAAAACCAATCTTTGCTAAAGATCCAATTGGTATGTTTTAAAACATTTTCTTACCTGCTCTTATTCAAATCAGCATTCTCAAACAAATATTTTCCCTTCTCACGGCTGCTGTTTGCTTTCTTTTTTTTAATAGTTAAGCCAAGTCCTCCAATTAATCCAGAAGCAGTAGATAAAACTAAGAATTCAGTAGATTTGTCCTGGCAACCACCACGTCATGATGGAGGAGGGAAGATTATAGGCTACCTTATTGAGTACCAAAAGGTTGGAGATGAGGAATGGAAGAAAGCCAATTATACTGCCGATTCTTGCCCTGATACAAAATATAGTGTAACTGGCCTCACCGAAGGTACTAAATATAAATTCAGAATCATGGCAGTTAATGCAGCAGGTGAATCAGAGCCAGCCTATGTCCGTGATCCAGTGGAAGTCAAGGACAGACTTGGTAAGCAAAACATTAAATTTTATTCATTTTAAAGGCATGACATATATATATATATGCTTTCTGAACACAAAATCTTTTTTTTTCAGAGCCTCCAGAATTAATCTTGGATGCTAATATGGCACGGGAACAGCATATTAAAGTTGGAACTACACTGAGACTCAGTGCTGTAATTAAAGGCATTCCATTCCCAAAAGTGACTTGGAAGAAAGAAGATAAGGAAGTTTCTACGAAAGCAGATATTGAAGTTACAGGAGTTGGTAGCAAACTGGAAATACGTAATGCTGCCCATGAAGATGGAGGAATTTATTCCCTGACTGTGGAGAATCCTCTCGGATCAAAGACTGTTTCAGTAAAAGTCGTTGTGCTAGGTAATTGTGTTAATATGATTTTCAGGTGTTACCGGGAAATAAGATAAGAAGCATGAGCAAAGTAGTAAAAGAGGAAAGAATATTGATCCGTTCCATCTCATTTTCATATCTCTTTGCAAATTTGGGGATGAAAAGTTCACAGGGCTATTCACTTATATCTGTTAGCCTAGGTGGCCTTTTTTATTTAAAAGAGTAATGATAGGTATTATTACATATATCAAACTAATTTCAAGGAATCATTGTTCCTTATTAATATTTTTTCAGATAAGCCTGGGCCTCCTAGGGATTTTCAAGTGAGTGAAGTTAGAAAAGATTCTTGTTACCTAACATGGAAGGAACCTGAGGACGATGGTGGCTCCGTCATTACCAACTATGTTGTGGAAAGGAAGGATGTTGCTGCTGCTCAGTGGTTACCAATATCCTCCTCTTCTAAGAAACACAGTCTGTTGGCTAAATACCTTATGGAAGGCACTCAGTATCTCTTCCGTGTTGCTGCTGAGAATCAGTATGGACGAGGACCTTTTGTTGAAACTCACAAGCCAATTAAGGCTATGGATCCACTTCGTAAGCATATTTCAGTTATTTTTTTCTTCATACAAAATGCTGGTCATGCAATGATATTAATCCATAGTATGTAATATGCATCTTCATATTAGCACAGACCTATAGAGTAGCTGGACTCATTGAGTCTAATCCCCTTGCAGGAATCCAGATAAAAGCACATGATTATCCATACTCTGCTTTTACACATCCAGTAAAAGAGAGCTCACTACGTTCCTAGATGATTGGCTCCAGTTTTTTAATTTCTCCTCATAAAGCTTATTTTTATTCCAGATTATTCATTTTGCCTTTCTTTCCATCTATTCCAGTTTCTCAAGCGTGTGATGTCCCGAACTGGACATGGTACTTGAAATAGAATCTGATCAATGTAGAATGTAGTAGAACTTTTACCTCCCATGATTTAGAAAATACACTTTTACACATGAGCTATCAATTTTCAAATTTAACAGATGTTAAATGCATGTTTTATATGTTTAAAAGTAGAAATATAATTTTACTGTCTCCTTATGTTATAAGATCCACCTGGACCACCAAAGAATTTGCATCATGTAGATGTTGACAAGACAGAAGTCTCTCTTGCTTGGAATTGGCCTGATCGTGATGGTGGTGCTGAAATAACTGGATTTTTGGTGGAATACCAAGAAGAAGGAACAGAGGACTGGACGAAATTCAAGACAGTCCCTGTGCCGGAATGTGTTGTTACAGGCTTACAACAAGGAAAGATTTACAAATTCCGTGTGAAAGCCCAAAATATTGTGGGTCTTAGTCTTCCAGACACAACTATACCCATTGAGTGCCAAGAAAAGATAGGTAATTTCTAGTTTTATGGATGTCATACATCATATTAATAACTATTGCCTATTTTAATTACTAAGATAAACCACATGGTAACATTTATTTAATTTTTTTTATTTCAGTGCCACCATCTGTTGAGCTAGATGTGAAATTAATAGAAGGGCTTGTTGTTAAAGCTGGCAGCACAGTAAGATTCCCTGCAATCATGAGAGGAATACCTATTCCCACTGCAAAATGGGTCACTGATGATACTGAAATCAAATCAGAAGGCAATTACAAAATTGATACTGACAACTACTCAACAGTTCTTACTATTAAAAGTTGTACAAGAAAAGATACTGGAGAATATTTACTCACAGTATCCAATCTAGCTGGGAGCAAAACTGTAGCTGTTCATTTAACCGTCTTGGATGTTCCTGGTCCTCCTACTGGCCCAATTGATATTGTAGAAGTAGCTCCAGATCACATGGTTATTGCTTGGCGGCCTCCTAAAGATGATGGTGGTAGTCCTGTAACTAATTATATTGTTGAAAAGCGAGAGTCAAAGAAAGAAACCTGGGGAGTAGTCTGTTCATCACTTAGTCAAACAAGACTTAAAATTCCACGCCTACAGAAGGGCGCTGAATATATCTTCCGAGTTCGTGCAGAGAATAAGATAGGCATTGGTCCACCTCTTGATTCCCAACCAGCAGTTGCTAAGTCTATGTTTGATCCACCATCTCCTCCTGGTAAACCAACAGTTCATGATATTACTGAAAACGCTGCAACAGTAAATTGGACTATGCCAAAGTCTGATGGAGGAAGTCCAATAACTGGGTATATTCTTGAACGCCGTGAAATTTCTGGCAAGTGGATACGAGTAAATAAATCACCAGTACTTGACCTGAAGTTCAGAACTACAGGCCTTTATGAGGGCAACACATACGAATTCCGTGTTTTTGCAGAAAATAGTGTTGGCCTAAGCAAACCATCTCCAGTCTCAGACCCAATAAAAGCAACACGTCCTATCTCACCTCCTGGGCCTCCAATTAATCCAAAACTCAAAGATAAGACCAGAGAAACAGCTGAACTGGTGTGGACAAAACCACTCAAAGATGGTGGTAGCCCTATACTGGGATATGTCGTAGAATGCCAGAAAGGTGGAACAACTCAATGGAATAGAATTAACAAAGATGAACTTATTCGACCATGTGCCTTTACAGTACCTGGGCTAATTGAAGGAAATGAATATAGATTCCGTATCAAAGCTGCAAATATTGTTGGAGAAGGAGAACCTAGAGAATTGCCTGAAACAGTTCTTGCTAAAGACATTCTGAGTCCTCCAGAGCTAGAACTGGATGTGACCTGCCGTGATGTCATTACAGTTAGAGTAGGCCAAACAATAAAGATCCTAGGCAAAGTGAAAGGTAGACCAGAACCTGACATAACATGGTCGAAAGAAGGCAAAATACTGACGAAAGATAAGCGCACTGACATAATTCAAGAAGTTCCACGCATAGAGCTACAAATTAAATCAGCTACAAGAGCAGACCATGGCAAGTACATTATTGCAGCTAAAAACAGCAGCGGGCATGCCCAAGCATCAGCCATTGTTAATGTACTTGACAGGCCTGGACCTTGTCGAAATCTGAAAGTCAGCTATGTCACTAAGGATTCCTGTATGATCGCTTTTGAGAATCCGGAAGATAATGGTGGCTCAGAAATTACAAATTATATAGTAGAATATCGCCAACCAAATCAGAAAGGATGGTCAATAGTCTCTTCTGATCTTACTAAGAGGATGGTAAAAGCACATCTCATAGAAAATCATGAGTACTTCTTCCGTGTTTGTGCAGAAAATAAAGTAGGTCCAGGTCCAGTTGTCGAGACCAAGACTCCAATCCTTGCCATTAATCCAATTGATAGGCCAGGTGAGCCTGAAAATCTTCATATTGCAGAAACAGGAAAGACATTTGTGCATCTGAAATGGAGAAGGCCAGACTATGATGGCGGTAGCCCCAATTTATCTTACCATGTTGAGCGAAAACCGAAGGATTCAGATGAATGGGAAAGAGTACACAAAGGCAGCATTAAGGAAACACAGTATATGGTTGACAAATGCGTTGAAAATAAAATTTATCAGTTCAGAGTTCAGACTAAGAATGAAGGAGGAGAAAGTGATTGGGTAAAAACAAGTGAAGTTGTTGTTAAAGAAGAAGTGCAAAAGCCAGTACTTGATCTGAAATTGTCTGGAGTACTCACTGTGAAAGCTGGTGAACCAATTAAAATTGAAGCAGGGCTTAAGGGCAAGCCGCAACCAGAAGTATCTTGGTCAAAGGATACTGAAGATTTATCTAAATCTCCAAGAGTCAAAATTGAAACAACTTCACATTCATCTAAGTTGCTTCTTGCAAAATCAAGACGTACTGATGGCGGTAAATATGTTATAACAGCTACTAATCCAGTTGGTAGCTTTGTAGCTTATGCTACTGTAAATGTTTTGGACAAACCAGGACCAGTAAGAAATCTCAAAGTCTCTGATATTTCAACTGACAGATGTAAAGTCAGCTGGGACCCACCCGAAGATGATGGTGGTTGTGAAATACAGAATTACATCATAGAGAAATGTGAAAGCAAGCGTATGATTTGGACCACATATTCCTCTTCAGTGATAATGGACTCTGTACAAGTAACACACCTCATAGAAGGGAATGAATATATCTTTAGGGTTCGTGCAGAAAACAAAATGGGCACTGGTCCACCAACAGAGACTAAGCCAATTATAGCCAAAACGAAATATGATAGACCTGGTCGTCCTGATCCTCCAGAGATCACAAGAGTTAGCAAAGATGAGATGACTGTAGTTTGGAATCCACCAGAATATGATGGTGGAAAATCAATTACAGGATATATATTAGAGAAGAAGGAGAAGAGGTCACTAAGATGGGTTCCTGTTACCAAAACTGCAATTCCAGAAAGACGCAAGAAAGTTACAGATCTCATTCCTGGATATGAATACCAATTCCGTGTGAAGGCAGAAAATGAAATTGGAATTGGTGAACCAAGTTTCCCATCAAGGCCTGCTGTAGCAAAAGACCCAATAGGTAATTATCTTTCATGTAACACTGAATTAACATTTTAACACTCTGTTTGAGTCACTGAAATGCTTATTTTTGTACTTCGATCTATTTTACAGAACCACCTGGTCCTCCCATCAATCTTAAGGTTGTTGATAGCACAAAAATGTCTATTACACTTGGCTGGGGAAAGCCGCTCTATGATGGTGGTGCTCCGATTATTGGATATGTGATAGAAATGAGGCCAAAAACCGAAAAAGCTGGTCCCAATGAAGGATGGAAAAGATGCAATGTTGCAGCACAAGTCATTCACACAGAATTTACTGTGACGAGTCTGGATGAGAAAGAACTATATGAGTTCCGTGTTTCTGCCCAAAATCAAGTTGGCATTGGTCCTCCAGCTGATTTGAAGGAAGCTGTTTCTCCAAAAGAAATACTTGGTAATTTTGCCAATCAACCATTAAATTATGTGTTACTGATTTTCTACTTTGCTGGGTACTTTTACAAACAACACTCTTTTTTTTTTTTTACTTTTCAGAGCCCCCGGAGATAGAATTGGATGCTAGCCTGAGGAAATTACTCATAGTCAGAGCTGGATGCCCCATCAGACTCTTTGCTATTGTTAGAGGACGACCAGCACCTAAAGTCACCTGGAGGAGAGTGGGAATTGATAATGTGATCAGAAAGGGCCAGGTTGACTTGGTTGACACAATGTCCTTCTGTGTCATTCCTAATTCAACTCGTGATGACTCGGGCAAATACTCTTTGACTGTTGTTAACCCTGTTGGAGAAAAAGCTGTGTTTGTCAATGTCCGTGTTCTTGGTAAGTATCAGGGATAATCAGGGGTAGAAATCTGCTGCCTTGTTTGGTTTAACAAACTGTTGAAGATTGGTTTAATATTGTACCTGTGCCCCTTGTTTTCTTCATAGATACTCCTGGACCTGTTGCAGACTTCAAGGTCTCTGATGTCACTAAAATGACATGTCAGCTTTCATGGACACCACCTGAGAATGATGGCGGTAGTCCTGTCACACACTACATTCTGGAAAAGCGTGAGGCTGATAGAAAAAGCTGGGGAACTCTTATTTCAGATTTAAAGAAGACTAGTTTCAAAGTTGCTAACCTTGTGCCTGGTACTGAATACTTCTTCAGAGTAACTGCAGTCAATGAATATGGTCCAGGTGTTCCAACAGATACACCTAAGCCAATCATGGCAACAGATCCACTAAGTAAGTATTTATTAATGTAGCTTTCTCCCCAACAAATTGCAATACTGACATACCCACTAAAATAATAAGTATTTGTGCACACAATATATAAATAGTACATTAAGTGAAAGCATACATTAAGAATATTCAGAAGTCTATATTACTATGATTATTAGAATCATCATGATGTATTTCATGCATTAAAACAATTTTAAAAAATACTGGATTAGTTACATAATGTATATACTATTCAGTGGTCCTACAAAGGTAAGAATTTAGAGTAGAAGTCCAGGACTCAACTTAGAAGAACAAACAAAAGAGTTCAAATATTCTACAGAGTTTTAAAATCACTTTCTTGCATCTTATTTACTCGATAGAAAATCGAACTGGATTAAAACTGTTAAAGAATTTAATGGTTAACATGGTAATTAACCATAAGAAGTTGCAATGATTTTAGAAACGATTTAATTCAAACGACTGCTGCTTAGAAATGTTTATATTTTACTTTTTGCCTGTTTTATTCTTAAGGCGCACCTGATCCTCCAAGGAAACTTGAAGTAACTGAAATTACCAAAAACAGTGCTACATTAGCATGGCTGCCACCACTGCGTGATGGTGGTGCCAAAATTGATGGGTACATTATTTCGTATCAACAAGAAGGGCAAGCGGGTGATCACTGGACACAGTACTCTGTTGTAAAAGATCTTAACATTGTTGTTGCTGGCCTAAAAGAAGGGAAGA
Source organism: Azemiops feae (assembly GCA_023970755.1). NCBI lineage: Eukaryota > Metazoa > Chordata > Lepidosauria > Squamata > Viperidae > Azemiops > Azemiops feae. Next base: position 1,714,472 of record JALGBA010000838.1, read on the forward strand.
AATATAAATTTAGAGTGGCTGCTAGAAATATTGTTGGAGTGAGTTTACCAAGAGAAACAGAAGGCATGTTTGAAGTCAAAGAACAACTCAGTAAGTAATTGTGATCAAATATTTTTATTTGTGTCTTTATTTTATTGAAGTCAATTTAGAGGGCACCGATCTCACTAATGCAACTATGGTGGCTAATAAAAGTTTTAAAATACAGTGGAAAAACGCTTACCACAATCAATTAAAAATATAAAGTAGCTGCCAAAGAAACTCTGCACAAGTAGTGTGGGCTTAATTGGTCTACTGAGACACATGGCTGGGAAAACAGCCAAATCTTTAAGGCTTTCCAAACAGTATGCATTATTGGCACCAACCTAACCTCTGCTGATAATGGTATTCCAGAGGACAGGTGCAGAAAAGGCAAATTTCCTGGGTTCCCGCCAAATGATAGTCTCTGATTAATGAGACCCAGAGCTTACCCCTCTTGCCTGACTTAATGAGAGGGGTGAAGATAATGGGAGTACAGCATTCCTTCAATCAGCCTGGCCCCATACTATACAAGGCTTTATACGTAATAATCAGCACCTTGAATTGCACCCAGAAGCAAATTGGGAGCCAATCCAGCTTGCAGAGCAATGGTGTAATAACAGGTTAATGAGGTTTGTGTCTGCCATTGTATTTTGGGTAAACTGAAACATCCAGATGTTTTTCAAGAGCAGCCCTACATAAACCTCATTGCAGTAATCTATTCAGGAGGTGACCAAAACATGAATGACAGTGTGCAGGGTTTCTTGAACCATGAAAGGGTACAATTGGTGCCCCCGCACCTTGACTGCCACCTGATCTTTGAATCCAGAAGAATACCCAAATTGTGCACTCGTTCTGTCTAGGGTAGTATAACCCCATGCAGAACTAAAGATGGAAAAACATCATATCCAGGAAGTCCTAAAACTCAAAGTCACTTCATCTCGCTATGGTAGTTCTGCCACATCCAGACATACACCCCCCCCCAACATAAGTCACTCATAATATCGAAGTCACAAAAGCTAGCAGCAGCCTGAGATTTGGTTTTAAAAAAAATCCCTTTGCTGACATCAGTTGAAGATTTTTCAGAATTATACATGTGAAGAACAAAGTAACTGCATTGTTCACATCATTCATTTTATTTGCCTCAAATGTAAATTTTTCTTTGTTGAATTTTAATTGCAGTGCCACCTAAAATTCTGATGCCAGATCATATCAGTATAAAAGCTGGACAGAAACTCAGAATTGAGGCACATGTTTATGGGAAACCTCCACCAACCTGTAAATGGATGAAAGCAGACCAAGATGTGCTTACTTCGAGTCGCCTGGCAGTGCATAAAGCAGAAGGCACTTCGGTTCTCATTATTAAAGATGTAACTAGGAAAGATAGTGATTATTACAGCCTAACAGCAGAAAACAGCTCCGGAGTAGCTACTCAGAAAATCAGAGTCATCGTCATGGGTATGCTTGATTTTCTTCTCCCAAGCTTGAGAGTTCTTACACATTTATCTTTTATGTGTTCCTCAAAATCTATACTAATTTGCATCTATATTTTTGTATCTTTCTATAGATATCCCTGGACCACCTCAGCCACCGTTTGAAATTTCTGATATAGATGCCGACGCCTGTAGTTTGTCTTGGCATATCCCACTTGAAGATGGTGGTAGTAACATCACTAACTATGTGGTTGAGAAGTGTGATGTCAGTCGCGGTGATTGGATAACCGCAGTAGCTTCTGTCACAAAAACAAATTGCAGACTTGGAAAACTGACCCCTGGTCAGGAATATGTGTTCCGTGTTCGTGCAGAAAACCGATTTGGCATTTCTGAGCCACTTCAATCTGATAAGATGGTTGCAAGGTTTCCATTTGGTATGTCTGACTATCTACTTGTACTATTGTCCTCAGTAGGATATTTGTTGAATACTGTTAGCATTATTTTAAAAAACTTATATTTTGTTTTATTGCAGATGTCCCCAGTGAACCTAAAAATGCACGTGTTACCAAAGTAAACAAGGAGTGCATTTTTGTAGCATGGGATAGGCCAGACAGTGATGGAGGCAGTCCAATAACTGGCTATCTCATTGAGCGTAAAGAAAGGAATAGTTTGCTGTGGGTCAAGGCCAATGATACCCCTGTGCGATCCACAGAATACCCGTGCGCAAACCTAATTGAAGGGCTGGAATACACATTTAGAATCTATGCTCTGAACAAAGCAGGCGCAAGCAAGCCTAGCAAACCAACAGATTATGTGACTGCAAGAACACCAATTGGTAAGTTAAACATTTTGCATATATTTCACTATAGTATACTAATATAAATTGTTAGTATTAATGCTGAGTCTTGTTCCAAAGTTTTAAAATATCAAATATATCCAATACTTCAAAGGTTTCAAAAGGAGAGTCAAGCATATACTTATATTTGTTCTACTCATAGATTTTATGTTTGCTAGATCATGCCCACAGTTTGCTTAGTCTTAGATTTTATAAGACTTGTTAAAATATGCAGTGTTACACGGAAGCTAAGCTACATGGAGGCTAAAATATGCAAGTTATATGGAGGCTAAACTTGATTTCATTTGTTTTTTTAGATCCACCTGGCAAACCTGAAGTTATCGATGTGACAAAGAGTACTGTGTCTCTTGTCTGGGCAAGACCAAAACATGACGGTGGCAGCAAGATAATTGGATACTATGTTGAAGCCTGTAAGCTGCCAAGTGCTAAATGGGTCCGATGCAATTCTACGCCCCATCAGATCCCTCAAGAAGAGTACACTGCAACTGATTTGGAGGAAAATGCTCAGTACCAATTCAGAGCAATAGCAAAAACAGCAGTAAACATTAGTGCACCTTCTGAACCTTCAGATCCAATAACTGTTCACGCAGAAAATGGTAAGGAATTTGTTAGCTAATACTAAAGCTGAGCTTCATGCTTCTCACAAAGTAGTCTTCACCATTCTTTCTTTCTTTTTCTTTTTCTTTTTAAACTTTTTCAGTACCACCCAAAATAGAGCTCGGGGTAGGTATGAAATCCTTACTTGTAGTAAAGGCCGGAACCAATGTTTGCCTGGAAGCAAATGTCTATGGCAAACCTATGCCAACTATTACTTGGAAGAAAGAAGGGGAGGTTCTAAAACCAGTGGAAGGAATTAAGATCACCACCAAGAGAAACCTGTCTACTGTGGAGCTCTTCAGTGTCATTAGAAAGCAGACAGGAGATTATACTATTACTGCTGAGAATGCAAGTGGTTCCAAGTCAGCAACTATAAAGCTTAAAGTGTTAGGTAAGTTAAAGACGAATGAGAAGTATGCTATCCTGCTAAAATGGGATGGATCCGGTATTTCACTGTCAAACAATTGTGTTTTCCAGACAAGCCTGGTCCTCCAGCTTCAGTGAAGATTACAAATATGTATGTAGATCGAGCCATGCTCTCTTGGGAACCTCCCCTTGAAGATGGAGGGTCAGACATTACAAATTACATTGTTGACAAACGTGAAACGAGTAGACCCAACTGGGCTCAAGTCACTGCCAATGTCCCAATCACTAGTTGCAGTGTTGAGAAGCTGATTGAAGGACATGAGTACCAATTTCGCATTTCTGCTGAGAACAAATACGGAGTAGGTGATCCAATCTTAACTGAAAATGCGGTGGCTAAAAACCCATATGGTAAGCACTTCTTAGTAACTCCTTCAGTCCGATTGTTACTGAGTTATAGCTTAACAACTGCTTAAGTGCACTTCAAACATTTATTTTTAGATGTACCCGGGCCTTGTGATCCACCAATAATTAGTAATATAACAAAGGACTTCATGACTGTGAGCTGGAAACACCCTGCTGATGATGGTGGCTCCCCTATAACTGGATATATTGTTGAGAAACGTGAAACAAAAGCTCTTAACTGGACAAAAGTGAATAGAAAACCAGTCATTGAAAGAACGATAAAGGCCACTGGACTCCAAGAAGGAACAGAATATGAATATAGAGTAATTGCCTTCAATAAAGCTGGACCAGGCAAACCTAGTGGAGCATCTAAGGCAGCATATGCTCGTGATCCTCAGTGTAAGTTGACATCTGCAGACACATGTGCATGCACGCACAAACACACATTATTTTTTTTATACCTATGTCCAAATGTTCCTGCCATATATAACTGTGCTTTTGTTTTTATTCACAGATCCTCCTGGGCCCCCAGCATTCCCAAAAGTTGTTGATACTACACGTAGCTCTATCAGCCTGTCTTGGAGCAAACCGGCATATGATGGTGGAAGCCCCATTATTGGCTATCTTGTTGAAGTGAAACGAGTTGACACAGAAAACTGGGTCCGATGCAATTTGCCAAAGAATTTGCCTGATACACATTATGTAGTAACTGGACTTACAGAGAACACAGAATATCAGTTCCGCATTTATGCTGTCAATAAGATTGGCTACAGTGACCCAAGTGATGTACCTGACAAGCACCTTGCCAAGGATATTCTAAGTGAGTACTTTGAAAAGAAACTGAATTGGTGATTTTAATCCAGGGCAAGATGCTCAACCTGTGAATTCATGTGAACCTGGTATATAAACCATTGTCTTTCAGTTCCCAGCCACAATGAAACAATCCAAACCTCTCTCTTCCTAAAAATCTTGTTTAATATAAAACTCTCTACTTTTCATGCCAACCATAATACCAGTATTTTTCCTTACTGAAAACATTGTTCGCTCTTCTACTTTAAGAAAACATTCTTTTTTCTCTTTCTGAATGATACTCGGAAGATACACTTCCAAGAACCAGATTGGTCCAATGGTTAAAACGCTAAGCTAAAAACCAGGAGACGGTGAGTTCTAGTCCCACCTTAGGCATGAAAGCCAGCTAGATGACCTTGGGTCAATCTCTCTCAGCTCAACTCACCTTAAGGATTGCTGTTGTGGGGGAAACAGGAAGAGGAAGAAGTATTAGCTATGTTCGCCACCCTGAGTTATTTATAAAAATAATGAAGGTGGGATAAAAAAATAATAAAATACTTCTTCAGTATAAAGCAGAGTATTCCTCATGGGAAATACCTAGACAGCAACACTACAGCATGTGTACATCCCAATTTGATTGGAAGCCTGGAGTGACAAGAAATATGCTTAATTCAAGATTCTATACAGAAGGAAGTAAGAAATGGAATATACAATAGCAATAGCACTTAGGCTTATATACTGCTTCATGGTGCTTTACAGCACTCTCTGAGAGGTTTGCAAATGTCAGCATGTTGCCCCCAACAATCTGAGTCCTCATTTTACCGACCCTGGAAGGAAGGAAGGCTGAGCCAACCTTGAGCCGGTCAGGATCAAGCTCCTGCCTGTGGGCAGAGGCAGCCTGCAATACTGCAGTTTAATAACTCCCCATGTGAGAAGCCTCTGTCTGCTATTGGTTAAATAACATGCAGTCTGAAATCTTGAAGGGAAGTCTGAAAGACCTTCCGGAAGAATTTTCTCTTTGAACATCCTAATCATCATTTCCCCATTTTTAATTCACCCTATGTCATTCAGTTTATATTTTCCAGTTTTCATTCAAACACTTGATATTTTTTTTTAATCTTCTTTTTGAAATGCAGTTCCACCCGAAGGAGAACTTGATGCTGAATTGAGGAAAGTCCTTGTATTACGTGCTGGAGTCACTATGAGGATTTATGTGCCAGTCAGAGGACGGCCGCCTCCAAAGATTTTTTGGACTAAAGTGGATGCCAACATAAGAGACCGGCCAGGAATGGACATCAAATCAACTGATTTTGATACTTTCCTGCGTTGTGAAAATGTCAATAAATACGATGCTGGGAAATATGTCTTGCATTTAGAGAACAGCTGTGGCAAAAAATCATACACCATTGTAGTCAAAGTGCTTGGTGAGTGCTAATCTCTATCTGCCTATCTGTCTAAACACACGCATCTTTTCAAAACCCAATAGATCCAAAGTCACAAATTCTTCTGACTTTATATGCAAAAATATTGTATATTTTAGTCAATAATTGCAGTTGTTAACTTGTTTTAATGCAGATACTCCTGGTCCCCCTATTAATCTGGTTGTAAAAGAAGCATCTAAAGATTCTGCTTTCATCTCGTGGGAGCCTCCTCTAATAGATGGTGGCAGCCCAGTGAAGAATTACGTGGTTGAAAAACGTGATGCAGAAAGAAAATCATGGTCTACGGTGGCTACAGAATGTCCAAAAACTAGTTTTAGGATTTCTAACTTAGAAGAAGGCAAATCCTATTTCTTCAGAGTTTTTGCTGAAAATGAATATGGCATTGGTGACCCCTGTGAAACTCGTGATGCTGTCAAAGCTTCAGGTAAGATCATTCTTCTGTTACTGAATTATTAAAAGTCTCTTGTCTTTTAAAATTTCTGATTTTATTTAGAGCCTTTTTTAATGTAAGTATATCCATATATTTCTTGTTTCAATCAGAAACACCTGGACCTGTTGTAGACTTAAAAGCTCCGCAGGTCACAAAGTCATCCTGCAATTTAACTTGGAAAAAGCCTATAAGTGATGGTGGAAGTCGTATTAATGCATATATTGTTGAGCTCCTGACCGGTGAAAACCAGTGGCAAGAAGTTATGAGATCTATGACTCTTCACTATTCAACAAAAGACTTGAAAGAAGGAAAAGAATACCTTTTCAGAGTGAGAGCACAAAATGAAGCTGGATACGGGACACCAAATGAAATTACAGTGCTGGCAAGGGATGATATTGGTGAGTAGATCCGTACAGCCATTCATTTATTGTACATATGGTTCCTGTGATCTTTGTGTTTAGTGAAGAAAGACTCTTTGTTGCCAGTATGTTTTACAGCAAAAATAACAAAGCTATAGAGAATTCCTCCTTTTCACTTATTTATTGAAGAGCAAAAGGGAGCGGCGTGGTGGCCTAGACATGGAGCTCTCGCTTCACAATCAGGAGGCTATGAGTTCAATCCTAAGTAGCTGCAGATATTTCTCTGGGCACAAAGAGAAAATATCTGCTGTGAACTACGCATAGGTGTCAGGAAGGACATCCAGCCAGTAAATGCTCAACTCCATTTAATCTCCCCAATTCTGCCCCGATGCAAGCGATTGAAGGGTTGTTAAAAGAAAAAAAAAATAAAGAGCAAAAAGGAAGTTATTCTATTGTCTGAACTGAACTTGTAATTATTCACCTTCTTTGGTTTATAGTGGCACCTGATCTTGATTTAAGAGACCTTCCAGGCTTGTGCTATTTGGCTAGAGAAGGAAGCTCTTTCCGTCTGAAAATTCCAATCAAAGGGAAGCCAGTACCAACGGTGACATGGAGGAAAGGAGAAGACCTTCCTCTAACAGAGACGGGAAGAGTGGCCTTTGAAGCTACAGCAGTTAACACGTCACTCCTTGTTCGTGACTGCCATAAAGGTGATGCTGGAAAATATACGATTACACTGAAGAATGTTGTTGGCATTAAAGAAGGCACGATTTCTGTAAAAGTGGTTGGCAAACCTGGAATTCCAACGGGCCCTGTGAAATTTGAAGAAGTTACAGCCGATGCTATGACATTAAAATGGGCTCCTCCCAAAGATGATGGCGGGTCAGAAATCACGAACTACATCCTTGAGAAGAGAGACAATGTGAACAATAAATGGGTGGCCTGTGTCTCTGCTGTGCAGAAGACCATCTTTAGAGTTACAAGACTTCATGAAGGCTCTGAATACACGTTCAGAATCAGTGCTGAAAATAAATACGGTGTCGGTGAAGGTCTAAAATCTGAACCTGTAATCGCAAGGCATCCATTTGGTAAGTAATAGAGTGGCTCTGAAGTATTTTTAGGCAGGGTGGTGCTTCCTCTGCATCTTTGTGTGATTGAGTCTAATTTTTCACATTTTCTAGATGTTCCTGATGCTCCTCCGCCACCCAAAATTGTTGAGGTTAGGCATGATTCTGCATCTCTGACATGGACAGACCCTAAAAAGACTGGGGGCTCACCAATAACAGGTATACCTTTTGAGATACATTTTGCTTAAAATTTCCCCAAAGTTTACTCCCTGAGACACATTTTAATGAACTCACCTTTTCCTTCTTCGTAGTAGAGGCTTTGCTTTTGAGCACACTAGGTGACTGAAAAAAACAAAATGCTGGCAACGTATAACAATAGTACTTACTAATATTTAGAATGCAAAATAATTTAAACAGATTCTGTATTATTTTAAATTTATTTATTTATTTAAATGCTAAATGTAAATAAATGCATACAACTTGCAAGTAAGAACTTGCCAGGTAATTTATGGTAATGAGACAGATATTTTAGTGGAAAATCAAGAAAGTTTATCCAGAGATGCAAATGGCTAAACTGCCTAAAATTAGAAATGTAAAGGATGCTATGCTGATTTTTATCAGTTCATTGGCACTTATACTATTACAATAATAAGCAATGTTTGTTTGTTTCTCGGTAGGCTACCATCTTGAATTCAAAGAAAGAAACAGTATTTTGTGGAAGCGAGCAAACAAGACTCCTCTAAAAATGAAAGACTTCAGAGTGACAGGACTAACTGAAGGCTTAGAATATGAATTCAGAGTAATGGCAATAAATCTAGCTGGGGTTGGGAAACCAAGTCTACCATCTGAACCAATTGTGGCTCTTGATCCAATTGGTAAGTTATTCTTTCATCTCTCTTGCTTTCTCTTGCTCTCTATTTATCTCTACATCTCTATCAATAATCTGTCTATCTATCTATCTATCTATCTATCTATCTATATCAATCTATCGATCTATCGATCTATCGATCTGTCTAATCTTTCTCTAATTAGAAATGGCTACTCCTATATTCTGTTGCTACTATTTTCAGATCCTCCTGGGAAACCTGAAGTTATCAGTGTAACTCGGAACTCAGTAACTTTGGTCTGGACAGAACCAAAATATGATGGTGGACACAAATTAATTGGCTACATAGTGGAGAAACGTGATCTACCTTCCAAAACCTGGATGAAAGCAAATCATGTGAATGTTCCTGAATGTGCATTTACAGTGACTGATCTTTATGAAGGCTCAAAATATGACTTCAGAATTAGAGCAAAAAATACTGCTGGAGCCATTAGCCCACCATCTGAACCTACAGGAGCCATTACATGCAAGGATGAGTATGGTATGTTTTCCATATATATATATACATCTTATTCAATTAATTCTAAAGATGTTCCTGTCCTCCTCATTTCCTGAACTTTTTTATTACAGAGGCACCAACTATTGTGATTGATCCAACTATCAAGGATGGCTTAACTGTTAAAGCAGGAGACACCATTGCAGTGTCTGCTATAAGTATTCTTGGCAAACCACTTCCAACTTCAGTCTGGTCAAAAGCAGGAAAAGACTTTAAGCCTTCAGAGACGGTTCACATTGAATCAACACCAACTTCTTCTGCCCTTACTCTCAAGTATGCTGCCAGAAAAGATTCGGGCGAATATACAATCACTGCAACTAATCCTTTTGGTACTAAAGAAGAACATGTGCATGTGAAAGTTTTAGATGTACCAGGTCCCCCTGGACCAATTGAAGTCAGTAATGTCTCTGCTGAAAAAGCTACTCTCACATGGACTCCTCCTATAGAAGATGGTGGATCCCCAATCAAGTCTTATGTGCTTGAAAAGAGAGAAACTAGCCGACTGCTATGGACTCAGGTTGCTGAAGACATCCAGTCTTGTAGACACGTTGTCTCTAAACTTATTCAAGGAAATGAATACCTGTTCCGTGTCTCAGCTGTGAACCAGTACGGTAGAGGAGAACCATCTCAATCAGAGCCAGTTAAAATGGTGGACAGATTTGGTAAGCAAAATTGGCAAATAAGTTATATAATAAGTTTACAGCATCTGTATAAAAATGTTAGTATTCTTCAACATCTTTTTTTTTCCCCTTTCCCTAGGCCCTCCTGGTCCCCCTGGTAAACCAGAAATAGCAAATGTTACAAAAAATAGCGTGACGGTGAGCTGGAAGAGGCCGATAGATGACGGTGGCAGTGAGATAACAGGTTACCATCTGGAAAGAAGAGAAAAGAAAGGTGTGAGATGGATTAGAGTTTCAAAGAAACCGGTGTCAGATCTTAGATACAAAGTAACTGGACTACTAGAAGGAAATGAATATGAATTCCGTGTCAGCGCAGAAAACAGAGCAGGAATTGGACCACCAAGTGATATTTCCCAACCAGTGCTAACTAAAGATGCTGCATGTTAGTATAATTCTTGTACTTTGAAAAATTCTTCCACCCTTACTGCATTAATAGCCTGATTGCCTATAAAGTGTTTCTAATCTAAGCTCCTTTTTTTCCCTTCATTATAGATCCACCAGGACCTCCGGCAAATCCACGAGTAACTGATACGACAAAAACAAGTGCTAGCCTAGCATGGGGGAAACCTCATTATGACGGTGGACTTGACATTATTGGCTACATTGTAGAGCACCAAAAAGAAGGAGAAGAAACATGGGTGAAAGATACCACAGGAACTGCTCTAAGAATCACAGAATTTGTGGTTGCTAATCTCCACCCAGGAGCCAAATACAATTTCAGAATAAGTGCTATCAATGCGGCTGGCGTGGGCGAACCAGCATTAATTCCAAATGTTGAAATCAGAGACCGTGAAGTGTCTCCTGATTTTGAATTGGATGCTGAACTGAGAAAAACTCTTGTTGTCAGAGCCGGATTGAGCATTAGGATATTTGTTCCAATTAGAGGACGCCCAACTCCTGAAATTACATGGACCAAAGATGACATCCCACTTAAAGCACGAGCCAATATTGAAAATACAGATTCATTCACTCTCCTCATTATCACAGAATGTAATAGATATGATGCAGGAAAGTATTTGATGACCCTTGAAAATGCTGCTGGCAAAAAGACTGGCTTTGTAAATGTAAAAGTTTTGGATACACCAGGGCCACCAATAAATCTGAAGCCCCGAGACATATCTAAAGATAGCATTACCCTCCAATGGGATATGCCTCTAATTGATGGAGGTTCACGTATAACAAATTATATAGTAGAAAAACGTGAATCAACACGCAAGTCATATTCAACCATCACAACCAAATGCCCAAAATGTTCCCTTAGGATTCCTGGTTTGGCTGAAGGCTGTGAATATTACTTCAGAGTATTTGCTGAAAATGAATTTGGAATTGGTGAACCTGCTGAAACTGCCGAACCTATAAGAGCATCAGAAGCACCGTCACCTCCAGACAGCCTTAATATTATGGATATCACAAGGAACTCAGTCAGCCTTGCTTGGCCAAAGCCAGAACATGATGGTGGTAGCAAGATTACCGGCTACGTAATTGAAGCACAGAAAAAGGGTTCAACTCAGTGGACACACATTACTACGGTGAAAACATTAGAATGTGTGGTAAAGAATCTAACTGAAAATGAAGAATATACTTTCCAGGTTATGGCAGTTAACAGTGCTGGAAGAAGTGATCCAAGAGAAAGCAGGCCAGTTGTTGTTAAAGAACAAATGATGCTTCCTGAGTTTGATTTGCGTGGTATCTATCAGAAAACCATAATTGCTAGAGCTGGTGACAACATCAAAGTTGAGATTCCTGTTCTTGGTCGCCCCAAACCAACTATTACCTGGAAAAAGGAAGATCAATTGCTCAAGCAGACACAAAGGATCAACTATGAAAATACGGCTACTGCAACCATTTTGAACATTAATGAATGCACAAGAAATGACAGTGGCAGATATCCGGTCTCTGCTAAAAACATTGTTGGTGAAGTTAGTGAAGTTATAACTGTTCACGTGCACGATGTTCCTGGACCACCCACTGGACCAATTAGATTTGAAGAAGTTTCATCTGATTTTATCACCTTTTCATGGGAACCTCCACTCAATGATGGAGGGGTTCCAATTAGCAACTATGTTGTAGAAATGCGCAAAACTGACAGTACCTCCTGGGCTGAGTTAGCAACCACTGTTATACGTACCACCTACAAAGCAGCTCACCTGACTACTGGAACTGAGTATCAATTCCGTGTTAAAGCTCAGAACAGATACGGCTCAGGTCCGGCTATCAGTTCAGAGAATGTAATTGCTAGCTATCCTTTTAAAGTGCCTGGACCTCCAGGAACTCCTCAGGTCATTGCAGTCACAAAAGACTCTATCAGCATTAGCTGGCATGAACCCCTTACAGACGGTGGAAGCCCAATTCTGGGCTATCACATCGAAAGAAAAGAACGGAATAGCATTCTTTGGCAGACTGTCAGCAAAGCCTTAATATCAGGCAACACCTTCAAATCAAGCGGGCTGATGGATGGCATTGCATATGAATTCAGGGTCATTGCAGAAAATCTGGCAGGCAAAAGCAAACCAAGCAAGTCATCTGAACCAACCCTTGCTCTCGATCCTATTGATCCTCCTGGAAAGCCAATCCCTCTAAACATCACAAGACATGCAGTAGCGCTAAAGTGGACAAAACCTGAATATAACGGAGGCTTTAAGATAACTGGCTACACTGTTGAAAAAAGAGATCTTCCAAATGGCCGATGGCTAAAAGCAAACTTTAGCAATATATTAGAAACTGAATTCACTGTGAGTGGGCTTACCGAAGATGCTGCTTATGAATTCCGTGTCATCGCTAGAAATGCTGCTGGCGCCGTTAGCCAGCCTTCTGAGCCATCAGATGCAATAACATGTAGGGATGAAATTGAGGCACCAAGAATAATGGTTGACGCTAAATACAAAGACACTCTAGTAGTAAAAGCAGGTGAAATTTTCAAACTTGAAGCAGATGTTGCGGGTCGACCTCCACCAACTCTAACATGGACAAAGCAAGACAAGGAACTTGAGGATACAGCAAAATTGGAAATTAAAATAGCAGATTTCTCTACAGTTCTTACCAATAAGGACTCCACAAGACGGGATGGTGGTGCATATATGCTTACAGCATCCAATCCAGGTGGCTTTGCAAAGCACATTTTCAATGTCAAAGTTCTAGACAGACCTGGTCCCCCAGAGGGACCTTTGTCGGTGTCTGATGTTACCATAGACAAATGTGTCCTGACATGGCTGCCACCTTTAGATGATGGAGGTGCCAGTATTGACCACTATGTTGTTGAAAAACGTGAAACAAGTAGATTGGCGTGGACTTCTGTAGCCACAGAAGTTCCTGTAACAAAACTGAAAGTCACAAAGCTATTGAAAGGCAATGAATATGTGTTCCGAGTAATGGCTGTTAATAAATATGGAGTTGGCGAAGCTCTAGAATCAGAGCCTGTCCTAGCAGTGAATCCTTACGTAGTACCTGACCCTCCCAAGACACCTGAAGTCACAGCTATTACCAAAGATTCTATGATTGTATGCTGGGGACATCCTGATTCGGATGGAGGAAGTCCTATAACCAATTACATTGTAGAACGTCGTGACAGAGCTGGATTACGCTGGGTGAAATGTAATAAGCGGGTTGTGACAGATTTGCGTTACAAAGTTTCTGGACTCACAGAAGGCCATGAGTATGAATACCGAATAAAGGCTGAAAATGCTGCCGGTGTAAGTGAGCCAAGTCCTAGTAGCCCATTCTACAAAGCTTGTGACACTCTTTTCAAACCTGGTCCACCTGGTAATCCCCGTGTCTTAGATACAAGCAAGTCATCAATTACAATTGCTTGGAATAAACCAGTATATGATGGTGGCTCAGAAATTACTGGCTACATGGTTGAAACAGCATTACCTGATGAAGATGAGTGGAAAATTGTAACACCACCAGCTGGACTAAAGGCCACCTCTTTTACTATCACTAATCTAAAAGAAAACCAGGAGTACAAAATCAGAATTTACGCCATGAATTCCGAAGGCATTGGTGAGCCTGCTCATGTTCCTGGGACACCAAAAGCTGAAGAACGAATGCTTCCCCCTGAGATTGAACTTGATGCAGAGCTGCGTAAAATTGTGACTCTTCGAGCTTGTTGTACTTTGAGACTTTTCGTTCCGATTAAAGGAAGACCAGCACCTGAAGTAAAATGGTCACGAGAACATGGAGAATCTTTAGACAAAGCCATAATTGAATCCACAAGTTCTTACACTTTACTTACGGTTGCAAATGTGAATAGATTTGACAGTGGCAAATATATATTGACAATAGAAAACAGTTCAGGTAGCAAATCTGCTTTTGTAATTGTAAGAGTCCTCGATACACCTGGTGCCCCACAGAATCTGAAAATAAAAGAGATCACCATGTCATCTGTCACACTCAGCTGGGAGCCTCCCCTCATAGATGGTGGCTCTAAAATAAAGAATTATATTGTTGAAAAGCGTGAAGCAACAAGAAAGGCATACTCTACTGTTATAGCCAATTGCCACAAGACCAGCTGGAAAGTGGACATGCTACAAGAAGGTTGCAGCTATTACTTCAGGGTTCTAGCTGAAAATGAATATGGAATAGGTCTTCCTGTTGAAACATCAGAATCAGTTAAAGTGTCTGAGAGGCCTCTGCCTCCAGGAAAAATAACTTTATTAGACGTGACAAGAAGCAGTGTGTCTTTGAGTTGGGAAAAACCTGAGCATGATGGAGGAAGCAGAATTTTGGGCTACATTGTAGAAATGCAAAGCAAAGGCAGTGACAGATGGGCCACTTGTGCCACTGTTAAAGTCACTGAAGCTACTATAAAAGGATTGATCCAAGGGGAAGAATATTCCTTCCGTGTTTCAGCACAAAATGAAAAAGGAATCAGTGATCCTCGGCAACTCAGTGTACCTGTCATTGCAAAAGATCTTGTGATACCTCCAGCGTTCAAACTGTTGTTTACCACATTCAGCGTACTAGCAGGTGAAGACTTAAAGGTTGATGTTCCTTTTGTTGGTCGACCCAAACCAACTGTAACATGGCTTAAGGATGATGTGCCACTAAGGCAAACTACTAGAGTAAATGAAGAAAATACAGAAAGCAACACAGTGCTAACCATAAAAGAAGCATGTAGAGAAGATGTTGGAAAATATTTGGTAAAACTTTCAAATTCTGCAGGAGAAGCAACTGAAATTCTCAGTATTATTGTCCTCGATAAGCCAGGCCCACCCACTGGACCAGTGAAGATGGATGAAGTAACTGCAGATAGTATTACCATTTCTTGGGAGCCACCTAAATATGATGGTGGCAGTTCCATCAATAATTACATTGTAGAAAAACGTGACACATCTACTACTGCTTGGCAGATTGTTTCAGCAACTGTTGCACGAACAACTCTAAAAGTGAGTAGATTAAAGACTGGAACTGAATATCAATTCAGAATTGCTGCTGAAAACAGATACGGAAAAAGTACATATCTCACATCAGAGCCTGTGATTGCCCAATATCCATACAAACTACCTGGCCCACCTGGAACTCCATATGTACCAGAAGTCTCCAGAGATACTATGGTGGTACATTGGAACGAGCCAGTCAGTGATGGTGGCAGCCGAATTATTGGCTATCATTTGGAGCGCAAAGAAAGAAACAGCATACTATGGGTTAAACTGAACAAAACAGCAATTCCTGACACTAAATTTAAAACAACTGGACTTGAAGAGGGACTTGAATATGAATTCAGAGTTTATGCAGAAAATATTATTGGTATTGGAAAGGCAAGCAAATGTTCAGAATGTTACACGGCTCATGATCCTTGTGATCCTCCCGGCCGTCCAGAACCAATAATTGTCACAAGAAATTCTGTTACTCTTCAGTGGAAGAAACCACAGTATGATGGTGGAAGCAAGATCACAGGCTACATTGTTGAAAAGAAAGAATTACCAGAAGGCCGCTGGATGAAAGCAAGTTTTACTAACGTAATTGAGACTCAATTTGCAGTAACTGGCCTGGTTGAGAATCAAAGGTATGAGTTCCGTGTGATTGCACGTAATGCAGCTGGTGTTTTCAGTGAGCCCTCTGAAAGTTCAGGGGCTATCACAGTGAGAGATGAAGTAGAACCACCTCGTATAAGTATGGATCCCAAGTTTAAAGAAACACTTACAGTGCATGCTACTGAATCATTTAAGATTGACGCTGATGTTTATGGCAAACCACTGCCTTCTATTCAGTGGCTGAAAGGTGACAAGGAACTAACAAACACAGCACGTTTGGATATAAAAAGTACTGACTTTGCCACAAGCCTAAGTGTGAAGGAAGCTGTTCGTATTGACAGTGGACATTATATATTGTTGGTGAAGAATGTTGCAGGTGAAAAAACTGCTTCCATTCATGTCAAAGTTCTTGACAGACCTGGGCCACCTGAAGGGCCTGTTGTTATAACAGGGGCAACTGCTGAAAAATGTATGCTATCATGGAAGCCCCCACTGCAGGATGGAGGCAGTGACATTTCACATTATGTTGTTGAAAGAAGAGAAACAAGTCGCTTAGTTTGGACTTTAGTTGATGCCAACGTGCAAACTCTTAGTTGCAAAGTTACTAAACTTTTGGAAGGCAATGAATATATCTTCCGTATCATGGCTGTCAATAAATATGGGGTTGGTGAACCTCTTGAATCTGAGCCTGTACTTGCAAAAAATCCTTTTGTGGTACCACTTCCACCAAAGGCTCCAGAGGTTTCAGCTGTTACCAAGGATTCTATGATTGTCGTATGGGATAGACCAGCTTCTGATGGAGGCAGTGAAATTTTGGGTTATGTGCTAGAAAAACGTGACAAAGAAGGCATTCGGTGGACAAGATGTAACAAGCGTCTGATAAGTGAACTTCGCTATCGAGTCACGGGACTTCTGGAAAATCATGACTATGAATATAGAGTCTCCGCTGAAAATGCAGCTGGTCTCAGTGAACCCAGTCCACCTTCTATCTACTGTAAAGCTTGTGACCCCATATATAAACCAGGTCCACCAAATAATCCCAAAGCAATAGATGTTACAAGATCTTCAGTTTTCCTTTCTTGGGGTAAACCAATCTATGACGGTGGCTCTGAAATTCAAGGATACATTGTTGAAGCCTGTGATGTAAGTGTTGGCGAGTGGGCAATTTGTACACCACCAACTGGAATTAAGAAAACAAATATGGAAGTAGAAAAATTGTTGGAAAAACATGAATACAAATTCCGAATTTGTGCTGTTAATAAAGCAGGTGTAGGAGAGCATGCAGATGTTCCTGGAACCATCCTTGTTGAAGAAAAATTAGAAGCTCCCGATCTTGACCTTGACTTAGAACTGAGGAAAGTGATCAATGTAAGAGCTGGTGGCTCATTAAGATTATTTGTTCCTATCAGAGGCCGCCCAACACCTGAAGTAAAATGGAGTAAAGTAGATGGTGATATCAGAGAAGCAGCTATTATTGACAGTACCAGCAGCTTCACCTCACTTGTTCTTGATAATATGAATAGATTTGACTCTGGAAAATACACTCTTACTTTAGAAAATAGTAGTGGAACAAAATCTGCCTTTGTCAGTGTAAGAGTCTTGGATACTCCAGGTCCTCCTGTTAACCTGAAAATCAAGGAAATTACCAAAGACTCTGTTACAATTTCATGGGAGCCTCCAGTGATAGATGGTGGAGCTAAAATTAAAAATTATATTATTGAAAAGCGTGAAGCCACAAGAAAATCCTATGCAGCTGTTGTAACAAACTGCCATAAAACATCCTGGAAAATTGATCAGCTCCAAGAGGGTTGTTATTATTACTTCAGAGTTTCTGGAGAGAACGAATTTGGAATTGGCCTGCCTGCTGAAACAAGTGATCCAGTTAAGGTGGCTGAAGTTCCTCAACCTCCAGGAAAAATAACAGTGGATGATGTTACAAGAAACAGTGTTTCATTGAGCTGGGCAAAGCCTGAACATGATGGTGGAAGTAAAATCTTACAGTACATTGTAGAAATGCAAGTTAAGGGTAGTGATAAATGGTCAGAGTGCACACGTGTTAAAGTTCTTGAAGCAGTTATTACTAATCTAACCCAAGGAGAAGAATATCTCTTCAGAGTAATGGCTGTAAATGAAAAGGGTAGGAGTGATCCACGATCGCTTGCAGTACCAATAACCGCTAAAGATCTTGTTATTGAACCAGATGTCAGACCAGCATTCCACAGTTACAGTATACAAGTAGGACAAGATTTAAAGATTGAAATACCAATATTTGGTCGACCTAAGCCCACTGTTTCTTGGACCAAAGATGGCATTCCATTAAAACAGACAACCAGAGTAAATGTAATTGATTCACCTAATCTTACTGTTCTAAATATTAAAGAAACAAATAAAGAGGACAATGGAATATATGAAATTTCAGTTGCTAATGTGGTTGGACAAAAATCTGCATCCATTGAAGTTATAACACTTGATAAACCAGATCCTCCTAAAGGCCCAGTTAAATTTGAAGATATTAGTGCTGAAAGTGTCACATTATCATGGAATCCTCCAGTATACACAGGCGGTTGCCAGGTTACTAATTATATTGTTCATAAGAGAGATACAACCACGACTTTGTGGGAAGTAGTTTCAGCTACTGTTGCAAGAACTACTCTGAAGGTGACTAAGCTGAAAACTGGGTCAGAATATCAGTTTAGAATATTTGCAGAAAATAGATATGGGCAGAGCTTTGCCCTGGAATCTGAACCAGTTGTTGCTCAATATCCCTACAAAGAACCAGGCCCCCCTGGAACACCATTTGTGACAATAGCTACAAAAGACTCTATGATTGTGCAATGGCATGAACCAATTAATGATGGTGGAAGTAGAATTCTAGGTTATCATCTTGAACGAAAGGAAAGAAACAGCATTCTGTGGACAAAAGTAAACAAGACTATTATTCAAGATACACATTATAAAACAACTAATCTCGAAGAAAACATTGAATATGAATTTAGAGTTTCTGCAGAAAATATTGTTGGTGTAGGCAAAGCAAGCAAAGTTTCAGAATGCTATGTAGCACGTGACGCCTGTGACCCACCAGGTTGTCCAGAAGCTATTGTTGTTACAAGAAGTGCCATCACTCTGCAGTGGACCAAGCCGGAATATGATGGTGGCAGCAAAATAACAGGCTATGTAGTAGAAAAACGAGACTTACCTGATGGTCGATGGATGAAAGCAAGCTTTACCAATATCACTGAAACTCAGTTTACCGTGACAGGTCTTACTGAAGACCAACGATATGAATTTAGAGTAATTGCAAGGAATGCTGCTGGAACAGTAAGCAAACCTTCTGACAGCACAGGACCTATAACAGCAAAAGATGAAGTTGAACTTCCAAGAATTTCTATGGATCCAAAATACAAAGATGCAATTGTTGTAACTGCTGGTGATACTTTCAAACTTGAAGCTGACGTACATGGAAAACCAATTCCTACTATTATGTGGCTGAAAGGAGATAAAGTCCTTGAAGATACTGCTCGATATGAAATAAGAAATACAGATTTCAAGGCTCTGATTACTGTGAAAGATGCTATACGTGTTGATGGTGGGCAGTTTATTTTGCAGGCAACCAATGTTGCAGGAACAAAATCAGTACCTGTAACAGTAAAAGTACTAGATAGGCCAGGGCCTCCAGAGAGTATTCAGATTTCTGGAGTTACTTCTGAAAAGTGTTCCTTAGCATGGGCTCCACCAATCCATGATGGTGGCAGTGATATTTCCCACTACATAATTGAGAAGAGAGAAACTAGTCGTCTTGCTTGGACAGTTGTTGCATCAGATGCTGTAGCCACAATGCTAAAGGTAACAAAACTTCTGGAAGGCAATGAGTATATATTCCGCATAATGGCAGTTAATAAATATGGAGTTGGTGAACCTTTGGAATCTGCACCCGTACTTATGAAAAACCCATTTGTTGTTCCTGGTCCACCAACATACCTTGAAGTCACCAATGTTACAAAGGATTCTATGACAGTCTCCTGGCATCGTCCAGATAGTGATGGTGGCAGTGAAATCATTGGCTACATTGTAGAAAAAAGAGATAGAACTGGTATTAGATGGGTGAAATGTAATAAACGTCGAATTACAGATTTACGATTAAGAGTCACAGGACTAGCTGAAGATCATGAATATGAATTTAGAGTATCTGCTGAAAATATAGCTGGAATTGGTGAACCAAGTCAAGTTACTCCATACTGGAAAGCATGTGATCCTATGTTCAAGCCTGGTACACCCACTAATGCCCATGTTGTTGATACAACCAAGAATTCGATCACAGCTGCATGGGGTAAACCTATTTATGATGGTGGCTGTGAAATCCTAGGATATATTGTAGAAATCTGCAAAGCTGATGAAGAAGAATGGGCAATGGTTACTCCACAGACTGGTCTGAGAATCAATCGTTTTGAGATCAAAAAACTCATAGAACACCAAGAATACAAGCTAAGGGTGTGTGCTCTCAACAAAATTGGAGTAGGTGAGCCTGCAGCAATTCCTGGTACAATTAAGCCAGAAGATAAACTTGAAGCTCCTGAACTTGATATAGACTCAGAATTAAGGAAAGGAATTGTCGTCAGAGCTGGTAGCTCTGTCAGGATCAATATACCATTTAAAGGACGCCCCACTCCTGAAATCACATGGACTCGTGAAGAAGGGGAATTTACAGATAAAGTTCAAATTGAAAAAGGAATAAATTACACACAGCTATCAATTGATTATTGTGATAGAAATGATGCTGGGAAGTATATACTTAAACTGGAGAATAGCAGTGGTTCTAAGTCTGCATTTGTTACAGTTAAAGTACTTGACACACCAGGACCACCACAAAACTTAATAGTCAAAGAAATAAGGAAAGACTGTGCTGTATTGACATGGGAACCTCCAGCTAATGATGGTGGAGCAAAGATAAAGAACTATGTCATTGATAAACGTGAGTCAACCAGAAAGGCATATGCAAATGTGAGTGCCAAGTGCAACAAAACAAGCTTTAGAGTTGAAAACCTTACAGAAGGAAGCATTTATTATTTCAGAGTTATGGCTGAGAATGAATTTGGAATTGGTAGTCCAGCTGAAACTGCCGATGCTTCAAAAGCATCAGAACCACCTCTACCCCCTGGAAAAGTGACACTAACTGATGTGACGCAGAGAAGTGCATCATTTATGTGGGAGAAGCCTGAACATGATGGAGGTAGCAGAATTTTGGGCTACATTGTTGAAATGCAGTCAAAAGGATCTGATAAATGGACTGTTGTTACTGAAAGCAAAGTCTGCAATGCAGTTGTATCTGGTTTGATTTCTGGACAGGAATATCAGTTCCGTGTCATGGCATACAATGAAAAAGGCAAAAGTGATCCTAAGCCACTGGCAGTTCCTGTGATTGCCAAAGATCAGACAATTCAGCCCAGTTTCAAACTGATGTTCAATACATATACTGTACAAGCTGGAGAAGATCTTAAAGTAGAAATTCCCTTTATAGCTCGACCAAAGCCTACTATCACTTGGGAGAAAGACGGCCAGCCTCTAAAACAGACAACCAGATTACATGTTGAAGATACAGCAACTTCAACTACATTGCTTATTAAAGAAAGCAACAAGGATGATTTTGGAAAATATACTGTCACAGCAACCAACACCGCAGGCACAGCAACAGAGCATCTTAGTATAATTGTGCTAGAAAAGCCTGGCCCACCCCAAGGACCTGTCCGCTTTGATGAAGTTAGTTCAAACTTTGTAGTCCTCTCATGGGAACCACCAGCATATACAGGTGGCTGTCAGATATCCAACTACATTGTCGAGAAACGTGACACTACAACCACTGTTTGGCAAATGGTATCAGCAATGGTTGCAAGGACAACTATTAAAGTAACAAAACTTAAAACAGGAACTGAGTACCAGTTTAGAATTAGTGCTGAAAATCGATATGGAAAGAGCAGTGCACTAGATTCTAAGCCAGTTCTTGTACAATATCCATACAAAGTACCAGGGCCACCAGGAACCCCCTATGTCACTACAGCCACCAGAGACCACATGATAGTACAATGGCATGAACCAGTTAATGATGGAGGAAGCAAAGTTCTTGGATATCATCTAGAACGTAAAGATAAAAACAGCATCCTTTGGGCAAAGGTGCACAAGGCCCTTATCCAGGACACAAAATATAAAACAGAAGGTCTTGAAGAAGGTCTTGAATATGAATTCAGAGTTTCTGCTGAAAACATTGTTGGAGTAGGCAAAGTTAGCAAATGTTCTGAACTGTATGTTGCTCGGGATGCTTGTGATCCACCAGGCCGTCCGGATGCCATTGTTATCACTAGAAATTACGTAACACTAAAATGGAAAAAACCTGAATATGATGGTGGTAGCAGAATAACTGGATACACTGTGGAAAAGAGAGAACTACCTGAAGGCCGTTGGATGAAGGCCAGTTTTACAAATGTAATAGAAACTGAGTTTACAGTAAGTGGTCTTGTAGAAGACCAAAGATATGAATTCAGAGTAATTGCAAGAAATGCAGCTGGTAGCTTAAGTGAACCCTCTGAAAGCACAGGGCCAATTATTGCTAGAGATGCAATAGAAGCACCAAGAGCTTCATTGGATCCTAAATATAAAGATCTCATTGTTGTTCGTGCGGGAGAAACATTTGCTCTTGAAGCTGACATTCACGGAAAACCTATTCCTGATGTTAAGTGGTCAAAAGATGGGAAAGAATTTGAAGAGGCAACTGCGAGAATGGAAATTAAGTCTACAATTGAAAGAACAACTCTCACAGTCAAAGACTGTGTCAGATTAGATGGAGGCCAATACACACTTACCCTGACTAATGTTGGTGGGACAAAAGCAATACCAATCACTGTAAAAGTGCTTGACAGACCTGGACCCCCAGAAGGCCCTTTGAAAGTTACAGGTGTGACAGCAGAAAAATGTTACCTTGCGTGGGGACCACCTTTACAAGATGGAGGTGCTAGCATTTCACACTACATTATAGAAAAGAGAGAGACAAGCCGGCTTTCATGGACACAAGTATCATCTGATGTTCAAGCTCTGAATCACAAAGTAACCAAACTTCTTTCAGGCAATGAGTACATTTTCCGTGTAATGGCTGTTAATAAATATGGAATTGGTGACCCTCTGGAATCAGAACCTGTATTGGCATGCAATCCATATAAGCGTCCAGGTCCTCCTTCCATGCCTGAAGCTTCTGCAATCACGAAAGATTCTATGATTGTAACCTGGTGCCGCCCAACTGACGATGGTGGAGCTGAAATTGAAGGTTATATACTAGAAAAGCGAGACAAAGATGGCATTAGATGGACCAAGTGCAATAAAAAGAGACTGACAGACTTAAGATTGAGAGTAATTGGACTGACAGATGGTCATTTCTATGAATTTAGAGTTTCTGCTGAAAATGCTGCTGGTATTGGTGAGCCTAGTGAACCATCAATTTTCTATCGTGCTTGTGAGGCAATATATCCACCAGGCCCTCCAAACAATCCAAAGGTAACAGATACCTCCAGATCATCTGTGTCCCTTGCATGGGGCAAACCTACTTATGATGGTGGCGCTCCTGTTAAAGGATATATTGTAGAATTTAAAGAAGCTACTGCTGATGAATGGACAACTTGTACACCCCCATCAGGTTTACAAGGAAGACAATTCACAGTAACAAAACTTAAAGAAAATAGCGAGTATAATTTCCGCATTTGTGCTATGAATTCTGAAGGGGTTGGAGAACCAGCAACTATCCCTGGTAGTGTTGTTGCAGCTGAAAAAATGGAACCTCCTGAAATAGAACTTGATGCAGATCTCAGAAAAGTTGTCACAGTGCGTGCTAGTGGCACATTACGTTTGTTTGTCACAATTAAAGGAAGGCCAGAGCCAGAAGTGAAATGGGAAAAAGCAGAAGGCACTCTGAGTGACAGGGCTCAGATTGAGGTAACCAGTTCTTATACAATGTTAGTAATTGACAATGTAAACAGATTTGACAGCGGAAAATATAACCTGACTTTGGAAAACAACAGTGGCAAGAAAACAGCATTTGTTAATGTGAGAGTACTTGATACACCAAGTGCACCTGTAAATCTGACCGTCAGAGAAGTAAAGAAAGATTTAGTGACACTAGCTTGGGAGCCTCCTCTTATTGATGGTGGAGCTAAAATCACAAACTACATAATTGAAAAACGTGAAACAACAAGAAAAGCTTATGCCACTATTACAAATAATTGCAGCAAAAATGTCTTCAGAATCGAACAGCTACAGGAAGGATGCAGCTACTACTTCCGGGTCTTAGCTGCAAATGAATATGGTGTTGGTTTGCCAGCAGAAACATCTGAACCAGTTAAGGTTTCTGAACCGCCCTATCCACCTGGAAAAGTAACTCTTGTAGATGTTACTCGTCACAGTGCTACTATTAAATGGGAGAAACCAGAGAGTGATGGTGGCAGTAAAATAACTGGCTATGTAGTAGAAATGCAAACTAAAGGAAGTGAAAAATGGAGCACCTGTACCCAAGTTAAAACATTAGAAGCAACAATATCTGGATTAAGTATGGGAGAAGAATACACTTTCCGTGTCTGCGCTATAAATGAAAAAGGAAAGAGTGATCCAAGACAACTTGGAGTCCCAGTAGTTGCAAAGGACATTGAAATCCAGCCTTCAGTTGAGCTCCTTTTCAATACATTCAGTGTTAAAGCCGGTGAAGACCTTAAGATTGATGTACCCATTAGAGGAAGGCCAGTACCATCTGCCAACTGGAAAAAGGATGGCATGCCTTTAAGAGAGACAACGAGAGTGCATGTCCAAACTTCAAAAACATCCACATTGCTAGTAATCAAAGAAGCTTCAAGAGAAGATATAGGAAAGTATGAATTAAATGTTGCAAGCAGTGCTGGCTCTACAACAGCTATCATCAATGTAATTGTTCTTGATAGACCAGGACCTCCAACCTCATTACGTATTGATAATGTCAGTGCTGATAATATATCCATATCTTGGGAACCCCCTGAATATGATGGTGGTTGTCAAATTAATAATTACATTGTAGAGAAAAGAGAAACTACAACAACAACATGGAGCACCGTATCTGCAGCAGTTGCACGAACTTCAATTAAAATAGCTCGCTTAACCACTGGATCAGAATATCAATTCCGCGTTTCTGCAGAAAATCGCTATGGCAAAAGCACTTACATTGAAACTGCCCCTGTTGTGGCAGAGTATCCATTTAATCTACCTGGCCCACCTAGTACTCCTCGAGTTGTACATGCAACTAAAGCCTTCATGATTGTAAGTTGGCAGGAACCAGTTAATGATGGCGGTAGCAAAGTACTTGGTTATCATCTTGAACGTAAAGAACGAAGCAGCATCCTTTGGACTAAAGTTAATAAAATCCTTCTAAGTGATACTCAGATGAAGGTCACAGGCCTTGATGAAGGCCTGATGTATGAATATCGTGTGTATGCTGAAAATATTGTAGGAATTGGCAAATGTAGCAAATCATGCGAACCAGTGGCAGCAAGGGATCCATGTGACCCACCTGGCCAACCTGAAGTGACCAATATTACAAGAACATGTGTCTCACTATCATGGACCAAGCCAGAATATGATGGTGGTGCTAAGATTACAGGCTACATTATTGAACGGAAAGAGCTCCCAGATGGTCGTTGGCTGAAGTGCAGTTTCACCAATGTACAGGAAACTTTCTTTGATGTGACTGGGCTTACTGAAGACCAGCGCTATGAATTCCGTGTTATTGCCAGGAATGCTGCTGATCAATTTAGTGAACCATCAGACTCCACTGGGCCAGTTACTGTAAAGGATGATATAGAAGCTCCAAGAATTATGATGGATGCCAAATTCAGAGATATTGTTATTAAAGCTGGAGAGATTTTAAAAGTCAATGCTGACCTTGCTGGACGACCCTTGCCAATAGTTTCATGGACAAAGGATGGCAAAGAGATTGAAGAAAAGGCAAGAATTGAAATAGTCTCAACAGATCATTCTACAACAATCACTGTTAAAGACTGCATTCGACGTGATTCGGGGCAGTATGTCTTAACATTACAAAATGTTGCTGGAACAAGATCTTTAGCAGTTAACTGCAAAGTACTTGACAGACCAGGTCCACCAGCAGCCCCACTAGAAATTAAGGGCCTGACTGCTGAGAAATGTTATTTGTCATGGGGACCACCTCAGGAAAATGGAGGGGCAGAGATTGACTATTATATTGTGGAAAAACGTGAGACCAGTAGGCTTGCGTGGACTCTTTGTGAAGCAGAACTTCCAACAACTTCCTGCAAAGTAACAAAACTACTTAAAGGAAATGAATATATTTTCAGAGTGATGGGTGTAAATAAATACGGTGTTGGTGAACCCTTAGAAAGTGAGGCTGTCAAGGCCCTGGATCCTTTTACTGTTCCAAGCCCCCCTAAATCTTTAGAGATTACCAATGTGACAAAGGAATCCATGACGCTTTGTTGGGCAAGACCTGACAGTGATGGAGGAAATGAAATTTCTGGTTACGTGATTGAAAGGCGTGAGAAAAACAGTTTGCGGTGGATACGTGTAAATAAAAAGCCAGTTTATGATCTCAGAATAAAATCTTCAGGCCTTCGGGAAGGATGCGAATATGAATATAGAGTATATGCAGAAAATGCTGCAGGTCTTAGTCTTCCTAGTGATCCTTCACCACTAATAAAAGCAGAAGATCCAGTTTTCCTACCATCACCACCATCTCGGCCCAAGATAATGGACCATACAAGATCTCATATAACAATTGGATGGATAAAACCATTATTTGATGGGGGAGCTCCTATTACTGGATACACTGTTGAATACAAGCTAACTAGTGAAACTGATTGGTCAACTGCTATTCAAAGTTTAAGAGGAACAGAATACACTGTAATAGGTCTTACATCGGGAGCAGAATATGTTTTCAGAGTAAGGTCCGTGAACAAAATTGGCGCTAGTGATCCAAGTGATGCCTCAGAACCTCAAGTAGCAAAGGAAAGAGAAGAAGAACCTGTTTTTGATATTGATAATGAAATGAGAAAGACGCTAGTTGTGAAAGCTGGTGAATCATTTACAATGACTGTGCCTTTCAGAGGAAAACCTATCCCTAACATACTATGGAGTAAGCCAGATACTGATCTCCGTACACGAGCAAATATTGATTCGTCAGATAACCGCACCTCGCTTACTGTTGAAAAGGCAACACGAGATGATTCTGGAAAGTATACACTGACATTACAAAACATTGTAAACACAGCTACTTTGACATTACTTGTTAAAGTTCTTGATTCACCAGGACCTCCATCTAATATCATTGTAAAAGATGTAACAAAAGAGTCTGCTGTGTTATCTTGGGAAGCTCCGGAGAATGATGGGGGGGCTCCTGTGAAGAACTACTACATTGAAAAACGAGAAGCAAGCAAGAAAGCTTGGGTCACTGTAACCAACAATTGCCATCGTCTTTCCTACAAAGTTGGCAATCTACAAGAAGGCGGAATTTATTACTTCAGAGTCTCTGGAGAAAATGAATTTGGTGTTGGTGTTCCCATCGAAACCAAAGATGGAGTTAAAATAACAGGTGAGTAATTTTTTTTTTAAAAAAAAACTATTTTATGTGCTTCATTTATGATTTATTGAAGTAAATTTCGGTGAGACTTACATCCATGCTTTAGTTTTAATGTATTCATAAGGCTTATATTAACAATATAAATTTAATGCAAAGTAGCAATATAAATTGATGCAAAGCCACAATGAAAGATGTTTGTCTTAAGGATTTGCTAATAAGTAGAGTTCCAATATATGTAAGGAAGTCAAGTACAGAGTTTTGCCATGCAAAATATTTATTTGCAGAATATCTTACAAATAATAAGTATGCATTCAGCATGATTTTGTTCTCAATTTATTCTCCTATTTTTAGAAAAACCAAGCCCACCAGAAAAACTGGGAGTATCGAGCATTACCAAAGACAGTGTATCCCTTGTATGGCTTAAACCCGAGCATGATGGTGGAAGCAGAATTGTTGGCTACCTCGTTGAAGCCCTAGAGAAAGGGCAGCAAAAATGGGTCAAATGTGCTGTAGTCAAGACAACCCATCACATTGTCCAAGGTCTCAAAGAGAACATGGATTATTTCTTCAGAGTATTTGCCGAAAACGAAGCTGGTCTGAGTGATCCTAGAGAACTTCTTCTTCCTGTCACAGTTAAAGAAAAAATGGGTGTGTATTCCATTACTAAGGATAAAATTGTCTGAATTTGAAAATGGAATCATTTGTATTTTCAATATTCTTAATGTAATATTATTGCATTTTTCAGAATCACCTGAAGTGGATATGAAAGGTTTCCCGAACCATACAGTTTATGTGAGAGCTGGTTCAAATCTAAAGGTTGAGATTCCAATTTCGGGAAAACCCTTGCCAAAGGTGACTTTATCCAGAGATGGCATTCCTCTCAAGCCAACCATGAGGTTTAATACAGAAACCACTGCAGAGTGTGTAATTATTAACCTTAAGGAAAGTGTGGCTACCGATGCTGGTAAATATGACATCACAGCTGCAAACTCCAGTGGAACAACAAAATCCTTCATCAAAATTGTTGTCCTGGATAGACCAGGTCCCCCAACTGGTCCTGTGGTGGTGAGTGACATCACTGAAGAAGGAGTCACCTTGAAGTGGGAGCCTCCACATTACGATGGTGGAAGCCAAGTCACAAATTACATTGTGCTAAAAAGAGAAACAAGCACTGCTGTGTGGTCTGAGGTGTCTGCAACAGTTGCTAGAAATATGATTAAAGTCATGAAGTTAACCACTGGAGAAGAGTATCAATTCCGTATCAAAGCAGAAAATCGCTTCGGCATTAGCGATCACCTTGATTCAGCATGTGTAGTTATAAAACTGCCTTATAGTAAGTATCTCCATTTTTTGTTCTGGTTTTCTGAATTTTTCAGACATATACTTTGCTAACTTTGCCTCTCCTGTTTATTCAGCTATACCTGGGCCACCTTCAACACCATGGATCACTAATGTAACTCGAGAAAGCATCACTGTTGGATGGCATGAGCCTGTTTCTAATGGAGGCAATGCAATCATTGGTTACCATTTGGAAATGAAGGACAGAAACAGTATTTTATGGAAGAAAGTGAATAAAATGATTATACGCACAACTCACTTCAAAGCCTCTACCATTACTGCTGGACTAATTTATGAATTCAGAGTTTATGCTGAAAATGCAGCAGGCATTGGAAAACCAAGTCATCCATCTGATGCAGTTCTTGCAATTGATGCGTGCGGTATGTATTCATAATACGGCATCACATTTCTAATTTTGACTTGAGTGCAACATGTTCTTGGTCACTTAGTGTTGGATACTTATACAAATGTTAATTACAAATGCAACTGTTTTCCAAATTGCAGAACCACCAAGAAATGTTCGAGTCACAGATATTTCCAAGACATTTGTCAGCCTTTCTTGGACACAACCAGCTTTTGATGGTGGTAGCAAAATCACTGGATACATTGTGGAGAAACGTGATTATCCAGATGGAAGATGGGCAAAGGCCAGCTTTACCAACGTCATAGAAACCCAGTTTACTGTATCAGGATTGACTCAAAGCTCTCAATATGAATTCCGTGTCTTTACTAAGAATGCCGCAGGTTCAATTAGTAATCCATCGGATGTTTTAGGACCTATCACCTGTGTGGATACATATGGTAAGAAATGTATTATGCCAAAAAAAAAATTATCTCTTGATTTTATTTAAAGGATTTGAGTGATCATGGCTGGCAGAAATATGCAGCTGAATTCAAGAGTTCTTAATATGACAGTATCGTGTAGTCTTATATTTGATTTTCTTTTGGATATCAGATTGTGCAGAATTTTAGTCGAACTGCATATTTCTTCTTACTTAACTGCTCTTCTGTGAATCTTTTAGCATGTAAAGTGTCTTAATACCATCTTATTCCATTTATCTTTCATTAAGGTGCACCTGAAATAGATGTACCACCAGAATATACAGAAGTGGTCAAATACAAAGCTGGCACTGCGGTTAAGCTCAAACTTGGGATTTCAGGAAAACCCATACCATCAATAGAATGGTTTAGGAATGGCAAAGAGGTACAGACAAGTGCCCAAATATCTATTGAAAATACCACTGAATTCGCCTCTATACTGATCAAAGATGCAACTCGTCTCAATAGTGGAAGCTATGAACTGAAATTAAAGAATGCCATGGGTTCAGCATCTGCTACTATTAAAGTACAAATACTTGGTATGCTTTGAAAAGTATTACACTTCATTGTTCTTTTAAATTCCTCTAGCAATAGGTTATTCTTGTATATTAATAGATATCATTTCCTCAACAGATAAGCCAGGACCTCCATGTGGACCTGTTCACTTTAAAACAGTCACTGCTGAAAAGATTTCTCTTCTGTGGGAACCACCAGCTGACGATGGAGGTGCCAAAGTGACACATTACGTTGTTGAAAAACGTGAAACAAGCCGTGTGGTATGGTCTATGGTTTCAGAAAAACAAGAAGAATGCAATGTCACTACCACCAAAGTCATAAAAGGAAATGAATACGTTTTCCGCATACGAGCGGTAAACAAGTTTGGTGTTGGCGATGCACTGGAATCTGATAGCGTTGTAGCTAAAAATAGATTTGGTAAGATAGACATTAATAATGTGTATTCTGGAACATCTTTAAGAATGTATTTGCTAATTGATTATGTTGGTCTAATGTGATTTTTTTTTCCCCTCTCAATAAAAATACAGTTACTCCCGGACAACCTGGTGTGCCAGAGATCACCATGATAACCAAACAGTCAATGACTGTAAGCTGGACCAGGCCTACTGTGGATGGTGGTAGTGAAATAAGTGGATATTATCTTGAAAAGCGTGATAAGAAAAGCCTAGGCTGGTTCCGAGTCGTTAAAGAAACCATTCGGGACACCAGACAGAAAGTCACAGGACTAACTGAAAACTGCGAATATCAGTTCAGAGTCTCTGCTATGAATGCAGCCGGCCAAGGCCCTTTCTCTGAAGCATCTGACTTTTTCAAAGCTGCAGATCCTATCGGTAAGAACCTAGGCATATGAATGGCAGCAAGGTTAAAGGAACCGAAAATAAACCTTCTTGAAGTGGCATGATAAAAAATAAGGACATGGTTTTATTTGTTTGATTATTTAATTTATGTGCCATCCATTTCATGCTATAAATTGTAAACCCTGGACAATTTATAATTAAAATCAAAGTATCAAAATATTAAAGTTAACAAGATTAGATCTGACCGTATTCATGACAGAAGCACCTACAAAGCTAACCAGAGCATGCTTCTGGAGTGAAAGGATTTGCTGGCTGACACCGTTGCCCAGGGGATGCCCAATTGCCAAAAACAATGCAATCTTTGGGGAGGCTCTTTTCATATCCTCCAATAAGATTAGAAAACTAGAAAACCAGAAGCAAGAATGGCATCTTCCCTATTAGTCCACAAGTCACCTCCAGAATACCTCCAGTCACCTCCAGTATACAGTGCCCCAACCAGGACCGCAAGCCAATTGGTAGAGCCAGTTTTAATGCCCTTCTGGAAGGCCAAAAGATGGGGACAGGCCTCACCTCATGTTTTGTTGTTCTGCCTGTTAAATAGCTAATGTTTTGAAGTTTCATGTTACATTTTATTTGATTTACAGAAAAGCCTGGGCCACCCGTTAAGCTAAAGGTTGTGGATACTACAAAGACATCTATCACACTTAGCTGGACTAAACCAGCTTATGATGGAGGAAGTGCAATTACCAGCTATGCTATAGAAAAGAGAGAAGGTGATGAAGAAGAATGGTCCGTAGTGAGTGCAAGAGGAGAAGTGAGAACCACAGAATATGTTATTTCCCAACTTCAGCCAGGACTCAATTACTACTTCCGTGTAGCTGCTATAAATTGTGCTGGACAAGGTGAACCTATTGAAATGACAGAACCTGTACAAGCTAAAGACATTCTTGGTATGAAATTTTTATCTCTTTCCTTCGTTCTTTTCCATTTGTTTTGTATTTTTGGCTTTTCCTCAGTGTTAACAATTTGATGTTGTTGTTTTTTTGCAGAAGAGCCAGAAATCGATTTGGATGTGGTTCTCAAGACCTCCATTGTAGCTAAAGCAGGTCAAGACGTGCAAATAATGATCCCCTTCAAGGGAAGGCCACCTCCAACTGTTGTATGGAGAAAGGGTGACAAAAATCTTAGTGTTGACGAAAGATACATCATCCAGAACACAGAATCATCTACTCTTCTTAGTATTCCTCAAGTCACTCGCAATGATACAGGAAAATACACCCTTACAATTGAAAATGGAGTTGGAAAAGCCAAAACCTCCTTTGTGAACGTCAAAGTGCTTGACACTCCATCTGCATGCCAGAGACTGCACCTCAAAAATGTTTCTCGTGGAACTGTGACTTTGGTATGGGAACCACCACTCATAAATGGTGGTTCTGAAGTTACAAATTATGTCATTGAAAAAAGAGATGCTACAAAGAGAGCTTGGTCTTCTGTTACAGCAAAGTGCTCCAATACATCCTTTAAGATAACTGACTTATCAGAGAAGATCCCGTACTTCTTCCGCGTTCTTGCAGAAAATGAAAATGGATTAGGTGAACCATGTGAAACTTTGGAACCAGTGAAGGCTGCAGAAGTACCTGGACCTGTGAGGGATTTAACCATGAAAGATTCATCCAAGACCTCTGTCACCCTACAGTGGACCAAACCTGAGTTTGATGGTGGTAGTATCATCTCCGAGTATGTTATTGAAAAAAGATTGAAAGATGAAACGGAATGGTCATATGCAGGCATAAGCAAGGTGTGTGAATTTGAAGTGGAAAAACTTAAGGAGCTTTCTGTTATGGATTTCAGAGTGTCAGCTAAGAATGAAAAAGGAAGAAGTGATGGTGTTACAATTGGGCCAATTACAGTGAAAGATTATGTAATAACACCTGAAGCAGATCTTTCTGATATACCTGGAGGACAGGTAACAGTGAGAATAGGTTACAATGTCCATCTTGAATTGCCATATAAAGGAAAGCCTATACCTAGTATGAGTTGGCTAAAAGACAACATGCCTCTTAAAGAAAGCGAACTGGTTCGCTTCAAGAAAACGGAAAACAAAATAACATTAAGCATTAAGAATGTGAAGAAAGAAAATGGTGGCAAGTACACCTTAATTCTTGACAATGTCGTCCACAGAAAGTCATTCCCGTTTACAGTGATCACACTTGGCCCACCATCTAAGCCAAAAGGACCAATCAAGCTAGATGAAATCAAAGCAGACAGTATGGTTCTTTCATGGAATCCTCCTGAAGATGACGGAGGAGGAGAAATTACAGGCTACAGTGTGGAGAAGCGAGAAACTTCACAAACCAATTGGAAAATGGTCTGCTCTAGTGTAGCAAGGACAACATTCAAAGTTCCAAACCTCGTGAAAGATTTAGAATATCAGTTCAGAATTCGTGCAGAAAATAGATACGGAGTAAGCCCACCACTTAACTCGATAGAGGTCATAGCTAAGCACCAGTTTAAGCCACCAGGTTCACCAGGAAAGCCCGTTGTTTACAATATAACAGCTGATGGAATGACCATATCTTGGGATGCTCCCCTTTATGATGGAGGTGCAGAAATTACTGGATACCACGTGGAGAAGAAAGAAAGAAATAGCATCCTGTGGCAGAAAGTAAATATCTCATCAATATCTGGTCGAGAATACAGAATTACTGGACTAATGGAAGGCTTGGACTATCAGTTCCGTGTATATGCAGAAAATTCTGCTGGACTAAGCCCTGCTAGTGATCCTAGCAAACTCCATCTGGCTGTTTCCCCAGTTGGTAAGTGATTGAACACCCTCAGTGTCAAATGCCTATGTTGATAGCCTGTCGGAATTGTTGCTGATTACTGTGCATGCATTTTATTTTCATTCAGATCCACCTGGCACCCCTGATTATATTGATGTGACAAGAGAGACAATTACTCTCAAATGGACTGCACCAGTGCGTGACGGAGGCAGCAAGATTGCGGGTTATAGTGTTGAGAGACGGCAAGGACCTGAAGACCGTTGGGTCAGATGCAATTTTATTGATGTCAGTGAATGCCAATATACAGTTACAGGACTTAGCCCTGGGGACCGATATGAATTCCGAATCCTTGCAAGAAATGCTGTCGGGACGATCAGCCCTCCTTCTCAGTCTTCAGGCTATATCATGACCCGAGATGATGCTGGTAAGTCTTACTTAGTAGTACTAAGTAGTAGGGGCTACCATAAGTGGTTGTACGTATTCCAGGATGTGGAATTCCAATCTTTTTCAAAGTTTGTGAGCATGTTAGATTTTCTCAGTCAGAATGAATCAGTATAAAACGTTTAGGTTGCTCCGTGCTATGCATTCTTATTAGAGGTAGTCCTTAACTTACAACCATTCATTTAGTGACCATTTGAAAAAAGTGATTAATGGTGGTTTTCACACTTATGACCATTGCAGCATCCCCATGATCACACGATCCAAATTTGGACGCTTGGCAACTGGCATGTATTTATGACAGTCCCGGTGTCCCTGGATCACGGGATCCCCTTTTTGCGACCTTTTGATGAGCAATGTCAGTGGGGAAGCCAGATTCACTTAACAATCATGTTACTAACTTATGAACTGCAGTGATTCACTTAACAACTGTGGCAAGGAATATTGTACAATGGGGCAAGACCCATTTAACAACTGTTTTGCTTAGCAGCAGAAATGTTGGGTTCAATTGCAGTTGTAAGTCAAGGACTACCTGTAATGGGTTTCAAGTTCATAGAAAGGAATTGATTGATGCAGTTAAAAACTGCTCTCATTTTGGCAAAGATATATTGTGAAGATACATCGTAAAGGTTGTTTTATTTCTTTTTCTTTTCTAGTTGCACCCAATATTGAATTTGGTGCTGAGCATTTTGAGGGTCTTACAGTCAAAGCAGGTGAAAGCATAAGACTTAAAGCCCTTATCACGGGCCGGCCAGTTCCTCAAGTGACCTGGTTTAAAGATGGAGAAGAGATTGACAAGCGATTGGGCGTTGAAATAACCAGCGCTATTGGCTATAGTACCATATTTGTTAGAGACGCTTCTCGAGACCATCGTGGAGTATACCGGGTGGAAGCCAAGAATTCATCAGGCACCAAACAAGCAGACATAACCATGAGAGTCCAAGGTAATTTGGCATCGTTTTACTAAACTTATTTGGCTCGAACTGAGTAACCTTTATTTAGCCATTTTCTTTATTCTCTATGAAATGCAGCACCCCTTAAACAATTACGTGTTTATGTTACAGATACTCCAGGGAAAATAGGGGGCCCGATACGCTTCACCAATATTACTGAAGAGAAGGCAACACTGTGGTGGGAGCCTCCAGCTAACGATGGCTGTGCAGCCATTACTCATTATGTAATAGAAAAACGTGAAACCAGCAGAGTATCCTGGGCGCTAATTGAAGACCACTGTGAAGCCTGCAGCTACACAGCACTTAGATTAATAAAAGGCAATGAATACCAGTTCCGAATCTCTGCAGCTAACAAGTTTGGGGTCGGCAGACCTCTGGAATCTGATCCTTTCGTAGCACAAGCACATTACAGTAAGTTCATTTTCAATAGAAAACTCCAGTTTGTGTGCTAGTTAGCCCTCTCCAAAGTGCCATCTAATCTGCTATTTTCATTCTACAGCTGTTCCTGATGCACCCGGGACTCCAGAGCCTAGCAATGTAACAGGGAACAGCATCACTCTCACCTGGACAAGGCCAAAATCAGATGGTGGAAGTGACATTGATCAATATATCTTGGAGAGAAGAGAAAAAAAGAGCATTCTCTGGGTCAAAGTATCCAGCAAGAGACCCATTTCCGAGACAAGATATAGAGTCACAGGGCTAACTCAGGGCAATGAATATGAATTCCAGGTTTTGGCAGAAAACAAGGCTGGTGTGGGGCCACCTAGTGGTGTGTCAAGGTTGATTAAATGCAGAGACCCAGTTCATCCACCAGGTCCTCCTACTGTGGTCAAAGTGATAGATACATCAAAGACAAGTGTCACCTTAGAATGGACCACACCAGTTTTTGATGGCGGCTTGGAAATTATTGGCTACATCATTGAAATGTGCAAAGCTGATTTGGGAGATTGGCATAAAGTCAATGCTGAGACTTTAATCGCTACCAAATATACTGTGACTGACTTAGAACCAAATGAGCATTATAAATTCCGAGTGAGTGCTGTAAATACCGCAGGCAAAGGAGAAAGCTGTGAAGTTGCTGCTTCAGTTCAAACAGTGGATAGGCTTTCTTCCCCTGAACTTGATATTGATGCTAGCTTCAAGCAGACTCACATAGTCCGAGCAGGTACAAATATCCGTCTCTTTATTGCCTTCAAGGGCAGACCTGTTCCTATTGCTACATGGTCCAAAGCAGATTCCGATCTCAACTTACGAGCTAACATTCACACAACAGATTCATTCAGTACATTAACTGTAGAGAATTGCAACAGAATGGATGCCGGAAAATATGTGTTTACTGTAGAAAACAACAGTGGTAGCAAATCTATTGCTTTCACAGCTAAAGTGCTAGATACTCCTGGACCACCAGGTCCTATTACATTTAAGGATGTGACTAGAGGCTCCATCACTTTAATGTGGGATGCTCCCATTTTGGATGGAGGTGCACGTATCCATCATTACGTTGTGGAGAAGCGAGAAGCAACCCGCCGTAGCTGGCAAGTTGTTAATGAAAAATGTACCCGCCAAATAGCTAAAATCACTGATCTTGCAGAAGGTGTACCCTATTTTTACCGTGTCTCAGCAGAAAATGAATATGGATTAGGTGAACCATGTGAATTAACAGAGCCAGTGGTGGCCACTGAAGAACCTGCTCCTCCTAAGAGATTAGATATTGTTGATACTACTAGGTCATCTGTGGTACTTGCTTGGCTTAAACCTGATCATGACGGTGGCAGCCGTATCACTGGATATCTACTAGAGATGAAACAGAAAGGAACTGATGTTTGGCATGAAGCAGGTCAAACCAAGCAGCTTACTTTCACAGTAGAAGGTCTTACTGAGAACAATGAATATGAATTTAGGGTCAGAGCAAAGAACGATGCTGGCTACAGCCAGCCAAGAGAAGCTTTCTCCTCTGTCATTATTAAAGAGCCACAGATTGAACCAACAGCAGATCTTAGTGGAATAACTAAACAACTTATAACTTGCAAAGCTGGAAGCACGTTCACTATTGATATACCAATTAGTGGGCGCCCTATTCCAAAAGTAACCTGGAAACTTGAGGAAATGAGACTCAAGGAAACTGATAGAGTGACTATCAAGACAACCAAAGATAGAACCACACTGATTGTTAAGGACAGCATGAGAGGTGATTCTGGCAAATACTATTTGACTCTTGAGAACACGGCTGGGATGAAGACATTCACTGTCACAGTTATAGTTATTGGAAGACCAGGTCCAGTTACACGCCCCATAGAAATATCATCGGTGACAGCAGAATCCTGTGTCTTGTCCTGGAAGGAACCTGAAGATGATGGCGGGACTGATATTACTAACTACATTGTTGAAAAACGCGAATCTGGTACAACAGCATGGCAGCTCATAAACTCCAGTGTCAAGCGTACACAGATCAAAGTTACTCATCTCACTAAATATATGGAATATACTTTCCGTGTCAGTTCTGAAAACCGATTTGGCGTCAGCAAACCTGTTGAATCAGTTCCAGTGGTAGCTGAGCATCCATTTGGTAAGGAATCATTGTTGTAATGAATGTGCACAAGTTTTGCTTGAAAAAGAATTCAAGTGTTTTAACATTTCTCTCTTTTTAATTAGTCCCTCCAAGTCCTCCCACAAGACCCGAAGTCTATTTTGTTTCGGCCAATGCCATGTCTATCCGATGGGAGGAACCATATCATGATGGTGGCAGCAAAGTTGTGGGATACTGGATTGAAAAGAAAGAACGCAACACAATCCTTTGGGTAAAGGAAAACAAAGCTCCATGCTTTGAGTGTGACTACAAAATCACTGGACTTGTAGAAGGTCTGGAATACCAGTTCAGAACATATGCATTAAATGCTGCTGGAGTGAGCAAGGCCAGTGAAGCTTCTAGGCCAATTGTGGCCCAAAACCCAGTTGGTAAGTATAGCCCAGAAAAAACATGTTTCCTATTTTTATTTAAGAGAATCATTTTTTTAAATTTTAAAAAAGAATCTACATATCGACTATAATGTTCTTTTTCAGATCCACCAGGTAGACCAGAAGTGACAGATGTCACACGGTCTTCAGTTTCATTAAGCTGGACTTCTCCACTTTATGATGGTGGAAGCAAAATTGTTGGCTATATAGTAGAACGCAAGCCCTACAATGTCACTGGAGATGGACGCTGGTTGAAATGCAATTACACCATTGTTTCAGAAAACTTCTTTACCGTAACAGCCCTCGGTGAAGGAGAGGAATATGAATTCCGCGTCTTAGCAAAGAATTCTGCTGGAGTGATTAGCAAAGGTTCTGAAACCACAGGTCCTGTCACCTGCAAAGATGAATATTGTAAGACTTTTTTTTCACAGGTATTTCAGTTTTGTTGAACATGTCACCTTTAAAAGAAATTTATGTTGAGAGTTTATTCATCTTGTTTTTTCATAGCACCACCTAAAGCTGAGCTGGATGCCAAATTACAAGGAGATATTGTAACTGTTAGGGCTGGATCTGATCTTGTTCTTGAGGCATCGATCGGTGGAAAGCCTGAACCCAAAGTGTTTTGGTCTAAGGGCGACAAGGAGTTGGATTTATGTGAAAAGATCTCTTTGCAATATACCAGCAGGCATGCTGTCGCAATCATCAAGTTCTGTGACAGAAGCGATACAGGGAAATACACATTAACTGTTAAAAATGCTAGTGGAACAAAACAAGTTTCTGTTTTGGTCAAAGTACTTGGTAAGTATTTCACAGTTCATAATTTCTGAGAGAACAAACTCTTTCTTTTCAAGCCAACGTTATATCATTGCACCAATTCTTTATTATTATCATTATTTTGTCTACAGATTCTCCTGGTCCATGTGCTGGCAAGATCACCATTAGCAGAGTGACAGAGGAGAAATGTACCTTGGCTTGGAATGCTCCTCAAGAAGATGGAGGGGCAGAAATTACTCACTACATTGTGGAGAGACGTGAGACTAGCAGGCTGCATTGGGTTATTGTTGATGCGGAGTGTGCAACCCTCTCGTGCGTAGCAACAAGATTTATCAAGAATAATGAATACGTATTCCGTGTAAGAGCTGTCAATAAGTACGGACCTGGAGTCCCACTTGAAACAGAAACAATGGTTGCTAGAAATTCATTTAGTAAGTGCCTCCTTACTTCAATTAGATTATTTTCTTCTGGATAGATGTGTAAGAGATGTCTAATTTTTTTTCTTTTTAAAAAAAAAAATCATTTCAGCTATTCCATCACCTCCTGGGACGCCAGAATCAGTGGGTGCTGGCAAAGAGCACATCATTATTCAGTGGCTGAAACCAGAATCTGACGGGGGAAGTGAGATAAGCACCTATCTGGTAGATAAACGAGAAAAGCGAAGTCTACGCTGGACACGAGTAAACAGAGACTACACCATTTATGACACCAGGTTGAAAGTCACTGGTCTCATGGAAAGCAACGAATATCAGTTCCGTGTTACCGCAGTAAATGCTGCTGGCAACAGTGAGCCCAGTGAAGCATCTCAATATATTTTGTGTAAAGAACCATCATGTAAGTTCCCCAAACTAATGTTATCATTAATTCCAAATTGAGTGATATAAATGATTTCTTAGTCTTGGTTATGAAATAGTCAACAGGGTTTGTTTTTTTAAATAATTCGAAATCTCAGATGAATTTTTTATTTATTTATTTGTTTATTTATTATGGCATTTATAACATTTATATGGTATCTTGTGACTAAGTTCTCAGGGTTACTTATGCTTTTGCATTTAATTCAGTGAAATCTTACAAAAACAATTCTCTTTTAGTTGACATAGATAGGCACCTAGCTTCATCAGATTGAGATAACTATCAATAGTCAATGTTCTGTCAGAAATAGTGCTCCGTTTAAATCAGAAAACTGTATTTTTTTACAAAAAATAAAATAAAACCAAAAGATTTGTCTTTAAGCATTAAATACTACAGGTCCAGCTGGTTTAGTACAATTGAGACAAGTAATTCCTTTTAGGGTCAGGGGTATCCATAGATTACTTTATACTGCACTTATGATCTAATTCATCACTATATATTTCCATCAGAGAACATTTCTCTAGATCAGGTAAACTACTAACTCTAGTGTTTTGTTTTCTGAAGACTCATATATATCTTTTAGGTTAGGGGTCAAAATGAATTGAACATATCGGGCCTTTAAATTATTTGCAAAAGACTGAGGAAGTCATTCACAAAGTCTTACAGATAGGTTGTTATGTTGCAGAATTAGTATGTTTAGATTTAAGTTGATTTACCTTTAAAGAGAGAATAAAAAGGAAATAATCATAGGGAGTAATATAAATAGTCTGAATTTCTAAACAGTTTGTCACTTGAGATGTCCATCGACAGAGTAATTGTTCAGAAATAGAAAGGGGCTGAAAATGTATGGCATTATCAAAATTGTTGCAATCAAAATGAAACTTTCCGAAAGCCTTCAAGAAAAATAATAACAATAATAATAATAACTTGTTCTTTTCAAAGATACTCCTGCACCTCCTTCTCCTCCAAGAGTTGTAGATACCACTAAGACAAGCATAAGCTTAGCTTGGACAAAGCCCATGTACGATGGTGGAGTTGATATACTGGGCTACATTCTTGAAATGAAAGAAGAAGGCACTGACCAATGGTACAGGGTCCATACTACAGCCACCATAAGGAATCCTGAATTCATTGTGACTGGTCTTAGACAAAGCCAGAAATACCGCTTCAGAGTGGCTGCCACCAACATAAATGGGATAAGTGAATACAGCGAGTCGCCAGCCGAAATAGAACCTGTGGAAAGGCTAGGTAACCTCACATTTATAAAGCATTCACAGATTTCTATCTACACACCTGTGTTTAGAATATTCAGACAGAAGCTCATCTTTTATTTCTCCTCCTGTTGACAGAAATACCTGACCTTGAGCTTGCTGATGACCTAAAGAAGACCGTTACTGTCAGAGCCGGCGGCTCTTTACGTCTAATGGTCTCAGTGTCTGGCAGACCAGCACCAATAATTAACTGGAGCAAAGCGGGTGTTGACTTAGCAAGTCGGGCTATCATTGACACCACGGACAGCTATACACTCTTGGTTGTGGATAAAGTTAACCGCTATGATGCCGGAAAATATGTCATTGAGGCTGAAAATCAATCAGGAAAGAAATCGGCAACTGTTCTTGTAAAAATCTATGGTAAGTTAACACCTTTTTCTTTTTCTTTTTACAACCGCCTTGTTTGTTTCATTACGAATTAAAAGATATTTGAAACTGCACAACAATCAAGTCACAGAGAGCCAGGCAAATGGCAAAAAGAGAAAAAGTTAGAAGCATGATTATGCCAGTGGCGGTCTATGAGTATTGTTTTGTCAAGAAGGGAAAAAAATGTGTTGCACAACGCAATGTAATAATTAATATTTTCTTTCACTCCCCCATAGATACCCCTGGCCCTCCAGGATCTGTGAGAGTAAAAGAAGTCACCAAAGAATCTGTAACTATTACTTGGGACGTTCCTGCCATTGATGGTGGAGCACCAGTCAATAACTATATCATTGAGAAACGTGAGGCTGCCATGAGGGCTTACAAAACAGTAACTACTAAATGCAACAAAACCATTTACCGAATTTCTGGACTCATTGAAGGAGCTCTATACTATTTCCGAGTTCTACCAGAAAATATCTATGGAATAGGTGAGGCATGTGAGACATCGGATACAGTGCTTATATCTGAAGTCCCAAGTGTGCCACAGAAACTGGAGGTGGTTGACGTTACTAAATCTACTGTGTCGCTTGCCTGGGAAAAACCACAGCACGACGGTGGCAGCAGATTAACTGGCTATGTAATTGAGGCCAGTAAAGTTGGAACAGACAGGTGGATGAAAGTCGTAACCCTGAAACCTACAGTCTTTGAGCATACAATCATTTCACTAAACGAAGGAGAACAGTACCTGTTTAGAGTCAGAGCACAAAATCAGAAAGGTGTCTCAGAACCAAGAGAAATAGTCACAGCCGTCACCGTGCAAGAGCAAAAAGGTAAAAGCCATGGTGAAAAGTGAAACTTTGTTCGTAGCAATGATTCATAGTTTGACTTGATTAACCATATCATTTTTAAAAACTCTCTTTTTTTTTAGTTCTACCCACAATTGACCTGGCTGGAATTCCTCAAAAGACCATTCATGTACCAACTGGAAGACCTATAGAATTAGCAATTCCAATTTCTGGACGGCCACCTCCAGCTGTTTCTTGGTTCTTTGCTGGGTCTAAACTAAAAGAATCAGAGCGTGTCAAGATTGAAACAGTTGCCAAACTCACTAAATTAACTGTACGCGAAACAACAATACGAGATACTGGGTCGTATACACTTGAACTGAAGAATACAACTGGAACTGTTCTTGATACACTCAAAGTTATTATTCTTGGTAAGAGTTTTGGTCTGTTTAAAATATATCCTTGTCTTCTATTTTGTTTCGAACATTTCCCCCCTAAGTAAACCACACTGTTGATTTTTTTTAAAAAAATATTTTGGGAATCCTTTATGCTTTATTTTTCTTTTCCACAGATAAACCTGGACCACCCACTGGGCCTATTAGAGTAGTTGACATTGATTCAACTTTTGTAACTATTTCCTGGGAACCACCTGAGATGGATGGTGGTGCAACATTAAGTGGATACGTGGTAGAGCAACGTGATGCCCACCGTCCAGGGTGGTTACCAGTATCTGAATCTGTAACTCGGACAACATTTAAATTTTCTAAACTGACTGAGAGTGCTGAATATGTATTCCGTGTGGCTGCAACGAACCGCTTTGGAATTGGATCCTACTTGCAATCTGAGATTATAGAATGCAAGAGCAGAATCAGTAAGTTAATATTTTGCTTTAGCCCTCTGCATTAAAAACTAAAAAGAAATATAAAGAAATATTTTAAGACCCAACATTATATACATTCTGTTCTTCTTTTGATTAAATAATCAGTTACATTGAACTGGTCACAAAATACTTGTTAAAAAAATATAAAAAACTATGATTAGAGGGAACATACAGTAATATGACTGTAAATAGAATCACGTTCTCATTTTTTTTTTCTCCTTTATCCATCTAGGCATCCCAGGTCCTCCTGGTACTCCAGAAGTGTTTGATATCTGCCGTGATGGAATGACACTTACTTGGTATCCACCAGAAGAGGATGGTGGTTCACAGATCTCTGGCTACATTGTGGAACGCAAGGAAGTTAGATCAGACAGATGGGTCCGCGTAAACAAAATTGCTGTGACTATGACACGCTACCGGTCAACAGGGTTAATTGAAGGCCTGGAGTATGACCACCGTGTCACAGCTATCAATGCTAGGGGCACTGGCAAACCAAGCAGAGCATCAAAGCCTGCAATTGCTATGGATCCAATTGGTAAATAATGTACTATATTTGCTAGGAAATATTTAAGAAATAGTAGAGTCTAATGTGTTGAACTGCCTTTTTGAAAAGCAGTGTTAAATGTGCAGTTCTCTTAACTGGAGCTATGTCCGTTCTCGTTATGTATTCCAGCTCCTCCAGGCAAACCTCAGAATCCAAGAGTTACAGATACTACAAGAACATCGATTTCCCTGGCTTGGAGTCCACCTGAAGATGAAGGTGGATCTAAAGTCACTGGCTATTTAATTGAAATGCAAAAGGTTGACCAGTTTGAATGGACTAAATGTAACACCACACCCACCAAAGTACGTGAATACACTCTAACCCATCTTCCACAAGGGGCAGAGTACAGATTCCGTATTGTGGCCTGTAATGCTGGAGGTCCTGGGGAACCCGCAGAGGTACCAGAAACAGCCAAAGTAACAGAAATGCTTGGTAAGAAAATTGAGCTCTTTCTCCTTAATGGAATCCAATGTTTAAAACTTAAGAATGCTATTTAACCTTCTTGTATCTAACGTGAGATATTTTTTTCCTTCCCCCAGAATATCCTGATTATGTACTGGATGGAAAATACCTGGAAGGTGTATTTGTAAGGCAAGGTGGAGTAATTAAGCTCACAGTGCCAATTAAAGGTAAACCTATTCCAATTTGCAAATGGACTAAGGAAGGACACGATGTCCTCCAGAGGGCTATGATTGCCACTTCTGAAACAGATACTGAATTGGTGATCAAAGATGCAGAAAGAGAAGATTCTGGTACTTACGATTTAACACTTGAAAACAAATGTGGCAAGAAGGTAGTCTACATCAAAGTCAGAGTCATTGGCATTCCAAATCCACCAGAAGGACCACTTGAATATGACGACATACAAGGGCGCTCTGTTAGAGTTAGCTGGAAGCCTCCAACTGATGATGGTGGTGCTGATCTATTGGGATATATTGTTGAAAGGCGTGAAGTACCAAAGACTGCCTGGTACACAGTTGATTCCAGAGTAAAAGGTACATCATTGGTGGTGAAAGGACTCAAAGAAAGTGTGGAATACCACTTCCGTGTTTATGCTGAAAACCAATTTGGTGTGAGCAGATCGCTGAAATCTGAAGATCCAGTTGTGCCAAAGACACCTTTGAGTAAGTACACATCTCAATTCTGGTGGTTGTGGTTGTTGTGTCATTACTAAAAAAAAAATTCTTTAGCCTTTTTTGCAGAAACTAAGTATGTCTTCTGATATGTCCGCAAAGGAAATATGTGAGATAGCAATAGCATTTAGACTTATATACCGCTTCAAAGTGCTTTACAGCCCTCTCTAAGAGGTTTACAGAGTTAGCATATTGCCCCCAAGAATCTGGGTCCTCATTTTACTGATCTTGGAAGCATGGAAGGATGAGTCAATCTTGACCTGGTGAGGATCAAACCCCTGGCACTCAGCAGAATAAGCCTGCAGTACTGCATTCTAACCACTGCACCACCATGGCTCAGT
Organism: Azemiops feae; assembly: GCA_023970755.1. NCBI lineage: Eukaryota > Metazoa > Chordata > Lepidosauria > Squamata > Viperidae > Azemiops > Azemiops feae. Next base: position 1,759,415 of record JALGBA010000838.1, read on the forward strand.
GGTTAAGTTAGGATGAAAGATAATGACTAGCCATTTCTAAAATATCACAACTAAATAGAGATTTAAACTCAGTTTTCCTGGGGGGAGATGTATAATAACAGTTGTGTTCTTCTTAACAGATCCTCCAGAGCCTCCAAGTTATCCACCAGAAATACTTGATGTCACAAAAAGTTCTGTCAGCTTATCTTGGTCCAGACCTAGAGATGATGGTGGCTCTCGTGTCACTGGCTATTATATTGAACGCAAAGAAACATCTACTGATAAATGGGTCAGGCATAACAAGACCCATATCACAACTACAATGTATACAGTCACAGGACTGGTTCCAGATGCTGAATATCAGTTCCGTATTATCGCCCAAAATGATATTGGTGAAGGTGAACCAAGCCCTGCTTCTGAACCAGTTGTGTGCAAGGATCCATTTGGTATGTAAATATAATATCAATATCAGAAGGCATTTAGGTAAAAATTTCAGAGAAGATAACACTTCATTTCTTATTATTCCCCCCCCCCCTCATTTTACAGATAAACCAAGCCAGCCTGGAGAAATTGAGATCATTTCTATATTTAAAGATAGTATTACTCTAGAATGGGAGCGCCCTGAGTGTGATGGTGGTAAGGACATCATTGGATACTGGGTTGAATATCGCCAATATGGACAGACCGCATGGAAAAAATGCAATAAAGAACGCATCAAAGACAGACAGTTTATGGTGGGAGGCTTGCTGGAAGCTACAGAATATGAATTCAGAGTTTTTGCAGAAAACGCAACCGGAATCAGCAGGCCACGTAGAACAGCAATGACAGTGAAGACAAAACTGACATGTAAGATTTATTCATTTTATTTTATGATATAATCAACAAAGTCATTAGAAGATACTAAAGTAACGAGAAGAATGCTATGGGATCCATAATGTTGGCTGATTTGATTATATACTTTAGAAACAACTTGACAGTTCTAACATAAAGACTGAGAAATTTAATACAGGTAGTCCTTGACTTATGACCACAATTGAGTCCAAAATTTTAGTTGCTAAGCAAGACAGTTAAATGAGTTTTGCCCCCATTTTATGACCTTTTTTGCCACAGTTGTTAAATGAATGACTGCAGTTGTATAGTCGGAAACACAGGTGTTAAGTGAATCTGGCTTCCTCATTGACTTTGCTTGTCAGAAGGTCACCCAAGGTGATCACATGACCCTGTGACACTGCAACCATCATACATAAGAACCAGTTGCCAAGCATCTGAATTTTGATTGCATTACTATGGGGATGCCACAACAGTAGTAAATGTGAAAAAAACGGTCACAAGTCACTTTTTTCAGAGCCATTGTAACTTCTAACAGTCACTAAACAAAGTGTTGTAAGTTGAGGACTACCTGTATATTTCTTCTGCCGACTGGATCACAGCATGATAAATACAGTACTAATCACAGTGCTGATGAAGCTAAATATGATTTTAATGTTTAGAAAAATAAAAATTATATGTAATTCTATAATATTTTGGCTGAAAAGATGGAGCATGCTAAAATAAAAGATATTCCCAAAATAGGGAACATTTAGCATTTTTTTCTTTCTTTCTTCTTTTATAAATGCAGCTGGAGAAGCCCCTGGAGTAAGACAAGAAATAAAGGATGTCACTACAAACCTAGGGGAGACAGGTCAGCTATCATGCCAGATTATTGGGAGACCTCTTCCTGACATTAAATGGTATCGTTTTGGCAAAGAACTAGTACAGAGCCGAAAATACAAGATGTCCTCCGATGGGCGCACCCATACAATGTCTGTGCTGACAGAAGAGCAAGAAGATGAAGGACTTTATACCTGTAAGGCTACCAATGATGTTGGAGAAATTGAAACCAGCGGCAAGCTCTTATTGCATGCTTCTCCACAATTCCATCCTGGTTTCCCCTTGAAGGAGAAATACCGTGTAGGTGTAGGTTCTACTCTTCGCCTCCATGTTGTCTACATTGGTCGCCCGGTGCCTGCTATTACTTGGTTCCACGACAAGAAACTTTTAAAGAACACTGAAAGCATTACGATTGAGAACACGGAGCATTATACCCACCTGTCCATTAAAAACGTACAGCACAAGACGCATGCCGGAAAGTACAAAGTGCAGCTCAGTAACATTTTTGGAAGCGTTGATACTGTACTCAGTGTGGAAATACAAGGTAAGTGCTACCTTTTCTTCCCCTCCCCCAAAATTATGCAATCAACCATGTTTTTCGTGTATGGCTTCATGCACTGCCTCCTTTGCTGCAGATAAGCCAGATAAACCTGCAGGACCAATTGTCGTGGAAGCTCTGCTGAAGAACTCTGCAGTCATCAGCTGGAAGCCACCTGAAGATGATGGTGGTGCCTTCATCACCAATTACGTTGTAGAGAAAAGAGAAGCAAAAGAAGGTGCTGAGTGGCAGCTGGTGTCATCAAGTATATCTGGCAAAACCTGTAGGATTGTTAATCTAATTGAAAATGCAGGGTATTATTTCCGCGTCTCTGCTCAGAACGTATTTGGCATCAGTGAAGCATTAGAAGTTTCTTCAGTTGTTATTATCAAGACACCATTTGGTAAGTACATGTAAGAATAAATCATAATCCATTGTTGAATTTATAACCGGCTACTAAGCAAATCAACTTCATGTCCTGGAAATGTTTTATTTTACAGAAAAACCAGGACAACCAACTCAGCCAAATGTATCTGCTATTACAAAAGATTCCTGTGTTGTATCTTGGAGGCCACCAGCAAGTGATGGAGGCTCAAAGATTAGAAATTACTACCTTGAAAAGCGGGAAAAGAAGCAGAACAAATGGATTGCTGTTACCACAGAAGAAATTCATGAAACTGTCTATTCTGTCACAGGCCTTATTGAAGGTCTGGAATATGAATTCCGTGTAAAATGTGAAAATCTGGGTGGTGAGAGTGAATGGAGTGAAATTTCACAACCGATCATTCCCAAATCTGATATATCAATTCAGGCACCACATTTCAAAGAAGAAATCAGAAATCTGAACGTGAAATTTAGAGGTCATGCCACATTTGTTTGCAAAGTCACCGGTCACCCTAAACCTGTTGTAAAATGGTTCAGGCAGGGCAAGGAGATTATGCCAGATGGTGAAAAGGTGAAGATACAAGAATTTAAGGGAGGATATCATCAATTGGTGATTACAAATGTAACAGATGACGATGCTACTGTGTACCAAGTGAGAGCAACCAACCAAGGAGGATCTATTTCTGGAACTGCCTCCTTAGATGTTGAAGGTAAATTATGTGGGGGTTTTTTTAAATTACAATCATTTTTTGTTTATTTTTTAAATGCAAGCTGATGGGCAAAAATCCAAACTTCCTTTTGATTCCTTATATTTAAGATCTTTGTCCAATAATTTCAGTGCTAACAGAGCTAGGGGTAGGGTCAGTGGTGGGATTCAGCCAGTTCGCACCAGCTAATTTTTTGTTGCCCAGGCCCAGAATGGACTTTCAGAAGCGGCATCCACATAGGGAACCGGTTGTTCACATATTTAAATCCCACCTCTGGGTAGCTGGGTAGCCTTCTGACAAGATACCACTGCATGGAATCTCATCTAAACAGCAATATTATAGAATAATATTCTGTACTTTGAAAAATGAACTTTATGAAGATACATAATTTAAAAAACAATATATGGAACACGCTTTTAAAACAATTAATATATGTTGTACCATCATTTTCAGGGACAAATATCTCACAACTGCTTCTATCATAGAAAAAAATCAGTTTTGCCTAAACTGGCATTCATAATTTTAGCATGGCTTTTGTGAAATATTTCAGTTAACTTTCTATCGTGCTATTAGATAAATCTCTTTGATGTATTTATCTAATAAGAAGCTCTGGCAAAATTGGTGAAAGCTGCACTTTGTGTTGACAATCTCCAAATATTATAATATGAACAACACTCTTGGATTATTTGGCAGTGGAAAGAATTTATGGCAAAAAGTAAATTTCAAATATTAGCCTTTAAGCTGCAGAAATGTCCCACCCCCTAAGAATCAGTTTTCCTCTGTTAAAAACAGAATTAAAGTTGTTTTACTGTATTCAGTTTTGCTAATTTAATTTTTCTTGTGTTTCTTTTTTTTAAATAGTTCCTGCTAAAATCCACTTACCTAAAAACCTGGAAGGTATGGGAGCAGTTCACGCCCTCCGTGGTGAAATTGTTAGCATCAAAATTCCATTCAGTGGCAAGCCTGATCCAGTGATCACTTGGCAGAAAGGACAAGATCTCATTGATACAAATGGACATTACCAAGTCATTGTTACGAGATCCTTCACATCCCTTGTTTTCCCTAATGGGGTGGACAGAAAAGATGCAGGTTTCTACATTGTCTGTGCTAAGAACAGATTTGGCATTGATCAGAAAACAGTTGAATTAGATGTGGCTGACGTCCCTGATGCACCAAGAGGATTGAAAGCAAGTGAGGTTTCAAGGGATTCTGTCAACTTAACTTGGAATGCTCCAGCCAATGATGGTGGAAGTAGAGTCACACATTATACTGTTGAGAAACGTGCTACAACAGCTGAAAGATGGATCCGTGTTGGTCAAGCTCGTGATACACGATACACTGTAGTAAACCTGTTTGGTAAAACAAGCTATGTCTTCCGCATTATAGCAGAAAATAAGTTTGGTCAGAGTCAGCCTTCTGAAGCAACAGACCCTGTTATAACCAAAGAAGATAAGACAAAAGTAATTAATTATGATGAAGAAGTTGATGAGACCAGAGAAGTCACCACAGCAAAGGCAGCTCATTCTTCTACAAAGGAACTCTATGACAGATATATGATTGCTGAAGAACTCAGCCGTGGGCAATTTGGAATTGTTCACCGGTGCATTGAGATTGCTTCCAAGAAGACTTACCTGGCTAAGTTTGTCAAAGTTAAAGGTGCTGATCAAGTACTAGTAAAGAAAGAAATTTCTATCCTGAACATTGCTAGACACAGAAATATTATGCATCTTCATGAATCATTTGAAAGCTTAGAAGAGTTGATCATGATCTCTGAATTCATCTCTGGGGCTGACATCTTTGAAAGATTGAACACTCCTGGTTTTGAACTTAATGAAAGAGAAATTGTAAGCTATGTACGCCAAGTATGTGAAGCCCTGGAATTCTTACACAGTCACAGCATTGGAAACTTTGATATCAGGCCTGACAATATTATTTATTTCACAAGAAGAAGTTCTACAATTAAACTTATTGAATTTGGCCAGGCAAGACAACTGAAACCCGGTGATAATTTCAGGCTTCAGTTCACTTCTCCTGAATATTATGGTCCTGAAGTCCATCAACATGATCTGGTTAGCACAGCCACAGATATGTGGTCACTTGGAATTCTAGTGTATGTACTTCTCAGTGGCCTGAATCCTTTCCTTGCTGAAACAAACCAACAGACAGTAGAAAACATCATCAGTGCTGAATACAATTTTGATGACGAAGCCTTCAAAGATATAAGTATTGAGGCCTTGGACTTTATTGACCGCCTACTAGTAAAAGAAAGAAAATCTCGTATGACTGCTACAGAAGCTCTTAACCATCCGTGGTTGAAGCAGAGAACTGAGAAAACCAGCACTAAAGTAATCAAAACATTAAGACACAGACGTTACTACCAAACACTGGTGAAGAAGGAATGGAGTACCGTTATATCAACTGCCCGTATTTCATGGGGAGGTGCTGTCAGATCTCAGAGGGGAATTACTGTTGCTAAAGTTAAAGTGGCATCAATTGATATTGGCCCGCTTTCTAGTCAAATAATGCATGCTGTTGGGGAAGAAGGTGGACATGTCAAATATGTCTGCAAAATTGAAAACTATGACTCGGCCACACAAGTGAACTGGTATTTTGGAGTAAAACAACTGGAAAACAGTGAAAAATATGAAATCACCTACCATGAAGGCATAGCTACAATGTACGTCAAAGATATTGCTAAAGCAGATGATGGTACATATAGATGCAAAGTTGTAAATGATTATGGGGAAGACAGCTCCTATGCAGAACTATTTGTTAAAGGTGTCAGAGAAGTTTCTGACTATTACAGATGCAGAACTGTCAAGAAAGTGAAGCGCCGAGTAGATACCATGCGACTTTTGGAGAAGCCGCCAGAATTTACCTTGCCTCTATATAACCGAACAGCCTATGTTGGTGAAAACATCCGGTTTGGAGTAACTATAACAGTTCACCCAGAGCCTCGTGTAACCTGGTTCAAATCAGGTCAGAAAATCAAACCAGGAGATGATGATAGGAAGTATACCTTTGAAACAGATAAAGGTCTTTATCAACTTCTAATCCACAATGTTAATGAGGAGGATGATGCTGAATACACTGTGCTGGCACGTAACAAATACGGCGAGGATAGCTGCAAAGCTAAACTAACTGTTGTTCATCATGCTCCTGCCGAAGCTACCACTCTGCGACCCATGTTCAAAAGGCTGTTGGCAAATGCTGAATGTCAAGAAGGCCAGCATGTCTGCTTTGAGATAAGAGTCTCTGGCATTCCAAAACCAACACTGAAGTGGGAAAAAGATGGTCAGCCTCTCTCAGCTAGTCCCAATATTGAAATTGTACATGAAGGATTAGATTATTATGCTTTACATATAAGGGATACCTTGCCTGATGACAGTGGCTATTACAGAGTTACCGCTACAAACAGTGCTGGTTCTACAAGCTGCCAGGCTTACTTGAAAGTAGAACGCTTGAGATATGTCAAGCGTGCATATAAGTCTGAAGAAGAGAAGCAGAAAGTGGTACAGAGAAGAATTGACAAGACTGTGAGAATGGCAGAAATTCTTTCCAGAACAGAATCTGTTCCATTGACACAAGTAGCCCAAGAAGCTCTGAGAGAAGCTGCTATTCTATACAAACCAGCTGTAACCACAAAAACTGTCAAAGGTGAATTTGAACTGAAGAAGGAAGAAATTAAAGAAGAAAAAAGACTCCGAATGCCTTACGAGATCCCAGAGCCCCGCAGGCGCGTGGCCACTGCTCTTGAAGAAGATCAGAACATCAAATTATTTGTGCCTATGTCAGACATGAAGTGGTACAAGAAGCTGAGAGACCAGTATGAAATGCCAGGAAAACTTGACAGAATTGTTCAGAAGCGACCCAAGCGCATTCGTCTCTCCAGATGGGAACAATTCTACGTGATGCCACTGCCACGCATTTCGGATCAATATAAACCTAAGTGGCGCATACCTAAATTGTCACAAGATGATCTTGAAATAGTGAGACCAGCACGTCGTCGTACACCATCTCCTGATTATGACTTTTATTATAGGCCAAGAAGGCGATCCCTTGGTGACTTATCTGAAGAAGAACTGCTTCTGCCTGTCGATGATTACTTGGCCATGAAGAGAATTGAAGAAGAAAGGTTGCAACTTGAAGAAGAATTGGAGTTAGGCTTTTCTGCTTCACCTCCAAGCAGAAGCCCTCCACGCTTTGAACTGTCCTCTCTTCATTACTCTGCAACAGAAGCTCAGAGAGCTGCAGAACTATCTAGAGAAAGAGGATTGAGATATGCAACCTATCATATACCCTCTAAAGAAGACACGACTGCAACTTATGCACAGCTTCGACAACGTCATGACAGGGCAGCTTATAGGCCATCTAAACAAAGGGAGAGAATAATGGCTGAGAAAGAAGATGAAGAACTCCTACGACCAGTTACTACTAGACAGCGGCTCTCTGAATACAAGAGTGAACTGGAATATATGTCACAAGAAGAAAAGAGACGGTTGAGAAGAAGGAGAGAAAAAGAAATAACTGAGATCACATCAAAAGAGGAAGAAGAGGAAATAGAAATGGTGAGGCACGTTCATCGGGAATATTCACCTCCTTCAAGGTTACTCAGAAGAAGACGTTCTCTTTCTCCAACTTATATTGAACTGATGCGACCTGTGTCAGAATTAATTCGACCTCGTTCACATCCTGTGGAAGAACCTGAGAGAAGATCTCCCACGCCAGAAAGAACTCGTCCACGTTCACCAAGTCCAGTATCCAGTGAGAGATCTCTCTCTAGATTTGAAAGGACAGCAAGATTTGATATATTTTCCAGGTATGAGTCCATGAAAGCTGCTTTGAAAACTCAAAAAACAATGGAAAGGAAATATGAAGTTCTGACTCAAGAACCTTTCACTCTAGATCATACTCCACGCATCACTCTACGAATGCGCTCACATCGTGTCCCATGTGGCACCAACACCAGATTTATTCTGAATGTTCAGTCCAAGCCAACTGCTGAGGTGAAATGGTATCATAATGGTATTGAAATCCATGAGAGCCATAAGATACATTCCACTAACACTAGTGGTGTATTGACCTTAGAGATCCTTGATTGCCATATTGATGACAGTGGCACATACCGTGTTGTGTGCACAAACTATAGAGGAGAATGTTCGGACTATGCAACATTAGATGTTACAGGAGGAGACTACACTACCTATAGTTCCCAGCGCAGAGATGAGGAAGTCCCTAGAACTGTTATTCCTGATCTGACAAGAACTGATACATATGCAATCTCTTCATTTAAGAAAATTTCTGAAACAGAAGCAAGCTCTTCAGTAAGAGAAGTCAAGTCAGAACTGACAGCAACAAGGGAGTCATTATCATCATATGAACATCATGCTTTTGCTGAAAAGAAAATCAGTGCGTCAGAGGAAAAATCAATAGAAGAAAAAGCTGTGCACCGGAAATTTAAAACCACTCTACCTGCTACAATATTAACAAAACCCCGCTCAATCACAGTTTCTGAAGGAGAGACTGCAAGATTTTCTTGTGACACCGATGGTGAACCAACACCAACAGTGACATGGCTACGTGGTGGACAAGTTCTTGCTTCTTCCGGGCGTTATCACGTGACATGCACTGAATATAAGTCTACATTTGAAATTTCATCTGTTCAGATCTCAGATGAAGGCAGCTATACTGTTGTGGTAGAAAATTCTGAAGGAAGGCAGGAAGCTCACTTTAGTTTAACTGTTCAACAAAAACGGGTTCCAGAAAAAGCAGTTACGTCACCTCCAAGGGTCAAGTCTCCTGAACGTCATGTGAAATCTCCAGACAGAGTAAAATCTCCAAAGCGAATAAAGTCTCCTGAACCATCTCCTGCCCCCTCCAAAGCAAAATCAACTGCTGCAGAGAAAACCGCACCAGCTGAAAAAATAGACCTGCCAGTTGCTGTCGCTCCCAAGATAACACAACAACTGAAGGTTGATGTTTCTGGGGATAAAGTAAAACTATTCTGCTCAGCTGAAAGCAGTGTGTTAAGTGTTCGAGAAGTATCCTGGCATAAAGATGGCAAGAAATTAAAAGAAGATGATCGTTTCAAATTTCATTATGCAGCTGATGGAACTTATGAACTTAACATTCATAACCTTCAGGACTCTGACCAGGGTGAATATACATGTGAGATTATTGGAGAACATAGCTCTTCTAAAACTAGCTTCCAGTTTACTGGACAAGCATTCAAAAATACGAGTACTCAGATATCAAGCTTAGCCAAAACGCAAAAGCTGGTTCAGAAAGAAGCAGAAGTCCTTGAATTATCTACCCAAAAGAAAGCTACAGTGACTTCTCAAGAAAAGGCAGTAGTCCAAGAGGAAATTGTTAAGAAGTCTCTAATATCTGAAGATATTAAGAAGCCTTACCCAGAAGTTAAAGCTACTACCACCAAAACGTCAGTGTCGGCAGGCCAAAGAACTGTTCTCAAAGCCAATATTTCCAATGCTTCTGATGTAAAATGGCTGCTAAATGGAGTAGAGTTAGCTAACTCTGAAGATTATAGATATGGTGTATCTGGAAGTGACCATACATTGACCATTAGCAAGGCTACTCAGAAAGATGAAGGAATGCTTACTTGTGAAGGAAAGACAGAAGATGGTATCATCAAATGTCACTTTGAAATGAATGTTTCCAAAGACCTTTCAAATGCCCCAACCTTCATCACTCAACCAAGATCCCAAAATGTTAATGAAGGACAAAATGTGCTACTTACCTGTGAAGTCACTGGAGATCCTTCTCCTGAGATCCACTGGTTTAAAGATAATCAACCAGTAAGTAATTATTTGTTAGCCATAAAAAAATTATTTGCATACTTGGATTAAACATGACCTTAACTAAACCTCTCTTCCTGTTATCAGATTGATCTCTCATCCAACATCCAAGTGAATCGTTCCAAGAATGTTTATTCTCTTGCAATCCAAAATGCTGCATTGAGCGATAGTGGAAAATACACAGTCAAAGCAAAAAATTTTCAAGGGCAATGCTCTGCAACCGCATCCTTGACCGTCCTTTGTAAGTTTATTTTGTCTTCCAGTTTTCCCTTAATGGCACTAAGACTTAAGTGCAGCTGATTTTGTGAATTCTTTAATGAAGTACCGCTTTATGGACTGAATCTAAAGTGCAATATAAATGAGGATGTTACTACATTTAAATAAGCGTATAATAAATATTTAAGAAAACATTTCATGCCAGCTCATTGTTGCCATAAAGCTTTCAAATATCGTAACATATCTTGGCTATTAACCCCTTGGTTCTGGTGATAACTGATTAAAAAACTCTCAAGAATATTGAATTCCAAAAAATGCACAGCCTTCAGGATTTTAAAACGTATTGGAAGTTTTCAGATAAAATATAAGGTTGTACATATCCGAGGAACCATTGGGTTACTTTGTGTTTGCTATCTATTTGTATATAGACTTGTATTTAAGGAAAACTGTGGTATTTTTTAATGGTGCTGTCAATGAATATAAATAAGGAGAACAAAGCACCATTCTAAGTATTTCTTCACAATTCTTTAGTAATTATAATTTTAATTAGTAATTTTAAGTTATATTTCCCTGATCATTGTAACAATAATTTATTTAAGATAGAGAGGGGAAAAAGAGTATTCTTGCATTATTATCCGTTATGTCAAAAACCAGTTTTCCTCAAATTGCAAGCCATTCCTGTTTTCTCTTTTCATAAAGTCATTGGAGAACATGCGTCTTTACCAGCTAATGTGGTGTCATTGGTGTTTTTTTTCCCATGTATGTTTGCTATGCTCCACAGCTCTAATTGAAGAATCTCCAAAAGAGGTAGTGTTAAGGAGAAGTGGTGAAGCGAGCATGCAGGAGAGTTTTTCTTCACAGTCACTTCAAATGTCCGCTTCTAAACAAGAAGCTTCGTTCAGCAGTAGCAGTATGACTGAAATGAAATTTGCAAGCATGTCAGCCAAAAGCATGTCTTCCATGAAAGAATCCTTTGTAGAGATGAGCTCCAGCAGTATAACGGGGAAATCTAGTCTGACCCAAATGGAGAGTTCAACTAGTAGCTTGCTTAAATCTGGTACGAGAGGTGAGCAATACAATTATACGTAGAGCTAGAGAAATCCCCACTACTTCCTTTAGAATACCTCCTGTCCCAATGAAGTCATAACCTCCACTGAATATTAATTATCAACTTTTTTTTTCTTGTTTTGCAAAGGGACACCTCCCAAAATCGAAGCACTTCCAAGCGATATCTCCATCGAGGAAGGGAAGGTGCTGACCATCTCCTGTGCTTTCTCTGGAGAACCTACTCCTGAAATAACGTGGTCCCGCAGAGGGCAAAGTATTTCTAGTCAGGGGGGCAGATTCCATATTGAAACCTGTGAAGATTTAACCACGTTTATCATAATGGATGTTCAGAAGAACGATGAGGGCCTTTACACGCTGAATTTAGAAAATGACTTTGGCATTGACTCTGCCACTGTGAACATTAACATTCGATCAATGTAGAAAGTGCAATTATTTTCTTTGCACTTGACTTCTGCCAAGTGACTCATATTGACTCAAATACTGTAACTGATTTGTAAATATATAGTTTTTAAAATAGTATTTTTATACCTTCCTGAACGAGACAAGATCCTAGAAATTACACTATGACTTACAGTCATCATTATGTGACTTTAAAACATAGTTTTTCATTTGACATGTACATACTGTATATAGCCGACGATAACGGTTATGGAGATTTGTACCATTTATTTTATGACATTTGAAAATGTAACTTTTGGAACCGTTGGTAGGAGAAAGTTTCTGAGGGAACGAATACCCTGCTCAACATTGAACTAATATTGGTGCCTCAACACAAAGTTGATGTCTAAGATTGCCTCAGCAGGTAGAGAGGCTCCCTGTTGAAGACTCATTCCTGACACCTAAGAGATGATGCTGTGCACGTTTCATGCGTGCATGAATTTATTTGCAATCAGACACATAAGCCATTGGTGAGGTTTGCATTTACCCTCCTGTAAGCCCCACTCTAATAGCTAATGTTGGGTCTGATCAAAGTCAAACTTTATTTTGCTCATGACTGATTTACCATAGATGGAACAAAATGTCAGCGGCCAGCATTTTGTTCATCGCCTCTTTATGCATTGTTTCTGGCACAATGACTGCCTGAACAGCTTTACAAAAAAAGTAACATCACCTGGCTATCCCGTTGTTGAATGAAGCTGTTTAGGAACTCATGGACAGAAGCAATGCCAACTCCTGGAGGTTCCTTGGATGCAGTGATTGTGTAATAGTGTTAGTATTTAGGTAGATAATGTCAAGTCCGGGCAACTAAGTTCTGAACCACAGTTTAAAGAAAATGTAAACTGTTGCTATAACATCACATTTGGCCCTGGATATAAATTTAGTTTAGTTTCATAAGTAGTAAACTGTTAGTGAGCTCTTAGCCATTTTACTGAACCTCCTTGAGATAGTGTTCCTTTTAAATAAAGCATGCCACCTGCACATTACCACCTCTGTGTCCTAGTTCTTCTTCCTTTTCTCTCTGTGTTCTTGCATTCCTACTTTCAACCTCTGTTTGTTGGTGGGGGGGAGGGTAACTCATGGTCCAGAAACTGTAAATGATCCTTCAGTTCCTTAACATTATGAAATTCGGCTATTTGGATTGTTGTCAGACAGAGTTTCTCCTATTTAAATATTTAATCTTATACCTACACAAAATGAACCCTTTAAAGCGGGGTGTCAAACTCAATTTCATTGAGGGCCACATCAGCATTGTGGTTGCCCTCGGGGGGCCGGGTGGGTGTAGCTGGCATGGGGGTGGCCATGACCAGCTCAACAGCACTCGCATCAGGGGCGCCTGTGCCTGGGTGAGGTGTCCATTAGCTATGCTGCCTGGAGCACTTTATAAGCTTCAATCGAATGCATCAGAGGAGCACCAAGTTACATAAAGCTGCTTGTATCCTTGCAATCCAATGACAGTTGGTCACAATTTAGGCAATTATAAAAAGAGGCTGGATTTTAAAAAAGAGAGAATGCCTGTGTAAAAACTGCATTTATTGAACACTTACATTACTTTTTTTTTTTTTTTTTTTTGAAAAAAAGCCATTTTTTTTTTTTTTTTTAAAAAAAGTGCTCCATGGTCAATACATTATTAACTAAATCTATTCCAAAGTGAATAAAAAACAAGAATATACATTTCAAAACACTTAACAACTTTGGACGCAACCCCTCCGACATTGCTGTGCAAACATTGCTGAACTTCAAGTCCCATCTTTCCTCTTTGCTGTGGCAGAAACAGAGCGGCACCACCAGAGCGATTTTGGACCAACTGGGCCCATGACGTACCATAGATCAGGGGTCCTCAACCTTGGCAACTTTAAGACTTGTGGACTTCAACTCAGCCATGCTGGCTGAGGAATTCTGGGAGTTGAAGTCCACAAGTCTTAATGTTGCCAAGATTGGGGATCCCTGCCATAGATGGCTGCTACATGCTTTAGTTAGAACTTGGCCTCCCAGCACCACAGAAGCAAGTTGCAGGGAGTGAACAGAAGAGAGGACCTTGCTGTATTTTTCTGCCTACCACGGCGAAAGCCACCCTCCCTTTGGTATAAAGGATCATTAACATACATGTTCTGCTGCAAACACGAATACATTACAACAGCAGCTGAAGAACAGATTTTATAAAGCAGCATTAAAATAAAAAATAAAAACTTTAGTGAAAAGACACGCTGAATATTATTTTTGCCTGGAACTAAAAAAGAAAAGTTGGGGGGGGGGGGGTGTCAGTCCAGGCAAAGGAAGCATTGTTTAACACAAGATTAAAATATGCCTTTACTTGAGGTTGTAAGCCCCAACACTGGATGGATTCTGCCCAATTAACTTGAAAAAACAAACAAGCAAACACTGCCACAAGGCATATTTAGTGAGAAAAATCTCCTCAACAAGAATTAAGCCCGTCTTCTTATCTCTTCATACAGTAACAATAAATAGGCATTTTATAGTGCAAAAAGGAATACATATTTTTTAAAATGTTAAAATATCTTTAACCAGTGTATAGCATAATGCTTCATAATCACATATTTTATATACGTGCTTAGAAAAATACTGCACATCCATGACATATTTCCGATTGGCTATATTTTTGGGTGCAAGTCAAAGAAAAAAGGCAGATGCTTTGAATGATTAGGCTGGGATTTAATTCATCAGGTCAGGTCTAACTAAAATTAAGCATGATCAAATCTCTGCATATCCGTTTCACTTGATAGCACTGGTGGAACTCAGTGTTTTAATTTTGGCTGAAATATTCCCTCTGATTCATTGACCTTCTACCTTGTTCAATGGAATTTGAGATATACTTTAAGAATCTACAGACTGTATCTTTAAAATAAAGAAGACAGTGGTGGGCAAGAGATTACTTATGAGATACCTTTTAGGAACCATCTCATTCTTTTAACAAACACCACCACAAATGTGTCCTGAAATAAAAGTGCCATTACAATATGATGGATTGCCACTGATATTAGTGGGCAAGAGACTGTACTCAGAGGAATACGTTTCTGGTAAAGCAACTCTGAGATTAAATTCAGCAGATCAATCTAGGGCACAGGTTTTCCCTGTTCTAGATCTGAAACCTGTTTCTCAAGGTTGGTCTGACTATCACACCCAGTAAAAAGAAGAGCAGTATTTACAAAGATGCATCCACCTATCTATTAAAAAATACCCAAACTGAAATTTTCTTTTTAGGAAAATACTTTTGCAAGTCAACGATATAAAGATAAAATACACTTCCAAGATAGTTTTTACATTATTCTATAAAGTGCAGAGAGAACCTTCATATGGGGAACTACTACTCCCCCACGATAAGAGCAGAATTACAGCAGCTTTTGCATAGCATTACTCAGAGGAAGTGGGATCTTCTCTTTCCTCAGGAGATTGGCTCAGAAAGAGTCTCTTCGGCCACTCTGGGTTTCTGAGACAGCAACAGCTTTGCTTCAGGAACAGCTGGTGGTGCCAAATCTCCATTGAGGGCTCCTCTAGAATTGAATGTTGCTAGTCCTGCAACATGAAAAGCACACCTCGGTCAATTTGCCCTTCTTTGCTTACTTCATACAAGGAGACACTATCGTATCTGAATCACAGGGCTGTGAGCTAAGGAAAGATGTTCCAAGTGAAGCCTTAACTCTACTCTTCCCTGGCAGGTTTTGCTTCATGTGGACAGATACCTAGGAAGCATTTAGGCCAGATACTTGTCCACTTAAGCAAGCATTATCTACCTGTAGAGTCTTTGATGCTCTCTGAACTTGGTTGGTGTTTTTTCCCCCCAGACATTTCATTAACCAACTGGGTAACATCTTCGTTGCTGAAAGGTAGTGAGTGGGGTTTGCTCTCTATTTATATACAGTGCCTTGCCCTGTCAGTGTACCCTTCTCCCTAAATATTATCCAGTTGGGTGAGGAAATTCAGTAGGGCTCCACAGTTCAGCCCTGAGCTACAAGTATTTTCTTCTATTGCTTCCACTTAGGCTAGCAACAGCCTTTGGTATGCCAACCTTCCCACTGCCATATATTTTATACTATACCAAGAAATCATCCCAAGACCGAAGTCCTACATATACAGTATAGTAAATCACATTTCAGAGTTAGATCCCTTCTGAAGAAAGCTAGTGCACTGGGACCTGCTCAGCTATGAGATCCCATTAAAAGCTCAACTAGCACCCAGCCCCATGTGTTGGGAATCCTGTGTGCAATTCAGAAAACTGACCACAGGAATAGACCGCCTTTGTAAGTCAGGACTGCACAACTGGGGAGAAGCACTGGTTATAGTGGCAGGATCAGATCACATGGAAGAGTAAGAGAAGGATTTTCTTTCTTTTTTCCCTGAGTTTTTCCTAGAGAGGCATGGGGGGGGGGAGGGCTTTCCTCGCTTTTTAAAACTATCTCACCCCCAAATGGGAAATACACTGCGTTGGGTTTTCAGTCATTGCAGTCAGACAGAGATGAGAGGCTACAAAAGAGGCTTGAGTCCTCACACTGTCCGATGCTTCATCCTGATCTTCCTTCTTCACACAACAATACCACTGAGTTTAATTTTAACTTAAGATACATCTACTATATAAGAAAATTGCCACTGCTTAACCTCGTTAAAGGTTAGGGAAAATATTTCTCTGAATCACCACTTCAGTGTTTCATGCGCACTTTTTCGCTGCTTACAGCATTGTGCCTGTTCTCTATCTTTAACAAACGACTGAATCCATCTTAGTTGAACCAGTGTAGTGCAAGAGAGTTGCTGTAACCTAGTTTGATATTCACTGTTATTCTAGCAAAAACACAGGCTAAGATGTAAGAAAAATGAGTACAAAGCAATGACAACATCCATAAGGTAGTATGTCCTTACTGTCTGTATCTTCAAAGGGAACATCTATGGAAGGTTCTGTATCTGAGACTGTTCTTCTCCACCGGTGGGAAAGCTGATGGGAAGACACATTTGGTTCTTTTCCAAAGCGACTGCTCCTAAAATTAGAGTATTGCACAAGTTATGACAGATTCAAGAGAATCCAGTTCTCTTGGATTCATTAATCTTATTTGTAAATCCCTGGTATACGTTGCCAAAAAAAAAAAAATACCGCAAAAGATGAAAAAGTGAAGAACCACTTCATGTTATGGGCTAAACATAAATACTCTAAGGCAGGGGTAGGCAACCTTGGCTCTTTTATGACTCGTGGACTTCAACTCCCAGAATTCCTGAGCCAGCCATGCTTGCTCAGGAATTCTGGGAGTTGAAGTCCACGAGTCATAAAAGAGCCAAGGTTGCCTACCCCTGCTCTAAGGAGTTAAACCAGATGCTACACAAAATTCCCTAATATCATTTTGAAATTTGGGTGGCATGGCTATTTATAGTATGGTAAAGTTAAGATTAATATAGATCTTAATAAACTCTTCATTAAGCATGCCCTATTGAGTGTTTCTAAAAGTTATAAAGCAAGATTGATTCCCCAAATTCCTCTACAGGTGTCACCTGAGCAGCTTTTTTTTAGAAGAGAAATGATAGTTACACAAACTGGGTTGACCTATTCGGATTTTTATTTTTTTTTTCAAAGGAGGACCTAAATTAAAATCAAGAGAAGAAATGGAAACAGAAAGTCGTACTTGTCAATAGCTTGCTCATGCTCAATTGACAGAAAGGTTTAAAATGGACAAGAAGAATTATAATTTTTACAAACAAGAAAACTGAATTTAAATTAGATTCATATACCAGTAATGAACATGTTATTTTAAGATTTTATTGAAAATTAATATAGAAGATGAATATGTTAAAGATCACATGATTAGATGGGCAAAATAATTTTTTATCAGTAGGAGACTATGTGCTGCAAAGAACTGAAATTTACATTGAATTGTAATTTGAAAGATATTTTTTATAAAATGATGTATGGTTGGTACCTGGTACTAACACCACATTAAATTGTTAAAGGTGCATAAGACAGTGTGTCAAATATATGTTGCAAATGCTATCAAAGTAAGGGTGCTTTTTATCATCTTTAGTGGACATGTGAAGAAAGCTAACAATACTGGGATCCAATATGTATTTTAATCCAGAGAATTCTTAAAATAAATGTACAACTGAAATCAGAAACAGACTGAAAGAAAACATGTGACTTTGTTTTTATATGTGATAAAGGAGTTAGAATGATCTACAAATTCACACAATGGAAGAATGGATGGTGAAGCTCATGGAATTGGCTGAAATGGCAAAACTGACTACTTTGATAAAAGAAAAGAGCTTGTCCAGCTTTGTTGCTATCTGGAAACCACTTTTGGACTTTTTGCTTGAAAGTGAAAGAAATGAAACTTTAATTTTGGAAATTACTAGAACTGATTATAGAAACGCTGTGTATTATTGTTGTTTATATATTTGTATCTGTACCAAAGAAAGTTAGAAATTATTCTTTCATTTTCCCCTTTTTCTCCGAAGATTCTCCTACTTTTGCTTTTTCTGAGCTTTTCTTTTTCTAATTTCCGTTTTTCTTTTTCTTTGTATTTTAACTTTTGTTGAAATTTAAGAGTTTTTCTTAAAAATCAAAAATTAACAGCTAGCATTTTTATAGCATTCAGTACGAGGTAAAGGAAATGAAAAACAGACTTATGACCTATGCCCAAAGTTATGGCCATTGCAGCACCCCCCCAGTCCCATGATCAAAATTCAGACACTTGGCAACTGCCCACATTTACAACTGCAGGGGCATTGTAATTTCCCTCACCAGCCTAGCTTCCTCCCCCATCTGTGACCTTTTGGCCACCCTGCACAATGTTTTCATCTGGGAAGCTTCACCAACCTCAGCCAGCCTTCATTCACCGAGCTGCCTTCTCAGTTCCTCACAGCGACCCTCTGCTTTTTGTGCCCAGCTGCTAAAGCAGAAGCACCTTTTGCTACCTTTTGCTGTTTCTTTTTTGGACCCATGGCCACTCTGCTACCCAGGATGCTCCAGCTTCTCCAGCTTCTTACATGGCTTCCCAGCCCACGCTGCAGTGCCCATGAAGCCTAGCAAGCATCAGCGGGCAGCGCAGCTTTATAAAGACAGTGCTCATGGAATCACATGTAGGAAACATTTGCTAGAGAAGCCGGGTCTGAAAAGGAAACATCCAAGGCAGTGAGATGCTCCAGCTGCAGCAGTTGGGCACAAAAGGTTGGTGTAGGGAATTGGGAGAGAAGGCAGCTAAACAAACAAACAAGCTGGCTGGCACTTGCTAGGGCAAACTGGCAGTTCTGGGTGTAGGGTGGCCAAAGGGTAGAGATAGGGTAGAGATAGGTGGATGGGGTGAGTTGGAGACAGTCCCTTAACTTATGAGGCTTGGGGCTGGGAGGGACCAAGCCCAGAATGGCTTGGATTGGGGCGAGTATTTATTTATCAACCTGCAATTCTTGGTTAACAACCGCAAAGAGAACGCTGGGATTACCGTAGTACACCAGTCAGTCATGTGATATCTCACTTTTGAGTGCCCTGACTTACAAGGTCATAACTGTGAACAGTCACTAAATGAGGACTGCCTGTACAAGACAGAACTGTCATAGTGAATTCAATCTAGTCACGAATTAATTTTCAATTATATCATGTAAGAGAAACTCACCAGAACTACATTTTTTTCAAAATTAATGTGAGGTTATATGAAGCAACAGGCTGTGAATTTCAATTGCCAGACCATGGACTATTCCCATTGATTTGGGATCGGACAATATTTCACAATGTGATTAAGTGAATCTTAACATTTTGGTTCTAATTTGTTTGATTTTGAAATAGTAATTATTTAATCACAACTTCATACTTACCTCTCAAGGGTACAAGTTCCAGGATGGCTAACAGAACGTTTCATCTAAAAAATAATGTAAGTAGTAAAGCAGGTTATTATAAATTTTGAAATACTAATTGCATCTTAGTCCATTTCTAATGAAATATTATTTTAAAAATATGTATTTAAAATGTTTTTTTCAGAATTTACGGAAGAGGAATATGCATTATCTGAAAGTAAATGACATTCATAACATCAGAATTAAAAAATAATTATTGCTTTTATTGTTGTTTTTAGTATTTAGTTTCCCAAGAGCAAGGAGACCTGGAAGCACTATGTTTAAGCAAAGAAGAAGAAACCATGGCTGCTTGGAAAGTCAGAACAGTTTAGGGCTGGGACTAGTCAGCCATGGAGGTCCTCAATTTCCATTAAACTCCATAGGTCAGGCATGTCAAACTGCCAGCCCGCGGAGCAGATGCGTCACGACGAAACCACACCCACCCCATTGCCAGCAATGGGGAAAAAGTCGCGATACATTGCGCGTCACGTGACATCGCGAGTTTGACATGCCTGCCATAGGTGATCTTGATTTTTTGCCCATAGACAAATATTATTGGGCAGTAAAAGTATGTGGTAATATCCTCCACAACATGCAAGATTGTTGTCAGAAGTACATGTTCCTAAAGGCAAGGTTTCCTGTAAAGTTTGAGACTTTCATAACTGATGGCAGAAGCCTAGCCTGGTGACCTGAATAAGGACAACACTGAGGAACCGTATGCTAGCTTGTCCCCTATTGCTCCCTCCCAAAGTTCCCCAAATCTTAGGAATGTTTGACATTAAAGAATATCCAACCATTTGCACAGGTGAAGGAGACACAGGAGAAACTAAAGGATCAGGATGAGGCAATGGAAACATCTCTGGCTTAAATTTGGCATTTGCAATTTTTACACATTCTTCAAGTGTCGTGATAAACGTGTCACAGGTGGCACTGAGCAAGGAAGAAGCTTCATTCATATTCTGAAAACAAAAGGAAAGAGCAGGTATTGGAAACTCTTAGAGCAAAGTGTTTCCTAGCAAAACTTTTCACCAATTTAGCTGTAATTTAACTACAAACCAGCCATTGTAATTGCTGGTTTGTAAGGACTTAACTTACTTTGATAAACACCAAATATTTTTCCAATGGCTAGGTAGGGTGCAGATGTTGACTGTACCACCTCAGACATTTTTCTTGTGGTAAACTTTGTTTATGACATGATAAAAGTTATTACTTTAAATATTTAAAGAGAGAGAAGAACAGGCAGCTTTCCAGTTGTTGGCAAACTGGAGAAGTTCCAGCCAACATTTTCATTATCAATACAGGAGCACATGAACAGTGCAAGGAGCTGGAGCCAATGAGCTAAATCAGGGGTCCCCAACCTATGGGCGGGCCACGGCCTGTTGGCCACCAGGAATAGCTGGCGAGCCCCACCCCAGTTGCGGTAGCACCGCCATGCGGGCACTAGTGGCCCCATTTGCGCATGAGCGGGGGCGCTAGCACTGCCACCAACATCACGCAGGCAGAGCTGCGCGCGGGCACATTTCCCTACTGCTCCCTTTTCTTCCGGAAAGGTTGGGGAACTCTGAGCTAAATGGCCTCTAACATTAACTCTGTGAGTCAATGTTTATGTTTCTTGCAAGTGAACCTGAAATGCATCCCCTGAACAAGAGATGGCAGATTTTATTTCTCTTTTCCATTGCAGCAGGGATGGCATTCCCCCCCACCGCCTGCTTTTATACAGAAGATTGTAAAAGCAATTATTCAGGATGGTATTATCACAGCAACTAATCAACCTTACAGAAAAAAATCAAAGAATTGTTAATCTCCATCTCCTGAGCACAAAGATCTCTCAATTTGTTAAATACAAATTTAATGGTTTTCATGCTTTGGAAATTGATTTTGACTGTAGTAGACAACTGTGCAAAAAGGGGATAGAAGAGCTACTGGTTTTTACACTTACACAAATGACACATAACAATTTATTATTTGTGATTTTTATAAAGTGTGAAGACTGATTCTAAAATCACTATCTTTTAAAGATATATTCTAAATTGGGTCTGGGGTCTGTACTTTTTACTTCCTTTCACTTTACAATCAACAAAAAGTGAATTTATATTATGAAGTTGCCAAGATTCTGATGATATTGGATTTCTAACTGATGTAATAGCTTTATTTCAAAATAGACAGAAACAAATAGTTATTATTTCTTTAGATGCTGAGAAAGGTTTTATAAGATGGGAGGAGTTTGTTGAACTGAAGCAAATAGATTCCACAAAAGTCTGGGTATTCATACCTTAATGGTTAAGTATGGTATGGCTAAATAGGTACATTTACTGAGCAACTAGATCATATTCTAATAGTGTATTTTCTTCTTTTAATCTACAACACAAAATCTCAACAGAAATTACATGAATTACATATACTTTTTAAATAATTAGCCCTTCAACATCCTGATTTTGTCAACAAAAATTCTGAAAATATTGTTGATAATGTGGTAATTGAGATGAAATAGAAAATAGCCATTGCCTTCAAAAGTTGCTTTATATTTCATAGATAATAAGATTAGGGGTAGGTGCGTCTAGTTTATTTTAATAGACGAGTTAAGATTTTGTCTAGTTAATCTATAAATTAGGTAGATAAAGACTACATTACTCAGTAATAATTTTGATATATTAACCCATATGCTTTGCAATTGTTTACTGATTTTTTTTTATTACCTTGGTTTAATGACTTCTAAAAATGTTTCTGACACTGGTTAATATAAATTAGGTCACCAATGAAACAAGATACAGATAGATGGTCTAGAATTCCTTTAGTTATCTGGGTGAAATAAATGCAATTTTCAACAAGGTTAACTTGTTAAGAGGCTTTTCCTATTTTTATTCCACCACACTATTTTAAGTGTTTTATAAATTATTATAATTTATAAGATATGTTGTATATGTTCACTGCTTTAGGTTGTTTGTAAAAATAATAAAGGTGGGATACAAATAAAATACATAAATAAATAAAACAATTTTACTTCATAATGTCATCCTACTAGTCTCACTGCATATGTTATATTATAATAGGGTGCTGAATGAACCACTGTATCTCTGTTGAAACAGTTGGGGTATTTTTTTGCAGAACTTAAAAGAAAATTTGATTATATCACAACATTTCTTTCCAGTTTATAAAGTTATTAGCTGGACTCAGATCTCAAAGGTACTTGTTCTCTGAAATGCTCCATCTGTTAAATAACTTGGAAATATTAAATGTGCAGCTCCTAACTTAGTAACTTATCTTTATAAGTTGTGGAAGGAAGTAGATGAAAACAATATGCACACATATACAAACACACACACACACACACATTTATTCCTGTCTCCCCACAACCCCACTAGGAGATCCACTTTCTTTACAAAACCACTGAAGAAAACACAGCAAATGAGAATAAAATGCCAATTCTTTCTATTCCAAGGACGGGGCGGGGGGGGAAACAAAACGGGAGAGATGAGGAAAAGAGAGAGGGAATAGAATGTGATAAAATCTGGAATCCTAAACAGGAAAATACAGTGACAGTTTTGTTACATGTTTCAAGTGTCTTCATTTTTGTAGCCAAACTTTCTTGTATGGGATATTTTGCTGATACATTAAAACCTTGATTCTCTGGGTTTTATTACTGAAGTTGAAGTGGATTCAATCAATAACTTTAGATGCAATGTAAAAAAAAAAAATTAAGACTT
Organism: Azemiops feae; assembly: GCA_023970755.1. Classification (NCBI taxonomy): domain Eukaryota; kingdom Metazoa; phylum Chordata; class Lepidosauria; order Squamata; family Viperidae; genus Azemiops; species Azemiops feae. Next base: position 1,782,735 of record JALGBA010000838.1, read on the forward strand.
TGGCCGCAAACAGTCCATTGTTTCTAAAGCAATTGAATTGCTTAGGTAATTTTTATCAATTTTTGTAATTTGACACGCAAAATATCAATCTAGATCAAATGATAGATACTGACACAAATTATACTGTGCAAAATGATCTAAGCTGACAAAAATGAACACATTTGGATGTAGTGGACATTTGGATTTAACAGACTAAAAAGAGAGACAACCCATATTTCCAAAAAAACCAGTTAAATTAAGGTTTTACTATATTTGAAGGGAACAATAAATATTTAAAAATATAATCTAAAAGTATTTTGTATATCTATGAGATTCAATTATTACTGGTACTATGGCAGTGATGGGCTACTAAGGTACTCTCAGATAAAGCTATGGATCCAACATGATACTGTTACACATCCTTATAATCCAAGAACTTAAATAGGTGAATAAAAGCTCCTTCAAACAATTATATATTACCTCAATGCTAGGTGAGGAATGATTCTCATCACGATGAACATATTCTTGTATTGTATGGACCTGCTGCATCAAGAGGTCACAATAGAGACGCAGTTCAGACATTTTGGTTTTTAGAGATTCGTTGGTTTCACTTATTTCTGGAAGAATATCAGAAAACGGAAACTTCACTAATCATGGTTATAAGTACCCTCCTCAAAAATAAAAATCAATATTCACATTTAATCTCTTTCAAACTGCCTGCAAACTTGTTAAATTTCTGATCTTTTTGCCAATTTCCAATTTTACCTCTATTTTGTAGTTCTTCATAAATCCATTTTGTCCAATGGGTTTACAAGTGTGTAGAGCATGCTAACTAACTGTTTTGATGCACCCTGCAAAAGTGAATGGTGGCAGTGTAGGCTCCTTTGAAAACGGAGATGCTATGTTACACAGAAAACAGTATTAGTGTATATGGGTCAATTTTGCCTTCCTTTATTTATATTATTCATGTCCAACTGCAGAATCATTCTGAAATCTGCAGTCTTCCTAAATATCTGGCTTCTCTGAATGGGAGGATTCCAAGAACTATTATCTAAGTTTTCATCACCTGACTGACACATTCTAATCTATCATACAGTACAGGTAGTCCTTGACTTACAACAGTTCATTTAGTGACCATTCAAAGTTACAACAGCACTGAAAAAAGTGATTTATGACCATTTTTCACTCTTACAACCATAGTCACATGATCAAAATTCAGGCACTTGGCCACTCACTCAGATGGTCGCAGTGTTCCAGGTCCCCTTTTGCGACCTTCTGACAAGCAGTCATTGGGGAAGCCAGATTCATTTAACAATTGTGTTACTAACTTAACAACAGTGATTCACTTAACAACTGTGGCAAGGAAGGTCATTGACTGGGGCAAAACTCACAACAAATGTCTTGCTTTGCAACAGAAATTTGGGCTCAATTGTGGTCATAAGTCGAGGACTATCTGTACATTCACTGTTGCTCAGGGCAGTAGAATGATGTGCACCCTGAAACAGGATCCACAAAAGCAGCGGGTTTTACTTTTAAGTAAAAACATCTCTACAAAATCAACTCAACAAAAGGAACAGATCTGAATACATGTAACTGAGAAAAAACTTTAGCAACTTCAATGTCACTCAGCTAATTTCTAACACTGACATTCCTGAAATGTTTATGATGGGATGGAGAGGAAGCACCCTGTATACCACTTGTCTCAAATGGTATATGTCAGTGATGGCGAACCTTTTAGAGACCGAGTGCCCAAACTGCAACCAAAACCCACTTATTTATAGCTGGGGGCCGGGTGGGCGTGGCCCACTGGGTGGGCATGGCTGCGGTGCTCACGGCAGACTGGGTGGGCGTGGCCAGGATGGGCGTGGCCACCTCAGTGTTACTCGTGGTAGGGGCCGGGCAGGGTTGGGGGAGTTCCAGGGGGTCTCTGGCGGGTGGGATGGCCAGGAGAACCAGTTGTTCAATTATTTGAAACCCACCACTGGTCGCTTCCAAAGGCCACGTGCTCGCTCGCTTGCTCCCCTTCTCTTCCAAAGGCCGCTCACTCACTCTCCCGCCAAAACCTGCTCCTTTTATAGGTTCCCTTCTCCCCGCCTAGCTCTCGCAGCTGTTCCCGGACTCTGCACGCGTTGAGAGGTGGAGGGGAGTAGCCTGACCCCACGTCCCTCTATCTGGGGCGACAGCGCGCATGCCCACAGAGAGGGCTCTGAGTGCCACCTCTGGCACGCGTGCCATAGGTTCGCCACCACTGGTATATGTTCTCCTGCTTGAGCAGGGGATTGGACTAGAAGACCTCCAAGGTCCCTTCCAACTCGGTTATTCTGTTAAGCAAAGCCATATGGCTACAAAAGCTCCCCTACTGTTCAACACAATGGAAGTGAATCATGATGCTTTCTAATCATGAAAGAAAAAGAAATAAAATTACATGTTTGCAATAGTAGCGAATATTACATGTACTTTTGATGGTTTTGAAGAAGCTACTTGGGTTTCAAGAAGGTAACTTTTAAGAATTCCATAATATTTTAGAAAACATATGCACCTTTTTCTTTTTTAGTTCTGGCATCTGTCAGGCAAGCTTTGGAGCTCCCAAGGGCTACTAGCCACCTTTGTCGCTCAGCAGCGTTAACAGCTTTCATGTAAAAATGCTGCTCTCCTGGAATTATTAGCTCCATTCTGGTGCTATCTGTAGGATGAACTTAGGAAAGAGACAAAACATAAAATAAGCTTATACATGTTGTAAAATCACTTAGAATAAGAAAAGTGTTAGCTAAATAAAATTTATTTATTCATATATCAAATTTAACTGCCCATCTCCCAAATATAAAGGCTCTAGACGGTGTACAATTTAATCAATATAATAAAAAAATTTAAAAAAAAATTTAGGATTTCTTTTAATATAAAATGTATTACTTTAGGTAAGGGATTGACAAAGCAGTTCTAACAGGCACAAATGCACTTACAACAACCCCTCCCCCCCTTGCATGGCATTGTAGAAGAATAACAGAAGGGTATACTTGTGTAATTAGTGCTGTTCTCTCTGTGCTTCTGTGATATTAACATATATTTCATTCTTCAGGTTCAAGAGTTTGTATTCAAAGCTAGACTACACTTACTTAGATGTTCTCTGTGTTTTATTAAAAATTGCCACCAAAGGCAGGTACACCTAGTAGTGGAATCAGGAACAGAAGCAGACATGCTTTTAAACTAAAGAAAAAGATGTCTCAAGGACATGTTCAGTCTTGGAAACTACGTTTAGTTCCAGAATTGAGCTCATGTCCATTTCTTAGGATCCTTCTTCTCCCCCAAAGTTGCTATGGCTCCATATTGTGTGTTCCTACAAGTAAACAATTTAGAACCAGAAAAGCCTAACTGTACACCACCACGCCTTAGCTCTGATAACTGCACAGGCCAAAATTAAAGGCAAATTCCACAGGGCTAATCTTACCTTTGATTTCACAAACGGCCATTTTTATACTTCCTTTGCTGCCTTTACAAACATCATCCTGTGAATCGTAATAGGACAATATCCCGTTATCCAGAACAAACCAGCGAGGTTTCCAACCTAAGAAAATAGCAGAAAACAATGTTCATCTGTTTTGCTACAAATATAATTTTCACATACACTGCAACACCATCCTTCATATAGAACTTACAGCTGAAAGCAAGATTCATGTTTATTCACATTATGTTTGGGAATAAATGCTGCCATTTTAATAACATACATAGACTAACCTACATTTTGAAAATTGATATTTATTAGATAGAAAGACCTAAATCGCTCGTCTAAAGAACTTTAAATTGCTGATAAATTTCACTTCTGCAATTCACTCTGCTGGCATAGATGGACATATTAAGTTTATGCATCTGATGTTTTAAAAGATTTATACAGCTGTCATATTATATAAAGTAGCTCTATGTGGCTAACAACAAATAGACAAATTATAGGTTTCTTTTTCTAAACAACAAATAGACGGATAATAAGATACAAAAAAATGAAAAATCTTTCAATACCATCAAGCACTATAACAATCCCATCATTAAACCACCAATACAGGGCTCATCTTAGCAGCCTTTGGGAAGCCAAGGAGATTTGGCGCCCTGCACACTTCAGAGGGGAGGCAGATGCACAAGTTAGGCACCACTACAAAAAAGGTTTGCTTTCTAGAACCCACCAGATGGGGGGGGGGACCTACAGCGAGCTTCACCTATTGCAATCTAATGAGGTGGATAGACGTCCTCCAGGAGAGGAAGATAACTGATAGCCAGAATCTTGAAAGAAGCCCATTCAGCTGAGCAATAGCGGTATAACATGGTTCACTTGTGGGGTGTCCAGAATTACACACCCTGCTGAATTCTGGATTAGATAGAATTTCCAGTTGCAGGTGGCTTTACAGAGCAGCTCTGTGTAGGGTGCATTGCAATGGGAAGTGACCTGGGCATGACTGACTATGAGCAGAAACTCCCAAGTCCTACAATGGTACAGCTGACACACAAGCTGAATCTGTGCAAAGGCCCCCCAGGACATGATTGCCATCTGCTCTTTGAGCAGGAATCATTAGTGTAGGAAGACTTCCAAATTGTGCAGCAACCTTGTCAAAATGCAATACAGTAACTCTTTAGATCCAGGGGTCCCAAACCCTAGAGACACTGTCTGGCTAGAGTCATGTAGCCAGTTTCTTTTCATCCAGATCCATATCCTCCAGGCACTCCATATATTGCAGAAATCTGAAGACTTGCACAGAGCAGAACAAGAAAGGTACAACAGTATCAACCAAAAGCAGGGCCACAGTTGTCAAGCCAAAGCCCTGATTAAGCAATTTATGGCTCTCATTGCACCAATCAGCAAAGCTGTTTGATTCTGGATGCAAATAAGGCTTTGCTAAATCCAAAAGAGCATGGTAACCTTTGCCCTCAGCTGACCCCATAAAAGAAAAAAAATATTGGGTTTTTTTCAAATCTAACTTTACTCTAATGACTTCATGGAGTAAATTATGTAGTTTTCTTCGTAAAATTATGGAAGCAGCATGACCTCTTCCAGAATATGTGTGGGCATGTCTTTAATTCCAGAGTCTAGTTCTAGCCTTTTATAGATTACAGGTAGTCCTTGACTTATGACTGAGCCCAAAATCTATGGTGCTGAGACATTTGTTAAATGAGTTTTGCCCCATTTTACAACCTTTCTTGCCACAGCTGTTAAGTGAATCACTGCATTGTTAAGTTAGTAACACGGGTTAAGTGAATTTGGTTTCCCCATTGACTTTGCTTGTCAGAAGGTTGCAAAAAGGGATCACATAACCCTGGGAAACTGCAACTGTCATAAATGTGAGGCAATTGTCAAGCATCCAAATGTAAATCATGTGACCATGGGGATGCTGCAATGGTCATAAGTGTGAAAAATGGTCATAAGTCACTTTTTTCAGTGCTGTTGTAACTTTGAACGGTCATTAAGCAAACTGTTGTAAGTCAAGGACTACCTGTATTGACAAGATGCAGAGCGAAGTATTTCTTTCTAATAAATAAGCAACAAGAAAAGTCTGATGATTCAAATCTGATGTTTTTCCCGCTTAGTTTTAATTATAAGTCTCCCAAAGTTGTGAGGAGGTGGCCTATAAATTGTATAAATAAATTCTAAATACCAACCACAATCAATAGATGCCTAACCAAAGGCCCCAAATTCCAAACTATTTCAAGCAAACTATCATGTCTAATAAGCAGTAATATATTTATAATATAAGCCTTCTTATGAGAGCCATCCTGAGGATAATTCAAGTTATGAGATGAAGCATACACAAGATGTACCCTTAAAATACAGGAAGTATCAAGATGACTCATGTTAAAACATGCAAACTTTCCTGAAGTGGTTCCTCCTCATTGATACACCTAATAATAATAAGATCAATTACAGGACAATTTTAAATACCCTTTTGATTATTTTTCCATCCAGAAAGACCTCATCGCTATTATCTAGGGAGCCAGTAAAACAAGGAGAGAGCGAAATGAAGTAGATTTTCTTCTGAAATAAAGATTCAGGGTAGAAAGCTTAACAGGTATTTACTACAAGTAGTCCTCGACTTATGACCACAACTGAGCCAAACATTCTGTTGCTAAGTGAAACATTTGTTAAATGAGTTTTGTCCCATTTTACAGCCTTTCTTGCCAATTGTTAAGTGAATCACTGCAGTTAACTTAAGTCACACGATTTTAAGTGAATCTGGCTTCCCCATTGACTTTGCTTGTCAGAAGGTCGCAAAAGGGGACCTCATGACTCTGGGGCACTGCAGCCGTCATAAATGCGAGTCATTTGCCAAGCGTCTGAATTTTGATCACGTCACCCCAGAGATGCTGCAATGATCAAAAGTGTGCAAAACGGTCATGAGTCCCTATTTTTCAGTGCCACTGTAACTTCCAATGGTCACTAAAATGAACTGTTGTAAGTCGAGGACTACCTGTACTCAAGCCACTAAGCTGCTGAAATGCTGAAGCCTGCTTTTAAGCCAGGGCCAGTGACTTTACGCTCTGGGTTACAAGCCGTTTCAGCGCAGAAATGGACTTCTCCATCATTCCTAACCACTGGCTGGGACTGATGGGAGTTGGAGTCCAGCATCTAAAGAGCTACAGGTGACATATCCGGGCTGTGCCTTTCATCTCCCTATATACTCTCGTCAGCCAGCCGCCCTGCCTCTTCCTACAAGACTTTGACCAGGCAAGGCCTTGCCTCTTTCCCTCTTCCAGAGGCGGCGGCGGCTGCTGTCCTTCCCCCCCTCCGCTTCGCTCGCCTTTATTCCTCCTCGGCCGTCTTCAAAGCAGAACCAGCAACCGAGGCCGCGAGGCCAACGGACAAGGCAGCCCATTCCCACGCGCGACTGACAGGAGCCCGCCTTGCCGCCTTCCTTCCCGCGCCCGAAGGTCGAGCGCGGGCTAAGCTTACCTGTGAGGTAATTCGTCCACTTGTACAGGACGCCTTCCATCGTTCAGAGCCGCGCCTGGCGCACCATCCTGCTCGCCCGCCTCTCCTCCTTCAAGAGCAGCACCAGCGGCGGCAAGGCCGGCCCTCCTCGAGCCCCGCAGCCTTCCAAGGCGCCGGCGGCGGTGACAGCAGAGCAGCAGCAGCAGCAGCAGGAGGAGGAGGAGGAGGCGGAATCCGCGATGGGCATCGAGGGGCTGAGAGGCTTAGCTCGAAGGGCAGCCCCCGCCTCCGCCGCCGCCTTTGGGTCCGGCTGCAGTGGGAGACGCGGCTGTCCAGGCGTGTTTGGAGTCACTCATTGCCCGTCTCTGAGGAAACAAAACAATGAAGGACGTCTCTTCCCCTGGGCTCGGCTCGCCTGCCTCCTCGGTCGCTTGCTTGCCTTCCCCTCCCACTTTCCCGGGCCTGGGCGTTTGGTGCCATCGACCCTGACGTCTCATTTACTTCCTGGATGCCGGAAGAAGTTGCTGGCTGAGGAGAACAGGCCCTTACGCGCATGCTCGCATCGTTGCGGAACTCCGAAGAATATCGTCGCCTTCCATTTCCCACTCCTCCTCTCCCCCCCGCCCCCGGCAGGAACGAGGATGGGAGACTACGTGTACTCCAGGCTCCCACCTGTATACATACCAATGTAAAATCTAACCGCATTTGCTTCTTTGCTATCTAATTCGTCTTTGCCTGGAGGAACATATCCAGTATCCCTATGGGACATGTCTTGCTATAGTTCCAGTCTGGCTGGATAGCATCTCTGGCCGCAGGCATCGGTTTAGAAGGCATACCTGCTCACCTCATAGTATAAATGAAGCCGTTCAAGAAAATATTGGGGGGTGGGAAGGCTAAGAGGTAACTTTCCCAAAGTATGATCGGTGCTTCCCTTTTCACAGCCTCGGAGAAAAAAAAGAAATCGCACCCACGAGGCAAGCAAGAGACTTCAACCCTGCTCATCCTATCCATGTCTAATAATCACCCTCCCTCGCTTTAAATAAACGAGAAAACGCAGCAAGAAATGTAAAGCCAACACTCTTAAAAAGTCCAACGACCGCACGCTTTCTCTAGCAAAAGAGGAGAGGGAAAGGAGGTGGGGGGGGGGCAAAGAAACAGGAGCCAGGCGCACCTACGCCTTTTACGCATCCGCCGGAACAGGGCAAAAGAGCAAAGCGGCCTGCGTAGAGGGAGTAGCCGTGGCCACGCCCCTCTCGGCTCCCGTGACGTCGAACAATGCTACTATAGTGCCACGCAGCCCGAGGACCAAGCTTGCAACTATGGCTTTGCGCGCGGGACTCTGCTTTCTCCTGCAGGCATTTGCCCTCCTCCTCATTCCGTCCTATGGGCAGAAGGCGGAGGGTCCCCCTGCAGAAGATGTCCAGATAGAAATCGTGCACGTCCCCGAAGTCTGCGAGCCCAAGAGCAAAAAGGGCGATCTACTCAATGCCCATTACGACGGTTACGTAGGTAGTAATAAGACCAAGTTTTATTGCAGGTAAGTTTGTGGCGGTGCACTCTTTTGAACTCTCGCCTCCGTCAGCTTAGTTTAGATGAAATGCCGCTTTGGCTGATCTTCTGGCAGTGTCACAGTTTGGTTACTCAACTGTATATAGATGTACTCGAAGGCAGTTTTTAGTAATATTTAGTTCAGCTGCTTTCCAAAGGTTTATGCCCCAAGGATGCAGATGTTCTCAGCATACTTTGATAAAACTCTGTATTGCCCTGTATGCATATCCTGTGTCTCACCTAACAATGTCCCCTCAATATAATTATGTTACCTATGAGAAACATTTGTAAACGAACATTACAAGCCCAGGAAGCATTAAAAACTCGATTGAGTTGTGTACTATATATGCCAAAAGATGGTATTCAGATACAAATATCCCTCCTACCAACTCTCTTGACTTAATGTGGTGATTCGGTGCTACATTGCTCAAATCCTTAAGTCAGGAATAATTTGGTTTTCAACTAGCATCACCGGCAGATGCTTGCCCTTGATTACAAGAAGCATGAACAGGAAATATACTAGATAGCTCCCTTGTGCTTTTGATGCACTTTCAGCAGGCTGGTGAAGCTACTGGTGGACCCTTCCTAAGATATCTTATTGTCTAGATAACTCTTCATTTGCTTCATGTGACCTCAGTAGTACTGAGGATCTCTGCCATTAACAGAGATTTAAGTTGGTTTTTAATAATTAAGGTCCTATCTGTAGTTATAGCCACGCCAAGGTTACATTAAGTGTAAATACTAACAAAATTATGTAAGAGAAACGGGAAAGGCTGTTGCATTCTTTGGATCCATGTAGAAAAAATATCATTGCTGATACTATGCTAATATGTTGAGCTAATTTCTTGAAATATACTGTTTCTTTTCTTTGCAGTCGCACACAAAACGATGGCCATCCAAAATGGTTTGTCCTTGGTGTTGGCCAAGTCATTAAAGGCTTAGATATTGCAATGATGAATATGTGTCCTGGAGAGAAACGAAAAGTGATTATTCCTCCTTCACTTGCCTATGGAGAACAGGGCTACGGTAAAATGTGGCTAAATATGAAAATCTTTTTTTATTGCATAATTTGGCATCCAGAGTAAAGAGGATTATTGAGATGCCAGAGCATGTCACTTTTATGTACCAGTAACACAACTTTTCCTTTTTTTTAATCAGCAATTGTTTTCTGTAAATGTTACTTATCCATCAGCACTTATGGAGCAACAATTGCTACTTACTCTCAGGTTCTTTGCATGGTCATTCAACATTGTTATATATACATTATTTAATAATGTTATTGGCTGCAAGATGTAAAACAAAAAAGCATGTGCAATAGAATGAGCCAAAGGACTTGGCAGCCTAAAATACAGCAAGGAGAGAAAGGAAGGAAGAGAACTGTCCTTATGGCACTTTTTCTTCTAAGTTAAAGTTAATGAAATCAGAGGGGAGAGCCCCCTAAAATTCAGACTTTCCTAACGGCAATAATAACTTGATTTCCATAGCCATGTTACTGCATTGTGATCCGTCAACAGATATTATATAACAACACATGAGCTCTGCTGGAGACTAATGATGATTCTTTTTTCAGGCAGCAAATGAAGAAAGTATTTTTTTCTCCCGACCTACAACCTGCTTGTTCTCTATCAGAGCATACTCCTGCATGCTGGGCAAAGATGACCTAGTTAAGAATGTCAAGAATGCATGTGGCTTTTTGCTTCTTTCCAGGGTATTCCTGTGGTATGTATTGCTCTTGGAATTGCTAGTGACTGAATTCTTTTATTAGGCTTTGCTACTAAATCTTGAAATGGAAGGGAGGGGAAATACAAGTAGTCTGTGTGGCTGCTGCATGTGATTTTAAAAATGACAAGATAATGATCATTGAAATGCCCGGGTTTTATGAAATTACCCTCCCAACCCTCCACCCTCAACTAATATATAACAGGGTACATATGCATAACTCTCTAAATGTTCAATTCAATTACCTCAGTTGTTGTTTTAGGAAATATTGGTGTTCTTTTTTCACAATTGGCCAACCTAACATATTGTGGGTAAGGTTCAAGTTTGTACAGTACTCAATGGGCAGCAGTGTGGCTGTGACAGACCTAGATGGCACTCACAATTTAAGCATCTGTGCAGTCTGTAGTGAGATTGTCAAAATCTTACAAGATTTGACTATTTATTTCTAAATCCACATGAAAGTTTTGCCAGTCCACATTTATACATATAGAGAATTGTGTTAGTCTCTGCCTGTTTATTCACAGTGAATTCTTCATATGGTTTTTTTATTTCATGAAGAACATACTTTAATTGTTAGTTTTCAGAGCTACATATGGATGTTCCAGAATAAATTCTTGGATTAAGGAATGACAAATCTAATCCCTGTGACCCAACTCTTACTCACTTGTATAAGCAACTCCTGCTACATTTCAGGCAAAAGTCTTTCCTAGCCCTAACCAAGTCATCTTGAATGTAGTCACTTTGAATAAGTTCCCCTATGAAGAAGAGACTAGCTCCTTCCTCTACTGACTAAATGCACGTGCATGGCTTGTGAATCACTTTTCCAGATTAATTCTGGAAACTCCTTCAATAATAGCACCTGTCTCCAGTGTTCATTGTCGTTATTTCTGAAAACCTGCTAAACCTTATTTATCCCATTTTGATGTCCATTTTCCTTTTCTGAGGTCCTTTTGTCTTTCTTGAAATGTTAAATGTTTTCTTGCTGAAGCCTCTCTCCCATATTCCTAAAAGTCCACGTACTAATAAGAACAGAAGGATGAAGTTAGTTTCTGATCTACCAGTGCTATGTGACGCAGACACAGAACTCATGTCATAGTCAACGCAGTGAGAGCCCAACCAAGCACACGATCCTACCATTTACTATCCTCCATTGGCACAGCAAAAGACTTCAGGATGAAGAGTGCACTGGGCACTGTTCATTTATATTGTGTCTTTGATGATGGAAGATTTACTCCAACCAGGTGGTTCCACAAAGCACTTCCCTTGATGTAAAATCCATCATTACCACATTGCTGAAGAGCTGTTGACATATAGTGGTCTGTGGTTAAAATGATCAGAAATCAGAATGTGCATTTCCTATAACTTTCCTGTTACATTCTTAGAACCAGCAAAGATTCCACCCAATGCAACACTGATCTTCGAAATTGAACTGTATGCAGTAACTAAAGGACCACGGAGTGTTGAAACATTTTCTCAAATAGATCTGGATAGTGACAGAAAGCTTTCAAAGGAAGAGGTATGAAGAATAATATTCTAAGTCACTTCATTAAAGCATTTCATTTGTTTTACAGAATCAATTTATGAAGTACTGTGGAATAAATGTATGAACCGCTTTCTTTTTATAATCCCTTTTTTTAATTTTAATTTTTTTTTTGTTCTTGGAAAGGGATGGCTGAATCATCACTAGTTCAATTAGTTTATCCACTTTTGATGTCTGTTCTAATAGAGTAGAAAATGCTAATTTTTATCAATCCTCCAGGGTTGTTTGAATTCAGTGTGGACAAGTTGTTACTCTGGATACCCGTTCCCAACCTTCATTATTAGTTATGATGACTAGTGTTGATCAAATTCAGAATTCAACAATTTCCGGGGGGTCGCATGTTGTCCATCCCTGTTTTAAACCCCCTGTGTGGGACCCAGGTTCATCTCCAAGACTTTATGACATTAGCCATGAGTATACAGGTAGTCTCCAATTTATGACTGGTCGCTTAATGACCATCCAAAATTATGTTGGCAGGAATGGGTACTTTATGATCCATAAAGCACTCCTGACTATCATAAAAAGTCCCACCCTCCCTCCCAGCAAAATGGATCCCTCTGGAAGAACAGATTCTACCAGAATCAACCCCCATGCTCTAGCCCTGCTATGTTTCTTAAAAATATTTTCCAGAAGATTAAAGGTGCAAGTGTGAAGTCAGCAAGTAAAAATTTTGTTTTGTGAGTTAAGAGTGTGTTTTGTGGCTATAGAGGGAAACTTCACATATTTTAGAATATTATAATGCTTGTCTTCTTTTTATATAATATTTTGATTTTCAGTAGTTGATTATCAGTGTATTGGGGTTCATAAGACTTATTAATATGCTTCCCATCTTGCTATTTAAAGCGACTTTGGGTGGCTTAGAATACAGTAAAAATAAAATATAAAAACAATTATAAATATAAGAACAAGTTGAAATTATTACTGTTTTTAATTCCTTTAGTTAAACCATTATTTGAAGAAAGAATTTGAAAGAGATGGCAAAAAACGGGATTCTTCTGTTAAAGATAGTGTTTTGGTAGATATATTTAAAAGGAATGACCATGATGGCGATGGCTTCATATCTGCCAAAGAATACAATGTCTACCAGCATGATGAACTATAAAAACATACTATTCAAATGTCTACTTGTTGCTTTATGGACTTTGGGATCTTGCAGTTTTCATGGGCCATGGAGCATCCACAAGGAGTTCCGCAGCCATCACAACTGGATGACTTGGCTGTACTCACTCCTCTTCCTAACTAAGTCTTTGTAGATGTATCCAAAGGAATTTAAAGTTCTGGCTTGGATTTGATGAATCAAATGCACATCGTGCACAAAGGTATAATCAAGCAGCTCCATTGGTTTCACTGGGATTTATCCTTTAGAATTATAACCACATTTTAAAGTCTTTTTAGTGTTACATACCAGTTTATGTACATTCACTGTGGTAATTTTTACACTTTTGTATTGAGATTAAAATTTGTTTCAATTATGGTCCTATAAAGTGCAGCAAAAATAAAATCTGAAAATGGGGTATAATTGGTTTGCTTGCTAAACTAAAAAGAAGACTCATAAAGTATGCAAGAGTATCTTTGGAGCCAACATTCCTCAATGGCAAATATTTCCAAATCTATGCATTTGCTATGACATTTTTAGATTTAAAAAAAAATATTTTAAGATTTTAACTCAAAAGTGTACATATATTGCACTATGTAGATCACAGGAAATCCAAGAAAACAAATTTTGGAAAGCAAAATTCTCTTATTAAATTATTCTAAATTGATATTTATTTTTATAACTAGAAAACTTAAAAACAGATGCAAATAAGAAACTTTTTGGTTCTGTCTTTTACATGTTTGCAGTCAAAATTCACAGAGCTTGATGGCACAATCAAATGTTCAGATTCAGAATTGGATCCAGAATAAGTTAGTTGCATTTAAATTCCACTGAAATCAAGATGAAAAGATAGCTGTAAGTTAGCTAGTTCCATTGGTTTTAGAGGGAACAAAGTACAATTAACTTTGGAGCCAGCCCTTAAACATTTATCAGAAATCTACTTGATTCTTTTGTGCCAGAGATCAAAACAAGGCACAGCATGAAGTCGCACAAACTTTTGTCCATTAAAAGAACATTCAAGGCAACCATAAACTGTTTCCCTTCTGGAATTCCCCATACCACATATAGAACAACGACCTTTAGGAATGTTGTTATTAAGCAAATTCACTCGTACATGGGCTCCTTCTCGGAAATAGTTTGTTGAAATATCAGTCATGCTTGCTGTTTTTTCATAATAATCTGCAAAAAGGTCATCTAAATAATTATCTGAGTGGACAATGATATCCATCACCCTTTTGTCTGTAAGAAAGCAGACATAAAGAAGAAAGATTCTTAAATTCAAGTGGCACATTAAAATAGCTGCAAAATATACTTCAATTTAGAAACTGCATTTATTATGTAATCTGCCATAGATAGTATTATTCCACACTCGCTATTAATAGAAAATATTAGCTGCTTAATATGATGATATTATGACATCTCACTCAAACGTAATCAGTGATTTTTACTTTCTTTTTTTCTATCATGAACATGCATGGGAACAAAAATATGCATAGGTATGTGTCACTTAAACATTAATTTTAGTTACTAAAAATTCTTTGAATTTGTGTATCAAGATAGTCTGAAGGAAGGTTCACTCTGTTCTATGAATACTTAAGATAAACTCTGATTCCTCCACAGTAACAGAAATTAAACTTGCCACCCCTTTACAGAATAGAAAATGTTAAGAGCAGAGTTATATCATATCGAACCTTCACATCTTCAAAACAGCTTACAACACTCTGAGAAATATTTTAATTGGGGATTTTATACATTTTATCCTCCTTTCTCATTAGGTCAGGGATCATGTATATATAAAATTTCTTCAATGATTATATTCTCTTAATCTAGATCAGAGAACTGATTGCAGGAATTTGGAATATCTGGATTACAGTATGTTAGACTTTAAATACCATAATATAGCTATAACATTTTATTGCTGAACATTGAAAGGTGTCTCCCTCATCTAGAATTTTATATGAAGTAAATTCAATCGTGTTAATTAAAATATATGCAATATGCTTATTTTGAAATGAAACAATTTTAATTGGTCCCATAACAGTCTTCCTGTTATTGTTCTGATTAAAAAAACTATTCTCACTGCTATTAAAGGCTGATAATAACATCTTTAAATTAATCTAAGAAATGTAAATAAATATTAAATATCATACTTCGATGAAACAAATTTTTCCTTAATTTGGTTAGTGAAAATGATCTTGATGGTTCTTTTTCAAATCCTCCTCTTGATTCTGGAGCAACACAAAGTTCTAGGAGAAAAAAATATTTGAAATAGTGTTACTCAAATGCAGCAAAAAATTAATGAGAATAATGACATTTCATTTGTTTTATAACCAAGGTAAAAGTATTGAATTATTAGGAAATGATACAATATCTACAGTGTAGGAAGAGTGATTCAGCAATGGACATTTGGACTTGGAAGCAGATTTTTTTGCTAGATCAGTTACCCCAAATGGTTTTCTAATGATTTATGTAAATGAAGTTGATAAATCTGCATGATAATGAATAAAGACCTTTGAATACAGTGCAGATATCATTGTGTACCCCATTCTCTCTTTTGGCCCTGTTCTGGACCAACCAGTAGCTAAAAACTGTATGTTACAATGTTTAGCATTTATAGGGTTAAACGCTGTTTCCTTAGGAGATGGCTTATGGGTAATGTAGTTTCAGCAGTCAGTTTATCTAATCAGTGGGAGGAGTTCAAAGGTTTATGACTGTACTTCCTGGCTCTGTGCCATTGTTTGATTCTCTTCACATTGGGATCCAGCCTCATGGCTCGGACACGGCAATTATTCAACATGTGATTTATATACAGGACAGGAGGACACCACTGTCTTTTAACCTAATGATATGGATCCAGATTAATATTGCATTCCAGACATATTTCATCTTAATCGTGAGTTGTTGAATATCTCTGTGAATAAAGTATTCTTCTTTGATCTGTTCATTCGAGTAAACTGCTACCTGTCTACACGGGAGTTGGGATGCACATGACCGTGGAAACAGGATAGGCCCCTTTTGATCTTTTCATTCTAAATCAGTGTTTCTCAACTTTGGCAGCTTGAAGATTTGCGGACTTCAATTCCCAGAATTCTTCAGCCAGCATACTAGCTGAGAAATCCTATGAGGCGAAGTCCACCCATCTTCAAGCTACCACTGTGGAAAAATAATGTTCTAAGCAATGCAACAGTTCTCCCCCTGGATTCCAGAAAGAGCTGCTGGTGTGAAAAACATGTACTGAAGATAAAATAATGGCAATCATTTTTTTTATTTTAGGTAGCTTCAAATCAAAAGAGAGAAATAGGGACAGTACAATTGATTATAGCATGCAGATCTCTTCCCCCCCCCCCAATATACAGGAAATTGTTTTGCTGTGTGACGGCATGTGTTTTTTCTTTTAGACTGCTCAGTACTTGAATTTGTCTTGAGTAGCATACAAGGAAAATAAAAACATATCTTTTTAGCCTCTAATACTATGCTAAAAACAATAGATAAAGAAGCCGGGAGAAAACCTGACACAAGAGTAAAAAACAATGTAGAGAACTGAATGTATGCCAGCCGCAAAAGAAAATTATTCAAAAATCTCTTTAAGCATCAGATTTTACAAGTATCTCAACTTGAACATTCATGCTTGCTAACATGATTTCCTACTGCTACCTGCCAACAGTAACTAAAAAGTGGCTACAACGTAATCTCCCTTGTTCATTCCACCCATACATATCTGCTTTTTGGTGTGGCTTGGAAGGGAGCAGAATATGCAGAAGGAACAACAAATCCATCCCTCATTGCTAATAGATGGCAGTAACTGGAGACGTGTGATGTTTTTCAGCCGGACTACAGGTTCAGTTAGTGCAACCATCAATTTGATATATTACATCAGAGCACTACTTAATACCCCATTAGTTAATAACCGTTAAATAACTATTGAACTGGGCTGCAACAGATAAGCAGCAAACATGGGAGTTTTCATATGAATATTACATGAATGTGTTGCTCAACCTGGACTCAAACTATTCAGGACAGTATAACTTCTTTTAGGTTAATGGCCTTAATTTGTACGTTGTTTTATTTTTATCGGTTTAACTGGCTGTAAGCTGTCTAGCCCAGACAAGTTTTATTACTGGACTGTATTACAGTCTCTATCATGCTTCTAATAAAATGAAGCTTGCATTTTTTAAAGAACAAAACACAATGTTACTAGCTCTCCTCTATTTTGCAATTCATTCTCTATTGCTGTTTCCCAAGCAGCTTTCTTGCTATGCCAAACTCCAGTTCAGCTGAAAAAATATACAGAAGAGGAGGAACAAGCAATGATAAGATGAAGAGAAGGCAGAGAAGGGTTTACTTTCCCTCACCTATGTAGCTTTTTTATATAAAAGTTACTTCCTTATTTCATAAAAATGAGAAACCTAGTTGCCTCCTACTAAACTGAAATTATCGATAAATGCTTCTGCATGTCGTAGTTATGGAACCACGCAAAATAAGATTATCAGGTTATGTTTTACGTTTACATTGTGAGATGAAGCATGGGTGTATTCAGGTTTAGGCTCTGAAAAAGAATAACCTGAATCATACTATCAATCAAGACTGCAGGCCAAATATTACTTACCAAAATCACCGTTCAGGCGAATATAAAGCTCAAATATGCTAAATGCAATTGTTGTATGTGCAGGAAAGACAATTGCTTTGTCACATCCTTTGTAATTATGTTCATCAATAATATGAAACTAATTGGAAAAGAAACATACATACTGCATTAATATTTCTCTAAAAATGATAGTATCTGAATAATATATTGCAATGTAAGTTCTAGAAAGTAAAGTATATTTTCCAGTAAAACTCTTTTTCAAGGGAAATAGAATCATCCTTGTCATCATCACCTAAAATTCTAATGAACCAAGGACAAATGACAAATAATCCAATGAATAAAGCATGATTAAAATGTCTGAAGTACAAATTAGATAAATCTGATCAGATTGAACCTTAGTAATCCCTGGGTTCAATTTCAGTTGCAAATTTGTGGCACATTCATTGGCACAACTCAAAGAAGCACTTGCTTAAGGAATGGTTCAGAAAGAGAAGTGACAAAGACTGTTCTTGAAGGCAAGGGAATCCCATGCATGCATCAAACCTCCTTCTTCAAAGCATATAAATGAATTGGAATGATACATTTAACTGGATAAATCTGCATTGATTTCAGAGTCTACAGATCTTTGACCTATGTGGAAACTTAAGAGGCAAGCAAGACATTTTTTGTGTATATAGATCAGAAGTGGGGAAATATGGCCCCTTTATGACTTGTGGACTTCAACTCCCAGAATTCCTGAATCATCACAGCTGACTCAGGAATCCTTGGAGTTGAAGTCCACAAGTCATAAAAGGACCATAATTCCCCACCCCTGATATAGACTGACTAGAATAGATCAACTATACATTTTTGGGTGAAAAGCAGTTTCAGCATTCCTTATTTCGACTACAAGAGCAATTAAATTAGAGTTAATTTGGCTGGTTTTTTTCTGTAAATCTTATTTAAATGATTATTAAAATGTATAGAAGATGACTTTGTAATAAATCAGTATGGAATGATGCATATTTAAAGCAGGGATGCCTTTTGGGGATGTCAAAAAAAGTGAAGATGCTAGGCCCAACCATGTGATCAAAGCTCTGCCCATTTTTCACCTGCCTGCTGTGCAACATATTTTAAAAAATGTGTGGGACTTAAATCACATGACTGGGGTCACCATCTTGATTATTTTTATTCTCCTCATGGATGCCTATTTAAAGCCAGAGATAAAGTATTCAATACACACAAGTGATTTTGATATGTGTGCTCACTTACTCTCATTGTGTCACCTCTCATACCAGCATGAACAGAGAGAGAACACTGTCGAGTTGTTCGAATACTCTCCATTACCACACAGAGAACCGTTCTTCTACTTTCCCGTGATTGACGAACAAGGCAATGTTCAAAATCCACTTTTCTAAAATAAGAAAGAAATAGTTCTCAGAGTCCTGCATTATTCCTTTCATGATATCTGAAGTCTCACATTGGATTTGGGTAATATTCGTAGTTCTCAAAACTCATGCATAGAGTGTAGGTATAAAATAAGCCAAAACCAGCAAGGCAACTTAAAAAAAATTATACCAACCTACTAGTTAGTTCTCTGAGCAATGTCGGCACCTCAACCTCATGCTTAGTTACAATACCGAAAGAAGCCTTCACTGCAAGGGAATCCGACCCAGCAATACTGACTCCAGAAGAGTTCATGATGTGATTTCCTTGCTTGCCATTAAGGGCTACATCAGATTTGTCTTCATAATTTAGTAATTGATAGGATGAAATACCTGAGGAAAAAGATGGTTTATCGGTGTCTTTAAAAACATCATATTCATCTATATTAAGAGATGACAGACTTAGTGAACATATAAAATCAATCTTGGAATCTTCAGATGAACTCCAGATTATATTATCCTAGAAAGGGTTTTCTTATTTTTTTCTTTTTCTGAGGTAGAGAAAATGTCACACACACAAACACACACACACACACTGAAGGTATCAATATATTTATCTCATTCCTTTTCAAAGATATGATTTGCAATGGTGCAAAATATTATGTCATTTCTTATGACACACAAGGTTTTTCATTGTTATCAGCCCAAATTGCAAGCAACAACATTCCTTCTCTATAGAATCAAAAAAGATTTCATGATGTGGTAAGTTAAAATGTTTGTACATAAATCACAGAATAGGTACAGCCATAAAAGATTCTGGATTTCATCCAGACTCAGCTCAGATACACTTCCTTTTTGCTTTAATTGCAGTGGCATCGAGCCGTAATTAACTTCTGGTGGGCCCTATGGATTACTAAACGCTCTCTACAAAATTGTGAGTTATGATGTGTGGTCTGTGGTTAACCTTAGGTTTTCTCTGTATTTTAGGCTTGGGCTAAACTACCTAGAGAAATACCTTGTGAACCCCCTTCCAAATCCAGTGCCTGAAAGGTCACAGGCCAGATGTCTGATCATGCGAATACATGCACTGCTGACACTTCTGTTGGAACAGTTATGGGAGGGCCTTGAAGTAGCCATCCTGAGCCTTTGAGAAGATATGACCCTTTAACATTGTGCATCCTGGGACTCTGTGCTTTCTTCACATAGCTGTGCTCTGAATAGCTTTACAAGGCCCTTCTGCTTCTATAATAAATGTTATTAGCAGGATGTCGCTGTAGGAGACCGTGAAGTGTGCTCTCTTCTGATAGTTTCCTTCTTTACGAAGATATGAAAAATGCATTTCTGGCAAACTGAAAGCATTTTCCTATCATTTACTTTAAGACCAAATTAAAACTTTGAAAAGCTAAGCAGCTAACATAAAAGGAAGAACAGGGAAACAGCATTGTAATACGGCCGAATTAAGTTATGTAAGAAAAGAAATGTCACATTTCATTGGAGTTATAATAAAATGTATGAACTTGTATAATTAAATATTAATGATGCAGTATTAAGGATATCTGTTACAAAGTAAATCCTATCAAATTCAGTTAGGCTTATGTCTAAACAAATATACTAAAGTTCACATTGCAATCAGGTATTACATATTTATCCTATTATAGAGAACAGTTCACACAAATAAAATGAGTAAATGTTTTAATAACAAAAAGCAAATTGTTAAAATGTTTTCCTCAGCTTTCCAATCCTGTAATGAATGCACTAGCAAAACACTTTTTAAAATAAATTCTTAATATCAAGCTATTTGAATTCTTTTTTTCCTTAACAACAGCTTTGCCTCCCCCCCCCCATGCTGCTTTGCTTTCTATTTTGTTATTGTTATTGTTGAGCAAATTATGTATAGTTTTATAAGCTTTGAAGGACTTTACAGGACTTACCTGCAGAAATTTCTTTCTCTCCTTGAAGAATGTCTTTTAGGCTGAATGGGGTTGACATGAATTTTGAACTTTTAGAAAGAAAGCAGTTTTTCTTTTTGATAACAAGACTGAGAGGTTGATATTTATCAGCTTCACTGAGGCTACGGACAGGAACTAATCGACCTCCATCACCAACCTGCTTAACAAAACTTTTAGTAGCAGCAGCAAACATATTATACGTACACATTTAAAATAATAAAACTCTTGTCAGACTCTTGCAATTTCCAAACCATAGAGCCATATTAAAAAGTTGATCAATACAGGGGAAAAACTCTACGTTGTCCTAAAGTTGATTATATCTAACTGAAAGGGAAACACTGACATTATTCTAATCTTCCTTTTCCGGTGTATATTCAAGAACTCCTTTTCATTGTCCAGGTAGAGTCAAAATAATTAATAATATATTAACAAAGTAAACTGATAGGACACAGTTAGAACAATACCTTGCTGTAGTACCATTCTAGCTTCTACAACACTTTCACACAACATAGAAAATCTGCTATTTTTAACTGCATTTAATTTTTTAAATGATATATGTTACTATACTATGGGATTTCCCCCCTCTAATCTCTGTGTTCTTTTCTGCTATGAAACTAATTCAACCCAAATTTATTTTGGTAGGAATTTTCAGTTTTGAGATCCCTAAATATCACAGTTCAACTGAGTTGTCTCATTTCTAGAATTTTTATGGAACTCCAGACATTTTTTATCTGTACCCCACTCAGGTTTTCCCATCCTTTCGTCAGTCTTTCTTTCGGATTTAAATATAAGAGACACAAAAAATGGCCAGCTAACAAAATGATATCATACTTTATTTTTCCATGTTGTCATTCAACATTTAAATAATGAAGTATAGCTTGACTATACAGAATCTTATCTATTTATGTATCTTTATCTGTTTACCTATTTTTCTGTTTAGGCATTTTTTATCTATACTTCTTACTTTTATCTATACTTCTATTCATACTTTAATATGAATATTAAACATACTAATTTCTTTTTTAATTTAAAATTTTTCTTTGTGTTGTATGTTGTTTTTGGTTTATTTTGAAACTAGAAACCCATGACCCATTGGGTCTTTGTTTCAGAGATATCTGCTTACCTAAAAAAAGAAACAGAATGATGATAGGTGGGCAAAAAAAAGTCAATGGGAGTGAAAGCAACTTTATTTAAATTGATAAATAAATAAGTACAAATGTATATATTTAAATTATAAATAATGTGAAAAATAAGAAAAATAGCAAAAGAAAAAGATAACAAGAAAAAGGTTACAGACATGAGAGTTTTAGTTTTTATTTTTATATTAAAGGTGGAAAAAATTTGAAGTGATTTATCTCGGTCTGATTTTTTTATATCTCAGAAAACTGGCATTTTAACAGGAGTGTTAAAAAGTAGACTTTTTATATCCACTATAGTTGATGGATGGATGGACAAACAAACTTTAAAATTACTTTTAAAGCTACTAATTTCCTTTTGCTCCATCTCAGGTAGTAAGTTATATTCATATTTTTTTGACACAAGACCCAAACCACATTTATGATATTAATGATGAACCATATTGTAATATGTTGTAAACCACTATTTAGGCTAAAATGCAGTGTTAATACAGGTAATCCTTGACTTATGACCACAACTGAGTGCAAAGTTTCTGTTGCTAAGCGAGACAGTTAAGTGAACTTTGCCCATTTTACAACTTTTCTTGCCACAGTTGTTAAGTGAATCACTGCAGCTATTATGTTAGTAACGCAGTTGCTAAGGGAATCTAGCTTCCCCCTTGACTTTGCTTGTCAGGTCACACAAGATGATCCCATGACCCCAAAACATTGCAACTGTCATAAATATGAGCCAATTGTCAAGTGTCTGAATTTTAATCACATGACCACAAGGGGGTGCTGCAACAGTTGTAAGTGTAAAAATCATTCATAAGTCACTTTTTTCAATGTCATTGTAACTGGTCACTAAATTGTTTTAAAAGTCAAGGACTACCTGTACTGAGCAATACTAGTTTTGTAATAAGATACTCTCGTCCTCAGCATAACCTATAGCACAGAGTTGTTATATAGGCTTTCTCCAGTATAGCTGGAGTTAAGAATGGCTTCCAACTTTCAATATTAATGAGTTACAGTGTAAAAAAAATAATTCATTTTTATTCACAATGGGGGAAACTGGAGAGCATTGGCATTTGAGTTTCATGGCAAATGTTATTTTTTCCTCATGATTTCAAAACGGAAACAAAACCAACATCTCATTTTTCACTTGAAGGTAATTATCAAGCGTTAGTATAGTCAGTTTTCTTCTTGCTGCTTCTAGCACGAGCGCTCAGCGTCAGCCATGACAGGCGGAATAACAAGTGCCTGGTAATATTGCAACGCAACCATTGCTCTTATGGAAGCACATGCTAACAAGACATCTTCCAAACCACGGTTAATGGGCCAAATCCTGCCCCATCTTAGCCTAGATGGGGCAGGATTTGGCCTATTAACTGGGAGTTGGAAGATGTCAATCAAACCGACCGCGAAAGAGCCCAAACGGCAAAAAGCGCCGAGAGCCTGGAACGAGAGCCCGCCCGCTTCGGGCTCCTCCTCACGTGACTCACCGGAACCACGTGTGTCCCATTAAGTGGGTGGGCGGGCAAAGAAGAGGTTGCTCTGGCCAGGGGGAGATGGAGGCGCTGGCTGGGGGTAGCGTGGCTGCCTCTCTTCCTTGCGCGCCCTTGACACCGGAGGAATTGTCCGGGCAGCGGAACTCGCCGAGAGCAAAGACGAAACTCGCCAGGTCAGACGGCGCGCGGGGCGGGTGGAGGCGCCGCCATAAGCAGACCGTGAGAAAAAAAAATGCCTGGGAATTTGCACCGCGAAGAGGGAAGGGGCTGCGGGCGCCGTGGAGCTTCTTGGAGTGTGTTTGTTTGTGTGTGTGTGTGTGTGGTGAGGTTGGGGTAGGTGTCGCCTTTTAAAGGGCGCGTGCGGCTGGCACCCTTCCCGGGCCCGGAGCCACAGATGCCGAGCTGCTTGCACTTACATGACGCGGCCCCCCAGAATAGGCGTTATCTCTCCCGGAGACTTCCGAGAGGATGGGGACCCGACTCGGGACCTTCTGCTGCTGGAAAAAGTACGGAGACTAGAAATGAGAAGAAAAAAAAATCTGGCACACTTTGAAGGCAGGAAAAGAGCGCTTCCTTGTCGAAGGTCCCCGGTTTGGCTCTAACCAAGGTTGGGGAAGAAAAAAACAACAACGTCCTTCTTGAAACCTTGCAAGAGCTCTGCTTAAGTGTTGAGCAGCTCTATGGGTTCCTTCGAGTCCGATTTGTGACTTAATGCAGACGTCCACACGGTTTTCATGGCAACAGGACGGAAATGGCTTGCTCTTGCCCCTTTTGGCTTCCAAGTCACGTTTAGGCCCTTGAAATTTTCTGATGGTTTCTCATCCGAGGACTAACTGAATCTAATCCTGTCTAGTTTTTCAAAATTAGTTAAGGTTAGCTCGGTAGCGTTACATAGCTGAAAGGGTAATGAATTCAACTTAAATACTTTTGTTAAAATTTGGTCCTGGGGTTAATAGAATAAAATGGAAGAGGGAGGGGGGAGAGAGAAGAGAGAATAGAAAATAGTAGAAAATAGAATATTTGGCCAAGTGTGATTAGACACACAAGGAATTTGCCTCTGGTGCAGAAGCTGTTAGGGTATGTGCAAAGCAAGAGAGTAGTAAGAATCATAATATCAATAAAAGGGAATAGCAAAGTTAAGGATAATAATACTACAGCCATACATGGGTAAATATATTTAGACATAAGACAGTATTGTGAGAATTAAGCAGAATGATGGCACGAGGGGAAAAAACACTGTCTCTGTGTCTAGTTGTTCGGTATGCAATTTCCTATAGCAGTGTCCCAAGGCAAGGTGTTGAAACAGTTTATGTCCAGGATGTGAAGGGTCTATAAATAGGGTCTCAGCCCTCCTTCTGACTTGCACAATAGCAATAGCAATTAGACTTATATACTGCTTCATAGTGCTCTACTACAGCCCTCTCTAACGGTTTTACAGAGTCAGCATATTGCCCCTGACAATCCTCATTTTACGGATCCTGGAAGGATGGAAAGCTGAGTCAACCTTGAGCCAATCAGAATCAAACTCCTGGCAGTTGGCAGAATTAGCCTGCAATACTGCATTCTAACCACTGCACCACCATCACAATATAAAGGTCTTCTATGGAAGGCAGGCTGATTGCAGTTGTTTTTTCTGCAGTCCTAACTATCTGCTGGAGTCTGTTCCTGTCCTGTTTGGATGATGTACTAAACAAGACAAGTTGTGGAAGTACAAGTGACAGATTCAATATTTCCTCTATAGAACTGTATCAACAGCTCCTGGGGCAGTCTGAACTTCCTGAGTTGATGCAAGAAGAACATTCTTTGTTGTACCTTTTTTATGATGGTTCTAATGTGAGGTGTCCATTTCAAATCCTGGAAGATTGTAGAACACAACTTGAAGGACGCTACTGCCGATATTGTACTGTTTGATACAGTAAAGAGGTGGTAGAATAGAAGGACGCCTCCTGAAATCCACTCTCATCTCTACAGTTTTAAGTTTATGTTAAGCTCCAGATTGTTCCAGCTGCAACACAGGGACAGTTCTCTAACCTCTGGTCTATATGCAGATTAATTGCTGTCTCAAATGAGACCAATGACTGTTATATCATCTGCAAGTTTTGGTTTCAGTTGAGGGTGAATAGGCAATACTCTTTGCATGTGATATTTTCTTTTTATTCTGTGGGGAATAGCTAATGAGTATCTGCATGCAAGGTACATGCAGCTTCCGTGCACAATATTCTTCCATGGCTGAATGCATTTTTCTCCTGAACTACCCACATGTTTTTAAGATGTCAGAGCATCTTTTCATATAGAAGTGCCTCAGCTGAATACATGCAAGGTTGAGACCCATAAAACTGCCATTTTGTTTATGACTAAATAAAAAAAATGCTTTTAAATATTTTAATTGACAGTTTCTGAAAAAAGCAAAGTCGTTGTCTTTAGAAATTGAAAGTGTACCATGTCATACTTTATTTACAACCATTAGGAGCAATTGTATGTGGTTTTTTTTAAAAAAATAGAGTTAAAAAACTAAATAAACAGTGGGTGAAAGAAAATGGTAGCTCTGTTTCTTAAAGAGTTTTGTCCTTTCCCTGGACCTGTGGAATTGCTTTGTGCAACTTACTAGAGAAGAAGTGCCATTGGATTTAAGATTTACTTTTAAATAACCACACACAGGATTTAATGCATGATTATGCATAGCTGGTGTGTTTAAATTTTATTTTATTATTTATTAATTTAAAAATTAGTAGCATTCAAAGCAAATCTGATTTTTTAAAAAATGTCTAGGAAATGCTATGTTTCTATTTCTGATGGGTCTTGTTGATAAGAGAAGATCATCTATCTATCATATAGTGATTGGGAGGTAGCAGTCTGAGCTCAGCTATCTCCCAAAGATATTAAGAGTATGGAGAAGTAAAGATTAATTCAGAATGATCAGAAGACTTTGTGTAGAATTTAAGCTCCAGTGCATCAATCCATATAAAGATTTTGACTGCTTTACACTGCAGACAAGTCCTATGTTCTGTGTATGTCAGCTTCTCTAAGTAGGCTAGGCCAGGAAGCAGGCACCAGGAGAAATACTAAAATTCTTTTGATTTAGGTTGTAAGCTACAGCCAGGTTCATATATTTTGGGATAATGCTAAATGATACAAAACTTCTGGTCCCAATGACTGACCCAGATTGGATTTGGCAACAGTATCCCAGGACACGTATATTCACCTTCATTCACAATGATATGTTTTTTGGCATTTGGCCTCTGTACATCACCATATTGAACTTCACTCAGGATGTGAGTGAAGACTTTCAGTCTTAATTCAGGGAATTTGACAAAAGAGTGGCATTAACCATTGAGGAATTACTGTATAGCCAGTTTAATGCACCCACCCCCATTTTTAGTAACTCGGTATATACAAATCTGAATGTATATCTTAAAATCCTGACAGTGTTTTTCTTTCCCATCCTCTTACATTGGAGACCCAAAGTGGGGCAATCTTGATTATTTCTTTTTCCTCCCTGCTCCTGTTTTTCTGAGCTAAGTTCTTGTTTTTCCTCCATGCTCTTCCCTTTTTAGTGAAGACCTTTTCCTTCAAGCCCAGCAGAAAGGCATGCTTTGAATGTTGGAATGCATTGGTGGACATGAGACTTTAAAAAAAAAAAACTATTACGAATCAATTGAAATTTTATTACTATTTATTACAGTTTATTTATGCAGAGGTTTTTTTTGCCAATGATGTTTCTGATTGTTAGCCACTCAAAACCTTCAGCAATGCCAGCTAGGTGACTTTGGGCCATTCACTCTCTCTCTCTCAACCCAACCCACCTCACAGGGTTGTTGTTGTAGGGAAAATAGGAGAAGGAAGGTGTGTAGGATGTTTGCTGCCTTGAGTTATTTATAAAAATAATAAAAATGGGATATAAATGAAATAAAGTGAATAAAAATGAGCGGCATACAGATAATAGAAGTAAAGGTAAAGGTTTCCTCTGTCCAGTTGTGTCCGACTCTAGGGGGCAGTGCTCATCCCCGTTTCTTAGCCAAAGGAGCCAGTGTTTTTTGAGGACACTTTCGGGGTCATATGGCCAGCATGATTATATGCCGAGGCGCATGGAACGCTGTTACTTTCTCACTAAAGTGGTACCTATTTATCCACTCGCATTTGCATGCTTTCGAACTGCTAGGTAGGCAGGAGCTTGGCCAAGTAACGGGAGCTCACCCTGTCGTGCGGTGCTCAGGTCTTGAACATGGGCTGTCAGCTTTCCAGCTGATAAGCTCAGCGTCTTTAACCACTGAGCCATTGCATCCCCATACAAATACTATATGCAGTAGTCAATCAATAAAAGATTTCATAATAACTGGAAGGAGCCATCACTAGGGAGAAAGTTCGTGGTTGAGGAAAATGAGACACTGGAAGACTCTAAATGTTTTCTGTAAGGAAGGAAATCGTTTCTTGAGCCTAGATGGAGGAGGGAGGATACAAGAGAAATTGACTTAATCCTTATTACCCACTCCAAACATTCTTTTTTATAAAAATGTGAATGGCAGATATCATAGTTCTTCAACAAACTCTCTGGTTTGACCATCCCAATTTTGTAATACCTGATGAACATCAAAATGTTATGGGTAGAAAAGTTATGTTGATAAATAAGTGCGTGAGAAAATGAAATGAAATTAATGTGATGTAGGGATTTTGGACACCAGGGATCGGTTCTGTAGAGAGAGGTTTTTCCATGTACCAGAGGGCATGGTTTCATGTGCTGCCTCCATCCCACGGATGGAGCTTTGCTTGTTTCCGTGGCCCAGTTTCTGGCATGCTGTGGCCCAGTGCTGGTCCACGGACCAGGGGTTGGGGACCCCTGATGTAGACTCAAAAAAGATAAGATATTTGATAGGATGTGTGAATGTGCATATAATAATGTCTGCATTTCCTTAAAACATGATGCCTTTTTCTGTGCTCGTGCAGTGTAACTATGCAGGGCCCAGGAAAAGATGCAGTTAGTTTAAGGAAATTCTGAGAGATTAAGGCATGTACCTATGCACTCTCCAAATGGCCTTTTCCTTTCTGAATCTAGATGGCTGCATAGCCCTATTTAAGATGAATTTATTGCTTAAGGCAACATGAAATTGAAGTGTGAATACAATATAGTGTAGATACAGATACGTGCCTTACACATTGTAGCTCTCTGAAGGAGAATGGGTGGTTCAAAAATGTGATAAATTAAGTTGTCTTTCTACATTACAGCTAATTTGCACTTTCTCTTCTCATACTTCTGGGATCATATCCAAATGCAGCTGATATTTACTAAGCTAAATGACAAATAAGATGGCATTCCTTTCTATTTTCCCAATGTACACATTTGTATGAATTAAAAGTATAATCACAGAAGCATACTTTACATTTTCTGGGTTCTAATCTCTAAATGTCATGAATGAAAAATAGAGAAGTTATTTTCAAAAGAAAAACTAATTCTTAAATATTTTTCATTTTCTTACATATTCTTAATCATTTGTTGAACAGCTTGGAGGAAATTATTGCAGCCAAACCAAACAAAACACCGATTCAGCTGTTGCTTGAATATGGCACAAAAGCTCACCTTAATCCTGAATATGAATTTGAAAAGGCCGAGGGAGAAGTCCATATGCCCATCTTCACCTATAAAGTCACCATAGGTGACATCATTGCAACAGGTTTGTGAAAATGTAATGTATTAAAATGTATTCATTGCATGTAGTGTTTCTTTGGGAAAAAAATATGAAGTGTTTCTTCTGTTTAGCATATTGTCTCCTCATAACTTGTGGCTCCCAGTGAGTCCGAAATAACAGATGCTACTGAATTTCAGCTACGGAATTGGCCTTGCTGGCTGGAATTGGTAAAAGTTGTGCTTTAGCAAGTTGTGCTTTAGCAAAATTTAGAGAGCCATATGTTGTGCACCTATGAAAACAAATAGAATGGTTCACGATTAGGATATCAAAATGGGGGGGGTTGAGAATGCTCCAATGTTTATATACAATGTTTATATTGTATTATTTTTGCTGGAAAAAAATATAAGGTTACCATTCTCTTTGTTCTTAAAGAAGCAGATAATATTTATATGGAAGAAAATGGGGTCAGAAGACAAATGATTAAATTTAGAGATAATGTTGGGGATAGGAATTGGACTTAGAGAAAATATGTCAGTATTGAGGAAAGAGTGGATCTCATGGCATAAATATCTTTCCAAGGCCATCTCCCCCCAGAACTGTTCTAATCTGTGTGGAAGGCAGTCATTTAAAAATTTAACAGTGTGTGATTTAGAACAGTGTTTCTCGACCCTGGCAAATTGAAGATGAGTGGACTTCAACTCCCAGAATTCCCTAGCCATGGCTTGCTGAGGAATTCTGGGAGTTGAAGTCCACCCATCTTTGAGTTGCCAAAGTTGAGAAACACTGGTTTAAAGGATGAATCCTGTCCTACTTTCTCAAAGGTTCATCTCATCACCACTATCTTCCAGGCAGCAGCTAATGCTGTGCAATAGAGGGGCATTCCTCCGTCTCCTGCATTTATTTCCTTCCCTTCTCTCTTCTTAGTTCAAACATTTCTCTTTCTTCCTGTTTCCATTCTGTTCCCTTTAATTCAATTCCAGAGCCCAAAGGGCCGAGGTTTATCCTGATATCCTCTTGTCCTTCCTAGCTTAATCACTTTTGATGCCACCTTAGAACTAACAAAGCACTATATAGATACAAATTCTGTGCGGTTTTTTTTCAGAGCCTTATTTATACTGCCAAATGTGATTGGCCATTTTGTTCCCTTGGAAAAAGTAAATTGGCCAGGTCTCTGTAGGATCAGGGTAGTGAATTTACATTTTAATATTTTGAAAAATGAATTTATTTCAGTGCATGATGATTGCTAACTATAAGCCTCTCTCTTTTTTTCTTTCCCAAACAGAATAGTAATAGAAAACTATTGCTTGACATTCAGATATTGAGATCTTTATTGTTACTTTGTTTTGTACAGAGAAATATTTTTGTTTTTATTGCTTCAGGAGAGGGTCGCAGCAAAAAGATTGCAAAACACAGAGCTTCTGAAGCTGCACTGAATATTTTGAAAAGCAGTCCAAATGTCTGGTAAGTTTGATGTTGAGCATTGTGATGGAATACCATTGAGCAGACAGTTAGCTAATTCACATGAGTTAAAAGTGAGAATTGCCTCTGGGGTCCATGCTAGCCCTGTTTCACCTTCTCCATCCTGCTCATTGGGTTCTTGATCTTCATATGTTGATAGAGGAAGTTTATCTGGATGTTCTCACATTTTTATAAATAGTACTAGATATTCCTGAATAGGGGAGGCTGGACAGTGTCACTTATTTTGAAAAAGTATTGGAAGAAACAAAGTATTATAAAACAGCATCTCACATATCTCTGTTAGGAGTTAGATGATCCACTGAAATCTTTTCTGGCATTTTAGATCTTGTCAGAATTTTTATCATATTTATGACTCTTAACTCTCAAAAAGTTGATGACGTCATGAAAATCTGATTAGGCGTGAACAGGTGGGAATTCCATAATTACTGTGAAATTTAGTTTTCGTAATTAGTATTGTCTTGAGACCTGTAGAAAGCTATTACACTTTATCAAATATGCTTGGAAGAGGATACTCGAGAATGAAACAGAAAGAAAAAAGGGCATCAGAAAGTTAAAGGTAATATTAAAGAGAATAGATATCCCCACTGACTTCTGACTCCAACATTGCTTACTTCAGGATCTACTTATCAAACTAATGAAAAAACAGGGGGCGGGGGAATGGGATAACAATTCCTGTGAAAAATCCAGGACATTTGGCATTATAATACATGTATAATAGTACTTTCTAAAGTGTCCATTTTAAGTTTACTATGTTCATTTTAGTATTTCTATGCCAGACCATACAATCCCTGAACCTATCAATCAAGCACAGAAACAGACCAATCCGATTGGATCGTTGCAAGTGAGTTATAATGACCTTAACGCTATTTTGCTAATTTGATATGTATTATATCTTTTATGTTTTAAGAAGTTCAAGGAATCTTAAATTACAGTTACAAACCAGGTTTACAAAACTTTTTTCCCCCCTCCTTTTTATTTTCTGATGGCAGACTAATGGCAGGTAGTCAGGAACAGGTTGCGTGAATGAGGGAAGACTGTTCATATCCCCTTCAGGAAAGAATGCAACATAAAGTGAAGTTGGTGATAACAAAAATAAGTGAAGAGAAAAAGAAAATGAAACTACTGATAACAGGTAGTCCTCGGCTTGCGATCCCAATTGGGACCAGTAAGATGGTTGTTAAGCGAGTCACACCCAATTTTACAACCTTTTTTTGCCATGGTTTGTTAAGCGAATCACTGCGGTTGCTAAGTGAATCATGCAGTCATTAAGCAAATTCAGTTTCCCTCATGGACTTTGTCAGGAACCAGCTGGGAAGGTTCTGAATCGACCCAATCGCATGACCTTGGGATGCTGCAACAGTCCTAAATACATGCTGGTTACCAAGTACCCAAATTCCGATCATGTCCATTGGGATGCTCTGATGGTCGTGAAAGTGCAAGAATCAGACACTAAGTCATTTTTTTTCAGTGCCATTGTAACTTTGAATGGTTGGTAAGCAAATGGCTGTAAGTTGAAGACTACCATATATTAGACGAAGTTTTTCTACCAAAAACAGAAACACAAAAGCTTTCTCTTTGAAGGATGATATAAAGACCTTTTCTTCTGTAGAAATATCAGAATAGAGCTGGAAGGGACCTTGGAGGTCTTCTAGTCCAACCCCTTGCTGAAGCAGGAGACCCTATACCATTTCAGATAGGTGGCTGTCCCGTCTTTTCTTTAAAAAACCTCCAGTGATGAAGCACCCACAACTTCTGGAGGCAAGCTGTTCCATTGGTTAATTGTCCTCACTGTTAGGAAGTTTCTCCTTAATTCTAGGTTGCTTCTATCCTTGATTAGTTTCTATCCATTGTTTCTTGTCCTGCCCTCTGGTGCTTTGGAAAATAAGTTGATCCCCTCTTCTTTGTGGCAGCCCCTCAAATACTGGAATATTGCTATCATGTCACCCCATACCCAATTCCTGCAACCATTCTTCATATGTTTTTGTCTCCAGGCCCTTAATCATCTTTGCACTTTTCCTAAACTCACAACATCTTTTTTGTAATGTGACCAAAATTGGATGCAGTATTCCAGGTATGATCTTATTTAAGGATTTATAAAGCAGTACTATTATTTCACATGATCTTGATTTTATGCCTCTGTTTATACAACCCAGGATTGTATTAGCTTTTTTGGCGGCTGCTGCACATTGCTGGCTCATGTTTAAGTGATTGTCCACTAGGACCCAAGGACCCTCTCACAGTTATTGTTTTTGAGCCAGGTTTCGCTTAATCTGCACTTGTACCTTTGGTTTTTCCTGCCCAGGTGTAACACCTTGCTTTACTCCAAAATTGGTTTACATGTAAAATTCCTCCACATTTTTCTTTAATTCACATTGTCAGTGTTGATGGGAAGCTTACAAAAAGTGCTTGTGTGTCTACTCCATCCTCCTGTTTCCTTTGTAATTGCAGTATGGGTAAAGACTATTTTATCCCAGATTTTAGATGCATTTGGGAGCCAGGCACACTGTATTGAAATTTTGATTTAACAGGCTGTTCAAGTGAGGGTGCCTGTTAAATACAAATGCCCTTCTTTTTCTCTTTCCCTTTTCACAGGTTGAATACAGGCACATGTGAAGATAACCTTCTTAGATCATGGAACCTCTTAGTTAAAAAAAAAAAATCCTTGGAATTCTTGATCAAGAGGCAAAGCACCAGTGATAGAAAACTGGCTGTATTTGAGTGGACATTTTTTGCCCTTACTTACTTACTTACTTAACTTACCCCATCAAGTTCTTGTGGAAGTTTAGGATTTACTTTTAGCGATCTCAGCCTTAGGGACTATTGAAGGCACCAATTGCTTTGTTACTAAAGAAGTGTTGATTGGGGCACGAGCAGGAAAAATTGCTACCGCTGCTACTGCTGCAGCGTCTAACCACTGGCCTGCCTTGTTGATCTTCCTAGCATCTTCTGCCCTTCCCTCTTTTGGGAAGACCATCACTTGCCCACCGAATCTTTCCAGTCCCCTTTTCTCAATTCAATCATTGCCTAAATGTGCTGCCCAATCTTCCCGATGCATTGGCTCCCTCCCTCTTCCACAAATTCACAACCAAAGCTTGTGCAAATGCCACCAAGTCATCTTAGCACCTTTCTGCTCTCAGCTGGAACTCAAAACATGAAGCATGCACAGAAGCATGTCCAAATCTTAGCAAAAATTGTACACACTGCCTAGACTGCTTCCCCAAATAACAGAGAAGTCCACTATTGTAACCATTATATTCAAAGTCAGTGAAACTGAGGTCCATTTAACAGAGGATTTACTGTAATTAACATTGGGGTTTGTTTCCTGTGCTGGATGAGGAAACTTCTGAAGTGCAGGTATTCTTTTAAAGCTGGATCTAAACCGTCTTCTCTGTGCTTTTTTCCCCTTCAAGGAACTGGCTATGAGGAAGGGTTGGAGATTACCTGAATATTCACTGGCCCAGGAGACTGGGCCACCTCATAAGAGAGAGTTTGCAATGATTTGCAGAATTGAAACATTTGTAGAAACAGGTACGTAATTCTTTTCCAAAATGACTTGAATTTAGCACAGGATTAAAAATGATGAAGAATTGGTTGTTTCTATTGTTTCATACTTTTGCATGTTTATATAATTTTGCTTGATAAATGGCCTTGTCAGATATTTCACTCAGAAGCCTGGTTATAAATACTTTGAATTAAAATTACTTCTGGACACATGGCTGCACATACAATAAGGCAGGGAGAAATAGTGATATTTTTTTTTGAGACCTACCAGGAAGTTTTTATACATAACAATGCCTGTACACTGGAAAGACTAATGTCCCTTATCTATATTCTTGTGGAATATCCTAATTCATGATTTTTTTTTAAGCAAAGGTAGATAATTTTTTTAAAAAAAACAGTATACCCCTGATCTATTGAATTACTACTACTGTGTTTTTGCCTCTGATCAATTACGTGTTTTGGAGTTGGAAGAAGGAGGGAGGGAGGGAAAGATTGCAGGCATATATTTCCTATCATTTGAAATGCCACTGAGTCGAGAAACTAGAGGTAAGTTTCCTTAATCTCCTCTTGCTTAGAGGAAATTTAATTGGTCTAATAAATAAAATCAGGGCAATTGTTTTGAGTTACATTGGCCACATTTCAATACAATAGAACATCAAAACACTGATCTGTTACCCTCTGAGCATTGTAAACTGAATGCTTTTTTTCCTTTCTCTCTTTGGTATTTCAAAAGGTTGTTTGCCAGAAATATCTGGCCAGTGAAATCTAACAGTACAGTGGCTGCTTGATAAAAGTAATGTAAAATTATATGCATGTTGATGGAGGGAAGATTTCATAACATTCCTAGAGAGCTTTTATTTATCTTCTGTTATGACTGTTAAGTCAGCAATGTGTGTCTTTTTCCTGTCCCCTCTCCTGTACTTAGTGCACAAAGCTTCTGTCTTCCTGCAAGGACTAATCAGATAGTCAAAGTACCTATCTCTTATTTCTATATATATATCCCACCAGAAATTATCAGGAATATAGCAAAGTTTTGCTCTCAGCAAATATTGGAACTTATGGCCATTTTGGTGAGAGGCTATTTTACCCAGCATTCTGTCATTAATTTGCCTTGCTATTTGTTTTATATCATGCAGCATATTACTGATCTGTTTTTCAATTGGTCTCTGTCTCTAAGTTCATAAAACAAAGTAGAAATTAGGATTCGGCATGATTTATCTATGTATTGGTGCAATTCATCTGTGCAGAGGCCTTTATCCCTGTAACTTTTTTATATGGTTGAATGGACGCCGTCAACTAAGTCTATATTTTATCCGTTGCATTTGCTGCTCCTTTTATTCCTTTTCCCATAGAGACTTTACCTTCAGATTGCATCCAAGTGGTCAGCCTGCTGTGGTAAGGCAGGGTCAAATGAAGCCTCAGCCAAGTTAGCAAAGCCAGCAGCATCTCTCTTCGTTATATTCTTCCACACTATTCTGCATTCTCATCCATATAATGATTTGATGAATCAATACTGACAGTAGCTAGAAGGGATCTGAGAGGACCAGAGTTAGCCATTGATGCCTATTGCTAAAGTTAATAAGAAGTGCAGAACAAAATAGGTACAAAGAGAATTTCAAATTTGTGGCTACAGAAAGGCATGTACATACCCCAAATGTAATCCTATCTGACTCTAGAATGTAATTGTCTAATGTAATCCAAAATAGTTCTTTTATCTACTTCAATAATTTTACCTTTTCTTTATTATCTAGGTATGGGAACATCTAAAAAATTAGCAAAGCGAAATGCTGCTGAGAAATTACTTGAAAAATTCCACAGTTTTTGTCAGGATAATATCACAGTTTCTTTAGTAAGTAATTTATTAAATTTAATAGAAAGTACCTGCTTTAACCACTGAACTTTATTAATGTCTTCTTCATTCCTAATAATCATCTTGTCTCCATTTCTCATCTTTTTCTAATACGTAAAGGATGACATTTTTATACAAAACAGTTTGGGAATAACTTCCACTGAGCATAATTTATTTCTGAGCAAGCAAGCATTGAATTGAACCCTGCAGTTCCCTCCAAAAGCTAAGATTATTTGTAAATCAGGAGGTACAATCCTCCTGGCCCTTGATTGGCAGGCCGTGGTAGACAATGTTAGCACACACTGGGCAGAAGAGGTATGAGCAGAAAAATACATCTGATTAAAATTAATCAAACACAAGTAATATAGCAGTTTCCCCATGCATTTCATAATTTCCTTATGTTTGCTACAGTGACAATTTGGTGGCAATGTTTGGAGAGGATTGGAGGGATACAATCAAGTCTTCTGAGTTGTTGAGTTATAGTCATTGGAACCCCATTATAAACACTTGTGGCTCCTACTTTTTCCATTCTCTGACAGCCCCTTTCTTTGCTTGGCTTCACTACCCAAGAACTGTTTTATATGGGTGAATAGATGCAGTCAACCAAGTCTTTATATCCCTCCATTAATTACATAGG
The DNA here is from genome assembly GCA_023970755.1 of Azemiops feae. Classification (NCBI taxonomy): domain Eukaryota; kingdom Metazoa; phylum Chordata; class Lepidosauria; order Squamata; family Viperidae; genus Azemiops; species Azemiops feae. Next base: position 1,819,132 of record JALGBA010000838.1, read on the forward strand.
CAACCAAATAACTACTCTGTATTAGCATCAAAGACTCCCTGCTAATATAACGTCACCATACACTAAATAAATACATACTAATTACACTCACAGCTCCTTTTCATCCTCTCAACAGAGATGATGTTTTTTATATATATTCTAATAAACCCCATTTATCCATTTGGTATTCATGATGAACTGCATTACTGTTTGGTATAAATTACAGTACATATTATTTTGACAGCAACATAAGGCTTGATAAATTACAGTTCTTCTGCACATGATTAAAGGTTCAAGAATGCTATCCTTTCCTTTATTTGGCTACCTTCTTGAAGCACTGGAGAAAGCAATGTTTTCTCTTCAGGTGCTGGGAAAAAATGGCTGTTATCTTTACAATAGGTTTTCTCCACTACTACTTAGGCTGGTGGCAATGCTAATTAAAACACAACTTGGTTTTTGCTTTGTTCTATTCATTCTTTATTGCTTTTCTGAAAATGTAAGATGTTTTACTTTCAACATTTTAAGCTTTTTAAGTAATAGAATGTAATCATTTTTCTAAATATTAGTGCATTGACATTTGATTTTAAATAACATAGTCCACCATGATTTACAATATTACAATAAAAGAAAAAGAAATGGGAAAAATTTCAGCCAAAAAAACAAAACAAAACAAAAAACCCAATAACCATCCTTGGTGAGAATGGAAAAAAACCTAGTTTTGGTGTCCAAAGTAATATTTTAGAAATACTATAAACCACTGCTTTTTTTGTTTTAAAAGAAAGAACATTCTGCCATGTCATAAATTGCTATGAGAACTCTTATTCGCTTCAAAAATCGTAGTGTATTGGACAACTGTTTGAGAAATGTTAAAATCAAAATTCTGGATTTCTTTATCTCTCATTACACCAAGAGAGGCAGAGTGAAAAACAAGTTTAAAACAAGGGTGGAACTGCACATTAAAGCGAAAATAGCTTTAAAAAGACGTAGGCATTTTTCTTAAGAGTTAGACTATGTTTTTTATTAGATTTATATCCTTTTTTCACTTTAGCTGTATCTCAGGATCAGAACTGCTAAACAGCAGAATGTTTGCCCATTAGTAAAACTGTCTCATTCAGGAAACGGACCATGAAAAAAAGTCTGTTAACTTGTCTTAATGGGGATAAGCATGATTACATTTTAATGTGGATCCAGTGTGAACTGACTCATTTACAAGGAACTTTTAACCTATCATTTCTATGGAATCCATGTGCAATCTTTCCGAGGCTTAACATCTTTTAAGTGGCCTGCCAGGTCTGTATTACTGAAAGATAAGAGTCTGCAGCCAGGATAAAAGCTCAGTTGGATATTATTTACATATATAGCCCAATTGCTCTCTGTTCATAAATTACCCCCTTTTAAATGGGTAACAGTATTTGGGAGTTTCTGAAGGTTGCAAGGTGTGCATCTCCGATTTGCGGCCTCAACCTAGGCACAAAGGGTTGGAACATGAATGAAAATTATAATTATTATATTCAATAATAGCTTGGCCTAAATTCTGTTCTCTAAATAAAGTAGCCTTGATATTTGGTTTAACTTTATTTAAAGGTAAACTCCTAAAACATAACCCTTGAAATATCTGCAGTTTTTAGGAAAATCCGCCAAAGCTATCAGAGCTTTCAGTTTATCACCAAACTGACCAGGTGATTCCTCTAATGTTGCTACTGCAGCTAACTTTCTTTGCCCTGAAACAGCCTTTCTCTTTCCTATTTCCCTCCATCTGCCATCAGCTGGAATTGATTAACTCATAGTATCATGAGAAAACTATAAGAACTGTTTGGATTGGTATCTTCTTAGAATTGTGCAGTGTTTTGAATTCAGTTCAGAAGAGGCACTACCAGGAGTATGAATACAGCACCTTCTACCACTCATTAAAGCCATCATCGGTCTCTAGGATCACAGGGCTGCAGTGAAAACTTTCCCTTACTAGCCTTATGATCCTAGAACATAATTTGGCTGCTTTAAAGAGTCACGGACAGGTGCTGCCTTCGCACTTCCATGTTTTCTAATTAAAACGTAAAGCATTGCATCATCTCAGCTCAATAACAGGATTTTAAAAATATTGATTACATGACTAAATTCTAACTAATATAATGTGTAGCAAAATCTAAACCTTCTTCATTTGTTTCAGGGAAAAGAACAAATGCATAATTTGGGATGCACATGGGATATCTTAAGGAACTCTTCTGGTGAAAAAATTACTATGTTGAAGATAAGCTCCCTCAGTATTCCCAATACAGACTATATTCAGCTCCTTGGAGAAATTGCAGAGGAGCAAGGTTTCAATATAAAATATTTGAACATAGGTAAGGCCTGGTAAATTATACAGCATGCATTCCTTCCCTTCATCTTTTCTCTCTCAACACTGCTAGAGCAGATGCTATGTATTCAGAAATTATTTTACAGCATTTAGTCTGAGTACTTGTTCAAGTATACCACAAGCAGAGAATCAGTTTCTATATTTTGGCTGTGTTTTTTAAGGCTCAGATACTGTTCTGTAGCTAGTTTGAATAACATTACATTAAGTTATTGTTAGCGTTCAAGATCGTAGGAGGCGCTCACCATGGTTAGCATTAGAGTTCAAGAGGGTAAGAAGGTCAGCATGAGAAAAATGATAATGGAGTCTGTCATTGCTAGCACAGGATAAAAAGAATGTTTCGGAAACCTCCACCCTCGTAAAAAGAATAGTTTCTACCTCAATCTTCAGAATAAGACAACATCTCTGATGACTTGGTGATCTGGTCAGAAGATTTGGGAAAGAGAATTTACCCATGTTTTGTTTGATCAAAGATAGTGATTTTCTACTTATCACCGTTTGTGTCTATAATTTCAGAGGAGTTGAGTGTGAATGGACAATTCCAGAGCCTCGTAGAACTTTCAACCAACCCAATCATAGTTTGCCACGGGACAGGAATCTCCTGGAGCAACGCCCACAATGATTCAGCCCACAATGCGCTACAGTATTTAAAAATCATAGCTGGGAGGAAATAACAAAGAATGAACGTGGGTACATTTGTATACATCTGCCTGTCTTAAAATTGAACAATTTCCAAATTATGGAGGCTTTTTAAAGTCACATCACAACCTTTGCATTCATAATTTGTATTATAAAGAAAATGTAACTTAAACCTATTAAGATGTTTTTATTTATTTATTTTGGAAAGCTAGAATCAGGAAAATCGAAAGCTGCGAGCAGGGAAGGAGACACACAGCCTACAACTCTTATCGTGTTTGATGAATCAGTATCCTCAGTACCAAAGTAATCATTAGTGTGTGAGCAGCTGTTTCCCAAAAGCAGCCTTGAATCCAATGCCTTCTTTCTTAATACTATTTTGTACAGGGATGGGGAAGTCTGGCTTGAGGCAAGCCTGCTGAAGAGTGCAGTGTGTATTGAGCTGGAGGAAAGGAGTTTGTTCCTTCAGAATGCCGTGCATTGGGAGCAGAAAGTCTTCTCCCTTATTTATTTCTTACATTGTTAATATGTTGCCTTGTCAAAATAACTAGATATTTCACAGAGAAACCACAAAGCAAAACATAAACCGTAACTTCATTGTTTCAGAACATCTTATTAAAAGTAGATTAAAATTGAAAATCCAACTCCGAATAAATTAACTAGTTTCTTAAAAATCAAATTGACATCCATAAAACAAACCAGCATGCAAAGAATTCAATCCCTCCCGGCCCAGTGAAACAAAACATCTTCAGGGTTCTCCTGAAGAATAATGTTGCAGTGATCCTCCAGACTCCATTAGAGGAAGACAAGTCACCAGCAAGGCCTACCTCTTCATCCATTATCATCCCCCAGAGCTCCATAGCAGGCAGGTAGAGACACTATCTGGCCCAAGGTCACTTCAGTTAGCTCACCTTTCTATTATGCCAAACCCATTGCCTTCTACTGTAAACCAGCCAAACTCAAAACATTCAGCATTTTCACTCCAGAAGATACACTCCCATACAATCGGAGGGGGAAATGTTCCCTGTCCCTTGGCTTGTATATGATGAACTCACTGAAGCACCAAGTAGTCACAGGCAAGCCTTGGAATGCCATTATGACAGTCTATAGTCAGCAACAGACTTCAGAATAGCACAGATAATCTTGGGGGGGGGGGAATAAAAGTGCAACAAAGAGACTGAAGACTGACACGTCTTTGGTACAAGGGAGGGGAAGGGAAACGCTGTCAGGCTTCCAAGCTTTTGTTATCCCAAATCTATAGCAGTAGAGTTTTAGTATTTCTTGTGGCTTTCCTGACCTGGCCTGCCTTGAAGGGCAGACAGAAAGAGTTACAGCTTTTCTCTTCTCAGGCAGCAGTTTCTACAAGCAGCTGATGCCTTCACCTTTCACTGGAGCTATGACAGTAGTGCCAAACAAGCCCCTTACTGAACTTGCTAGGTCTCCCACTGTAGTCCTCTCTGCTTCCATATGCTATTCTGTGTCTGCATGGCAGCAGATAAGTTGTAATGTGTTATAGCGACAAAGGAGGTAATAATAGTAGTAATAGTGTGCATCAACTGGAATTGAGACACCACACGTTTGTCACATTGATAGCGTCTTGCCATTTCCAGCATTTGCTCTTTCTCTTCCTCTCAGCCCTTCCACTTTCTACACTTCGCTTCTTTTTTGTATCTGTCCCTTGGTGTTCCACACAATTGAGTTTTTCCAGCCTTCCCAATTCTCTGCTCTTCCATGCTGTTTGATACACAAATACCTGTGCTTACAATCACATCTCATTTCTCAACTCCTCAGGAACTGCCAGGATGAAAAACACCCATACCAAAAAGCCTCAAGATCCCTCCACCAAAATGCCAAATGTAAAGCACTAGCTTGCAAAAATTGCCTGGCAGAATGGTAATATTTACCAATCATGTTGACCATCATTCATCTATTCACTCATACAATTCATATATACCCCCGTTTTGTCTTAAAGCAAATACATGGGATAATGTACAGTAGCTCAAAAACCACACAATGAATTTCAATGACTAAGGGTGGATCTGAATCCAAGTCTCCTAAGTCTAGGTTTAAAACCTAACCACTCTATTATTGTCTTGTATGTCAATTTAGCTTTAATGTATCCTTCACTGAAATAATAAAAAGTGATTTTAAAGGTTTACAGTGACGGAGAATATCTTGTTTATTCATCCTTTGTGATAAGGCTTACAGACCAGATGAGGAACCATCATCAGCTGTATTTGGTGGTTGGGCTGGAGGTTGGACATGCCTCCTCTTATACAGTTAGAGCAGTACACTAGATTACAATCACATTATACTGAGAAAGGAGCAATTATGAATCATGACTTAAAGATATGTTCTACTGGATGTTATGAAAAAGTTACCAACTTTTTTTAATGATTGCATATTTCAGTAGCCAGGAGCATGGCTTCTGATCTCTGCAGACTTAACTTCCTTGAAGTTAGTTATGTAGGCTGGCATTTCTTTTAAGATTTCATAACTCATGAACTACAAAACTGCTTGAACTTATGCAGCAGAAGGCTGAATTTTAGTGTCTTCATGAAAATGCTTACAGCTTGGACCTCAAAACTTGTATTTCTAGTATCTGAAGCTTCAAAGAAATGATATAATTGTACATAATAGCCATTATATATTCACTTTTTTGTGTTTAAATTTCTTCTCAATTGTGGCCTTTTAAAACATAGTTTGAAGATTAATTCACAGAAATGATAAAATTTGTTATCATTGTTCTTTTTTCATTAGATGTGTCATTCTTTAATAAATTGTTTTAAACAATACAAGTTGTATGTTTTTGTTTGGGAAAAAAAACCTCCATTGCTTATTTCTTAAATATGTCCAATTAATAATGCAAGTAGAGCCATAGTTTACATTAAATGTGCCTTATTCAATACTAGATATGAATGCAGCCTGTAAGCAACTGTAATTTTTTATTTGTTGGGATTTTCAAAGTATTAATTGGTAAAATTCAATACAATCAATGGCAAGCATAATACAGTAAAATGTCTCATTGAGTTTGTAAGTCACAATATGCGCCATATCAATCATATTGAACGTAAATGAATATTTTCTAATGTGAAAGAAATAGGTGCACATAAGATCAAAATGACATCAGTTTGCTCGTACAATAATGCTCACACAATAAGCGTGGGCAATTCAGTTCATTTTAAGGAAATGAGGATGATTTTTAAGTATCGTTCTTAAATTTCTTACAATTGTAGGAAATGCAACATTTTACCCATCAAATACAAACAATGAAAATGTACCATTGCTGCCAGTGATAAGAGAAAGGTTGTGTTCCACTTAGAACTATTTACATAAGCCAATAAATGTTATTTTAATTGCAGCAGCACAGAAATACTGTATGTTTTAAAATGTGAATATCTATAATCCTCTGCTTGTGACATATACAATGTGATCTGAGCTTCATCTAAGTCCTAAGAATGGATAAAAATGGTTCTGGCTAAACTACTCCCAAAACTGTGTGTCATGTTTTTTAGGATGTTTGTTTAACCAGAACTGATTTAAGACGACTTGTTCCAATCACACTGTAAGACACAGTGCTGCAAGATTATAGATGGTTATGAAGTATTCACAAATGTATTTGCTGTTTAAGATGTCTGAAGCAATCTGAACAGGCAACAATATTTAATTCCCAATCATTGAATACTATGATGTACTGTTCCACAATGAAATGGGAGAGGCTTCAGAAAAAGTACAACTGGTCACGCAGCTTTTTAATATCAACTGTTCCTTCTAAAAACCGGCTTACATAACTATTTCATCTTTGAAAATTAGCCATATTTTTAATCACCTGATTGAATTTTTTACAGCAGCGGCTCCCAAACTTTTGAGCATCAGGGACCGGTTCCGTGGAGAGGTTTTTCCACAGACCGGAGGAAGCGTAGCTTCGCATGCTGCCTCATCCCATGGATGGGGCTTTGCGTGGCCCGGTTTCTGGCATGCCATGGACCGGTGCCAGTCCACGGACCAGCATCCAGCATCCCAATAAGTTAAATAAACATAGGCTCTAAAATCCCAATCATGTTATTTCCTTTGAAGCGAGCCAAGAAGCTTAATTTGCCTTGTGTGAAAATTCTCTAAATCACTGGTTATCGCATGCTAGAGCATACATTTATATATTAAAAAAAATTATCCCCAGCTTCTAAGGAACTGGATACTGTGTTCCCAAACACAATTAATACAGATTTTTCAATTGCAGAAAGAAACATGATTTTTTTATGCTAAAGTAATATATATTCTGTCTTTTGTGCAGTTAGTAACAAATTAGCTAATTGTAATGGTATCCCTAATTTTTTAAATCTACAATGCTGTAAGAATGTAAAAAATAGTGTTCTCTTGGCTTCCATTCTTACATTAGCTTATTTGGCTCCAAGGAGGTACAACTTTTGTCTGGAAGACATCTAGAATCTAACATATTCAGCAATATCTAAGTATTCTGAGGGATTAACAAGCAGATTGACACTTAATAGGCTAGTCTATTAAAAACAATGGTCTTTTTATTCAATGGCATTTTTATAAAGGTATACATGAGTTTTCATATTCAAGGCTGAGGATAAAGACCACAAGAGTTTTGCAAAATGATCCTGTGCAAGTATCACAATATTCAATCTTCGTATTTAGCTTCAACGTGGGAAGTGGGATAAAGGCAATATTGAGTTGGGATTGCTGAAAGTTAAGATTCAAATCTCTTCAGTCATAGGGTTCACTGCAGAAGTTTGGAATCACTGCAATCTTTACAATATTAGATTGCAGTCAAATTGCAACACTAAAAACTTTCTGAAACATCAAAGTGATTTAAAAGTGCTGTGTGTATGGAAGTCAGTTTTCTCACAAATGGTACATTCCTCTGCATGACATTTATCAGAAGAGGCACACTTCTGAATAGTTGATAGTATAATATCATGGTGAGTCAAAAAAGGAAGTGTTACTGTATTTTGTCTTTGGAGATACTTTTGAAAGTGACTTGTGGCTTGTTGATACTTCAGGACCCTAAGCATTTTTCCTAATTCCAATTACTTCTTTGAATTAAGCTACAGAAGGAAACAGAAAAGCCATGATTTTATGGCACTAGGGTGGTGTAATTAAGATCTAATTCCATTGCTTTCTACATTTGCCAATTTTCTAATTGACATTTACTGCTGCTGATTCCAACTTGGTTCGGTCTAGATATGCCAGACCACAATATCCTTCTTTTGCACCAAGCTTTATGCAGCCTGGATGGCTCTAGCTAGAGACAATTTGAGGGAGACTAATAATCTACTGGGTTAGGCTTTTTATCTTTAAAAAAAAAAGCAATTGATAAATGGTAGCATACTGTTTTGTAATACTGTTTCTTATTTGAATACATATAATGTCAAAAATATGGAGCTCAATATTGTCTTAAAAATCCTGATAAATAAGGTAAGTCACAAAAAGAACTTTACAATATATATTATTTTATAGGGGAGCAATTCTTTTGTTGATTTGGATGAAAACTGGACAATCCTGGGCATGGACACAAGTCACGTTCTGTTGAAATAAATAGGAAAACACTTATTCATAATACATTGCTTTCGTTAAAATTATTACATATTACAGACTTAAGTACCCAGTTACAAAATTGGCACCATTCCATTCTCAGAAACACAGAGATGGCTGAGAGAAAATTTACCGAAATCTAATAGGGTTGACTTGGTAGACAGAATGTGGTTATTGTTCACTCTCTAACTATATGTATCAGCCCAGAACGTAAGTTCCTTTGGGCAACCACAATCATTTATGAACGGTGAAATTAACTTGGGAAGCCTGCAAAACATCACTCGATTCGATCAAGGACTTCACCTAAGTGTCCCTCCAAATCCTGACTTTATTTTTTTTTCTACTGAACTCCCATTTTGGAACTGTTATTTCTAAAGAGAGAAAAGCAGAGAAGTAACAATAGTTAATAATGATAGTTCTGTGATAATTATTCAAGTATGTTTTGAGTCTATGTGCCCAAGTCTACATTCAATTAATGCTGAGACTGCATGCTAAGAATCAGCAATGCAGAGCAGAGACAGTGATGGGACAGATTCCTGTTACACAACTGGGCATCTCGGTCTGCTTTTAGACTCTAAAAAGCCTCATTCTTATCTGACCCAATCTACAGAAGATTTCCCCAAATTTGCCATTATAATATGGATACTTTCAGAGGAATTACTGATTGGGATGGCCGGGAGGATAGATTGAGGGGAGAGAAGGCCTACAAAAAGCAAAGCATAAAAGGTAAGTCAGAATGGGCACATAAATTTATGGTAGGACTATACTGTCAATTATGACTAAATATGATATACTTGCTTCAGATTTAATTTAGAACCTTACAAAAGCAGATTTTAAAATACTGTGTTTCCCCCAAAATAAGACCCAGTCATATATATGTGTGTGTGTGTGTGTGTGTATGTGTGTGTGTGTGTGTGTACACACACACACACACACATACGTCTTATTTTCAGGAGGGGGGTGTCTTTTCCATACATCGACAGCCCTGCCCAGCCGGCCCACTTCTTCTGTGGCCGAAGGAGCAGCTTCATTCTGCAGCTGAGAATGGAGCTCTGGCCTGCATTTCGCAGTTAGAGGCCTTTCTGGAAGGCCACTGCAGCCGAGAACCGAGCTATGGATTCAATCCAACCAAGATATGGATTTAATCCATAGCTCGGTTCTTGGCTATAGAGGCCTTGCAGAACCAAGCTATGGATTGAATCCATAGCTCAGTTCTCGGCTGCAGTGGCCTCGCAGAACCGAGCTATGGATTGAATCCATAGATCAGTTCTTGGCTACAGTGGCCTTCTGGAAAGGCCTCTGACTGCAAAATGCAGGCCCTGGGGATGCTGCAGAAGAAGTGGACCAGCAAGGAGAGGTCTGGCTGCAAGGTAAGTGGGTGCACGGCACATGGGTCAGCTCCACACCTCCACCCCCGCCCTAGCTTGATTTTTAGATATGTGCCTCGCCCCAACACTAGGGCTTATTTTGGGGGTAGGGCTTATATTAGGCCCACCCCAAAAAAATCAAGCTAGGGCTTATTTTCGGGATAGGAAACACTAAGTGCTACAGTGAAATGATTTCAAGAGTATCCAGATTTTTAAGAAACTAGTTCAGCCAAACTAGAGATCTGGATGGATTTCTTTTCCCCTAAAGTAGTTTAGATTCTTATATTTCACAGTGTCCTGCTTTGAAAACTAAGAGAACCACTAAAGCAATCTTGAGAGTATTTCAGTCACTACATATACTTTCTAGATGGTGGCATGCAGGCAACAGTTTGCAAGATTTGCAAGGCAGTGTCTGGATTAGAGTTCTGTCTTGCGTAGAATAATATGAATATGCTTGGAGTAAACCTGGATTTTGTTGCATTTGTGATACCTTTGGGTCAAAATGGGTCCAAACTGCCTAGTTTTCCCCCATCATTAGCAGGGAATGTTTCACAACTAAACTAAACTGGTAACCAAATTTACATTTTAACTATCTGACTAAAATGTGTGGTGTGAAAGCTTTGCTTGACCAAAGCCATCATGGGCAGTAGAGATCAGTATCTATGGACCCAACTGGTGTTCATTATGGCATATGAAAGTTTGTATTTTGAAATGTAAGAGGAGAGAGCAAATGGTAAAGACCATTAATTAACAAATGAAATTAAAAAAAGAAGTTTTATGTCTCTGAAAGGTGAAGGATAAGGTAGTTGATCCTACAGAGTGGAATTGATGAAAACATATATGGAAGTGAAAGTGAGGTTTAACTATGAAGAAAAGAGCTATAATATTAATTAGAAATCAATGTTATCTAGATTGTTAAAGATGCATATGAATATAGGAATTCATAAGCTGTTGAGAATTGCATCAGGGATGAGTTTTGAGAAAAAAGGTGCAATATTCTGAAAAGTTCAATCTGGGAGAGGGAGAATACTGTTAAATGATATTAGTGAACAGAAAGAAGACAAGAGAGTACAGAAAAAAATGCATTGGCCACATGGAAAATGAATGAAAAGCATAACTGGTAAGCAGTAAGTAGTGTATAAGTCTACTATTTTTCACACGTTAAAATATTGTTCCCTTGATTATTTTAAAATGAAAAACTGACAATTATTGAAGGTACAAGAATGATGAAAAGTTCAGAAGTTAGATGTCAAATCACTACAGGTAGTCTGAAAAATGGATCTTAAGAAAAAAATTGACATGGAAGAAAAAGAAATGAAAAAAGTAGAATAACTACAGGTAGACGAAATATGCCCTGTATGGATAAAATTGAAAACAAATCTCCCAATAATCTAAAAAGAGAGTAGACTTGATGAAAGAGAATATGTAAGCTAACTTAAAACAGTGGGGAAAATTATTTTACAGAACGTCACAGAGGTTTGTGGACATATACTAAAGGAAAGTACTAAAATGAATGTTGAAATCAAAAGTCTGTGAATGAGCAATACTCAGGCAAGGGAAAAGGGATGAGGAAAATATTTAACGTACATATAGAGAAAAAGTTGCAAAGAATGCAGTCACAGAACAACAGGGAGCTACTTAAATAAATGCAGGAAAGAAAATGCAGAGCAATTTGGATGGAAACAAATAATTGTTAAATAAAAAGAAATAAATATTATAAACTAACCAAATGACCTGCCTTCAAATAACATGCTAGTCAAGCTTAAAACTAATCAACTTTAGCATGTTATTTGGGAGGAGCATGTCATGTGAAAATTAGCTTGATTTATAATTGACTTTGTAAAGCATCTGGTCTTGACATTTTACTAAATATTTGTTAATATTTATAACTTTTTAATTAATAATTCTGGCTTTAAAGGGACAGTTAACAAAATGCTGCGAGGTTACTGAAGACTGAATGTAAAAAACGGAATGGTAAGGCATTCTTTCTTCCTAATTTTACCAAGATTGACTAAACTATAACTGGTAAGGATTACTACATTAAAAAAATCCCCAATGTGATAGTGGCATGCTGACATCTCCTGTTGTATAAAGATCATGTAAGAGTCCATGCATATTTTATCCTGTGCATTCTAATTCTTTTTCCATTTAAATGACATGTGCATATCAGGAAACAAAACATTCTCCTTCTGTACTTCAGACACTTGTACTAGAATATCGTGCATATTTTAAGCCTTGGTCAAACACAAGAGATCCCAAGTTACAACTGAAATTCAAAGCGAAATCGCAGCCAGATAATAAATGTCCAGATAATATGGTGCATCCCAGCTGGAAGTAACTTCAGGAAGTTAAGGCCCTATTTTTAAACAGGCTGTCCCTTAGACAGGTGTGCTTGTTGATCAGAAATGGACATGGGGAGAAATAGGATGAGTAATACATAGAATACATAATCAAATACAGTTAGTTTGCTTTTGGGGAATCATAGCCACCTCTGTGCCTTTACAGAAAAGCAATAAAATGCAATCAGTAAAATACAGTTATGTGCCATGAATATACAGAAATGTTATTTTTGAAATATATACAAGAACATCTTTTCTATTGCCAGTGTCCAAGGTATTAATAAATTAAATCACTGGACATAAATGAAAGACAAGTTTCTATTAAAAAGCATTAAGATTTATATATTGATTTTAGCAAAGCATGGTAACCAACTAGACTTAATTTTGAGGGAGTCATCATCCAGACTCTTTCCACATATACATCAAAATGTGCTACATAATAGCCATTTAGATCATTTCTTCATCCAAAAATATAATTGCTTTATGAAAAAGCAATAAAATATAATTTTGCATAAAAATGATATTAGCAAGATTCAACTGAGAAAGTAGTGCTTGTATCACATTACTTCTCCCAACAATTCCCCAAAAGGTGAGAACAAAAATATATAATGTACATAAGAAAGCATGAATATATAGATTATCAGGATGATCATACCCCTGCAGGATGCTTTTCTAATTTAAAAGATGTGCTTAGCATTCATGCACAGTTTTAGAGAATTTTAATTCTATAAAGGGTTATGAAAATGAGACAGAATGAAGTATGAGAAGTCATGAAAAGAGATGGTATATTTATCACAGCATTAGACATTGAGAATATGAACTTAGATTAACTTCCCAAGGTCATTACAAAATTAGCCAATTTCCTTTCAACCTGTCTATATAGAAACACAACCTGCAAAGATAAAACATTTCCAGATCATCCTTTTGCTTTACAATTACAGTTCATTTTCCATCAATAATACACTTTATCCATTATTTAAAATATGAACAAAAATCCTGTTTTAAAAATCTGCCCTTGAGAAATGACAAATAATACATATTTTAAAATAACAACGTACAACTTGACATTGTTTTTAAGGCATGAAAAATGGCATATGAATGGGAAGAGTATCTAGAAAAGCACTATGTTGTTTTTGATATAGCCAGTCCAAGCACAACACATCAAAAAATCAACCCCACTCTAGAAATGAACAAGTGTTCTAATGTGAATCAAGATTCAATAACTACATGTGTAGACATTCTAGAACTTAGTTATAACAAGATTTGTTTTATTGTTGAACTCTTCATGTCTATTTAAAGCACCAGATACTCTACAAAGCATCTTTGGCCAAATCATGCTTCTTTTATGCTGCATTTCCAGTATCTCAATAGATAAAAGGTGTGGGCATTTTCCTCCCCTCTTTTCAATTTAATGATCACAGAAAAGTTCAGAGTCTGGGCTAATGCACTTTTGGAAGTCTATTATAAATTGAATGTAAAAGCAAAGGAAGGTTTCCTGCAGACCCACAAATCACCATCAGCCATAAGAAACATGTTGTGCATAGTGGTTTGTTTCTTTTTTTTCTTTTTTAAAAGACTTATGTTGCTATATCTACATTCTCAATTTACCAGAGTTTGAGTGTTTCTACTTTACTAAAGCCAGGATCCTTTCGGAGTTCCCAATAGGTGTCATTAGAAACCCATGCTTCTCTCTGATTGGCTTCCATAACTTTTCTGCAAAATTAAAGAAATTATTGGTTAAAATAAATTCAGAAATATTCTTTAAGAGAATAAAAACATACTTCAATCTAATTTACTTGTTGAGGAAACCTTCTGAAAAATGAAATTGCAATAAAATAATCCATTTTATTTAAACATAAATCAACAATCAACAAATAAAAGAAGAAAAACACAATTAGGATAAAAAAAGAAAAAAATAATTGTTCTAAAATATCTAAGAAGGATTAGAAGAGATATTACTGTACAAGCTGTAGAATGGTACTTAGCTATGGTCAAAGATGTCAAATCACATTGACCTAATAATAATAATAATAATATAAAACAAGTCAGAACGAATAGGATATTTAGTAAAGAATGGAAATAATAATTCTTGGTCAGTGTCTGGGTAGAAGGGACAATACAGAGTATCATGTTCCAGCACTTCAATTATTTCTCCACCATGTGGATACATCTCTGTTCAAAAGGGATCCTTCAGCATGTCCCTTCAGTAACCGCTGTTGTACGGGCGCTGAATCTAGCCCTAGGATAAATCCCTTCTAAATTTTGGAACTGTTATGCAACTAAGTTATTTGGATGACTGAAGAAGATATGTGGAGTGGCTCAAGAAGTTGTTTCTAGATAGAACTGATAAATCAACCTACAACTCTAAATCAATGGCCCATTGTTTTGAGTTCAGCTAATGCACAATCATTTTACGTAGGCCAGCTTTACTGTGAAACACACATTTGGCACACAGTGGGCTACTTAAAAAAGAATCAAAAACTTGGTTTGAACTCTTTCAAGACAAAGGAATGCCCTTTAAGGGCCCAACTAAACTCCAAAAAGTTGCTGGGCTTGGATCTTAGCTGAAGATATTTTAATCACTGCAGATATATACTGAGATCCTTTGAAGAAATTAAAAAAAGTATAAAGCCAAAGAGGATTTTTGTGCATTTAGGGTAACATAATCGATGTGAAATTTCTGGTTGCCTGTAGCATGGAAAATAATCCCCAGATATTTAAGACCTACTCTGTTAAATAATTTAGCTGCCAGACATGTGCCTTAGCAAAAACCATGACCTTGATTTTGGAGTACTTAATTTCTAGCTGTTCTTCTTGACAGTTGCCCACCAAGTTTATAAAGTGCCAGCTTCAGGCCAATCTGTGTCTGAGATCTTGTTTCCTTGCAGATGTTTCATTACCCAAACTAGGTAACATTATCAGTGGTCCTCAGACAATCTGTGTCTAAGGAAACAGTGCAGCAACATCTGCATATAAAAGAACAGAAATGTGTCTATTTCCCAATATTGGCAGATCAAGAGATGGGCTATTCAATGTGTCTATAAGAGAGTGTATGAGTGGCTTTCTCTGAAGCCTGTCTGCTCATCAGCCAAGATATTCTCAATTACAACCCAATCCAGGAGCTTGTTGTACAAGTGCTAGCATATAATTTACTAATAGGCTAATGGGCCAATAATCTCTACTTCTCTTTTTTGTAGAGCGAAGTCGCCAAAGGTAGGCCCCAATCATCAGAGACCTTACCACATTTATTAATATAGATGAATAGGAAAGCCAAAATGGGTACCCACCAATCTAAATTGTTTTGAATGTCCTCTGCTAAAACGATCTCATATTCTGGAGCTTTGTTCAATTTCAGCTGTTTAATCAGTTTTATAATCTCAGAGCTTATCACAGGGGAGGAGGGGAGGAAAGTCTTACACTTAACTAGTTCAGGTTCTTCAGCCAATTTCTCTACTCCTCCATCTGGTGTTAACAGGAAACAGGACTCTTCTAACCAACCCTGATTTGATAGCAACTGCCATGCAGCCAAGAAACAACTGATTTCCTGCTTTAAAGAACATAAAAATGATCCTCTTTCTTATTCAACCCAGGATGAGTTGCTGCTCTGCTTTGATGCTCTTCAAGAGGAAATATAAAGAGTTATTATAGGCAAAGAAGAAATAGGTTTTGAGAGTCTTGGAATCAACTAATTTCTGCTACTCATTATAAGACTTCGGCTCTATCTGGAAATACATAACTCTATAATCTGCGTCCTCTAATTTACAAATTTTATCTTTTATACCTGCTTCAGTCTGGGGACACCACTTCATATTGTTGTATACACAGAAGGAATTACTCCATCCGAAGAGGGATTAGACTATAAATAAAATAATTATTTGGCAGAGAAGGAGAAAAGAGATTGAATTTTACTCTTAGGTACTTGGCAGATTTTTGTTTTTCTAAGTTCACAACGTTACATAAAAGAGAGGAACTGCACATACACTTATTTGCTTGGACAATTCTCTTTATCTAGCTAGGGGAAAATTTATGAAAGATAGTGCATGCATAAAACACCAATGTGAGGATCAAACAATGTTAGATCTCTGAATTTCAAGAATAATACAATGACTACATATTACAAATAAAACTAATTTCTCACTATTTAAGTCAAGTTTCACAAAAATCATCATCTTTGATTCAAATTTATCTGAGGAACAAGACCCTAGGCTACAACCAATTTTCTCTCTATGTTTTGACACATTTTTGAAAATAATTCAGTTTACAATAAGAAACATGCAGAGTTTACATAATACAAGACAATTTCTAATGCCGAAAACATTAGTATTTTTATTAATATTTTTACACCATTATATATACCAACCCCATTCTGTTTGTACAAGAATCATAGAGAGAGAGATTACTTACTTAAAAAAATTTGGTACATGTTCCATATTGTTTTCCTCTAAATAACGTCTCCGGCATCTCTGGAGTTCTTCAATTCTTTGTTTTTCTGTTGCTGCTGCTTCTAAATTTCCATCTTCCAAGTATCTATAGTTAAGAATTAGATCTTTCAGTAGATATATACCAACCTTTAAAAAATGTAACAACAAAATCCAGAAATCCTAAACTTCAGGAAGCACCTAAATCACACGTTCTATACAATGCAGATTAGATAAAATTGATAGCACTGTCATTCAAGTAAATAAATTTTGATTGAATCATCATAAATATATATGATTAAACTCTTTGGTTTTGGAGAAACAGTCTCCCTCCCTTTTTTCTACAATATGCAGTTGCGTATTAGTGCAGATAGTATATTACAAAAAGTATTTATGAGGTGGGAAGGGGAACAAAATAGGAAGGGAAACCTCTTTTAAGGTGACCCCTGTCTGCTGCACTGTTTATAAGTTCACATATTAAAATATTTTAAACACTTCTCAAATTGTCTGGCGCAGGTTTTCCCTGAGCAGCAGTGATCCACATTTCAGATGAATTTTTTAACATTAATGTTCTTTATAATATTTAGTCAAAAGCAGCCATAGGCATTTTTAAAAAAAGAAAAAAAAGACGTGTGCTTCTTGCCTTTGATCTGGCCTGAATCGCGCATCTGTTTTTGGAAGAAAGTCTTTCAGTGCAGGATCTAACTCATTCAGCTCAATAGCAAACCTTGTGAAACCATAGTAATGTTCATAATTTGTTGGCATGGAACCTGTATTAAAAAATAAAATAAAGATAGTAACTAACCCCTGTGAATAAACACTAGGTCTACATGATGAAGAAAATACTTGTCCTTGCTCTTCATTAAACACCTTATATGCAGCACTGCCAACTCTCAAAACTCTCTAAACAATGGTTTTGTGTGAAGACATTATTCTACCTGCTATAGCGATGATATGGATGATGGTGCACTGCTCGTGTTTTTGTCAAAATATGCTCTGCTTGGCTAGGACCCCCATGTGCTTTCCCAAACCTTGTCCCATAAAATTCCTCTTACCCAGAAAGGCATGAAATGGTCTGACACAATCACTTCATGCTTCTTTGTGCAAGGAGAAAGAAATTACTTCAGGAAGAAAGATCATCCTGAAAGATTCCAGAGAAGATGGACACTTAGGCCTTCAATGGTCTTACAGACACTACTGAAAGTTGGCCTTCCACATCACTGAGGCACAGCATGGGCATTCATATTATGCTTTATGCACAAGAAGCAATGTATGGAAACACAAGAAGCAATGGATGGAAACTAATCAAGGAGAGAACCAACTTAGAACTAAGGAGGAATATCCTGACAGTGAGGACAATTAATCAGTGGAATGGTTTGACTCCAGATGTTGTGGGTGCTGCAACACTGTAAGGAGACTGAACAACCATTTTCTGAAATGGTATAGGGTCTCCTGCTTGGTTGGGGGTTGGATTGGAGGATCTCCAGGGTTCCTTCCAACTCTGTTATTCTGTTTTTTTATTTAACTTATATTTTTATATTGCTGAATCAGGCTGAATCATGGGTGTGTACAAGTAGATAAAACCAGAACGCAACATTATGAAGCAAGGGCAGTTTAAAGGCCTTATGAAAATCGTCAGTTCTGGCAGTTTTCTGAAAAGATCCCAACAATGCCATCTTGTGAAAAACACTGTTTTGAGTCCCCATTCTCTCACTTAATATATGAGTTTAGGGGAGATGACAGCGTATCAATTTAATAAATCAGTATGTGGGGAACCCTTAACATCCTGGCTTGGCATGAGCATACAGGATGATCTAATTTTACAGAAAGGAAGCAGTTCTGAATAAACCTTTTATGTGGTCTTCTGTTGCCTCCAACAACCTGGCAGCTACTGTCTGAAACTGACCAGACCTTAATCAATTTCACACTAAAGGTTTTTGTTGTCATAAATGTCCACATTGGTCATAAAATGATTTTTTTATTATCATTAATTATAGTAATATTTACAAATGGTTGCTATCTAAGGCAGTTGCTAAAAGAGGACTATCTGTATTGTGGTCCACCTTGAAACATTAAGATTTAAAAGGATAAAGAAAATTCGAATTCTCAACTAGTTCTCATATCACTTTTGTTACATCAGAAAAGCAGCATTTGAATTATAGGAGAACTAGGACCTGCCTCATAGCTACTAATTTTGAAAAGTTAGAAAAACACAAGATTTAGTTCAGAAGTTACAACTTGTATCCTTGATCAAAGAATCCTATTTTCCCCCCAACAATAGGAGTACTCCATAAAATCCACTACATTATTTTTACTTTCTCTTCCAATGTTCTTTTTTTTTTTTTAACATTCAGTTTCATAAAATTCACCATTCAAATATGGGGGGAAACTGACTGTAATCTTGTCCTAACCAGTAAGTCTAATTGATTAAGTAAGTGACCGTTTCTTTTTTCAGAGGAACTGCTTTTTTTTGTTCAACTTGAAGAATATAAAAAATGTGTACAATACTGAAAAATGCACATTCATTTTAATGGCAACAGTGGCATTAAACATTTACCATCATGCTCAAAATATTATATCTCTCTTCATCCAACATATATCCAACATATACTATTTAACAACTTGTAGCATTTTGCATTATTCCTGCTTGATCTTAGAATTTATTATGGAACACACAGCTTTCTAAATAAGCTGAGTTTGATTTAGATTTCATCATGGAAAGGACAGCAATGACTTACACTTAGTTTCTAAGCTACAATTAATGTTCCAAGCTATCATATCTGGTATACTGAGATGAAATCCCTGCGTCCATAGTACAAATTCTACTCCTTTCTGTATTACTTGCTTAGTTATGTTTAGAATTATAGAAGTGTCATGTATTACCAGGCCTCCATATACATTTTGCTGAAGGTGCAATTCCACAATATAATCCTTCATGCCATTTTCCAAAAAGGCGATGTACCACTTTTCCTTCTTGGTCCATGACAACACCTTGAACTTCATTTACATTAGAATTCCAGTAATTCACCTAAAAATGTTAACCAAATAGTTTAGTTTTATTAAATGTAAAACAAATCATCTAACATCAAGAGTATCTCTGCCATCAATCAACAGCAAGAATGCAACCCTCAATTCCTTACTAACAGCGCTCAATAACTGCTCTGATTCATCACACGCAATCCCATGAGGGGAAAAAAATGTAATCTTGTTTATGACCCAACACACTATATATGTGAGTGCCCTGAGTTATGGCAGACCTCTAATTTAAAAGGAGATTGCAATATGAAGGTCTGCTTCCACAGGCTGCTCCAATTCTGTAGAAGATCATAAAAAGGTGATTGCTGGGATAATGGAAAAGGCTGTAAAGGTAAGATTATTTTATATCCTACTCAAAAGTACTTTAGTCTTCTTGACAAGTGGAAGCATTTTGTAGGGCAGATTTCTTCCTTCTAAAACAGTATATGTCTGGAGCTCAAAAAAGAAAACAGCATTCTTGGTTGGGAATCCAGTCACAACTGGCTTTTCTAATTTTTCCTTTTTTTAAAAATTATCTGCATGTAACTGTCAAGGCCCATGAACTCCAGCAAGGTTGGGATCTAATCAAAGAAATCTTAATTGATTAATTGCACCACTGACAGTAAATTAACAGGTCACATCTAGATCAGTCTGCAAGGGAATAAAACTTGAGGAAAATGCCAGATATTTCAGATAGTATATATGCATCTCACAGCATCTTAAAATGAAGACAGGAAATCTTTACTCATTTAAATATTGCTTACACTGGCTTCCATAGATCCATGGGTAAGTCAGAAGTTCTCACCCATCCTAGAAAAATCATTCTGAGTGACAGAGAGAAAAAGGGGAAGATTCTTTTAAAATTGGGTTGTGCCCTGTTTTTATAACTATTTTGCTTAAAGATTAAGATTAAGATAACCTTTATTGTCATTTTTACCGTGGGCACAACGGCACATATCAAAAATGAAATTTAGTTGCCCGCTCTCAAAGTGAAACACATACATGACACACACAGGTATTTATTTATGGGGAAGGATTGAAGATCAAAAATTAATGGAAAAATATTTCCAGTTAGACCTTTCACTGTCATGCTGAATTGGTTCATATAACTAGGAGCACCTAGGTTCACAGTATTATTTCCCAGAGCCATTGGGAGTCAGGCAGTATACAGATTTAATAAATTGTTGTTGCTGCTGTTACTAATGCAGAGGACTTAAATAAAATGATGCAGAACGATGATTTTACATGCCCAAAGTTCTATTATATGTCACTGTTAACCATAGAGCTATACAAGGTATTTATAGATTTGCATCACTGGACATGAATAAAGACACTGATTGCATTAATTATGGCATCCAATAAGAATATATAGGGATGTTGCCACTAAATTTACACAATCTGTGGCAGCTAATTGAAAGGACTATTAACTGTTCTCCCCAATGAAACAGAAGCCTATAGAAGCCTAGTGTGCATACTCAGTGCATTCCCAGACATTTCTGTGAATAGGCCATTGACAGAATGCGTAGCCTCTTCACCATTCATGATGATAATCACAGTAAAACTACCTTGATAAATGTGAGCTTACAAATACAGACACTGCTTTTTGTATTTCTGATTGTTATTTCTCCATAATGCTCTATCCATCTCCTTCCACTCAGGATGTTATGTATGCAAGTAGTGACTTTGTTCCAAACATAGCAATCACCGTATCTAGAAAGAAAAGGAAGAGTAATACGTTTCAGAATTACCTTTTTAAAACCATTCCAAGCTCACGTGCAAATAAATCTCACTACATTTCCAATATTAAGAACAACTTACAAAGAAGGAAAAGGTGTGTACCTCTTCAATCATTTAAACATTTATATTCTACTTTTTTCCTATCTTTATGTCCACAACAATTTTTTACAGTCAATTTTTGCATCACCATAAAAAACATTTAATAAAGCAACATTAGTCTATATCCATCAGCAATTACATCACATTGATTCCTAAAGCTACCAAAAAATCTGGGGGAATAACAAGACTTAAACACTGTAAACAACAGGCCTGACAAATGTCTGGAAAGTCATCTCACAGTCTGGGATGGTAATAAGAAGAATACACCTGGTTTGGCAGATTTAAAAAGCTTGTCCATCAGGTGTTTGGGTCTCTCTATACTGAAGCTGAATACTTCCACTGTCTTTTTTTCCATAAAAGCTCTGTGCAACCTTACAGCATTTTTAAATGATAATTTGGATTGTCAAATATTTTCCTGAAATCATGCTTTACAGGGTACTTCTGATAATGGAAGCACTAACATCCACATAACAGAAAATTTAAAAAAAAAACTTTTTTATACTCTTCCAGAGAAGACAATGCTTATATTCACAAGATAGAATTAATCACACAAAAAAAGATTAACATGAATGCATCCACTTGCAGCTTGCAGATCTGCCAACTCCCTCACGTCAATTATTGTTTTTGATCATTCTGTTGCTTGTACTGTATGCAGTTCAAAAGATACTTCTGGTAAAAGTTAATGTAAGCCACAGAGAGAGATTAGATTGAGACAAAGACAGCCAGTGTTGTTAAGTGATTAAAGTTCTGGACTGTGATTAGAGAGATCCAGGTTATATCCCCTTGTAAGCTGCAGAAGCTCACTGTGTGATTTGAAGCCACTTTCTCACAACACAACCTATCACCCAAGGTTGTTGTGGAAAAAAGGCAGGGTACCTATTTAGTTCCCGAACAAAAGGCAAGATATAAATCTAATAAAGAAATTTAAAAATAAATTAAAATGTCAGTTGTGTAAAGCAGGACTTTTCAACCTTTTCAATGATTGTACCACTTTTAGGACATGACAGTATTCGAGTACCACGAGTACTTAGCAAGGTGTCAAAAACCTGATAACTAAAAAAAAAAAAGGGGGGGGGGGATTTTGGGTTTTACTGATTAGATTCATTTGTTGTTATAGAAATGGCTAGTTTACATTATTATGGAAAAGTAAAAAGTTGAGGTTCGATGTTAAAGCTTCCCTCTACTGCAACAGAGGAAGTCGGAAGTCAATGCCTTTTCTTTTCTTTTTCCCTTCTCCCCCTCACTTTTTCCCCCTTTCTTCCTCCCCTCTGTGTCCTACTATTTGCTTTTGTATTTTATTCTATAATCTAATAAAATGTTTCAAACCATAAAAAAAGGAAGTAAGTACCAGTTTTAATTTCTTTGGTGGCGGTTCCTTTACTGAATCACTTTCCCTTTGCACTGACAAATGTATGATGAATTTATCCTTATTTATTAATATGCACCACTACCTTAGTGGTCAGATGGCTGGTCGGCCCTTCTTCCTCTCTCCCTCTCCTCTTCCTCCCGGCCTGCTGGGCTCTCCTTCCACAGCTTCTTCTCCGTCCCCTTCTCTTTCCCCGTTGTCTTTTTTTCTCTCTCCCGCCAAAACCACTTCCCTTCTCTCCCCCCTCTCCTCCTCCTCTTTTCGGTGCACCTCCAGCTGATTCCTCTCCTCAAGGCTGCACTTTTCCATCTCTCTTTTTCCATCCCCTTCTCTTTCCCCCCATTGTCTTTTTTTCCCCTCTCCCTTTCCCACCAAAACCTCCTTTTATATCCTCTCCTCTCTTCCCCCCCTTCCTCCTTTTCTCTTCAGTGCACCTCCAGCTATGCGCTGCTTCTGGATGTGTCAATCAGCTGGAACCCGGCATTGATTCTGGGGCTTCTGCTGAGCCCCGTCAGCTTCGATCAGCTTGTAGCTGCATGCACCGATCCTGGGCCTTCTTCCGAGCCCCGACAGTCCTGCAGCTCCAGCTGTCTCTCCCTCAGGCTTGTGCGGTGCTGCTGCTGCTTCAGCTCATTCCCCTCTCCAGCTGCACTTGTTTAGGACGGTCACGTACCACCTGCCAGTTGCCAAAGTATATCAGTGGTACGTGTACCACCAGTTGAAAAGCCCTGGTCTAAAGCTACATAGTGGGCTGCATACTGATGAGAAATCTGAGTCATTTTTTCAGTTTATTGTTCTGTTTGCATATTGCATTAGTTCTATGTGAAGCAAGCTGAATTATAATATGTTGGCATCAGCTGATCAACTGCAACATGCTTCAGGATAAACATACTAAAGAATAGTAAGACTAAAAAAATGCACCAGGTTTCCTCCACTTTCCCAACACTCTTCAGTTTGTACAGGGACATATTTCATTTTCAATTACTAAAATATATCTACCATTTTAAAGAAAATAACAAAGGAAAATCTGAATGTTTTCACTGTTCTCAAGTTATGCCGGGCAACCCTTTGTAAGGATCAAAACACCATCCATTCAAGAAATGACCATCAACAGCAGTACATTTTAACACTAGCTCAACCAGAATTCATTTCAGTATTAATTGTTATTGCTAGGACACAGGGATCTGGTTCTTCAGGAATCCCAGCTTTCTTATCTCTGCCTAAAAACAGATCCTATTCCATTTCGCACATTTTCAGATTTCGTATCTGTCATGTTATACAATAACTTGCTGTTTAACAGTAACAGTTTAACAGTAAAAAAAGGCATAGAGACTAAAAGCACTTACTTAGGAAGTGTCACATTCAGAGTTCCAATTGGCAATATTTCCATCGATTTCCCCCAGAATTTGTTTTTCCATCTAATATCTGAATAGAAGAAATATTTATAAAGATGCAAAATGCTACATACATTTATTCATCTCACATATCATATAAGCTAATATATCTTGTTCTAATCAGAGCAATAGGCTAATCCAGAGGCAGAAAACTGTTGATTTCTAATTTCTCAATGTAAATATATAATAATAAATAAATAAATAACAATTGGCCTTTGCCATTACTGTAACTGTTCAGCTAAATTTCAACAAGCGAATTGTATAAAATCTAATTTTCTTTTTTTTAACTGAAATTTGATTCATCCACTTGTAACTAAAATATATACCTTGCCAAAACACAAAATTCTTTGATTCACAGTGACAGGCAGAAATGGGTGGGTGATGGCTAACCTGGAAAAAAATTACATACGTAATTATACATACAAAATCTACGCAAGATTTTTATATTCATCACACTTTGAAAAAAAAAATCTACGCAACCATGCAAAGAACACGAATGCAAAGCTGAACTCTGCAATGTTGAATTTTAGCTAATGCTGCAAAAACAAATATTGTTTTAAAACAAATCTGAGGATCTTCTCAACAACACTTCATAAAGATGAAATGTTTTAAATAACTCTCCTTCCTCCCAGAAATTAAAGTCATACAACAATATATAATTAGCTTTATAATAGCAGTTCATACCTGCTCTGAGAAAAATCGAAATCCCTTGTCTTCCCTGATACACTCATAAGTCTCACCAAGCAGAGGGTTAAAAGGCTTGCTTCCTGCTCTGTAATAAGTGGAAGCATATCCTGAAGTTGCAAAGGCAGCAATAAGGGCCTAATTAGAACGACAAAACAATATTTAAGAAAACAATTCTGAAAGAGACTGGCTTGACACATGTAGCAACTGTATAATCAAACATGTTCTTTTCTAAGGTGCACCTTTGTCCTGTTTACAGTAAAAATGTGTTATATATTTTTATATTATTTAATTCTCATTTGCTTCCAGAGTGTAGCAAAGATCTAAATCAAAACAGAAAGAAATGCCAGA
The DNA here is from genome assembly GCA_023970755.1 of Azemiops feae. NCBI lineage: Eukaryota > Metazoa > Chordata > Lepidosauria > Squamata > Viperidae > Azemiops > Azemiops feae. Next base: position 1,844,426 of record JALGBA010000838.1, read on the forward strand.
CTAATGCTCTATTATTAGACACAAATGCTTTTCAATGCAGGAAAGAAAAATGTAAGAATGTTGTATCTTGAAGACTTAAGGGGACGACAGGATGGACACTGAATCTATGTTGTATGTCTGCTTATGTATAATGTTATATATATAATGTAATAATGCACTTACAAAGATACAAGGTTCTGTGGAAAAACAAGAGGAAAGTCAAGATAGGAATCTGCATCTGAAGAACATAGAGTGACCGTATTTATTTGTTGTGGGGAATCACAGCTTATTATGAGGTGCAGAAGATGAGGCAAACCAGAAGGAAGGGAGAGAGTTGGATGTTTTAGCTTCAAGCTTTATGGAAGCAGTGCTTTCTATTCCTTCCGAACAGGATCACAATATAAACTATTTTATTGCTTTGAGAACAAACCAATTTCCCAATTTCAAGTTCTCTTCTCAGTTGCCTGGGAACCAGAAGCTCCAAATAAATGTTCCAAACTGAACACTTACTAGATTGTTTATGTCTGAGGGTCTGATCTAACTGAACAGATGATAGAAAGAGCTACAGATCATTTCAGGGACAAAAATGTAGTTGTTGACTGTAGTAAACTTTTCATTCATACATATTGTGCATATGGGAGGGATATCCTGCAGTAACTCTTCCGTTCTTGTATTTCCAGATCAGAAACATACACCTTCCTAAGTGAATTTCTCCCACATTAGTATTTAACCACTTCTATAAAAAAAGTTGCTAACAAAAATCTACTAAAATCTACTAAGAAAAAAAACAATGGATGTATCCTGTGTAATTAAAATATTTCTTTACCTTTGAAAATATATCATAGTTAAAAGTCTTTATAGAGATTCAGCTCACAATAATTTGGGTATATTTCCCAGACACAGAAGATGGAGCATCATTCGTGTTATATAAATAAATATAATGGAAACTGTTCATAAGGACTTTTTCCTATGCGAACCGTAATTGAATTTTTATTTATATATATTTATATAGCTGTCATTCTCATAGAATGCAATGCAGTAAAAGGTACTTGGGCAAGACTTTGCAATATAAACATTGCCAATACCCTCTTCCTGTCAGAACCTATTTTATGATTCTCAGGACAGAAAAGAGATGGGCAGGCTATCTTGGAATATATTACAAAATTCATTTTTATAGGCAAATGGTCTTTTTGTAAAAACTAGAGGCCCTCATTGTGCCAACATCACTCCTTTTTTAGAGAATGCAAAATATCAGAGGTCTAAGAGAGAAGGAACACATTATAGAACGCCATGATATGTTCCATAATCAGGCCCATTACCATACGTTCATAGGGATCATCGCTTTCAGCAGCTTTGTCCAAAAGTTCACTATATTCCAGTTCCTCGCAAAGGTGTTGCAAAGTATTCAAAGGCTCATTGAGCTCTACGGGCATTGATACTTTGGAAAGGTCCTTCCCAATATTATTTCTCAAAATGTTCCACAGATTTATATTACTAGTATCAGGGGAGGGTGTTGGAAGACATGTCCTTCGTCCATTTCTGAAAGCACCTCCTGTTAGCTCCCCATTCATTACTAAAAGAGAAACAGAACAGAATATCATGAAACCTATACAATGTGCTGATATATACATATATACATATAGTGAGTATATGTTTGTGTGTGTGCAGCGTGTGTGTATGCATGTATATGGCATATTACATAAAACTATAGATCTCAAGTCACTGATTCATTTAGTGACTTTTCAAAGTTACAATAGTGCTAAAAAAAACAGCTTTAACATCCAGTCTTCACATTTATGACTTTTGTAGAATCTCTCTTTTAATTTTCTCTTAATTATTTAGCCCATACTAAGATGTCCTCAAAGAGAAAGAGGAAAAATAAACCCAGTTCAGCTGAAGGAGCAAAGGAGAAAACTGAAGTAAAATTATAAGCATGCCTGCAATCTCGTGATTTTTACTTCATAACTGCTTTGCTTAACAACCAAGTCATAGATCCCAACTGTGGTAGGAATACCTGTACTATGTTTGAATTTTAATTATCTTATATTAGTCTACAACAAAGTTTGTAGACTACAGTAAGGAATCTCCTTATTTGGGAGATTTGTTTGCTTATTTAAAATCAACTAACCAAATGTACCACTAAAGTCATATTGTCTCCTGACGTCATGGATTCAGAAATTCACTGTGGGGTTAGTACCACTTTTTTGAATCTGTTACAATTGAGGCCATAGTCCTTCCTTGTATCTGAGACTATCACTACACCTGACTAAATCCTGAGTGACAGACGAAAACCTTAAAAAACATATTTAAAATCAATTTAAAGGAAAGCTGATTAAGAATCATCCCAAATAAAGCTTATAAGTGCATAGAATTTTACAAGGCATCCAGGTGTCATTATTTTCTTTATAAAACCACACAATGCCTTACCATGGCTTTACCTAGATTTTCCTTTGCTTTGTCATGTGTACATAACAAACTGTTACAGAAATAAAGATGGAATAAGCTGCTTACCTTGAAATATTCAAACAGCAAAGTAAGTCGCAGGGGTACAATTTGCTTAATCTTTCATTGCTTGCCTTTTTACCACTTTAGTTTTTTTTCTCCATAGCTTCCTCGACAGATGGAATTACAGAATTATATCTACGCACTCATTCCCACTTTTGCTTTTCTATTCCCATTAATTTATTTTCCAAACAGATTTTTCTTCCCTTTTAATTATTTTTAAAAGAAGGCAATCTCTTTTTTTGAAAGGATTTTTTTTAATGTTACTGTACTTTAAAAAAATCTAATTATATCTTTTCAAATAATAAATGCAATAAGGAAAATTGTTCACATATTGCTATTGTTTATTTCCCCAAATATTTTTCTGTAATTAGATCCCCCCCCCCAAGTAGCTGAGTACTAATTTCTTATAGAGTACAGCTTTCAAATGTAAATACAAAATACATTTCAGCCACTAAGGGGCACTATCATTTTCATCAAAAGGAAGAAGGATTGGTATCTGATTTGCTTGTAAGCTTCTCTATTGCTGAATTTTTACCTAGTGATCAGGCCTGCTCTTGACTAGGTCTCAAAGGATAGAATTCTGTTTTATTATCATGTTAATCATTTCTTCAGTCTTCAACTTTATTTTTTTCAGTGTGACAAAATTAAGGGACCTTGGATTTCCAGGGAAGAATTGCTGAATTGAAGACGGTTGCATCAGAATGAAGAGCTGGTGAGTACACCAGCTTTTCATAATTCCTCTCCAGACAAGGAGAGGACTTGAGATTGCCCATGTGTGCTCCAGACAGTTGCTCCTCATGAGAAGACCTCAAGACAGTGGTTTCCAACAGATTTAGCAATCTGGGAGAGGGGGGGTTCTTGTTCAAATCATGGTTGGTATCTTTGAAAGGACACTGGGTTTGCATACTTTAGGAAACTGTTATTGTTAACTGCCTTTCACCTATTAGGAACATTTGGAGTGATGTTTTACAGCACCAGGTAAATTTCCTTCAATCCTTAGCGAAATAAAGTTTTAAATACAATATTAATGACTTTAAAAAATTCTTTCTGAAATAAACAATAAAAGGGTAATTAAAACTTTGAAGTTTTAATAATTTTTATTAAAGTTTAAAAACACAAAAATAAAAAAATTAATACAAACTAAAAAAAATATAACAGAATAAAAAAATGCAAAAGAATTAAAAAGATATATATCCTTATATACATATATATATATCTTCTACATATAAATATTGAAAAGCATTGATATATTAAAGAATATATATATATTAAAGGAAAAATACTTTTGCTGATAGAGCTGAAACAATGAGATTTTATGGATTTATTTATAGATAACAGATGGGATACGGGAAGAAGAGATGGTATGTTGTGTTTTAAAAGAAGATAAGTGATTAAAATTGTTTATACTTGTAAAGAAGGGGGAAGTCACTTCTTTATATATTACTTTATCTTTACTGCATTCTTATTTATTTTTCTTTAATTTTTCTTCTTTTTCTTTTTTGCACCTTCAATTTTTTCTTTTTAGTCTTTCCTTTTTTTATTTCACATTTGTTTTTATTGTTGTAAATTGTAATCTTTAAAAAAATTGCTATAAATAAGCAACAAAATTAAGAGATCCTGGGTTGTTGGAATTCTACAGTTTATAGTTCCATTTGTAACAAAAGTTAAAAATATTTGTATGTACATTCAATTAGCAAAGGAAAAGGCTCCCTGCGGATTTTACTCCACTAGTCGTTGTTGACTATAGGGGACGGCGCTCATCTCCGTTTCAAGGCTGTGAGCCAGCGCTGTCAGAAGACGTTTCCTCAGACATGTGGCCAGCATGACATTGTGGAGTGCTGTTTTCTCCCTACTGAAATGGTATCTATCTACTCATATTTGCATGCTTTTGAACTGCTAGGTGAGCAGGAGCTAGGCAAAGACAGGCGCTCAACCCCATCACATGATGCTTGGGTCTTGAACCCAGGCTGTCAACCTTCCACCCAAGCCCAGTGTCTTAACTGCTGAGCCATCGTGCCACCCACTTAATTAGCAAATGTAATTATTTAAATAAATTATATATTTAAATGTAATCAATATTCCAAGCGTTATTGCACGAGAAAATGAAAATATAGAATTTGTCAATTGGAAAATAGAAATAAAGTAACAGAGAGAGCAAAGATGGGAATTATGCACATAAAACAATACACAATACCCTGAAGTGACCAAAAGAAAGAAGTTTAAGATGAAGAGAGGTTGAAAATATCTTGTGATGGCAAAGAGGATAGGATAAAGGCAGAAAAATGGATTAACAGAAAACATACATTAAAAAGAGCTCCCAGAATTAAAATGGAAAGAAAAGTAATTTTCTGCAACTAATGAAGTAAATTAGAAGCAATTTGAAAGTAGCTTTCAGAGTGGAGACTCCTTGTTTGCCTCTGTATAAATTATATAAAATTTATTTTCTAAAAGTCAAGAAACCGCATACTTTGCCGAGAAATATTGTCTCCAACACTAGTGTTGTCCTCAGATATATTGTCGCTCACATCACTTATGTAAGATTCATCATCAGAAGCCTAATGAAGAAAACAAATAATAACACTGATTATTACTATTATCATACTGAAGAAATAGATGTTATTGTCATAAATTCAAATTCCTTATTTTTATCTTTATTTTTTTATGTCCACTGTTTGTCTGCAAGTATTCTGCCCATTCAATAAAACATTAATAGGTGCACATACCTGTGGTAAATCCCCCTCTTGGCAGAACAACAATGCAACAACTGCTAAAAGCAAAAGCAACAGAGAGATTTTGAAAATTCTTGCGTTTTGCTGCCATTTTGTAGTCGTCCTCAGTATTACAGGTCAGATATGATAGCTCTTATTTTATTTAGGATTTCAGAGTGTTCAAATAATATGTACAGTATATTAACTTAAAAACATTTGCAATAAAATTAACTGATATGATGGTCCTCATACATGAAACACTGGCTGAGACATACATGTTTATGAAGAACATCAACAAAGCAGTTAATAGATGTGAATGATGGACAGGCTATGCTATGCCCGTTTTCCTAATTAAAATGAAGCATCCAGTACTTCAATCTCACGTTACATAAACATAAATTTATTATAAATATAAATTACACTGCTGAGTAAAGATTGTTCTTCCTAACCTCATTTTCTGATGAGCTTGCAGACAGAAGCACTTCTTGAGCATCAAAAAATTCAGAGACAGATTCAGACATGGAGAGCCTGCTCTCATTAGAAACTTGTTGGGAAAGTGGGAGACTAACATGGATCTGTTCACCTGTCTATAAAAGAAAAAACATACACATGAATTCTGCATACTGTATAGTTAGCCTAAGAGCTTATACAAGCTATGACAAAACAAAAATCATACCAAGCCATGATGGATAGATGCCCTGCTTCTTTTCTACATTTCTTTCCCGCATACTGATAGAGAAAATAAAGCAAAGATGGCCCTGTAAACCTGCCCTGTATCTAGCAAATTGAGAATTTAGTTGAAAAGGAGTCATATTTTCAGGATGCACTCAAAACATTCTGATACCTGGAGAAAGAGATGCATTACTTTCCTCAGGATTAATACAATTCTTAGTATGTTTGCACTGCACTTCCACGTGTATTGATGAGACTTGCCACAAAATACTGGCTGGTTGGAATTCAATTCATACTCAGCCAGCCATTCCCTCAAAGAGGGAATTCTATTCTTCCCCAATGTCATTCAACATTCTGTAATCACTATGTTCAATTCTGAATAAGTTACATTTCCAGGATTGAGTATGCTAATAACTTTTAATTCTTTAGGTCTCCAGTTTTGATTATAGTCTTACCACCCTGCTATTAAGTGTGCTATTAGGAAAAGCAGTGCTTGTATTCTATTTACTGTACTTCAAGCACTCCTCCCTTTTTTAGGAGAAGTCATATATAAGCCAAGAGATATGCTCTGTCATTCAGGCTTGCAGCATGGATCTCTTTTATTTCATTACTTCCCAATGCGAATTATATTCCATTAAAATAACACTTCTCAATATACAACAAAGCTCAACACACATCACTAAGTAGCTACTGCAAAAGGATGGGAAGACCTGAGAATATAGGAAAAGCAATTACTGCAAACCAAGAAAATGAGAAGCTATATATGCTGTCAGATGCAAGAAATTCTGTTTCAAAAGGGGCGTAGCAACTTTAAAAAGTATCTACATGCGTTTGCCTCAATTCATACTATGGAAGAATTCTAACTTCATACAATAGACGTAGCTTCAAATGAAAGATGCAAGAAAAATATACTTTTGTCTGAATTAAAGGGTTAACCAACAAAATGCATGGTAACATAATTAAAACATGGCATAAAATGCAAGGAAGAGAGGAAGAGAGACACCATAACGTTCAAGAAAAGGAGTCTGAAAGAAAAATATATAATGAAATAGAGACGTTGGTGAAACCAGGAAGCATTATCTTCTCATGTATCTCTTAAAACTAAGTGAAGTTTTACATTTTCTAACCTGGAAGGTCTCCTGCTCAAAAGGAGAACAGAAAAGAAAGAAGATCATCAACAGGTATTGTTGCAATGCTAATTGGTTTATCTTCCATCTTTTAAAATCCAAAGCATAAGATTGATAATGCCAAATGATCAGAAAACAGAAAGGAAGCAGACAATTCGTACCATGAATGGAGTAGTGGGGTTACTCTGAGGACCTATACTGATAATGGCTAATGCTTTTTTAACACATTTTAAACTCATTTTTAAAGATCTAGAGTTAGACTAGCCAAATAAGGTAACTGACTGTATGGACTGACTAGGGTGGCCAAAGAAATGGCAGAGAAGAGCTCTAAACCCATTTCTATAAACTGAGTAAGAGGCTATAAAATGGCAAATGTGGTTCAAGAAATGTTAAGTATAAAATAATATGCACCAAGGCCAAAAATTTTAAGTTCACAACACATTGATGGCCACTGAATAGGCAAGGATGAACCAGAAAAGATCATGGGATCATAACAGGAACCAGAAAAAAATATATCAGTTTAGATTTTTAGTTTTGAAAAAAAGGTAGCAGGTATGAATAAATTATGTGTGATATAAATAGACAGAAAATGTATAGTATTTCTCTCACAGCACAGAAATTCAGAAGCATATTTAGGAAAAAGAAATGAAAGTCTGTCTTCACACAGTATTTAAATGTATAGAATTAGCTATCCTAAAATCAACTGCTGATCAACTAATTAGATGTCAGCGAGTTGATGTTAACTCTTGACAACCACATGCATAAACATTCTCTGGGATAAGCCTATAGCTTAGGTATAATTAAAAAAAGTATTCAAGAAATTCATGGAGAATAAAGTTACCAGTGGCTATTCAGCCAGACAGCTCTAGGCCAATCTTAGGATCATCTCTGAAGATCAGCTACAGAAAACAGGAGTAGAAAAAATGCTAAATATTCACAGGGTCCCCATAGTAACTTGGGAACAGGCTGTTATACTATATAGGTATTTAATATAAACTGGCATGGCTCTTATGTATTTACATTTCAGCTGCATGTTCAAATACTGTCTGAATGAGGTTGCCAAATATTCTACTCAGCAATTTAAAATATGGTTTTCCAAAGGGAATTTCCCACTAATTAAAGCTTATTACTTTCATGAATGCAATTAGAAAATTATTATCTAAAATGAGTTTGTCCCACTGCTTGCCAACTTTGCCAACCATAATCATTTTAACCATTAATGGTTATTAGCAGAATTTAACTATGGTAAGTCCATTAGAGCAATGCCAAAGTCTTACCTCATCAGGACTAGGGATAATATTTACACTGACAACCTGATCACAAAGAATAGACTCTGAATGTATTCTGTTCAAACGACTTCTTAGTTCAGCATTCTGGTTGAGAGCCTTAAAATAATAAAATTGAATATTTAATTTCAATTGCACAAGAATAGTAAAAAATAGAGCCAAGATATCTTCATATCCTATATCCTGGCCAAAGCATAGTGTTATTATGTAATGTATTGGGAAGGATTCATTTCCAAAATTAACATCCCTTGCTGATCATAAATGCTACTCCCCAAAGATTTATTTACTTATTATGCATTATTGTAACTACAGTATCATAATATTTCCCCCCCCCCCGGATTTTATTGCTGGTTTTATGGCTATGATGTTGAGAATACCCTGCTAGAAATCCATAGTCCCTCACACTTTAGATAAGTCTGAGATCAGGATAAAACATGGAAGATCCATGTGCACCCTTTAAATAAAGCACACCTTGGAAGGACCAGTGGTAAAAGTGGTGCTCAAGTCTTTCCCTGTGGAATATTTTCTTATTCAGAATAATTTCCACACTGCTTTTATACAAAAAAATTAATCAGATTTCTGTATTTGTTTCCTCTATGAAGAGTAAGCCATTATTAGAAAAACAGTCTATGGAGAATAGGCTATGGAGCCTATCTACCTCTTACTGTTCTAAGTAAATGTGTAACCTTTCTAGGGAGGCATATCAATTTAGAAATAGTGTCTGAAACCGTTCTTACATCTCATTATATTTGGCTATAAAGACTGAAATCTAATACAAACATCTTACCCAGAGTTAGACTTACACAGAATTGGCCTGCATATTTATAACGCCGATAGTGACTTCTTTCATTAGTTTATGAATGAAAAACTAATTCGAAATCCCTTCCATTAAATTCTGTCATCTGATGGGATATTGGAAGCACGCCTTCTCTATAGCTGCCCGAGCCCTTCGGAATAGCCTCCCAACTGAGATTTGAGAAAACCCAAACATTTTACCCTTCTGGAAGGCCACGAAGACCTGCCTCTTCCTCCAAACATTGGACTAGGGTGGGGGTTTAGCCTGGAGATTGAGAGCTGATTGGTTTGACCCTGATGGAAAGGCTTGTTCTGTTTTTATTAGTTGTTATGAGTCACCTAGGATCTCAATGTGAGAGAAGCAGCCCATATGAGTTCAATAAATAAATAAGCATGCATGCATAATTTCCAGTGGCAAATGATCTGAATATATTTTCTTGCTTCAGTAAGAAAACATGCACTTAATAGAAATAATACTTATAATAATGACTGCTGCTTGTAACTCTTTAGTATATCAATACTTATTACTGATATCATCAGTCATATTCTCTCTCTCTCCCTCCCTCCCTCCTTTTCTCTCTCTCTCCCTTTCAAATCAGTCTTGACTCCTGGTGACTGCCTGAACAAGGGCCTGCAGTTTTCTTGGCAAAATTTAGGAATGGTTTGCCATTGCTTTCTTTCTAGGGTCAAGAGTAAGGGACTGGATAAAGTTCACCCAATTGGCTCTGTGCCTAAGGCAGAACTATAATTCAGTCTCCCCAATTTCTAGCTTGGTGCCTTAATCACTACACCAGATTAATATTATCCCATACTATTGAATATATTTGTAACAGAGTGCAAATACTCTCCAAATAATCATTAGCTTTTATATAATGGGGTAGAAAAAAAGCAACAAACTCATCTCCTGAAATGCCTTATTTACCACAAATTAGAAAACATACATTTTAATATTAACTGTTTAATGTTAAGTAAGCTAGACAAGCTTGATTTATGAAACTGAATTCTATTCAGTAGCAAAAGAGGATTCACCGAAACATATCGCAATGAGGGGAAAGCAGAGTGGGACCATGGAAATTTTGGCAAACATTTTGGTGATCAAAGAAAGAGATTAGTAAAGAAAAATATGATTTCACTTCTTAACCCTGATTCTTTTCTAGTTTTAGAGATGTTTTATGTTCTTCTACAGAAACTCATAAGAAATGAAAACTAAATGATCAGAGAACTGTAAGATGCCAGACTGGAAGCAAAATTGTATGCCATGTTACTATTTTATCTTTTAAAAATAATAAAATCATTACACGACAATAAAAATGCTAATTGGGTCACTTAGATGATATTGTGACCAGTGGCAAAAGAATAACATCCTACTAGATATGGATTATTCCATGAAAAGTGTTTTTTTTCTTCCTCACTTCTTCTTTGCCTATTTTCCTCCCTGTAGAAATTGTTACACTAGGAAAGGAGATATTCTAGGATACCGGGTTTAAAGATATTCTATAAGTGCTAATCAATAAACATTGCAAATAATTTCCTCCTCCTTGGAAAGGAAAATGAGTAACAAAATAGAAGAGGTTATAACCAAAACCTGTATTATCTAATCACCTCATAAAAAAAGTCCCGAATGAATGAAGCAAGACGATTCCACAACAAAAACCGTATTTAGAAAAATTCTAGAAATTAAAGCATGACTTCAAGTAGAAAACAGTAACAGTAAAACAAACATGAAAGAAAAACTATAGACGTTAAACCAACCTAATATCAACATTAATTGTGAATATATATATGGATGCTATATAGATGTTAAGGTGAAACTGAGAAAAATATCAATGGGATTTTGTATGCCTTACTTCCATGCAATCGATATTGTATTGTATTGTATTGTATTGTATTTATTACATTACATTATTGCAAATGCAGATTTTATTTAAACAGACTAATCATCTGAATGAAAGGTGGACAGATAGGAAGTCTACACCTAAGTATTTGTGAATTCCTTTTCTTCAATGGTACCTTATCGCTGAAACACCCTTCTCAAAAATGCTTGACAGATACCTTCAATATAGTTCCAAGATGGAGGTCTCTTATTCTCCCATTTTTGTGAATACTTACAATGCTTACAACTTTTATTGCTACTATTATTACTGTGGTTTAATGCTGATTAATTGTCCATGGTCTAGCAGTTCGTGAGTTTTTATTTTGGTTGTTGTTCTTTAATATGGGGCTTTTTTAAACTACATTTTACTTCATTCGTAGTAAGTGGAATGAAATAGCAATACATAGAATTGTGTGGTGTAGTATGATCTAAATTACAAAAGGAAACAAGGTCATGTTATGCAATCATACAAAAATTTGCTGCTCTCCATAAAGTTATCTATTTCAGTTGATATCTACTGTAAATAAGCAGATATCAGATTAATCAAGGTAGGGGTAGGCAACATTAAGGCCAACAAGCTACTATTTTTCAGTCTCAAGAGCCTCTCTTATCATGCAACTAAAATATGTCAATTTCCCACTGAAAATTGGTAGCCTAGTTCTTCAGATGAAATTGTTGTAAACCTCAGGATACAATTTGGGGGGTGGGGGGGTGGTAGAGGTTTCTTTTTTCTTCTCCATAAAAAAAAAACCTTGGAAAATCTTGGGCATGATATGTCATATTAATTTACTTAGCAGCACACCCACAGCAAAATAGATTTAAGGGATACATAGGAAACAGCGTCTACCACATTAATACTTCTACATAGCTCCCTTTATAACCAAGATACATGTGAATGCGAAAAAAGGAGGTTAAAGACATGCTTGAAGTGGAATTCTAGGTAGCAGAAAAACAAAATTAAAAATCAGTATAAAGTATAATGTTAATATCAGTATAATGTTTTTTCAGCAGAAACAATATTAAATTGATTTATCTTATATAGTAGATTGAAAACACTAGGAAGGAAAAGAAATCACATACATTCGTTTTTTATTATGTTGCATGGAAGCATGAAATATAATGGAAATTATTGCTGGTACTACTTTGTATTTCACTATCTATTAAAAAGTTGCCACGTGTCATGTGTGGTTAGAAACATACACACACACACACACACACACACACACATACATTATAGGTATTTCAAAAGTCAACATTCATTTTCATATCACCTTACCTGAGAAAGTGATTGTCGGAGACGTATCATCTGTGTGTTACGTCCTGCGAAATCATGATCTGTTACCATCTGTTTCAGCTTTTCCTTTTCTATTGCTATACTGTTAAACGCAGACTTCAAAAGAGAATGTACTAAAGAAGAAACAAGAATGTCTTTGAAAAAACCCCTTATTGTTTTTTGTATGCAATTATTAAATGTAACCTAAACAGGTTATAGAAATGAGCAGCATGCAGATTATGGAAGGTAAGAAAAGCACTGACGGAAAAAGCTATACACAGGTAGACCTTGACTTACAACAGTTTATTTAGTGACCATTCAAAGTTACAACGGCAATGAAAAAAGTGACTTATGACCATTTTTCACATTTACGGCTATTTCAGCATCCCCATGGTCACATGATCAAAATTCAGATACTTGGCAACCGGTTCATATTTATGACGGTTGCAGTGTCCCAGGGTCACGTGATCTCCTTTTGTGACCTTCTGACAAGCAAAGTCAATGGGGAAGCCAGATTCACTTAACAACTGTTGCAAGAAAAGTCATAATAAAATGGGGCAAAACTCACTTAACAAATGTTTCACTTAGCAACATAAAAATTGGGCTCAATTGTGGTCGTAACTCAAGGACTATCTGGATACAAAATACCTCTTTAGAATACTTTCACAACTGTCTCCCCAAAACTGAAAAGGGTTGACAGCATCTCAGATATACACAGCATGATTTATATTCTGCTCTTGAAAATGTTTGAAAATGTTTCAGCAAACTATGCTCTCTCGCAGCTCCTAATGATAGACTATATTTGCTTCTGACTTTTACTACAATGACAGCCTCAATAGAACAAAGGCTTTTTTTAAACATTTAGATTAATACATCTGATAACACTGCCACAGGCTTGAGAAGTTTCAAGAAAATTAGCTACTGATCTGATGAAAAAACCACCCAAGCGATAACACAACTTTCATGCAGGTGTAGCTTTGTACAAGGGTATCTATTTTGCAAGTTAACTATAAGGATTCCTGGAAACCAATTCAGGAAGAAAAAGTCTCTTAGATAACTGATTCCACCTGTTTACATTTTCACAGATGAAATGGCCAAATTAGCAGCAGTGCCCAGTGGGATATGCTAACACTTACCTTTCTGAGCCATGAGGCAAAATTCTTCCTGGAGTTTTGTGTAGTCTGTGGAGTTTTCCAAAGGATCCGATACATGAGTTGGTGGGGTCTGAAATTCGATGTCCGCACAAAGGTTAGGATTAGATGAATGTAGGCGAACAGGAGACATTGTCGCACTGAAAGGAACCTAAATTGAAAATCAACAGATACATCACACTGACTTCCATGAAAGACCAGAAAAACCTTATAGTACCTAAATAATTTCTTATATTATTTTAGGCTTTATTATTGTAAATATTTAGAAAGTGTTTTTGTTTTGTTTTTAAATTGCCTTCCCGGTAGAGGGTCCTTTCTGGTTTCTATCACTAATAGAACTCTGCTCTTCTATTAACTGAACTGGAATTTATTTTTTAAAGTATCAGGTTAGAATTATTTTCCTTTTTATATATCTTATGAAGTTCAAACCATATAAACACAATTAGTATAGCATTCTTCCATGTCTAAAAGATGCACAGTTTTTGGCTTGAATATTAATGTATTGGGCGAATGAGCCTATCTTAGTGATTGCTATTTTTATCACTCATTTTTGTTCTTTGTTAAATAATGTTTCTAAATAGATCTGACTCTTGTATTGGTGTGCATGCATACTCTTTTTATATCCATACACATGCACTAATACTATGAAAATGTTCCCTTAACAGTTGCTACCATTTTAGCAAGTGACTGGTGATTGAAAACTATATCAAGTTGGTTTTTTTAAGTAGCATTATGGTGCTAGTCATGTTTGGAAATCCATTTTTTAGATGTGGACATGTTGTAGGACTGTATATGACACTGTATTTAAGCAGTATTTTAGTATTATCTTAATTTTTAAAACAGAAAACATGCTTTAGATTACTTAAACAATGTTTAAAAAACAGTGAAGTGATAAAAACAGCACCCTTTTGCAAACATCACACGGAACATGGACTAAATTGTGAGATTCACATAAAATAAGAGTGCTCCACATTTCAGAACCACATCTCATAAAAAATATGGACAAGCAGCATTTATGCAAGTGATTATATTGTGTGAACTTCCTACAAAATGTGAGTAAGCAAATCACGGAATTCCATCAAAAATCCTCACCTGGAAGCAGTCCAGCACTTTTGTTTATTTTGCAGCAAGTGCCAAGTTAGGCTCCTTTCTCTCAAATCAATGCTGATGCTTTTTGAACATTAATTGAAAAATACTTATGCTATGCAAGGAATAGATACAGTTTTCAAAACACACACAGAGCTAACACTTATAATGTGCAAAAGCAAGAGTCTTCTAAAGACAGCAAAGTGCAACAAATCATACTATATATTGGAGGGAAGGAATAAAATAATGGATTTTAATCAATACCTGCTGAAATTATTCCTGAAAAAGCAGATAAGTGAATGGTGGCATTTTAGATATATATTATATTCAGTTAATGGTTTCAGCACACACTTAAACAGATCAATAAATTTTAAAAAAGGATTTTTCCCAAAGAAGAGTTAAGATTAATATTGAAGAAATACATCTTCAAATCACATATTGTTCTGGTGTCTAAACTGGTATAATTTGAAAATATAGTATTTTATTTACATTAGCTTTCCCCCAAATTCATGCTATCAAGATGCTTTTAAATTCAATCCCCCATAACTTTGTGCATGATGGTTGTCAACAGTATCTGGAGGGCATGATTAAAAACTACCCTATATAATACTTAGAATTAAGATTCTTTGAATATCTTGAAAGGCCCAGGATAGTATGCCATCTCCACTATTTATTATTTTCTAAAATATGTTTCTGTACATATATTAAATGTACATTGAATATGTATAATTTTAGTACAAAACGTATGTGCAACTTTGAGATATATCTGTAAAACCTATCCTAAATATGTATGCAATCTGACATGCTCATAAAAACAAACACACATAAATGCCTACAATAATATATGTGCTAGTCTATGGTATCAACATGCACAACGTAAGTAATGTTAGATATGTATTCAATTTTATTTTAAAATTTACTCCAATTCAAATTGCTCATGTAATTTAAGGACCAATACTTGGAAAATATTACAAAATAGGGCTATGCACACTTTAAATATGATACCAATGTGGTTTTGATCTCACACAAGTGCAGCCTCACTCTGCTGATCATTTAAGGTACCCCATTTAAGTATTTTCTCTATAAGCCTGAAAAAGGTGCTGTTGTTTAAGAACGGCAAGAACTTTAATGTGTGGATTCCTTAATTCCCTCATAAGACATCCTAACTGCTTCTTCCTAAGAACTTTCAACGCTTGCCCTGCCGATCACAAAAAAAATTAGTCTTCTGAAATAATCTGAACAACAGCAACATAAAAAATCACACATTACTCTATATTTTAATAGGATTATTTCCTTTTCCATACTATTTGAAACTGACCTAAAATAAAATTGTTACCAACTTTTCAAAACCTGGACTGAAATTCTTATTTAGCTAAACTATAATTCTGTTGTTTCTTTCCTCTAGGTATCTAGTTATTCTAACTGAAATGTTAAGTTCCATTTAAGCAATTATCTGGAATCTAAATCCCATTTAAATCCACTAAATTGCCCTATATTTAAGCCCTGAACTGTAAACCTTTCCAGGGAGAAATAAATTAGGATCTTCTCTTTAAAATGGAAGCAGGAAAGTGCTTTAAATTCACAACATATAACTATGAGGAAGGAAAAAATAAACCTCATAAAGACTGAGGGCTAGGGCAACCACACCTTGCCATCTAGAGGCTCTGAAAACACTTCCCCCAACATGGGTAAACCATCTCTTGCAATAGCTTCCTTTGAGGATGATAGGAGACAGGGACAGAAGATGTTCACACAAAGTTAACTCATTCTCTGGAAAGCTCTGGGGGAATATATGTGCTCCACAAACCAAGTATTTATTTAGTATATGCTCTTTCGAAAAGCTAGGATCTAAAGAGATCCAACAATTCCCCCATCAAAGAAACAACTGCTAACATTTTTAAAATTTAAGGTTTTCTTAATCTTGGACATTTGAAATGAAGGAAATAACTATATTACCCAAGAATCAGAGAACAAGAAAAATGCCACTTATGAAAGCCCCCGTTTGCCACAGAGCATATTTATACATCCAACGGCACTTTGAATCCTTGTTTTTGGAGGGAGGGTCACTGACTGAATAAATGCAAATCATACCTAAAAACTAGGCCAGGGAGAAATGTGTTATCTACCTTATTTTTAGTTTTAAATATTTATTTTTTTAGCACACATACAATAGATCATAATAAAGTAAATCATACATTTGAATACAGATATGAACTAATTATTTAAAACCAGTTGAATATGACTATTTCAAAACCGACCTCTTTCTAACAAACTAGGCAAGAGGAAAGGAAGAGAATAAATTTTATATAGTATCTACAAACTGGACCAATGATGGAATAAAGGTGTGATAGGGTATTTATCCTTTCGTGAAGGCCCATTTCAAATGTTTGTTTACAACATTTATATTTAACTTTTAATAATTTTTTGAAAAATTAAAAGTTCCATAATTTTGTGTTCAGCACTATTCCACTTCTAAATATAGGTAGTCCTCAATTTACGATCACGATTGAGCCTAAAATTTCTGTGGCTAAGCAAGAGACTTGTTAAGGGAATTTTGCCCCATTTTACGATTTTTCTTGCCCAAGTTGTTAAGTGAATCATTGCAGTTGTTAAGTTAGTAACATGGATGTTAAGTGAATCTGGCTTCCCCATTGGTTTTGTTTGTAAGAAGGTTGCAAAAGGGGATCACATGACCCCAGGACACTGCAACTGCCATAAATACATGCCAATTGCCAAACATCCAAATTTTGATCAAATGACCATGGGGATGCTGCAGCGATCATAAGTGTGAAAAACAGTCACAAGTCAGTTTTCTCAAGTGCCTCTGTAACTTCAAACAGTCACTGAACAAATAATTGTAAGTCTAGAGCTACCTACAATTTCTGATGTATTTGGTCAGTCCAGCTGCAAGCACAATTCCAATTCTTATTTTTTATGTTGAGAAGGATTTGGTTGTATCCAAGATAATTTCCTACCAAATAAGCCTGCCTGAACAAGAAGTCCAGTGATATGTACAATAAACAGACAGTTCCTCAAAAATGACTTTCTTAAATAGGGACAATTTTAATTTTTTTCTTGGTGCCAAGCATGATCACTGGCAGTAACCTGCTTCATTAGCTGATTTTTAACTGTTATTAATATTGTTATTTTAAATCACTATGTCTTTTGGTAAACATACATTTTATTTTGTCATTTGTTAATATTCTACTGAATTGTTTCAGTTATCTAGTGTCCTGTATTACAGTGCTGAAAAGTGGCTCATAATTAAATGTATTTTATATATTAAGATGCTAATTAGCCACACAGTCACTTATTACTTTATCAGAAAATCTTGTTATAGATGTCTCAGGCATTCCCATTTTTTTTTTGGGGGGGGGGGGCAATTCAGATTCATGAACTGTCTGTCCTTTAGTAGTTGCGGGACCTATCAAGGGAATCAAACATAAATAATTAAATATCTTCTCTCTGAGTTTCTAAATTGTTTGTACTCTTCTACCTCCACCTATTCAAATTAACCCAACTTTATTTCATTGATTGACTTGTTCACCTTCTATTAGTTGTCTTAGTTATCTAAAAAGAAAAATAATAAAATATTAACAATAATGGTAGTAATATGACTTTTTGAGAATGGAGCAGAAACGAAACTTATCTAATAATGTAATATAACATGAAGGAATTCTTTAATGGACCTAGTACAGAAATCTTTTTTTCCATTAAAAGAACCAGTATGGCTTAAGCAACTGAACTGAGAAATATTGCTACTCAGATTTCACTGAGTTCACTCCAAAATGAGCATTAGAATTTGAATAGCCTTTTACTAATATTCATACATCCTGGTATGTGTACGTGTGTGTGTGTGTTTGTAAAACAACATATGCAGACATTTGGTTGTTTTATTATCACTCCATTTTAGCACATTTGCATTTTTTGAAGGGGGGAGTTATTTATAAAAAAAATAATAAGGGCAAGATAAGAAACAAAGAAACAAATACATTTTGGACATATACTTCTTCAGGGAGAAAGTGGATCGTGTATTTTATTATAAATAAATGTGAGCAATTATACTAAGATCATAATAATTCTGATATTAAAACCCTTTCTCAGTAAGCATCCGCATTTATATATTTGTGTGTGAGTTTGTATGTGTGTAGTTTTCTAGTTATACATACTATATTAATTTAATTATTTTCATGAAACTCAATTGCCTGGCTATGTATTTCTCTGTCGGTTGTTATTTCGGTTGTATTTAAAATCACTACCCAAGAGGAAACAGAACAATTTTTAAAAGGAAAAAGAATAGATTTATAAGCTACATAAAATTAAATTAAGATTTCAAGGTAAGCATTAGATAAATGCTCCATATCAAAGGTCAGGTATAATTTCCAAACCATTAATAGAATCAAATCAATAATCAATAATTAACTGAAATGGCCAATATGTCATGTCAGAATGAACATTTCCATCAAGTCTTAAAACTTCCATCCTCATTGAACAATTCAAGCAGAAACAAATATATTAAAGCTTCAAGTTAAGAGAAACCCAAATTCTGAATGTGTTACAAGTCTGTATATAGAATCATTATTTATAAAGGTTTCCACGTTGATTTAAATTCTGTCTGACTTGCTTTTCAGGTATGAAACCTCTGTATTTCCCACAACTTTGCCACTCTTCTAGGGAGGGAAATACATGTGGTGACTTGGAATTTTTTAAGCCTTTCCTTCTGTTTAGGTCACAGAATTCACTAACAGAGAAGGAGCATATAGTCTGCGGTCACAAAGCCTAGGGGCCCCTCCAAAGTCTTGGGAGCAGCCTCACCCAGCTGATGCTCCCAATTACAACTTTTGCACCTGTCAGGGAAAAATACTGAACACATGAGGGTGGAGTATATTCATTATGCTTAATTTAGTTTACATTTAATTTAAATCAACATTTTTTTCTTTCCTTCACTCCAGCCCTTGCTCAGTTTGACCCCTGTGTTGGAGGCTGATTCCTAAAATGCCATTCAAAGGCTAAGTGGGCCCCCAACTAAAAAAATCTGACACATCCATCCCATTGACAGCCATGCATAAAAAGAGTTAATTTCTATTATGGGAGAGGTGAGTGAGAGCGAAGGAGCTGGGCTACTTTTCATCAATATAATCGCCATGGTACTAGCAATAATTCCTGGCAATGTAACATATGTAATGCTTTGCATACTGCTCATAATGAGGAACACCATGAGTATAAAACACAAAAGAATTTAGCTCAGAAAATAGAAATGCAACCACTTATGTGAGAAATGACTATATAAACAATACAATTTACAGTCCATTCACACTGAAGTTTTTTTTGCTAGAACCACACTTTCTCTCTCCAAAATCAACAGGATCTAGAGTCCACGAAGTTTGGCTAGATTTTGTAAGGTGCTTAAAAAACACTCCTATAAATTCCTATAAATCAGAGCTTTATGATCCCATTTATATTTCTGTCTAAATATAAATGTTTGCATTCCACCACCATCCCCCTTATGTGACAGCTCTAGTTTTCCAACCTTGCCCTCTAAACTTCCCCAGTGTGACCAGCCTCTGAAGGGCTCCAAGCTCTCCATATGGTAAGTGCATGTTCAAGGTATACAGTTTCTCATCTTTAAAAGTGGAGATGCCTTGACTGAGGAGTCCACTCACTGTTGTAGCCACTGCTGCTGCTAGTCTCTGCCGGCGCCGTGCAGTACCGAATTGGCCCTTCAGCGCAGTCCCTTCCTGACAGGGAACATGGAAAGAACAGGGAAGCAAAAAGAAGGAAGAAGAATGATGGAAGGCAAGAAGGAGACAGATGATCAAAGAAAGGAAAGGTTGATATTTTTTTTAATGGAATATTCTTCCTAAAAAAGCCAAATTCCATAACTCTCTGAACCTAAACAGGGACTGCCTATCTTATCCTATATCTACTGTATATATGAGGAAGGGAAAGTTATTCATTTTCTTCCTTCGGGTAAGATCATGATAATTAAACTAAATGAAATTGTATTGCTTGTTCTTTGGCCAATTCAGGAAATAGGTAAACAAATAATCAAATCTTAGCTATAATTCAATATTGTCAATCTATGAGGAATCATCAAAATTTATCATAGGTCACAGTGGTAAAGAATATTTTGGTAGAAAAGAGCATGCTCTGTTTTGTCACTGAATCATATGCAATAGAAATTCAGAATCATTGTTATACAGCTTTCTCAGTACCATCTGACTGTGGTCCACTATGATTGATGTCTAAACATTTATCATGGAAATAATAAAAAAAAATAGGTATGGGATGAAAAGATAACAAAAAACTAAGGATGTGACATTCAGATGATTTGCTTTGTATTTCTAATACAATCACCTGGAATGCTGCTCTATGCTTTACAGGTTAGCAGGGTGGCTACAAGAAAGGGGTCAAAAAAGCGAAGATAGCAGCCACTACCAGGCAACTGAGGCGCTGCCCTTTTTACATGTATCATAAAGACTTTGAGTCCATGATTGTGGCAGACATCAAGGCTATTTGACCTCTCTGCAAATTTCCTGCATTTTAGCTAGACAAAGTAAGCTTTTCCAAAACTCATATTTTCTATGGATTTTTACATTATTAACCTGTCCATTTCCTTTCAAAGCTATTCTGCATCCCCCATCCCCAAATAACACCAAACATTAAATAACTACCTATATGTGCCATCTACCAAAAGAGTGATGACCATCTTTCAATATGCCATCTAAGATCTACTGTAAAATTACCATTCCACAGCATGCAGCAAACAGTAGTTTTGCAGGATTGTAAACAACTGTTTTTAAAGCCACACCATAACTTTGTATGTCCAACTGATAATAAGTAAAGATACGTAACGTATTCCTAGTTGAGCAGGAGGGCTTCCCCTCTGCCTTTGAAGCTTGTTCAAGTTAACTACATTTATTTCAATCCAGAAAAAGGGAGTAAGACTTAAGATTGCACGAATCTTTGCTTCATTCCTCCTGCACAGTTCTTTCATTTTATTCCTGGACTATATGTAATATGAAGCAAACAGACTTCTATTTCTACAATGGATGTTTCCCTTCAGCATCTCTTGCCTCTGCAGATCTATCCCTGTAGGTCCTCAACACTAAAGCATTGTTTAACTGAAGGGGAGTATAGATAAGAATCAGAAGTAACAGATGGAGGATGTGGGCAAACTCTGGATACAGCTAAAACTGATATTGAATACAGTCATTACTATATTTTACCTAAGGAGTTCAGAAAAGGGCAACAGAAAAGAGAGAAAAGATTCACTTCCATTTTATACCAGATATGATTTAAACAGATGCTTAGTTATATCTAGGAACCTTTCTATCATGAGCCATCCAAGAGAACTAGTCTATTATAATAGGAGAAATTTGGAATCCTGTTTTTTTTAGAAGTCACATATCCAAAAGTAACTGCATGTAGCTTCTAATATATTTTTCCTATTTCAAATGGTTTTCATACTTTAGCAGCAACAATTTAAGTTGTTGCATTAAAATAAATAGATATATAGTAAATAGATTAAAGGTAAAGGTTTCTCCCATATACTTGTTCTGATTCTAGGGGGTTATGCTCATCTCAATTTCTTAGCTGAGGGAGCCACTGTTGACCAGTGTGGTCATGTGGCCAGCGTGACTTCACACAGAGATGCATGGAATGCGGTTATCTTCCCACTGAAGTGGTACCTATATTAATCTACTCACATTTGCATGCTTTTGAACTGCTAAGTCAGCAGGAACTGGGGCAAGGACAGGAGCTCACCCCATTCTGCGGCACTCGGGTCTCAAACCCTGGCTGTCAGCTTTTCCAGCTGACCAGCTCAGAGTCCTTAACCACTAAGCCAACGCATGCCCAGTCAATAAATTATTAGTATTAAATCAGAACAGTCTTGCAAGATTAACATATTACAAATGTATTTATTTATTTAGCGCATGGCGTATCATACATGGTCTAGCAATATATTAACATTTCATCTAGATTAGCAAAACCCAATAAAATATAAATGTTAAAAAGATCTATGTTCAAATACCAATGTCTAGGCAATGTAAGCATTGAAACGCAGCATCGTTTATATTAAAAAAAAATCAGATACTAGATCGGTATATGCCCTCAGCTTACAGCCAATTACGATGTGATCTATAGTTTGATGTGGGACCCCATAGTCACACCGAGGGGAGGATACTCTTCCCCATTTATACAGAGCATCCGTCTACATTAGAAATAGAGACACTGAAATTAAAATTTGGATCCAGGCTTTCAGATCAATCTTTATTAATCCCATATATCACTAAAATATCAATTTACATAAAAATACAAAGCTATGTTTTAGAATGTTGCTATATTTATTTCTTTTTTGTTGTTTAATTTTGGTGATTTGATAGAAAAACAATCCTTCAGACTGTTGACTGTTATTCTAAAATCTTTCCACATAATTTCAAAAACATTACATTAATCCCAAAATGTGCAAATTCTGTAGGCTTCTGAATTATACCTTCTATGTGGGAAAATTATGATAAATAGGGTACAAAGCAATCTAAACAGAATTTTTGAAAGCATGTAATAAATTTAGAAAAATCTCCTTGAAATATCAGCTATAAAAAAAAAAAAAAACCCCAACATTACAGTCCTGCACTTAGGCAAGAAAAACCAAATACACAGCTATAGAATAGGCAACACCTGGCCTAACAGTAGTAACTGTGAGAAAGATCTTGGTGTCCTAGCAAACCATTATGTAAGTATGTACTACAGCTGCCAAAAAAGCCAATGCAGTCCCAGACTGCATCAACAGAGGAGCAACATCAAGATTATGAGAAGTAAAATAGCCTAAATTTGGTATTCCTTACACAAGACATTAACTGAGATATAGCAAAACCACTGCTATATAAAAATTTCATGCAAAGCATGCCACAAACACAAAGATTGTTTGAAGACACTGCTACATCATCTACATGTAAAAAAACCTCATTTTACTTATAGCCAGTGGTGGGATTCAGCCGGTTCGCACCGGTTCGGCAGAACCAGAAGCTAAATTTTGCTGAGTTTGGACAATCAGCTGAATGCACACTGCTTCTGGAAGTTCATTCCAGGCCTCGGAGGCCTGGAAAAGGCCTCCCCAGCCTAGAACAGCCCGCCGGAAGTGCGTGGATGCCACTTCCGGAAGTCCGTTCTAGGCCTCGGAGGCCCAGGCCTGTATCCAATAAGAGAACCAGTTGTTCAGGTATTTGAATCCCACCACTGGTTATAGCAGAAACATAATTCAAGTAGAAAATGAAATATTTTGTATGCAATCTTAGTTTCCCTTATCTGATTAACTGTACACCAATTAGTACTGCCTTGCAAATAGTCAGATGTTAGAAGTTAGCTTTTTCCCATTGATTTTGGGGAAAGACATAGCAGGTTGTCTCCATGCTAGAGACCAAAACTAATTTCAGCTTGAAGGCACATATTTTAAACAGAATCTTTTATTGCAAAGCTCCAATGTGTGGTGTGGCTCAGGGTAACAACACTTTCTCTCCTATTCCTAACTTCAGAAAGAATATAGTGGAAGTCATTATATTCCTTTTTTCCCAATTTGTCCTGTACACTTATAAGCAATTGTCATTAGACCTATATTATTTCTCTAAGTAGAAACTACTTATTTTCAAGTTTGCAATAGTCTCTTTGTGAAAGTAGTCATTTTTTTAAAAAACATGTGAAGATATCCCACTTCACTCATAAAAGAAATGTTTATAAAGTTGTTACAGAGTGAATTCTTCCATAAATAATACATTCATTTCCAAAATGTTTTATACCGTCTTTTTCAACTTTAGAGAATACATGTAGGTCAGGGTCAAATTTTTCATTATTCCCTGAGTTTCACTGTTTTTCTGCAAAATTTCATTGCTAGTAACATTACCAGTGCAGGAAACTCCATTTTCCTATGCATAAATTATGTTATCTAGATTGGTATGAAATGTCTACAGTACAATAACAAGCTCAGAGAATATCTAGAACCCAACATCATCTTTTGGCAAGGCTCTGTAACAGTGCAATCCTATTATTTCCTATAAGACACACATTAATTGTGACAGGATATATTCTATTCTAAATAATTTTTGCCAATAAAAGAATAGAAGGATCTGTGCCTGATGAGTAGGATATAATATAATTTTCAGTAAAGATGGACTGACAAAATGACACTGATTGAAATTCAACTTCCCAGTGACTGTTTCAATTCCAGGAAATATTATTATTATTATGCCTTTTCACTGTGTATGTTCTTAGGCAGCCAGTTCTATATAAACAGCTGATTGATTACATGCCACCAAGTCACTGCCAATTTAAAGAGTTAGCAACCATATACATAGATTTTCTTCATGACTATCTGTCACAAACTTGGTCTTCCAATAGTACACTTATCATCACTGCTAGTGAGTCCATCTAACTGAGTCCTCTTCTCCTTCCTTCCATCTTTCTCAGCATTAGAGATGTCCAGAAAGCTAGATCTCTGCATGTGTCCAAAGTACGATCATTTGAGTCTGGTCATTTGTGGCCCAAGTGAGAAGCGTGGATTGAATTGTTCAATAAACCACTGATATGTTTTCTTCACTGTCCACAGTATTCCCGGAGTCTTGTCCAACATCAAACTTCAAAAGCGCCAAGGAAACTTTATGTCCCGATTCTTCAAAGTCCAACTTTCACTTCCATAGAGCATTACCAGGAATACCATGGCTTGCAGAGTTTTGATCGCTGTAGATTATAGATGCATTGTGGTATTTCAGTATCTTTTCCAAGGCCTTCATGGCTGCTCTAGCAAGTGCAAGTCTGCAGCGTAATTCTTTATTGCTTGTTCCTTTGTGTTGATGATTGAACCTAAAAGATAGATGCTATCTGCAATGTTGATATCTTCGCTATCAATTCTAAGGCTGGTTGTTCTAAGACTGATTGTTCTACCAATCGTCATTTAGTTTAATCCCATTTTTTTCATTGTGCTCGTTTGAGTTTTAGAACTAGTCTTGCAGACCTTTGCATTTTTGTTATTAGGGTAGTATCAACAACAAAGCAGAGGTTGCTGATGTTTTTTTCCTCCAATTTTAAAATCATGACATACTTCAATCCAGCCTCCCTTATTATATATTCAGCATATAGATTGAATAAATAAGGGGAAAGTGCATAGCCTTGACTTATTGCTTTGTCAATCTTGAGAGAGTCTGTTTCACCATGTTTTTTGTGCTGATCTGTATATAACTTTTTCATGAACACATAAAGTAATAATCTTCTTTGGTTTGTTCTCCAGTTGTCTATTCCCATTGTTTTTGGAAAGTCAGTCAATGATTCTCATGAAGATCTTCCCAATGACTGGTAAAATCCTAAGCCCCAGTAGCTTTTGCATTTGCAACTATTGCCATTTCATTTCCATGCAATGGAGACCTCCTCTGACTGCCAAATAAAGGGTAATAGTGAATGTAGTTATTGAATTAGATCATCTCTACCAGCTTTGAATACCTTGGCTCTAATTCCATTCATTCCAGCTGCTTTACCATTTTTCAGTAGAGTTAATGCTGTTTTTATTTCATTAAACTCTGTATCCAAGACCAGATTTTGTGGCACTTCAATGAAGTTTATTTTTTTTGCCTACATTAAGGTATTTAGAAAAACAAAAATTTGGGTATCTACACCTCTGATACGATATCACTTTTGAGTAGATAAACCTTGCCCTGCTGTGTGTAACTGCTCTGTAAGTATAGCAATTAGATGTGATTTCCCAAAATGCATTCATACACAAAATAGACACATATATTCATCATGTAACTTATGATAGTGCCTTGATAACAAGGAATCGATCTATTTAGGTCTCTCTCTGTCTCTTTCTTTTTTCTTCATTTAATAAGCCTTTATGCTCATAGGAGAAGTGATATGGTTACCAGATCAAGGCTGTAAAATCCAAAGAACCGCTAGATGGAAATAAAATTCTAGTTATCTGCTACCTTCCAGCGGTCCTCTGGATTTCTGCAACAAGGTTTAGCAATTCTAAGAAAGGACAAATAATTACAAAAATAATTTGAGCAGCAGACCTTAATCTTAAATTTTTAAAAAGCTATCAATAATTAAATATCCAGTACTTCAAATCCAAGTTAATTTTATGTTTTTATTATTTTTAACAAATACTTAACCAAACCATAGTTAAAATATAGTGAACTCAGTACCTGAAGCTGTATTTTAGCATCTTTGCTCACACTTTTTGTTCTCCATCTTCTGGTGACACGCTTGTCTTTCTTATCTACACTGTTAGCCTATGTTATAAAATAATTAAAGCGGTAAAGCATTGGGTTAAAGCTGACAAAGCTGACATGGACAATACTGCAAAAGTTAGTAACAAACACCCAGCATTAATTGACTGCCGAAGTGCTAATCTATACAGTATGATACAGATAAAGCAAACAGGCCATTAAAGACAGTTTCAAAAACAAGAATTGCAGTACAATTCTTCAACCATTTATGCTAAAGAATTCTGTCTAATATTTGCTAACTAGGATAATTCCATTTTTCTTTTCAGAACAGTTCTTAACACGAAGAACAAAAGGGCAAGTGAAAATTAAATTTAGAACAAAGTATGTGATTTAGGCTTAGAAATTATTTCAGTTTACGCTCATTAGAGAACTTGACTGTAATAATGAATAATTCTGCACTATCTTGTGTCATACTAGAAGTTCATATACTGACAATGACATGACAGAGAACATTCATACAGAATATTTCAAATGCAAAATAAATAGTATAAGCAAGCATTATTTCAATAATTTTTAAAATCTATTTTATTTACCTGCATATCTGTGAAGCTAGGTGCTGATTGAGTTCTCTGAAGTATTTCTAAGTTCTGAAGAATTTTACTGAGTTTTACAAGATTTGATTGACAATGTGCAAGATCTGACAAAAAATAACACATTTAGAACAACAAAAAATTATTTTGATTAAGATTTTATTTGCTAGAGGAATACAAGAGAACTTACTGAAAAGGCATCTGAGCCCACTCCCCATTACCCACTAATATTCCATAAAGGAAACAAGATGACCACACAGTAAAAATCCATAAATTTCAGGCCACCTCATGCTAACCGATTTTGGGCTCCCTTCATCTATTCCATACAACTGTTAATTTCTTCCTGCATGTCCCCAAACCTTCTCGGAATAACTTCAGACTGGTGGATATCATGATAGCAAATCATTCCATATGCAGAACAGAACAATTTATGTGCTAGTGGGGTGACCCATGGGGAAAAAAAACCTTTGCTTGGAAACACTCAAGAGTTTTGGGAAGGTTTTTATTCTTTGATTCTTCAACCTTCTTAAACTATATTTCAAGGCAAATAATGGGAACATCCTAAAATTCATTTTGGGTTATCTTTAATCCCTACTATTATTCCTGAGTGAAATGATAACTATTTTAAATATTAAAAAAGATACATTGAAGTAGAAAGTATAAAATACGTTATTACCTATAACAATGATGGCGAACCTTTTAGAGACAGAGTGCCCAAACCGCAACCCCAAACCCAATTATTTATCGCAAAGTGCCAGGGCCGCATCAGCATTGTGGTGCCCTCAGGGGGGCGGGGAGCGTGGCCCACTGGGTGGGCATGGCTGCGGTGGACACGGCAGACTGAGTGGGCATGGCCGGGGTGGGCGTGGCCAACTTGATGTTGCTCGTGGGGGGGACACCTGTGGGGGCTGGGCAGGATTGGGGGAGATCCAGGGGGTCTCTGGTGCATGGGGCGGTGGGCAGGAGGCTCGTCCTGCGGGGTGAGGCAGGGGGCAGGGTGGGGGAGGCATTGCTGCGGGGCAAGGCGAGGCAGGGGCGGCTGCTGCCTGATACCATCAGCCCCCGCACACAGAGGCCAGCGAGCGCATGGGGGCTTGCTCCACCACCTTGCTAGCCAGCTGCTCGCCTCCTTTGTGCTGGGTGGGGCTGCCGCTCCGGGCGCCAGCAGCGGCCTAATGGACCTGCGCGAGCTGGCGGCGGCAGGTGTGTCCACAGAGAGGGCTCTGAGTGCCGCCTCGGGCACGCGTGCCATAGGTTCGCCATCACTGACCTATAATATAGAGAAACTACAGAATTTTCAGCTCTGTATTACATAGATCTATACTACACAGGAAATATTTGTTAAGTGGAAATTGAGTACTTTTAACTATAAAATATACTAACATTAGGAAAGACTTTTGATTAGTCCTGAAAATCTAAACGTTGATGGCTCTTGGAAAAATTACATATAATTAAAAAGAGGAGGCTTCATTTTAAGTACAGCCAAGGGAGAATTACTATATATATATTTTTGCTATATAACGTATAAGTACATTTTCATTGTAGCTTCAAGCTATGTTCTGCCGTATCAGTAGCAGTGATTGATGATTAAAGGAAGGAGGTGCTCACCTTCTGCACACTTGTCCATCTCCTCTGATTCTTGCAACCAAGCAACTACTTTACTTTGGCCAGTAGTACATGTTGCAGGTAGACTATTACTGCAGGGGATAGACGGTTGCCAGGGGAAATTATTCTGTGAAACCTAAAGAAAGATATACCCACATATATGCATATACCCATGAGAATTCTGGGAGAAAAACTGCCTGTGATAAAAAAATAAAGTGGCAATTGTTATTCTCTTCTTTAAAAACTGAGGCATGTATGTATCTGATACTCTAGTCTAAATTAAATAACAAATATTTCAGTAAATATGGTAAAGGTAGTCCTCAACTTATGACCACAATTCAGCCCAAAATTTATTTTGCTAAGTGAGGAATTTGTTAAGTGACTTTTGCCCCATTTAATGACTTTTCTTGCCACATTTGTTAAGTGAGTCACTGCAGTTGGTAAATTAGTAACAAGATTGTTAAGTGAATCTGGTTTCCCCATTGACTTTGCATGTCAGAAGGTTCCAAAAGGTGATCACATGACCTGCAACCGTCATAAATGTGAGTCAGTTGTCAAGCATCTGAATGTAAATCACGTGACCATGAGGAACAATCACTAAGTGAACTGTTGTAAGTCGAGGACTATCTGTACAGTGTAGATTCCTTCGTTGAGTGTGTTCTTCTTTTCGGTGTTAGTGTTACTCACATATAACGGCATCCATTTTCCTTTTGCATCCATAATGGGGAAAAATGAGTGGCTAGCAATGTTGTATATTATAAAACAACTCTATATGAACTGAAGGATGGTATTCTTCCTAACCAAAAAAAGCTTGTACCTTAGTTTCCAGCATTGTGGCATTAGCAGCTGGTGAAGATTCAGTGGTGGAAGTTGAAGGGAATATGTGGAAACTGGCATCCCGTGGCGATCGCACAATCTCGTTCTGACGATATAATCTATGATGGCGCAACTTTGACACCCAAGCATCAAATGTATCCTGGGACTTTACCTAATTAAAAGATCGGTGTGAGTGAGGAATCCAGTAATAGTGTTTGATTTCCCTTTTACAGCATAACTTGAAAATAAAAATCAGTAGAAATACTCCTTACTTTTAAATGGTAGATATGCTCCTCAGTGTCAAGATCTATTCTACGTGCTTTCTTTTTAATTGACATAACCGACAATCCCACATCTATGCTCCCATGAACCTTTCCTTTCTGAGTCTGAAAAAAAAAGAAAAGTAAAGGTATGCACAGTAGGAAATAAAAGGCAAAACTGGTAACTTATTGCTTTTTAGAATGAACAGACAGATGTGTAGCTTTCTGGGATATAATGCAAAGGTACATAAAATAGCAAAAATAGGAAAAAGTTGGGAAGACATCATGTGCTGCTTATCCAGGACAGGATTGTTATGTAAGAAGTGCATTGCTTTTTTCCACACATACATATGAACATTTCATAGGCTGAGTAAATAAAAGATGTGGAATAATTCTGTATAAAACTTTTTTAAGAACAAAACTAAGCAAATGACAGATGTTTAAATATAAGAATGAAAAACAAGCCTGAGGCTATGATTCAGATAATCTACATATACATACAGGCAAAAATTACATATCTAATTTAAGTGACATTTCTACGACAGCTACTTTCATTGCTAAAGAAATAAATTCAGATTAACACTGGCTCACCTATGTAGTAATGAAAGCTATGATGATAAAAAATGGCTAATTTAATTCTGGTAAGATGCATCATCCATATGCAAATACTAAAGATCAATTTATACTGATAAATAACAATACAGAGTTTCTGCCCTCATGAAAACTTATACCTGTATAAATTTCAAAATAGGCCCGAAGGCATAAACTACATAAATAAGCATATCAACTCCTATTTGTCATCCATTATACACATATTTCAGAAATAACTGAAAATAATGTTACTTAAATAGTTAAGTCTGCCTCTGAACAAAATATCAACATGTTCTGAACCAATTTTCCCTCCCTACAATTATACACAAAAGAAAGATTAATTATAACTAAGATTGCTTTTGTGTTTTAAGACCATTTTGTACTGAAACTCTTATTTTATAAAATAAGTAACAGAATGTACTTAATTCTAACATATATAAATATATAATCTAAAACAATTAGAGTTCTAAAGATGCAACAAAAACTAAATTAAATTCATCTTTAAATCTACAATGCTATAGGCCTTGTTCGTTTTATATTGCTGTTTATTAACAGGGATCTTTTAAGTTGCTGTATTATGTAGTTTCAGCAATAAATATTATTCTAATATTTTTCTAAACTTGGCTAGATTTTTCCCAATGTTTATGGAATTATTGACTTGTATTATTATAGTAAAAATAAATGTTTTATTATGGTCTACAACCACCTTATAATTAAAGTAAAACAAAGTTACAATTTAAAATCCCTATCTACTTATTATTACAGTAAACCATGGATTTACCAATCTTCATTAAAAATTGGTTCATGAAAGCAATGGAGAAAATTCATTTACTGTTTTATGCATCCCCTTTGCGATTTAATGGTTATTCAGATCTAACAATCATCCCTTCCCCTCTATTATTCTGTAAAATTGAGGGTTTGCTGTATTTTGTAGTTCACTGAGCAGCAAATGGCACATACAGAGTTTCCAAGGCACTTGACTCAGGTGCTGCATAATAGGTACACTGATGTTATCTATCAAATAGTACTGCAAAAGGCAGATCTGATCTGACCAAAGTAAAGTTTCAAAGTAGTAGTATTAAGGCAAGAAGCTGATGTGCTTTTGGTTTTAAATCTTAATAATTTAAGAGCCAGAGGGTGGAGTTTGCTGGCTCATTATAAACAGGAGTTTACCCTATTAATCTTAGTTGGAGTGTGCTTTCTTCCCTGATGTAGGGAGAAACCACAGGAATAAGATTTCATCTCAAGGTGATGAAATAACTGCTGGAAAACAATCAAGCTCAGAGACACTAACAACCCAGCAGGTTAAAAATTATCTAATTGCCAGAAATAAAATCTGGCAAATTATAAAACTGAAAAATCCAGAATGTTTGAGAAAAAAGGAGGAGGATGGGGAAAAATTGAATTGAATGGGAGGATTTGTACCTTTTCTCTACAGTATAGGAATATCTGCATCGTTACTGGAACTAAGCATCCAAATAATATGTAACATTCATTTTTCTTTTAAAGGCCCCCGAGTTACTTACATCAATTGGTGACTTTGAATATTTCAACATTCCATTGTCCAGAACAAAAAAGCGCTGCAGAAAAAAAATGTAGTAGATCACAATGTAGTGGAGAATATATAAAACTATTAATGAAGACATAAACACATTGCATGCAGCAATAAACATCATTACAATAAATGAAGGACCAAGCTAAGGATAGATTTTCCTTAGCTATGTGGTTGGTCCACACCAACTTGATGGAACATAATCAATCAATCAATCCTAAAGCTAAATCATTAAAGTTGCTTTGTGAACTGATCTATGGTATATATGGCAATACAACCCATCACTTTTTTTATAAATAGCTCACAGGATCATACTGGAACAAAATATTTTTGGAATAGGTTAAAAAACAGAACCTACATAGTCCTACTGAATAAGGAGCACTGACGTCCCCAGAACAGAGAAAAGAAGGATCCATAAGCCCTTCAAACTAGTCTAGGCAAGAAGCACAAACCAATACTAACACTACCTTTACTGTAAGGTTATAGAAATAAAATCTTGCAAGCCTGAAAGCACCTCTCACATCATTTTATTTTTTCTTTCTAGAAAACTAGGGCGGGTGCCTTCTGAGATGCCTTCCTACACTCCTTTTCCTCCTATGGGCTGAGATACTTCGGCATGACAATTATCCAGTCTGCAGCTCTTTCTCCTGCTTTCCAAGGTCATCCCAATAGACCATGACAGAATCAGACTGACACAAGCAGCACTGCAGCATTTGATGCAAACCCTGCCCCTGTCTATGTGCACTGTGATGTAACAAGGATGTCTCAAAAAAAAAAGAAGAGCTTCGGATGCAATAGTGCTTTCGTCATTCTGACAAAAGCAGCAAGATTCTGCAGCTTATACCGATAAGGGGCCTGTCTGAATTTCTGAAAGTGAGTCTGCTTTATTTGACAGAATTGAATCAAGGCATTCATGGGGCAATGTCAATAACCCTACTGAATTACTGCGTCTGAAAGCTTGCCTAGAATTAGGTTTCTGAAGGATGTTAAGCAAGTTTACTTAGCAGAACCCTTTATATGAAGAGAACCTGATTTCCTGCAAGTCTTTGCATTCGGGATAAGAATTAAAAGACACAAAGTCAAATTGATACACTTCTTATAAGAACCATTCCTGTCGAATGCTTCTCCAATCTCAGAAAAATTCTTAACTTTCTTAAACATCAAAAATTTACCCAGTTTCAGACATCATACTCAGGGATTCCTGTGTCATCACTTCGTTCAATAACTGACTGTGATGGAGTCTGAGCAATTACTTTCACAATAATCAAACCAACATTTGCTATGACAAGACAGACAGACATTATTGAGTTTTAAGAAGAATAGTAAGAACTAATACAAACTAAAATAAAGAAAGAAAGAAAAAAGAGATTAAAAAAAAAAGTAAAAATACCAAAAAAGGTAAGAGGAAGGTAAAGGAAAAAAGGAAAGTAGGAAAAAGAGGATATTAAGAAAGATACAAAGAAGTGGCTTTCAATCGTCTTCTCAGCAGGTATAAATACAATTATAATTTAACCTCTCTCTCTAAGATTACTTCATTACTCTCTTCTTTCTATAGTCTATCCTTTCTAATCATCAAAACTACAAATCACAAGTCCACAAAGGGTTTCCAGTCACCGCTAAATGTAGATAGTTTTTTTTCTTTAATCAAATAAGTCTGTTTAGCCATTGCATTTGGTATTTTCGATTCCATACAAGTAATATACTTTACTGTGACTCGCATATGCCTTCATACAGAGAATACAATTTATATTGCAGTCTATTTTATCTCCCGTTTTTTCTGTCTGTATGTCTATAATTGAATAATACATATATATATATATATAATGTTGAGGCAGTTAAACTTCTTTAAAGGGTATATGATCACATGCTAACTGCTTGTTTCTAGCCCTGCAGGAAGGAAGGTTTAATCGTGTTCACTTGAATGCTGATAGAATTCAACATATTACATGAGTGCAAAACAAAGAAAGAAGTGAAAGCCTCCTTCAGATTCTGCCATTCAATTCAAGGTCAGGGACTACAGAGGTAGGCATGGTTCAACAACTGCTTGTCAGTTTCTGAAGAGAGTTCAATTTGCTACAGTGCATGATGAATTTTGTGTGATAATTGAAAATAATGGCACCTAACATGTTTTACACATATTTTACCTTGTGCCAGCCTTTTAAAGGCCATTTCCTTTTCTTCAGCATGAATCCTTCATGTTTGTCTGGCTTCTGGACATTAGTCTGGCCAATTTTCAAGCCTTCTATAATTTCCCAGCTGTCTGGCTCCTGAGTAAAGGGGGAAGAAGGGGAGGGAACAGAACCAAACAGATCAAAATTTCACTTCTGTGGCGCCTATTATTCAAGTTGTTTTGGCAACCCAGTGTACATTTACATAAAATCTATTCCACTGAATTCAATAAGACTGCCTTTAGTTAGCAAATAAAAAAGAAAGTGGATATTACATAAACCACACTGAGAATATGAATGTTCCAGAAGTCTATGCTATGGAAATTACTGAGGGAATTGTAAGGTTAAACTATATAACTGGGAACTCTCAGGAGGTACCAGTTTTGGGGCTATCCTATTCCATTCATAATTAATCATGGCTAAAATCTCCTTAGTTCTATTTGGGTTCTTTTCCAAAAAATGTTTGGAAGAAATCTGAAGTTGTAGCAAAGATGTCATCCATTTGCAAATGATGCACCAAGCATAATAACTAGGTACATCAAGGCACAATAATTCTAGAAGCAATATTTCAAATTGTAAACATGTTCTTTTATTGGAAACAAATGACGAGGGCTGATTTGCAGCATTCTGCATAGCAATAACAATCAAAATCACACTACTCATCATGCTTGGTCCCTTAAGTTTTTATAATAGAACAGAGACTTGTAAACAGCACTTCTATGCATTACTGACGTAATATAGGGATACATTAAAGGACTGTGTTATGTTGAACTGAGTCTTCAGTAAAAAAAAATTCATGATGCACCTTGCAGTATTTATATACAAAATTATTCTCAAAATCCCATGCAGGTAGTCCTCAACTCACAACCACAATTCAGCCCTAAATTTCCGTTGCTAAGTGAGGCATTTGTTAAGTGAGTTTTGCCCCATTTTACAACCTTCCTTGTCACATTTGTTAAGTGAATTATTGCAGTTGTTAAATTAGTAACACGGTTGTTAAGTGAAGCTGGCTTCCCCACTGATTTTGATCACATGAACCAGGGACACTGCAATCGTCATAAATATGAGTCAGTTGCCAAGTGTCTGAATTTCGATCACACGACCATGGGGATGCTGCAAGGTCGTAAGTGTGAAAAACAATCATAAGTTACTTTTTTCAGTGCTGTTTAACTTCAAAACAATCAAAGCAATCAATCAACTCATCGAGGATCTGAGATGGAAAGGACGAAGCTACAAAGGGTACCAATCAGGATGGGTTCTCACTTAATGATTGGTGGGATTGTGTTAATGACAGCAACAGGGCCTGCGTGATTGCCATCACTA